>CM060944.1:601521828-602771828 GCA_030765085.1 Allium cepa
ATTGGTGTTGTACTGAGTGATCAATGGCTCAAACTTATTCATAATCGACTCCTCTACCCACTCCTCAGCCTATTTTACTGCAGTTTCAACTTCTCCCTTGATGAGAGCATTGACGTCTCTAATCTTTTCGAGTGCAGTGTCCCTCTCAATACCGATGGCGACCAGCTCATTGCACTCATCCTAAGCAATTTTCTACGTTTCATCTTTTTCCTTGATCTCACGCTCAAGCTTGGTTTTCAATTTAGATGTGTTCCACTTGGTAACATCCCTTTCCATTACAAGCGCGTGGTTAAGGTGATGTGCTTGCTTAATTTCATTCAAATGTTTGGATCTCTTTGCTTCGAGTGCTTTAACGGCCTCCTCGGCCTTCTTCTTTTCTTTGGCTTGAGATTTTCTTGAATTCTTGAGCTTAGTATCAAGTGCGGCTATGATTGAATTGTTCTTGGCCATAATAGGTTCTAGTTCTCAATCTATTGCAGCTTGTCTTTTGAGACTTTTGAAATCTTTTCAAGCTAGCTTCACCTATTCATTGTACTGATTATGGACATCGATCGCGCAGTCGATGGTCCTCTGTTGGACTTCAGTAGGAATTCTCTGTAAGTTTGGTAAGAACTTAACTCCATCAAAGTGTATGTTGGAGAATTTGCTGTTAAGCTCGGCCATACGCCCCGTAGTGTATCCTTGTTGCTCCTCTATAATGGCCAAAATAATAGCACTTCCTTTGCCTGGCCTCTAATGAAAAGTATTAGAACCACTCTTATGATATTTGCGCTCAAAAGGTTGACTGAAGTGAGATAGTGTTATAGATTATAAAGGGACAGATGCAGGTGGAGGAGCTCGAGAAGAGTCGACCAGTGGAATATCATCACGGTGGTTAGGCTGCTTATCCAGGACTCTAGAAGGAGGCTATCTGGATCTAGGTCGGCACATAGAAGACGAGTCATGAGGAACGGTCCATGTCATAACTACTCCTATCCAAGTCGTCTTTGTCACGGCTGGAACGATAGCTAGATCATAGTCTCAGCCACTCCCTTGATTGTATGAGCTCGATCGAGGGCGCTGAACATGATACGCTTTTTCTTTCAAGGATCAGAATGAATGCTTTCTCTTACCCATCGGACATGTAAAGAAAAAAATATGGGTTAGATCAAGTGGCAAGGACACGAGTCAAGTGCGGGTGTCGTATAGTGCATGTGTGTAAGTGTGTCCTAGTGTCCCCCAAATGGACCATGTACAAGAGCTTTAAGCATGGGAGTAACCTCTCCTGGACTGGTTGGAATGATGTCCTTCTCCAAGCATATTGTAGAACCGAAGTCACCGATGCTAACATTACCAACGTCAAAAGAGCATAACTCCGTAGGGATAGGCCATAAACTGGAAAATATGCCTGTTTAAGTAATGGATGGAGTATTATATACACTTGTGACTAATGGAGACTGAGTGGAAGTATACGTCTTTGAAATTCTCATAATCAATTTCCTTTTAGGAGCAGGCGGTGGATTATCTATAGGTTGTTTGGTCAGAGATTCATGGCCCGCTTCAATGTTATTTTGGCCAGCCTCACCGCCTTCTACAATAATTTCACCTTCCTTAATGCCTTAGTGTACTAATTTCATGTTTCCTATGGCCCTGCCCCAGGACTTGGAGCTGGGGGCAACTCAGGGTGGACTTCGCCTCCTGCAGGCGAATTGCTACCATCATTAACATCGTCATCATCCTCAATGTCGACAACTGGAATAATACCTGTGATGCGGCCTTCCTCTAATAAGCTATGAGCGAGAAGATTCTCATTCATTAATAGGCTTCTTATATACCTATCCTCGGCTGGGACAGCCATAAAAGTATTAACGATATCCAAAAGTGATCCGCTGTTGGGCTTCGTCGGAACATCTGTACAATAGTAAAAGATAAATTAAGCATGTAGACTATAAGGCAAATACACGAATGGTGTTTGGAATAAAACTTATCTCCGGATATCCATTCAGCCTTGAAGTAACTCAACTTGTTCCAAGCCCGGGAGACGATTCTGCAACCCCTCGTCGGTTCTAAGTAAATAAGAGACGTGGTTTCCTGACGGCTTTTAAAGGTATAAATGCATCAGATTTCATTATCACTAGGCACTCTGTTCAAATGCTTAGAGAAAATTAGATAAGTGCTCTGAAGAAAGGCATAGCTATTTGGATGCAGTTGTATGGGAGCCAATCTCATAAAGTTTAAGACTCAACAGACGAATTGATTAAATGGTGGAATGCAACCCACTAGGCACATATATCTGTTGCAAGCTATATACCATCCTGGAGGATCGTGAGCTCGTTGGTCGTGAGATGGTGGAAGGACGTCCTCAAATGGAATGCCATGCTTATTTCATATCCTTCGAAGAGATCCTTTATCGATTTTGGAAGAAACAGAGTCGACCGGGTTATTCAGTATTACAACATCCTCAATAGTGTAGCGTGCTGGATCTATGTGAGGTCCCTCTAACAGTTCAACTGGATTTTCGAGTGTTTGTTTCTCTACTTTAGGATTCTCTAGATTTCATTGATCAACACTCGAAACTTCTGGTTGCTGCTCTTGTTGAACAAGAGTTTGGTACGCCTGAGAAGTTGTAGCTGAGCTTGATTCTGTGTGGATTCAATATATTTGGAAAGCGAAGCACCTTTAGTCCGAGCAGCTAGACGTTTGGAACATCTTTGGTCCATCTCTATAAAAATCTGGACAGATAATCAAAATTAGAATTTTAATTACAAATCGTACCCCTATGCTAAAGTGGATTCTAGTGCAATATGGTATAGCGTGGTGCAATTTAGATTTCAGTTATTATTTAACTAGTTATTTTTGCAGTTTATTTAGAAGTCTAGTATTGCTTAACATGACTGTCATTGCTGACTGTCCCGACTAGATAAATGTAATTTCCCATGCTTTAGAAAAGTTCGAGATGAAAGAGAAAATTTAATGTGAAACTCTAAGCCCAAGTTCAGTTGCAAGGCATGCAGTAGGAAAAATTTTCCTAAGTATGGGGATTGGTACCGATCCCTGTGACTACCATAATTAGACAAATCTCCCCTTACTCCTTTACCCTTACCGACCTCGAAAACCATGGTTGCAAGTTCTTTGCATGACCATGCACAAGTCCATGTCCATCCACATCACCCTACCTAATGTTCTTCGGCGTGGAGATAAAGCTAAGGATAGATTCAAAATCTCGAGCTTGGGGTTCGGGTTAGTGAAGGCGGATCTAACCAAGGCGGCGAAGGGAGATGTCAGTGATGTTAGGCAATGGAAAAGGTGGACGACGGTGGTCCTTGGTTCAGGAGAAGACGATGGCTCGTGTTGGATTTGAAGGTTTAAAGGCAATGATTGGAGTGTTGATTGATGAGCCCGAAATCTTCAATGGCGAGTACGAGAAATCAAGTAGAAGGCAGGAGTATGAACGAATAAGTGAAGGAGTGGAAAAGAAGAAAGGATTTTATAATGTCTTGAGCCCGAAGTTTTCAAAGAAAAAGACTTGGAAAATACTCCAAGTAAGGAGTCAGTACCAACTCCCAAATCAGGGGTCGGTACCAAGTCCCAAATGCTCAAAAAACAAAAGACATGTACAAGCATACGCGTGATTTATATGCATGTATATGAGTGTTAATGCACATGTGATAAGAAATATTTGTGTATACCCAAGCTTAACAATTAAAGTTGAAGGAATGTTAGACTTATACCAGGAGAATTCATGGATGGGATTAGTCTAAAATCATAGGATTTGAAATAGCAGAACACGAGATTAAGTTCTAGATTTATAGTCCTGAATGTTAGCAGAACGTCGCAATGGGTCACTATGGTTATAACAATTCACAAAATCAATTTGTAAAAGGATAGCGACCATTCAAAGCATAGAGTGGGATCCTTCACTGAAACCCGAAATTGTCTCGGTTCAGAGCACATCATGTTGGAAACAAGATGTACTTTTATCCTGCCTTTTGACCAAGCAGAATCCAGATAAACTAGAAAGATAAGGCCTGAAGTTATCAAGCTAGAGAGCCCAAAGAGATAGACCAGGGGTCCAAAAAACAAGCACAAACAAGAGCCATGAAGTCAAAGCCAAAACTAAACAAGGCAATAAAGTAATGGGATCCCCTAAGTTGGGGATCGGTGCCCACTCCTACTAAGGATTGGTACCGACTCCCAAATACAACTTGGATGGACCCCATCTTATAACTACAAGCATATTTCGAGGCTGAAAGTCTATTTTCAAAGTTGGTTTATTGAATCGGTGCAATTCTCTATCGATCTCCATGAACTCCTGAATCTACAACTTTGTTCTCCCACGAATCTATCATATGGGTTCGGAAACAAGTTAAGACAAGTGTAAACACTGTAGATTTGTGAAGCCTACCCTAAGACGATGCGAGCTAAGGAGTTGAAGGCCCAAGGATGATCAAACTTGGGAATCGGTACCGACTTCCACCTGGGGATTGATCCCGCATCACAGATATTTCTAAGTTGGCGCCAATTCTCTTGGGAGAACGAGTAAATTTCAGGCACAATGGCTAGGGGATATTGCATGCGAGATTTTAGGCCCCCTAGCTCTATAAATAGGGGTAGGGCTCACTTTTGGGGATCTTCTAGCTTTATTTACATTATTTCTTATATTTTTGTAACTTTGAAATCCTAAGTTTTGGAGTTGTACCAACCACAAAGAATTTCTGCCTCCAAGTCATAAATAAGTAGTAAAATATTAAAGTGGATGTAGGCTAACATTTACCGAACCACAGTAGATTGTTTTCAGCTCTCTTTTCCTATTTTCATTTACTTTTCATTGTTTAATCTCTACTGCATATAATTTCTAGGTGTTTATGCAATTTTTGGTTCAAACAGGCGGTAAAAAGTTGATGATTAAATCTCTACTGCATATAATTTCTAGGTGTTTATGCCATTCTTCGTAAGTGATATATCATTTATATATGGAAGAATGGAAGTAAATGATCACTTAAATAATATTTCTTGGATGTTCAAGTGATCAATATTGTAAGTTAAAGCCTTTGAATGCAAGAAGATATTTGAAGAGATTAGGGAGAAAAGCAATGGAAATCTTATATGCATTGTATTAGATTTTTGAATTAAAGTGATATATATAATGATTGAAAAGTTGTATACATTCATGAGAAGTAGCTATTGTTAAAGATAAGTGCAAATGTTCATGAAATGAAATTCCCTTTCGTTCGAGGAAGAAGACCGATCAGAAATTTGAAAAAATGTTACATTTGCAAGTAACCGATCGACTGGTAGTGTATCAGTCAATTGGTCAGTTACAGTCAAAAAAGTTAGTTTTTTCAAATAGAAAGAAAATAGTTCATTTTTGCCTCTTTTTAGTTAATTAAGACTGTGGAAACAGTCGACTGATTGAATCATCAATCGACTATTTTTATGGTTTTAGTCGATTAGTTATGTTGTCTTATAAAAATTAAAATGCATAAGTATATCAACTAACATAACAAGTTTGACCAATCCACTAATATTGTATTAGTCGACTGTTTGAATGGTTTTAGTCGACTGGTTCTGTGCATTTCTTTTTTAAATGGAAGTGCAACTTTGGTGATTTACGTATGTGTATACCACTTTGAAGAGATTTAATAGTCATGCACTTTTAGACACCAAACATTATGACTAATGTAACTTTATTTGTCATCATCATCTTATCTTCATCGTTTTTTTATCTTGTCTTCGTCGATATATATATTTATTGTGTAGTCTTATAAAACATCATGATATATTTCCTACAAGGTGTAGTATATATAGAAATATTTCTTATGTAGTTTTCATATCAAAATATCAAATTATGAGGTTCTAACAATCTCCCCCTTTTGATGATGACAACCATACGAGTTAAAAAATATATTTTTATGAAAAAATAGTTCTCCCCCTTGCTATACACTCCCCATATCTATATGACCATATAGTTTTATCCCTCTTTATCATCGATAAAAAGGAAACGTATATCAATTGGAGAAAGGATGAATTTAATTAAGTACTTATAAGTTCCACAAATTTAAACATTATAAAACAAGCACATCACGAATTGTTTTTAACATAAAAACCCACTAATCACAACAAAACAAATTTAAACCTCACAAACAAGACTCATAAGAAAATAAAAGTAGAAGTGCTAAACCAAACTACTAAATCACAAAGTCCTAAACTAACAAACAGAAAATGGTACCAATCAAGCAAACCTTTTACTTACTCTTTACCGCTTCAAAGATGGTCACTTTCCACGTTCTCTTCTTAAATCCCAATTGTAAGAAGCTTTCTTAGTTGGTGCTTCTTTTCAAGAGGAGGATAACCTGAAGTTAAGGGCCTTGTACAGCTAAGTTTCATCCAAATTTGGTCTAAGAAGCCCATTATTTCGTCAACTTTTCACTCAACTCCGGTAAGGGAGCATCCAACTAATTTTATTTTTAGAGATAATAGTGAAGTAGTTTCTCATAGATGATTCTATTGGTATTTCAATGATTTCTTCATCTCCTTCAGATTCACTTTTAGCTTCACTCATACTTGGTGGACATGAGTGAGTAGTGGATGGTGCACCAGTGGATGAAGCTTGACGTTGTAACCATTCGTCATAGGTCATGTGTCCTTCATTTTTTATTGGAACCTTAAATAATTTTAATGTTTTTCCTCCAAGGTATCTCACACTATAAATTCTAAGTCAAGTATATCAATACGAAAATGATAGAAGATTCTCATTATGTAGAGAGCGTAATGAATGGTTTTTCCTTTTTAGTTGTGGAAGAAACGAATCTCATCCATGATAAATTTTGCCTAGTTGATTTGCTTGCAGGCATACATTCCATATAAAGAATGATAATTGATTCCATATACCTCGTCATAACTCCCAGTATGAGGCATAATGGAGTGAGTTAGGATTCAATGGATGATCCTAGCCTTACGCCTTGGGGGTATAGCTTTCAAATTTCTATGGTCATCACTCAAAAACTTGTGGCTCACTTTATCCCTAACATAGTCTTTATAATCGATATCATTTAAATAATCCCCTTCATATGCAAAATTTAAGATTTGAGCAATTTTAGGTAGTTGAATAATAATTTACACCAAAATTAAAATCCATATAATATCTTCAATGAAATGAAATTTGTGGAAGTCTAAGTCGAGGTTAGCATAGAAAAGTTTCACTGTTGAGGGAACGATTTTCATATTATTTGCATTGAAATCAAGTAAACTCATAATATCTTGATCTTATGTGAATTCATGGATATCATAAGCAAAAAATTCCTCCATCTTGGCGGACCATTTAAAAACCCAGTGATTCTTCATCCATTCATATGTTCTTACAGCAATATCAGTGTGAAGCTACTTCCGGAAGTGGTTGTCAGTTGGTTCATTTGATGAAAAGGAAGTCTATCTTTTCCCTTTGGTGTCGCTGTTTCTTATTTTTCAAAAAATATATATTTAGTTTTTGTGTTTTTAAGAGTAGGTTTTTGAGAAATTTTATTTGGTGAAGATAAACGAGGGTTGTTAGAGTAATGATAAAGCACTGAATAGGTGTTGGTTGGGAAGTGAATGGGTACAAGCATTAAAAATTGTGCCAGTTTGACCAATTCCCTTTGTTTTAAAATTATGTAAGAGAACCAATTGGCTGAAAGTGGGATGACAATCGAATGATTAAGTGTCAAAATACAGTGTTCCAAACCAAGAGTAAATAATGTAAAATTGGAGTCTTTCGGTTAACTAAAAATTGATAATCAATTGATTGATGAGGGTATCAGTCAATTGATTATAAATTTTTGGTCGACCGATTATGTTAAAATGTAAAAAAAAATTATTTTATTCGTATTAGTCGACTATTAGTGCTAATTTAGTTGACTAGTACTGATAAATTTTTTTAATTTGTAATTTTTACATTTTTGAATTTTTAGGACGGTTAGTTGTTATAGCCTTGAGCCAACAAACCGACTTTGTGATCCCTCTCCTTCTTAAGACATGTCAATAATTATTTGAGATGATTTTTTTAAATAAAATTTTATTTTAGTTATACTATATATACTTATATAATTCAAGATGCATATTTAAAAAATGACATATATATATATAACAACACCCATTCATTTATTCTCCAAAGGTTGTAATTCTTTTTCGAATGGCTCCGGTTTCTATGAGTTTATTGGCTTGGGCTTGTATAATTTTAGTGGGTTTTTTGTATTTTTAATAGGAGAGATTTTACAAATGATGTTCTTTGTTGGTGATCTACCATAGAATGCCAGTAGAGATCTCTTAATAAAATTAAGATGCTCTCCCTGCCTGTGATATTCCCATCACATTTCTTTTGGAAATTTGGGCATTTCTTTTTTATAGTGGTTGAGATCATCAATGCGATAGTCATTAGAAGTTGTTAGTCGATTGATTTTAACCGACCTTTTCACCTTTTTTCCTCTATGGAAATATAAGTTATGATCGGTTGGTGGTGTAGTAAAATTCAATGAAGGTGAACTATCCTTTGAAGGAGATGTAAATTTTAATGAAGACAATAATGTGTTCTTTGATGAGGCCATTGTTATCTTCGAATAAATTTTGATTGAACTAGATTGTTTCTTGTGCTTAGAAATACTTGCTATGGAAGTCTTTTAATATTAATGAGATATCTTAATAGGTAAGTTTAACATGGTTTAAAACTTAATGAGGTTTCTGACCAGAATTATAGTTTTCTTCTTTTTAATAGGTAGAATTTTGTTTTAATATTAATTACTTAAAATTTAGTTCTTTCTGATGTCTACTTATATTAGCTCTCTTTTGTTGCTATCTATCAAACTTTAATTCATATTAGAATATTATATTATTTCTTGTAACGAACAAATTCCCTATGATGACCCGGAATTTCAGGCGGCAGCAATTTGATAATCTTCATTTAAAAATTAATTAAATTGATAATGTTGATTTAAAATTTGATAATATTGTATAATAATTTTCTTTTATAATTATTTTAATTGGCAATTTTATTCTTTTAAAGGTTAATAAATATTTAATTTGGTAATTTTAGATCTTTCCTAACAAATTAAAATTGGTAAGATTTATCTTTCAAAGCATAAGTTATATATAAACAAATATTTACATGAATTCACAATTGTATATTTATTAAAATTTAAAAGCTTATTTATATAAAAACATTTCATATACATATAATTATACTTCATAAATACATATGTATAACTTAAATGAATTAATAAAAAGAAAGTTAACACTTGTAAACATCATAATATATATTTAGGACATTTGCAAAAATATTTGCTTATGTGTAAGAAAATTAGCACATAAGTGGACAAGTGGCTTTATTTGTTTTTCTCTTTGATAATTAAATTTTAAAATTTTAAAAATATGAAGAAGAAATCTGTTATCTTTTTCAATTCAATTCTTCTTTTCTTCATTTTAACTGAAAATAAATTCAAATCAAAAGAAAACATAAAAAAAATGGAAATTTGAGAAAATGAAACTGGAAACTAAATCCGAGACAAGAAGAAAATGAAGGCAACAACAGTTTCAAAATTTTCAAATGCAATCAGGCAAAGAGGTAATCAACAAACAACAAAGACCAACAACAAGATAAAATTCAGCAAAACAAGAGAAACTCAAGATTAAACAAGCCAGGAAAACACCAGCCTAGAAACAGAATATGTTCAATGTTCTCTGTCTTATAATATCAGGTGAGTAAATTCTCTTTTAAAAACAATTTTAAATTTATGATTATATGGTTGCATGTGACAAATTGCTCAGAAAAAAATTGTAATATGGTTTGCATTTATTTATTTTATCTAGGATATGTGATGGATTTGCTTTGTTTATTTGTGTGAATATTTGTATATATGCAAGACAGCCTCAGTTACTTCCTCAGGCTTGATTTATCTTTTAAAATTCATATTTGCTCTTGAAATCAGAATTAAGTTCTGATCTATGAATGAAAAATAATCATTATAGCATAATGTTAATTCTAAACATAGTTTTAGGATTTTATAATTAGAAATTAACTCAAATTTGGGAAAAATTATAGTGGAAATCAAATTTGGTCGAAAATCAACCAATTCAATTTCTGGTTTGAATTGCATGAATGAATTCTTGATTGAAAATCATGATTTTTAATATACATTTCATGATTTTTAGTTTAATAGTCTGTCGAAATTTTCGAGATGAACGTTGTTGGCATTTTGGGCGTTTGCCGTTGATCGACACGGCGGATGGGGTCGAATTCTCGGTCGAAGCTGGCTGGAGTGTCGCCGATGATGGGAAAAATAGCTTCATATTTTTCTGATGGCCATGGTGGCCGATCAGTGTGGATTTATGGTTTAAGGTAGTTTTTGGTCGCGTGTTTTTTTAGGTGGTTTTATCGACGACATCGCACCGGAGTAGCTCGCCTTGGGGGAAATGGTGCTGGATGGATTAACGAAGCTTCGGTGAAGATGGCCGGTGACCCTGAGGACAGAGGCGATGGAAAGGTGTGGATTTTCGGTAGTGCTAGTTTTTGGACTTGGTCGAGATGGGTTCGATTTCGATTCGTATAAGAATTGATCGATCGAAGTCCACGAGAGGGTTAACTTGAGTATGGGAGGTTTGTCGCGAACTGGGGTGGCGACCTCCGATGGTCGGAGTGAGGGTGTATGTGCACCATATGCACGTTGTTTCTGGATCGAATGAAGTTTAGGGAATATGATGATTTTCTCGGTGTGATGCTCGAGTAATCTGTTGTGCAACTCGAAGTTGATGGATTGGTGAGTATTCTCGAGCGTGGCTCGAGTTTTTAGCGTGATTTACTTGGGTTCATCCTGAGTTGTTTTTTGATTTTTTGTTAGTCAAAGTTTTGAAAAGAAATCGAGTTTTATAATTTTGAAACAAAGTAAGTTAAGTTTTAAAAAAGTTATAGATATTTTTCTAGTTTTTAAAAAGAAATGTTTAACAAATTTTTTAATGTATATTAAAATAAATTAGTTTTTAAAATATGATAATCAAGTTTTAAAATAAACATATGTTAAAATTTATTTAACAATCTTTGAAAGATTTCAAAGATTTAAAGGTTAAAAATTAAAATGTTTAAATTGCTTTTAAATTATAATTCATTTCTAAATGTTTTATTTTTAAATAATGGTTGATGATATAATTAAGTAGATCAATTATAATAAAGAGCTTATCTTTAAGTAATTGATTAATTTAAAATAATTATTTTGTGAAGATAATAAAGGTTAATTAATTATTGTTATTGATTTAAGAATAGTTAATTAATTTAAGTGATTTATTAATAAGTAAAAGTTTAATTAAGATAAATAAATTTTCTTAATTAATTAAGGTCTTTTTAAATATAAGAAGTTAACTAATTATTCAATTAATTTTAATAGTTAATTGTTTGGTTAATCACTTAATTATGAATTAATTAAGTATAAATACTCGATAAGAGTAATTAGTGAATAATTGCTGGATGTAATTAATTAAAGGGGAATCATTTAATGAAGTAATTAGAGGATAATTACTTAATGGAGGTAATTAAGAGTTAACTACTTAGTGTAATTAATTTAGTTAATTAATTGATGTGATTAATTAATTAATAAATGTGATTAATTTAAGGTTAATTATTAAATGTAATTAATTAAAAATGTGATTAATTAATGAAGTAATTAACTAAGGATTACTAATTAATGTAATTAATTAATAATTACTTAATAAAGTAATTAAGGATTAATTAATTAGTGTAATTAATTAAAGGATTAATATAATTAAATAAGGAGTTAATTAATTAAGGTGAGTAATTACAAGATGGTAAATTACTGTTTATGATTAATTAAGACTAATTAATGAAGGTGGTTAATTAAAGATTAATTATTTAATTAATTAAAAGGTTAATTAATTAATGAATTAATTAGAGGATCGTTAATTAATATAATTAGTGAAATTAAGAGAGGTTGATTAATGAAAGTAATTAGTTAATGTATGATTAATTAATTGTAATTACTTAAGGATCAATATAATTAATTATAGTTAATTAATTAATGGAAGTAAATGGAGGATCATTAATTAATGCAATTAATGATAGTAATTAAAGGTTAATTATTGAAATTGGTTAAGGATAATTAATTTGTGTAATTAATTAACGGGAAATTACTTGTTGTAATTAAAGAATAATTAATCAAGGGAGATTAATTAAGGAAGATCATTACGAGATGATTAATTAATTTGTAATTAATTAATGTTAGTAAGCAGGATTATGCTAATCCAAGTGATTATAAAGGATGGTAATTAATTTAATTAGAGGTTAATTAAATTGATAAAGAGTGAATCAGACCTGCTTATGGATGATTGATTGATATTGGATGATTGATATTAGGTGATTTGGATATGATATCTCTGATATGAGTTCTGTGTTGCTTTGTGAAATATTTGGTTGATATGAATTATATATTTGTGATATTGTGAATCATCTATATGTTTATGTTATTCTGAATATAAGGTTAAACCCTTAAACAACTTGGACTTTAAAATGGCGTTTTGGATTTTGGTGAGACCGAGATCGGATTTCCAAATATGGATATCCGAAAACCACATCGATCCAAATTAAATGATAGGTCGTGAATCTCAAGTGAAGATGAAGATTCAGAGTGCAAGGGTTATCGTCGTTAACTCTGAGGGTGATTCCAAAATGAGTGTAACGAGATAATGCCTTCGGTTTCGTTCGAACCCGGAACGAACTTGTATGGATTGAATGCTTTCAGAACATCGTGTGGTGGACGATGAGCATTCTAAGATAGATGTGTTCTATAAAGGTAATCGTAGCCTCAAGCCTCATCAACCGGGAATGGCTAAAATAGGGAAGGTGCAGCAAGGTTAAGTGGTTAGCACCCAAATAGGACGAGATTTACCCCTGTCTAGAGGTCCCTTTTTATTTCGGCTTAGTATGTGGTTGGTCGCGCCAACCACGTGGTGGTCTTGCTCGGGACTATCCAGTAAGAGATGGTTCCAGCCTTGTGTTGCAGGGGATTGAGAGTAATCCTCGGTACGGTGATCTAGGCCCCGTACTGTGACGGACGGTACCCCAGTAGCCCTGCCATTGATGGAAACTCAATCTTCCTATGTGCCCTTACGGTTTTTATTGCATAACCCACTTTGTGGCTAGTATGCTGGAATTTAATCATGTAACAATTTCAGCTATTTCTTGTTTACTTGAAAACCCTACACACTACTATAATATCACTAGTTTTCCTATCAAATGTTTTGGTTAGCGTAAGGTAAAAACTTTTTCATGTTTATGTGTGGGAAGTCTTACGTGATACCTTTCTTTCAAATGATTTTTAAAGTTAAGCAATTTTAAACGATTTACTCACACCAGACCCATGTCTGACCCAAGTGTTTATTTTCTATTTTATTGAACTCTTGGGTACTCATATTATGTATGAGTAGTCGAGGGATTTAGGTTAGCTTTGACGAATTATGGAGGAGATTTGGAGCAGGAGGCTTCAGCATGTAGATATATAGAATTTCCGCTGTGAAGACGTATTGTATTGATGTGCCTGAGTTGTATGATAGACAGGATTTTATAACTGTCTAACTTGTGAAGTATAAGTTGTGTACTCTGATGTATATGATACTATGTAATATTTTATGTGATATATTATATTTCATTCGTTCCGCTGTGAGAATCTGTTGTTGTTGAGTTTCTTCTTTCCTATCTTTTCTTCTTCTATCCCTTTCTTTCTTAATTCATGATGCGTCTTTCTGGTGATAGAAAGGCGGGTCGTAACATTCCCAGGCCTCTTTGAAGTTTAATTAATGTATTTTCATTTAATGGTTTTGTAAAGATGTCAGCTATTTGATTTTCGGAAGTTATGAATCCTAGTGAAACTATTTCATTTTCTATATTGTCTAGTAAAAAGTGATAACGGATGTCAATATGCTTTGCACGAGAATGATTAATTGAGTTTTTAAATAAGTCTATACTATTTGTGTTATCACAAAATATTGAAATTTTGGTAAAAATATTCCGAAGTCTTGAAGAGCTCGTTGCATATAGATTACTTTAGCACATGCCAAAGCAGCAGAAATATATTCCGCTTCACACATTGAAAGTGAAACACAATTTTATTTCCTTTCAAACCATGATACTAGAGACTGTCTGATGAAATTTCAAGTACCGCTCATACTCTTTCTGTCCTTCCTACATCCTTCAAAATCAGCATCACTATATGATACTAACCCAAAAGAACATTCTTTCAGGGTAAAGAGTCTATAGCCTCTAGCGTTGGTTAAGCAACACAAAACTCATTTTACTGCTCGGAATTGTTATTTTTAGGATTTGCTTGAAAGTGTGCACATAAACAAATACTCATCATAATGTCGGAAAGACTTGCGATTATATATAATAATGAGGTGGTTATAATTTTATATAATTTTTGATCCATATTCTTACCGTTTTCATCTTTATCTAGGTATACCATGGTATTCATAGGTGTCAGATCACTAGAAGTATTTTCCACACCAAAACATTTAAGTAGATTGTTACAATACTTTTATTAATAAGTGAAAATGCCATTTTCAATTGCATAACTTATAAACCAAAAAAAATGAAAGTTTTCCCATATGAAATATCTCAAATTCACTTTTCATAATATTTGCGAATTCAATACATAGTTTTTCATTTGTAGAACTGAATATTAAATCATCAACATTACTTGTATAATTGAAATATCTTTGTTTTATTGTTTAATAAAAAGTGTTTGATCTATCATTTTTATTTCAAATCTAAAAGCTATAAGATAGCTTTTTAATCATTTATACCAAGCACATGGTGCTTGTTTTAAACCATAAAAAGCTTTCTTCAGCTTATAGACATGATCAGGGAATTTTCCATGCATAAAAATGGGAGTTGTTCTACAAATAGATTCTCTTTTATAAATCCATTTAAAAAAGAACTTTTAATGTCCATTTGATATAATTTAAAGTTATGGTGACTAGAGAAAGCTAATGGAATATGTATTGCTTCTAATATAACTACAGGAGCAAACGTTTCTTCGTAATCAATACCTTCTTCTTAATTATATCCCTTTGCAACAAGCCAAGTTTTATTTCTAGTTATAACTTTGTTTTCATCAACTTAATTTCTGTAAACCTATATCGTTCCAATGACAGTTTGACAATTTGGTCTTGGTACAAATTCTCAAACATCATTACGTTCGAATTGATATAATTTTTCTTGCATGGCAAGAATCCAAAAATCATCGTTAGATACTTTTTTATAATTTTTGGTTCAATATTTGATATAAAGGTTACGTGACCCATTTGGTTTAATAGACTTCTAGTTTTAATGATACTACAAACCTATGGTTTTTCAATGCGCATTTGGCGTTACTATAGCGTCGGTAAAAATTCTAGCGATGCTATAGTGATGCCAAAAGCGCCTATAGAAAAAATAAACGTCACTAAATTGTTTGGCATTGCTAAGGCATCATAAAACTGACATCGCTAAAATATAGCGATACATATTTATTTTAAGAAAAATAGCATCCCAATAGTGTCGCTAAATTTCGGTGACGCCATTGCGATGCCAATGTTCTATAGCACAATAAGAATGAATAAGAAGAATAACAACATAAAATGGTATTTACGAAATCGTGAAAATTCATTCATTTTTTTTGCTGTTTACAATTCTTCCAAATAAAAATAATAAACATTTGCTATAACGACCCACCTTTTTAGACAGTTTAAATCGACAATAAACCACACATGTTAACTCAACCCATTCAAAAACGGGAGATTGTTAATGGTGTAAATAAGAAAATAAGAGAAAAGGAGAAGAAACAAACACAATCTCGCAGCGGAACAAAAAAATATAATAATCAAATAAACAGTTCATGAAGCTATTTATATAATATATGTGATTATAATTTATACAACATTTATTAGAGTTTTAAATACATCAGGAACAAAATAAAGTAATGCAGTAGACAACATGATGCAGGACTAACAGTAATAGTATACCAAATCTTCGTCTTCGTCCTCCAGAGTAAATCTTCAAAAAGCTAAAAAAACTGAGGATTGACCCTAGCATAATGAAAAGACAAAACACTCGAGTAAGGACTAAAATATCCTTATATAAGTCAAATTGATATCGCATATAACATGAGTGTATCGGCATCAGAGATGTTCATGGGTTTTCACATCTCCTATCCAGTGTATAACATGCACGCAATAACTTAAGAGATGTTATGTGATTTTCCATCTCTTAAGGATCAGTCGAAATATTTATATATAGTAGAATACGCTACATATATAATGTCTAGCCAGTAAAATAAATATTTTTCTTAGCATAAGGCTTTACATTGATCCCCTTTAATGCGTTTTTAAGCATTGTCGTACAGTTTGCATATAAAGCACCAGTTAAACGTCGATGGATAGGGATGCGCCGTGATACGACAACACTAAACCAAAATAGTATGGGTCTCGTTTAAGGATTAAAGTATGACAAGGCACGTAAGGCAATGCCCGAGGTAGGATACTACCAGTTTATCCTTCCCGCTTAGTGGTAATGCATCATAGCCATGATCGCCCATCGCGTCCAACATCCTCATAATCCGGAGGGTGCGCACCAATCAATTACAATGTAAATGATGGTAATACGAAGAAGTGCATCCGCTCAGGGTAGCTAGCCCACTTGGCCGGTACAGCTCCTGTTTTAGTCATTTCAAATTGGTAGAAGTGCCAGACTAATCCATCATCATTCTCTTTCTTCAAATCCAGAAAACGACGCCAAATCCAACCACTTCATTCTTGGTCATCGCTCCACGTACACAGTTGTTAAAGTGGTTCCAGTATCGATAAAGAGTATGCCCATATCCGGCTCCGTTCTCTATAATAACCAAATGTCGTTTTACACACCGGTTGGTACTTTTACATTTCGAAAACAGTTCATACTTGATATCAAAACATCATATTCGCTTCGAAATCAAATCCATTTCGAAATCATCACATTTACTCAAGATATACCATTTCAATTCAAAATCATGTCGTCTTAATATCGTAATTTCGATTCCAAAATTGTTCCAGATTTACATTTGGGTTATAACTTCATTTAACCCCATTCGTATTTAAATCCATGATTTAAAGTAAACATTTCACCGTTGACCAGCTTGAATTTTTGAAAAATAGTTTGAATAGATTTAAATAGTTTAAATAATTAAAATAATGTAAATAGTTAAAATATTTAAAAATAGTTTAAATGGTTAAAATAGTTTAAGTATTAAAATGGTTTATATAGTAAAATTATTTGGAAAATCAAAATAGTTTTTACATTTAAGAAGATAGCTTTTGGATAGTTTTATATTAAATTATTTATTTGAAAATAATTTCAAAGTCAAACCAATCCAATTCCAACTTCCTAATTCAAATCAATTTCAATTTCCATTCAATCGATTCAATTTCGATTTCAATTCATATCAGTTTCAACTTCGATTTCAAATTAATTCAATTCCACTTTCAAAACCAATTAATTCAATTTCAATTTATATCGATTTCGAGCTTGATTTTTAAATATCGATTCAAAACATTTAAATCAAATTATCCTTCAATCTTCAATTTAAAATCCTAATCTTCAACTATCATTTAATTCCTGGCTCAATTTCAAAATACTATTTTTACATCACTTTTACTTAGTAATACTCAAGTTAGGATAAACGTTCAATCTTTTAAAAACAAACCGATTTCCACACATTCAAATTATATTTCGATTATAACATCAAAATCTAAACTTCAATTATTTAAATAATTTCGATTCCAAATTTAAATTTCAATATTTAGAGCTCAACTTCAAAAATAATTTGATTTCTATAAATTGATTTTATTTCTTTTAAATCAAAACCATTTAAATAATTTCAAATCAAAAATCTTAAAATTATTCAATTTGACCAATCCGGTATCCGATATAATTTTCTATCATATGGCCAACTGATAAGTTATTTCAATTTAATTTCGAGGAAAGATATATATCATTTCAATCCAAATCAAAGTGTCATAGGTATATATCATTTCAACCTATTTCTTAATTTATTTGAAATAATTCAATTTATAGTTTTATACACTGTAAATAATATACAGGGTGATAGCAGGATACATGTAAAAAAATAAGCATCAAACATCAACCAATTTGCGTCCATCACAATCAATCAAACAAACAGACAATATAATTGACAGTAATTTCAGAGTTGTCAATATTAGGTAATTTATTGGCAATTAAATCCCAATTTCAAATTAACTATTAATTTCAATTTTTAATAGTTAATTCAATGACAATCTAAATGACAATTAAATTTATCAAACAATGACCAATAAAATTTATATCGCTTCACATTACCTAATTTAACTAGCGCAAAAAAATATTCTAGTATGTTGTGAGTGTTATAAAACACTCACCTTGAGTTTCAATTTCAAATCAAATCGAACGACGTTCGATTGAACCAAAAATTTTAACTAGCTCCAAATGACTCCAAATATATTCTAGAATGTAGTGCTCGTCGCCACGATTTCAACGCCGATTGTTTCGTCTCAATCGGACCTCATATGTGAAACATATAAAATTTATAAAATTTTATGAATTTAACCAATATAATTTAAAAATTCTTTTATTTTTTTAACCTAAATTATTCTGGCCGCGGATTTAGCTTCTGGAAAATCAAGGCCACATGATTCCCTTCCTTCCTCCTCATTCACAATCAAACGAAGAAACCTAATACATGACCGTACTTTGACCGCCTGCCACGCCTTCGTATGACCACTTGCACCCCATCAGGCGACGCCACCTGAACCCTCTGCTTCCACTGCACCTCTAGCCAGAACGTTGATGAACTCTGCCCCACTTCCCATGTGTAACACTAGTTCGAACGATCAGCAAAAATGTGGGGATCTCGCCTCAATCGCCATGCCATACAACGAATCCTCCGTTGGATTTATAGATCTTGAAGTGCTCTACAAATCTCTAATTCAAAGATTTTGTCATTAGTTTATGGATTAAGAAAGATCAAAGAGGAAAGGCTGGAACGTTTCAGCCATTGAATAAAGTTAGTGGCGACCACGTTCTTGACTAGGGTTTTGCTATGAGGAACGCGTATATATATACGTTTATATAATATTTTAATATTATCACGATTATTCATGTGCTTTTTCGGACAAACCCAAAACGAAGCATGCCGCCTAGAGTTCACAATGTTTTACCCCCATTCCGAATGCAATGGGGCAATTTTTAGGGCCTAAATCGATCGTACGTGGAAAATAGATTTTTGAATCGAATTATTTTAATTAAATTCTGAAATTGATTTCTACGTATTTCAAGTTCGCACGGCCAAACGATAAGCCCGATTGTTTCGAAACTTAAAATCCTATAGTAATTCACTATTATGGATCTGATGAAACTAGTTTCATCGAAATCCAAGATAGTGGCCAAAATGGCTATTTTCTACTCGTCAATTTGAAACCAGAAATTTCCTAAGTTTCTATTATTCACTTTTAAATCCGGTTTTAAATGTTAACAATCTTCATTCCCATTTAAATAAAATTTGAACCAACTTTTGGAATCATTTCCATTCACATTAATTTCAGAATTTAAATATCCTAACAATTCTGATATTAATTCAAGGATTAAATTTTCAGTAAATCACCATTAATAAATAATTTAACATTTATTAACAATTATTTTGTCACTATCTAAATGATTCAACATTTATTATCCAATTACAGACATCGATTACAACCACACTCAACAAACAGAATTTTCATTTCAATAGTTGTTATTGCCTAAGTATTCAGAATTTATTATTTCAAACTTTTATTCGGGTTCATATTCAATAACTCCACTAATAATTCAGTATATTTTTATTTTTAACCATTTTTATTTAGTAAGTAAATTAAATTTAATAATTTAAAATAGCTAAAAATACGGGTCATTACAATCTCCCCCACTCAAAACTTTTCATCATCGAAAAGACTAAGTAGAGAATTTAACATTTGACATATCTTATTCAAAACAGTCAACTTATAAAACATTAAATCTCATTTATAAAACCATTACCACGTTTCTACTATGCTACGCCGATCAGCTTATGGATTTTACAAGTTAGTAATCAAAACAAGTTTTAATTTTTTTTTAAACTTCAAAAAATTACATAACACGCAGATTTATGGAAAATTTCGGCAGCGTCTCCTTTGCACGGCTCGATCGAAATTTTTTTACAATTTAATTTATAACCCAAATAGATAAAATAATATACATCTCATCTCAATGATGAGGCATCCCGTAGGGAAAAAATATAAAAGCATGATATGTAATCCGAGATATGTACCTTATTATTATTAATACGAGCGAGTTCGCTCGTATTAAGCAAGCAAAAGCATATAAAATCCACATATACGTCCAAACGGTCTTTGTATGTACATATATCAACTCAATTTAGAATATTAATTGCATATAATGATATAGAAGGCATATATGAGTTTTATAGAAACATATACCATGAATTTTAAACCCAAACCATAACATAAACATTAATATACGACAAAACAGTTATAACGACAGTTTAAAACAAAAGAAACCATTTAATTATCAGTATCATCAATTTAATTCGTAAAAATATGAATTTATATTATCCGATGCCAATATTTAATTTATACACTTTATTTTTTTATTAACATCCAAATTTTTACTAGCATTTAATTGGTTTACTTCCAATTTATTCGCATCTATTTCATTCACTTTCAATTTATTCAATTAAATTTGTTAAATTTAGTTGTTTCATTTTACGTTTAGCAACATCTCATGTCAATTCATTTAACATCTTGTTAACTAACATTTATCAAAGTTATAAACTATGAACTTTACTATACATTTTTGCGAAACATTTTAATTATAATGTTCATATCTTCATTTTTTGCATCAACATCGTTAATGAATTACTTCTGATATCCTTACTTAAATTTCTTTACAACTTAATTCACAATCACTTTCACAATTTCATTTAATAACAAATTTATTTGTGAAACATTTTATTAATCATCACTTTAGTCTATCACCATTTTATAAAGGTTCGTTTCTTTATTCTAACTTGTTTAAGTTAGTCCTTAATCATTTCATAATACACTAATTAATTATATACATTTATCATACAACTTAAATTTCATTTACATACATTTTAATTACTTTTAAGTTTTATTTACTTGTATAATATCCAATTACATGTTCAAATCATCATTTTAACTTTTAATCATTTGATAAGTCTTATTATATGCTATTAGAATGTAATTTGGTATTATACAAATTAATCTGATTCATTTTACCTAATTTGAATGTTCACTATTTTAACTTTTTTAAATTTTCCTTCCTTTCAATTTAAGAGTTGTAAACATCAACTCTAAAGTTTCTTAAAACATTTAGCTTTGATTTCTTAATTCTCTTATTTTATAAGTTCTGCTTATTCAAATATTTCATTTCATCCAAATAATTTGAAGATTATTAATTAATAGAACTTAAAATTTTTAAATACCGGGTTCATTTCAAATCATTTAAAATAAGTATATATATTTATATCTTTCGTATATAAAATTATACTCTTGGAGACCAAAATCCATTTATTAAAACAATTTCACAGTAAAGTTTCTCAGAAGTCCTCCCACTTTAGACTCGAAAATGAACGTCGATGATGCTGCGCAGTCATCATCGAATTATTTTCCAATGACAGAAGCTGCGAATACCGAATTTATTTCTTTTAAAATTTATTTGCCAACCATTTGTATTTGTATATACTTTTAAACAATACTAATATTATTTTCCAACCCTTGAAAACCTTTTCAGAAACACCCGAATCAAAATTTCTCAAATTCTCAATTTTTATATCCATTTTACTTGCAAATTATATTTTATAAATCACATTTATACAGTTTCATTTTCTTATAATCATATAATAGCTAATAGTTCAGAAATATTGACTAATCAAATAATAAACGATAATGACCAACATTATCATTTCTAACAACCAATTCACACTATATATACCATAATAATTTCAAAAAATTATTCCTTTATATACAAAATATAACTAGGGTAAAATTATTTCATTTACCCAATTTCAAAACAATACTATGTCGAATCATTCTATTCAAGTGTTTAGAGATATTTATCAATAACGTTAATTACTCATACTGATCAACATCAATAAGCCACTCAACAAATCAACCAACACAATATAAACAATTTTTATATTCACTAACAAATACGCACTCATATCTTTTAATATACTCGGACTCATTTTAGGGTGCTATTGACCCAATCTCTAATGAGTTACCCCACGAAGCTATGGTTATCGCTAAACCAAAGCTCTAATACCAACTATCGCGACCCACCTTTTTGAACAGTTTAAATCGACAATAAACCACACATATCAACTTAAACCAGTCAAAAAAGAGGGATTGGTAATGGGGTAAATAAGAAAATAAGAGAAAAGGAGAAGAAACAAACACAATCTCGCAGCGAAACGACAAAATATAACAATCAAATAAATAGTTAATGAAGCTGTTTATACAATACATGTAACTATAATCTATACAACATGCATCAGAGTTTCAAATACAATAGGAATAAAATAAAGTAATGTAGCAGACAACATGATGCAAGACTAATAGTAATAGTATACCGAATCTTCATCTTCGTCCTCTAGAGTAAATCTTTAATAAGTAAAAAAACACAAGACTGACCCAAGCGTAATGAAAAAACAAAACACTCGAGTTATGGCAAAAATATCCTTTTGTAAGTCAAATCGATATCGCATATAACATGAGTGTAACAACGTCAGAGATGTTCGTGGGTTTTCACATCTTCTATCGAGTGTATAACGTGCGTGCAATAACTCAAAAGATGTTACGAGATTTTCCATCTCTTAAGGATCCGTTAAAATATTTATATGTAGTAGAATACGCTACATATATAACGTCTAGTCGGTAAAATAAATATTTTTCTTAGCGTGAAGGCTTTACATTGATCCCCCCTAAAATGTTTTGAAGTACTGCCGTACAGTTTGCATATAAAACACCAGTTAAACGGTCAGTGGAAAGGGATGCGCCGTGATACGACAACACTAAACCAAAATCGTATGGGTCTCTTTTAGGGATAAAACTATGACAAGGCACGTGAGCAATGCCCAACGTAGGATACTGCCAGTTTACCCTTCCCAATTGGTGGTAACGCATCATAGCCATGATCACCCACTGCGTCCAACACTCCCATAATTCGAAGGGTGCACACCAGTCAATCACAATGTAAATGATGGTAATACGAAAAAGTATGTCCGCTCGGGGTAGCTAGCCAACTTGGCCGGTACGGCTCCTGTTTTAGTCATTTCAAATTGGCACAAGTCCCAGGCTAATCCATCATCGTTCTCTTTTTTCAAATCTAGCAAATGACGCCAAATCCAACCACTTTGTTCTGGGTCATCGCTCCACGTACACAGTTGTTAAAGTGGTTCCGGTATCGACAGAGAGTATGCCCATATCCGGCTCCGGTCTCTTTAACAAGCAAACATAGTTTTACACACCGGTTGGTACTTTTACATTTCGTAAATAGTTCATACTTGATATCAAAACATCATATTTGCTTCGAAATCAAATCCATTTTGAAATCATCACATTTACTTAAAATATACCATTTCAATTCAAAATCATGTTTGTCTTAATATCGCAATTTCGATTCCAAAATTGTTTCAGGTTAACATTTGGGTTATAACTTCATTTAACAACATTCGTATTTAAATCCATGATTTAAAGTAAACATTTCACCCTTGACCAGTTTGAATTTTTGAAAAATAGTTTGAATAGATTTAAAATAGTTTAAATAATTAAAATAGTGTAAATAGTGTAAATGGTTAAAATAGTTAAAAATAGTTTAAATGGTTAAAATAGTTTAATATAAAATAGTTTAAGTATCAAAATGGTTTATATAGTAAAATTATTTGAAAAACCAAAATAATTTGTATATTTAAGAAGATAGCTTTTACATAGTTTTATATTAAATTATTTATTTGAAAATAGTTTCAAAGTCAAACCAGTCCAATTCCAACTTCCTAATTCAAATCAATTTCAATTTCCTTCGATCGATTCAGTTTCGATTTCGATTCAAATCAATTTAAACTTCGATTTCTAATTAATTCAATTCCATTTTCAAACCCAATTAATTCAACTTCAATTTCAATTTATATCGATTTTGGGCTCGATTTTCAAATATCGATTCAAAACATTTAAATCAAATTATCCTTCAATCTTCAGTGTAACATCCCAATCTTCAACTATCATTCAATTCCGGGCTCAATTTTGAAATAGCATTTTTATATCACTTTTACTTAGTAATACTCAAGTTCTTATAAAAGTTTAATCTTTTGCAAACAAATCGATTTCCACACATTCAAATTATATTTCGATTATAACATCAAAATCCCAACTTCGATTATTTAAACAATTTCGACTACCAAATTTAAATTTCAACATTCAGAGCTCAAGTTCAAAAATTAGTTGATTTCTATTAATTTGATTTTTTTTATTTTAAATCAAAACCATTTAAATAATTTAAGACCAAAATTTTTAAAATTATTCAATTTAACCAATTTGGTGTCCGTGCATAATTTTCTATCTTATGGCCAAGTGATCAGTTATTTCAATTTAATTTCGACGATGGATATATATCATTTCAATCCAAATCAAAGTGTCATATGTATATATCATTTCAACCTATTTTTAAATTAATTCCAATATAACAAAATTTATAGTTTTATATACTGTAAATAATATACAGGGTGATAACAGGATATATATATATATAAACAAATAAACATCCAAACATCCAAACATCAACCAATTTGCATCCATAAACAATCAATCAACAAACAGACAATATAATTCACAACAATTTCAGATTTGTCAATATTAGATAATTTACAGGCAATTAAATCCCAATTTCAATTTGACTGTTAATTTCAATTTTTAACATTTAATTCAATGACAATCTAGATGGCAATTAAATTTATCAACAATGACCAATAAAATTTATATCACTTCATATTACCAAATTTAACTAGTGCAAAAAAATATTCTAGTACGTTGTGAGCGTTATAAAATACTCACCTTGGGTTTTAATTTCAAATCAAATCGAACGACGTTCGATTTGACCAAAAAATTTAACTAGCTCCAAACAACTCCAAATCTATTCCAGAACGTAGTGCTCGTCACCACGGTTCCAACGTCGCTTGTTTCGTCTCAATCGGACATCGTATGTGAGAGATATAAAATTTATAAAATTTTACGAATTTAACCAATATAATTTACAAATTCTTTTTTTAACCTAAATTATTCTGGCCGCACGATCTAGCTTCAGGCAAATCAAGGCCACATGATTCCCTTCCTTCCTACTCGTTCCTAGTCGAACGAAGAAACCCAATACATGACCGTACTTTGACTGCCTGCCATGCCTCCGTATGACCACTTGCACCCTATCGGGGGACGCCACCTGAACCCTCTACCTCCACTGCACCTCTGGCTAGAACGCTGATGAACTCGACCCCACTTCCCATGTGTAACTCTAGTTCAAACGGTCAGCAAAAACGAGGGGATCTTGCCTCAATCGCCACGCCATACGACGAATCCTTCATTGGATTTATAGATCTTGATGTGCTCTACAAATCTCTAGTTGAAAGATTTTGTCATTAGTTTACGGATTAAGAGGGATCGGAGAGGAAAGGCTGGAATGTTTTGGCCATTGAATAAAGTTAGTGGTAACTACGTTCTTGACTAGGGTTTTGCTGTGAGGAACGCATATATATACGTATATATATATATATATATAATATTTTAATATTATCTCGATTATTCACGTGCTTTTCCGGACGAATCCCAAGTAAAGCATGCCGCCTGCCGTTTGTAATGTTTTACCCCATTTCGAACATAATGGGACAAGTTTTAGGGCCTAAATCGATCGTAGGAAGATAGCCTTTTGAATCGAATTATTTTAATTAAATTCTAAAATTGATTTCTACATGTTTCAAGTTCGCATGGCCAAACGGCAAGTCCGATCATTACGAAACTTGAAATCCTACAACAATTCACTATTACGGATTCGATGAAGCTGGTTTCATCGAAATCCGAGATAGTGGCCAAAATAGCTTTTTTTTACTCGTCAATTTAAGATCAGAAATTTCCAAGTTTCTATTATTCATTTTAAATCCAATTTTAAATGTTAACAATCTTCATTCCCGTTTAAATAAAATTTAAACCAACTTTTGGAATCAACTCCATTCACATTAATTTCAGAATTTAAATATCCAAATGATTTCGTTATTTAATTCAACGATTAAATTTTCAGTAAATCACCATTAATAAATAATTCAATATTTATTAACAATCATTTATCAATATCTAAATTCAACATTTATTATCCAATTACAGACATCGATTACAGCCACACTCAACAAACAAAATTTTCGTTTCAATAGTTGTTATTGCCTAAATATTCGATATTTATTATTTAAAATTTTTATTTGGGTTCATATTCAATAACTTTGCTAATAATATTTTTATTTTTAACCATTTTTATTTAATAATTACATTAAATTTAATAATTTAAAATAGCTAAAAATACGGGTCATTACAATCTCTCCCACTCAAAACTTTTCGTCCTCGAAAAGACTAAGTAGAGAATTTAATATTTGATATATTTTATTAAAAACAATCAACTTATAAAACATTAAATCTCGTTTATAAAAACCATTACTACATTTCTACTATGCTACTACGATCAGCTTACGGAATTTACAAATTAGTTATCAAAACAAGTTATAAATTTTTTTAAAAACTTCAAAAAATTTGCTAACACCTGGATTTATAACAATTTTTGGCAGCGTCTTCTTTGCGTGGCTCGATTGAAAAAAATTTACAATTCAATATATACCCAAATATACAAATAGGTATCAAATATACATCTCATCTCAAAGATGAGGCATCCCGTAGGGAAAAAAATAAAAGCGCGATGTGTAATCCGAGATATGTACCTTATTATTATTAATATGACCGAGTTCGCTTGTATTAAGCAAGTAAAAGCATATAAAATCCACGGATACGTCCAAACGGTCTTCGTATGTACCTATCACAACTCAATTTAGTATATTAGTTGCGTATAATGATATAGAAGGCATATATGAGTTTCATAGAAACATATACCATGAATTTTAAACCCAAACCATAAACTAAGCATTAATATACGACAAACAACAATCATATACAATAAAACAGTTATAACAATGGTTTACAAAAAAAGAAACTATTTAATTATTAGTACTCATCCATTTAATTCATAAAGATATGAATTTACATTATCCTATGCTAAAATTTAATTTATACACTTTATTTTTTATTAGCATCCAAATTTTTATTAGCATTTAATTGGTTTACTTCCAGTTTATTCACATCTATTTCGTTCACTTTCAATTTATTCAATTAAATTTGTATTATTTAGCTGTTTCATATTACGTTTAGCAACATCTCATATCAATTCACTTAACGTCTTGTTTAACTAACATTTATCGAAGTTATAAACTATGAACTTTACTTTACATTTTCGTGAAACATTTTAATTATAATGTTCATATCTCCACTTTAGCATCAACATCGTTAATGAATTACTTCTTATATCCTTACTTAAGTTTCTTTACAAATTAATTCACATTCACTTTCTGAATTTCATTTAATAAAAAATTTATTTGTGAAACATTTTATTAATCATCACTTTAGTTTATCACCATTTTATAAAGGTTCATTTCTTTATTCCAACTTGTTCAAATTAGTCCTTAATCATTTCATAATAAACTAATTAAGTATATAACATTTATCATACAACTTAAATTTCATTTATGTACATTTTAATTACTTTTAAGTTTTGTTTACCAATATCACATCCCATTATGTATCCAAATCATCATTTTAACTTTTAATCATTTGATAACTCTTATTCTATCTTATTAGAATGCAATTTGGTATTATACAAATTAATCTGATTCATTCTACTTAATTTGATGTTCACTGTTTTAACTTGTTTAAATTTCCTTACTTTCAATTTAAGAGTTGTAAACATCAACTCTAAAGTTTCTTAAAACATTTAGCTTAGATTTCTTAATTCTCTTATTTTATTAGTTCTGGTTATTCAATATTTCGTTTCATCCAAATAATTTGAAGATTATTAATTGACAGAACTTAACAATTTTAAATACCCGGTTCATTTCATATCATTTAAAATAAATATGTATACTTATATCATTCGTATATCAAATCATACTCTTGGAGTTTAAACCAAAATCCGTTTATTAAAACAATTTCATAGTAAATTTTCCCAGAAGTCTCCCCCACTTTGAGACTCGAAATTGAACGTCGATGATGCTGCGCAGTCTTCACCGAAATTATTTTCCAGCGATAGAAGAGGGTAGCACCGAATTCATTTCTTTTAAACTTTATTTGCAAACCATTTGTATTTGTATATACTTTTAAATAATACTAATATTATTTTCCAACCTTTGAAAACCTTTTCCAAAAACACCGGAATCAAAATTTCTCAAATTCTCATGTTTTGTATCCATTTTACTTGCAAATTATATTTTTATAAATCACATTTCTACAGATTCATTTTCTTATAATCATATAATAGCCAATAGTTCAGGAATATTGCCTAATCAAACAACAAATGATAATGACCAACATTATCATTTCTAACAACCAATTCACACTATATATACCATAATAATTTCAGAAAATTATTCCTTTATACACAAAATATAACCAGGGTAAAATTATTTCATTTACCCAATTTCAAAACAATAGTATGTCGAATTGTTCTGTTCAAGTATTTAGAGATCCCTATCACTAACGTTAATTACTCGTATTGACCAGAATCCATATGCCACTCAACAAATTAACCAACACGATATAAATAATTTTTATATTCACTAACAAATGCTCACTCATATCTATTAATACACTCAAACTCATGTTAGGGTGCTACTGACCCTATCTCTAATGAGTTACCTCACGAAGCTAAGATTATCGCTAAACCAAAGCTCTGATAACAAATGTGACGACCATTACAACAAAAAGAGACTTTTGTAGCATTTTAGAATTGCTGTCATTATCATCCGCAGCATTTCGAAGAACGCCGTATTATGTCCTGCTGCAAAAGAGCACTAATATACCGCAGCGTTTCTAAAAAGTTACTAAAAACGAATAACTACGGCGTTTCTGAAAGGTTGCAGAAATAGGATTCTAAAGCTTTTATAAAATGCTGCAAAAAGTTGTTAGTCCAACGTTTTCTAAATATTGCAAATTAATTTAGCAGCATTTCGAAGAATGTAGTCAAAAAACATGCTTCAACATGTCGTTAATATAACATTATTTGTAAAACCCTGCAGTAATATATAATGCAGCATTTTTTCTATTTTGCAGCATTTTGCTATTTTATTTTGCAGCAATTTTCTTTTTTTAATGGCAGAGCACCCTTCTCCTCGTCCCATTCCAGGCCACCCATCCCACATCATTCCACTACCCGCTGCAGGCCATTCAACCCCTAACCTTGTGTCGTCCTTACCTGAACCTGAACCCCCTCCAATGCATCAGTCTACCTCTTTGGTTGTGCCTACTGATGCTCCCTCCCTTTCCTCTGATACTTCCAAGTTAGCACAGTCTTCCACCCATCCCGTTACCTCTAGTCAACAGACATGGACTTCTCTTTTCAAGAATAAACCACGTAATGCGGGGAAGTACATACCTGTTAACTTTATTAATCAGTTTGATGGTGATGCTCTTGTTCTACCTGATGTTGTTCAGGAAGCAGGGCAAAGCATATGGTGTGATTATTTAGTCGGGTTCTTCCTTGATAAACCCCTGTCGTTTACTGCGGTAGTTCAACATCTCAAACGTGTGTGGCGATTGAAAGGAAATATAAAAGTCAAGTCTGATGGTGTTGTCTTCCTATTCCTGTTTTCTTATGAGGATGATCGGAGCAAGATCATCAAGGATGATCCGATAATAATGAAGAATAAATTGTTTATTATTAAACAATGGGACCCCACGGTAAGTAACGTGTGTGGATCGGTCACTTCGGTGCCAGTATGGATACATATCTACAACATCCCACTAGCAGCATGGTCCCCTCTTGGTATCAACTGGCTTGCAGGAAGAATTGGAAGTGTAAAATGTCTAGATGAAAGTACGGAGAAAATGGAAAGGCTAACCTACGCAAAAGCATTGGTGGAAGTGACACCTATCTCTGACCTTGTGGACAACTTCCAAGTACTGTGCAAGGATGGAACAAGGCAAACTGTATTTGTGGAATATCAGTGGAGACCACTTGCTTGTACTTCTTGTAAGGTATTTGGGCACGACATTTCAAGTTGCAAGAATAGTGTTATGATAGATGAAAATCTGAATAGTAAAAAGAATACCATACCAAAACAAGTACCAGAAAAAGACACAGCAGAGAAAGAACAAAATGTTAAAAATGCCAAAAATAATTCTGTCAGGATATGGAAGAAAGTTGAACATGGAAACAAAAGGAAAAATGAGTCAATTAAGATAAAGGAGAATACTGGGTTAGGTAATACAAGGAATGGAAGTGACAATAAAACAAGAAAAGAAGGAAGTGCAACACTGAATACAGAAGGAAATATGGAAGAGCAAGTTGAAGAAGGAGAGGTTGTTGAGGTGATGGGAATGAAGTTAGGAAATAAATTCCAAGTTTTGCAAGAAGTAAGTGATGTAAATGAAGATCAGTGTGAGGAAGGAGGAAGTGAAAAAGAAGATGAACGGTTTATTAGAACTACTGTTATTGCCTGCAAGGAAGTTATAGAGGCTAATGAGAGAATGCATGCTGTGAACAACATGAACAATGTTAAACACTGTGATGTTGCTGAGTTAGATGCAAACTATCATCTAGCAGATAGGTATGGCAAGCTTGTTCAGGAGCTGGTAGTAAGTGGAAGGACAAAACGAAAGGAAGTGAGAAAAGGAAAACAAAAAGAAAAGGAGGTCCCTGATTCAATAGGAAATGCAAACATTATTGATAACAATGTCATAGTGGATGGTATATCTGTGCCTTCATTAATATACTGCAACGAGGAAAATAAAACCTCTCATGAAAATGCTTCTTGTTCCCATAGTCAGATTCTACCTCATGAGCAAAATATTGCTACACATGCACACAATATCAGTATGCATGCTACTGTTGAATCCACACCCCCATGCAACCTACCCAAAACCCTTTACTCACACATCATACCACCACCTGGTTATCTAAAACAACATGATCTTCCTCAGCAAGACCATCTCAACACTCCAATCCCAAATAATATTAACCTTTGCAATGTCAGGAAAAAAAAGGAGAAATCTTTGACTGACTTTGATAAAGGTTGCTATGTTGAATATGGAGAAACCTTACCTGATAAAGAAAAAACTCCTAACTCAGGCCTTCGTAGGTCTACGCGATTACAAAATCCATTACCTTAATATCCCATGTTACAAAATTTTGGATTCTGGAATATTCGAGGAGCACATTTGGAAATCAAACTTGTGCAAGCAAAACACTTAATTTCTGAGAATAATTTAGGCATATTTGGCATTCTTGAGACCAAACTTAACAAAGATCTTACCCTCAAAGCTGCAAACTTTATCAACCCACTATGGAGCTATCATCATAATTTAGATGAGGCACCATATGGAAGAATTTTGGTGCTGTCTGATCCCAACTTATACTCCCTAACCCCAATATTATCCCATAAGCAATTCATCCATTTTCAAGCTTTACACCATTCAACCTCTACATCCTTTTACCTGACCTTCATCTATGGAGATAACCACCCTACTGCAAGGCAGGAAATGCTTGAGTATTTACCACATCTTAGGCAGGAAACTCACCCTTGGTTTGTCATGGGTGACTTTAACTGCATGCTGTCCGCTGACGACCGCTGTGGTGGCAAACCACTTTCAATCTCTGACATTGCCCCTCTCAACCTTGCCATAACTACCTCAAATTTACATGAAGCAGCGTTTGTTGGACCAAAATATACGTGGAATAACAAAAGTCGCTCTGGTGTGAGGACCATGAGTAGATTGGACTTGACTTTTCAAAACACTAAAGCCTTAACGCAATTCCCCAACTCCCTAAATCATATTCTTCCCCCACTTCTATCAGATCATTCTCCTGTTTTCTTAGCTCCTCAGTGTGATGCCATTAAAAGAAACTCAAGTTTTAAATTTTTTAATACCTGGATAAATGATCCAGAATTTATGCCATTAGTTATTAAAGTTTGGAAATGTCCTCAAAGTGGTAACAAAATGACTATATTGCAGTGCAAACTAAAGGCCACCAAGGAAGCTTTAAAGAAATGGGCCAAGAACAAGTATGGTGATGGTAACAAGTACTCTTCTGTCTTGCAGAGAGAGCTATCAACAATCCAGCTGAGGATGCTTGAAGATCCAGGTAATATTATCTTTTCAGAACAGGAACATGAGTTAACGAAGCGTTTATCTGATGCCCTAACTGCTGAGCTAAGTATGAAGAAACAAAAGTTGAGGAAAGAGTGGGATCTGCATGGGGATAGGAACACTGAGTTGTTTCACACCTCCCTTAAAATTAAAAATGCCAAAAGAAACATCTACCAAATTCAGTGTGATGATGGTTCCATATTAAATAATCCCCATGATATTGACAAGGCATTCCTCAAGCATTACACTGACCTTTTTTCCCCCAATGAAACAGTGACGCCAGTTATAAATGAGCTCTTGAATACCCCTATGCCAGTTTTGACTGCTGATGATACGATGCTGTTATCCTCAGCGGTGACAAATGAAGAGATATATAATGCTATGTTTGGAATGAAGAGAGATTCTTGTGGTGGCCCTGATGGCTTTAATGCTGTCTTTTTTACAAAATGTTGGGATATTGTTGCTGATGACCTGTTAGCTGCAGTGCATAATTTCTTTTCTCATAATAAATTGCCATTACCTATCAATGCTACCAATCTGTGTTTAGTGCCCAAAGTAAAACATGCTGCAACTTTACATTCCTTTCGCCCAATTGCTTGTTGTAACATAATATACAAATGCATATCTAAAGTCATTGCTTCAAGGCTCAGGCTTGTGCTTCCATCTGTTATATCTGACAATCAATCTGCTTTTTTGAACAATAGATGTATCCTCGACAATGTGTTGGTCACTCACGAACTTCTAAATGGGTATGGTCGTAGCCAGGTATCTCCTAGAGCTATGATGAAGCTTGACATCAGAAGAGCTTATGACACTGTGTGTTGGGAAGCTTTAACTGGTATTATGAGTTTAATGGGGTTTCCTTGCCATTTTGTTAGTTGGATATATACGTGTATATCCACTGTATCTTACTCCCTATGTTATAATGGGGGCAATGTTGGTTATTTCAGAAGTAAAAGGGGAATCAGGCAGGGGGATCCAATGTCCTCCTATCTGTTTATTATTGTCATGGAATTTTTTACTCAACTTATAAACAAGCAAGTCAGACTGAATAAATTTGAGTTACATCCCAAATGCAGGAATCCTAACATTACTTCGCTGCTCTTTGCTGATGATGTGATTCTTTTCATGAAGCCAACTGTCTCCACTATAAACTGTTTCAAAGACATTCTAACCTCCTTTGAGAATTGCACTGGTCTTCAGGTCAACAGCAGTAAGTCTTACCTCCTGGTGGCTGGTCTAAATGAGATTGATAAGCGGACCATTTTTCATGATTATCAGCTTCCCAACCTTCCTGATGGTACCATACACTTGGGCATTCCATTGTCATCGAGGAAAATTGGGACCAGTGCGTGCTTACCACTCTTTGAAAGAATTACTGAGGCCATGAACAGGTGGGCAAGCAACAAGATATCTCAGGCTGGTAGATCAACTATCATTAAATCAATTATACAGGCCATGACAGTGTATTGGAGCAGATGCTTTTTGCTGCCATCTTCTCTACTGCAGAAAATTAGGAAAGCTATGAATCACTTTCTTTGGACTGGAAATATGTACTCAACCAAACTTATTCCTATTGCTTTTGCCAAAGTGGAAAAACCACTTCAACTTGGTGGGTTGGGGTTTAAGTGTTTGCCTATTTGGAATCAAGCTGCCTTTTCTAAGCACTTTGATAATCTGATTAATGACAGGCCTAACATTTGGGTTAAGTGGGCGAGGAAACATCACCTTGGAAATAAACATTTTTGGCTTATGGATCCATCTCCTCTGTGTGGCTGGGTGTGGAGAGCCATCCTAAATCTAAGAAGCATTCTACTTCCCCATGTCCAGCTGATCATTTCCCCTGACTGTGATGCAAGGTTCTGGTTTGATCCTTGGGTGAGAAGAGGTGTGATATTGTATGACATGCTTACTTATGATCAGGTAATTCAAACTGGCATCCCTATTAATGCAAGTGCTAATGATTACTGTGTTGATGGTGTCATTATGTTGCCTTACACCTCCAACCCTAACATCAATCAACTATGGGAGTCTGTGAAAGCCTACAAGTTACCATCTGTTGGTAGTGGTTATGTATGGGCAGCAAAACATGAAAGGCATTCAATTGCTTGCATTTACAAAGCACTAATTGGAGAAACAGGTAACTCTGAATTTAGATGGCATTCAAGAGTGTGGAATAGCTTTACGTCTCATAGCCTCAATTTCTCTTTGTGGAAGACTCTCAGAAATGCTTTGATGACAAAGGTGAAATTATGTAGTAGAGGGTTTACAGTGGACTTGAGGTGTGTTTTCTGCAATATTGTTGCTGAAGATACTGACCACCTGTTTTTTGGCTGTGGTTTTACATTAAAAATTTGGAAAGCTTGTCTCAATAGTGCTGGCTACAATGATACCATACTGCATGGTGATGCTGAGTGGAATAGGTTGTTCAGGAAGACTAGGTGGATGACTTCTACAACCTTGTGGCATTTGTTAATATTGAAGGTTTATGTGAATGCAATTTGGGCAGAGAGAAATGCAAGGGAATTTGATAACAATAGGAAGTCTGCTACTGCCTTAATCAGTGTTATTACAGCTAAGGTTAGGGAGAAGGCTTCACATCAATCTGCGTATGATACTATGGATTAAGGGGTTGGTGTATGTACTTGTGTTCTTGCTTGTTTGTCTTGTGTTTTTCTTTCAATTCTAAGTTGTATCTCTGTGTTTGTTGGAGCAGTTTGGCCTGCTCTGTTTTGTTTACTGTTTGTGTGTTTAATAAAGATGGTTAGGGTCCATTCAACCCTCCTTGCCGTTCAAAAAAAAAAAAAAATCGCTGCTGTATATCAAAGTTTTGCTTCATTTTTTCGTTTGTTGCAACAATTTTAAATCAGTTATAACTAATGAATTCAATAACAAATTGCTCAATTTATAATACAATAATGGATATACTGTGATATAATGAACAACTATAAAGATTAAACATAATCAAAACTACATTAATTTCATTAACTATAAGACTTAGTCATATACAAAATTATAAAAACAGTGTTTTAACTCAAATGTTAGCGATGTAAAATCTGACAAAAAAAAGTTTGTTAAAATAACATAATATAAAGAAATGTCCAACCTCTTCTCCTTATTCCTATAAGAAAAATAACAATTAGAGACAAACGATGGAAGAATGTCATATAGTGCTTGGAAATGGTCATTCAACACACATAACAAGAATGGTTATTCAAACAATAACGACCTGCATACTCATCTAACCTGTATCAATCAGTGCATATAAAGCATCAACATCAAATAAAACACAGTAAAAGTAAAGCACTACTACCAGTGACTAGTGAGGACAAAAGATTCAGCAAAGTATAAAAAACCAACAAGCTGAAGATATGCACATAAAGACCGCTTTATTTATGCGATTTCAAGAGTATTTATATGAATTTATTGTAGGCAGTTGGTAAGTGCACCAACTAAACAACAAGAAAATTACCATATTATGATGCAGGAAGCACATAACTTACCTAAACGATATACTATCTAACTTGGATGTGGTCAATTTCTAGTTAGGAAGCACATAACTTACCTAAAAGATATACTATCTAACTTGGATGTGGTCAATTTCTAGTTAAAAAATTCTAAATTTTAAACCTTTATAATACTAAATGACCGAAATGAAGTGGAATCATAAGAATGAAAGTAGTCATGCACGCTATTAAACTCATTTTTGAATCCATATTGAAATAAATACACGTGTACTTTCTTATTTTGGTGGCTTACTAGGGGTGAAATTGAACAAAACAGATAACCGAAATTGAACAAGTTTCAAAGTTGGATGATAGCATAGGCACAATGTTTTGGTTCTATGTTAACATGCAACCATATTAAGATTGGTTAAAAATTGCATTGGTATTGATGATGGCAATATGTAGACCTCTCATTTCTTCGTTTTTTTTAAGGGGAAGATGACCAAAATATATCAAAAGTATGACACTAACCTACATTGCATTTGTCAAAATGTAATTACTAGGCAGATGTTCCTCTGGGCTAAATAATAGGAAACCTTATATGTAATATATGACATATCCCTGTGACATTTGTGTAATTGGTTAATAGCCAACAATATTGTTTTTTAATCAACCAAGAAAGGGAGGAGTTATCACCCTTTATGCAATAAATTTCAACAATCATGATGCACACAGTTGGCAGGTGCACCAACTAAACAACAAGATAAATAAATCGAAACATGGAAAAGTAAGAACCAAAATCCCAAAATCAAAATAAAAGACAGTACTCTTCTTCTCTATAATTTGATTTTTTTACATGCTAGCAAACCTAACCAATTGGTATCTTAATAGTGTTATTGAAGAACCTTTTTATATGATTATAAAAAAACCTTTATTTAATTTGTAATATGCCTTAATGTGATTTGGGAACATGACTAAATGGAAAATAGTTGATGTTGATAGATGGGTCGCATAGAAACAGATATGTGCATTGAAACAGATTTGGGATCATGAGCAACCATGACTTCTTTTTATGGTAGTATTTTGTTTCTTTAAAATCAATATATGCTCATACATAGAATTACTTAAGAGAGAGTTTTTCGCATCATCGTATAATGAAAAAAAACAGAACAGTTGATGATCAAATAGAATGGTAAGGCATGAAAAAAGATCCAAAATGCTTACCTCAAATGTATGGTGGGATAGTTGACTCAAGAGGAACCTGAAAACAAAACAAAAAGTATAAACAGCCAATAAAATGAGATTAAACTTTAAACTTCCTTTGAATTAAACTTTGAACTTCCTTTAAATTATGAAAATAATTGGTATACCAATAATCATGAATTTAGTTTTTCAATTTATAGGCAACTTATCACTCAATTCTATATAAAAATAATGAGTATACAAATCTATGAATTTAGTTATCGTCGATTTTGAAGTTTAAAAAAATAAAATGTAAATTAAACCTACTCTGTCCAAACATAAAAAAAATTTAGATGATAGCAATTTTGTTCTACGACCCAAAATTGCATGAAGACCGTGTTCCATGCCGTTTAGTCATTCATCCTTAGATTTACTTTAACTATATTTCAAATAAAATATGGACTACAACTATAATAGAAGAAGCTTCTACTCACATAAATAAAATTAAGGTTATAGAGATGCTAAAAAAATTCATTTAGCATTATTCCTTAGCGCTAGCACATGACTATACTATAATTAATTGTTGATTGAGTTTGGTGGACATAACATATCACACTATACTGCCCATGGTTTTATCAGTAGCAGCCTATGGGTCATCAATTAATAGTTTTTATATGGTCACTGTTTTTGAAATAAATAAATAAAGTAGATTCAACAACCCTAACACTATTTTAATTTTAAAAGGAAGAAAACCAAATATTTACACTAACTTACAGTTCAGTCGAGAACACAAATATTTACACTTGCTAGGGCATGGATCCCTGTACAATGGATGTAAGAGATGGATGTACCCGAACTTTTTTCATGGAGCAAGCCTCACTTTTTCCTGGCAAATATAACTTACCCAAAGGTCATTTTGGCCTCAAATCCAACTGTGCAACAACATACACAAGAAGACAAAGTTACTTGAAGGTTAAACGGGTTATTTAATATAATTACAAGGAATACAAAATCAATTTGTGCTAATTTATTTTAACACAATTTCATATAGTGTTAATTTATTTTAACAATATGGAAACAACATATACATGGAGATGCATTTACATTGCAGACTCAAAATTGTGGTTGCACAATTGAACATAGGCAATCTAAGTGTCATATCCATATTAGTCATTCATATTTGTATGCGGTAACATATATGAGAGTAATAAGATTAATACAAACCACACAACCTGTATAGGATAGTTTTTCAGTCAAAATTCAAAATCATTGCTAAAACAAAAATTATAGCGAATGCACAAATGTGTTCAAGGAGATGCTAGTCTAAAACGTTAATCATTAATAAACATTTCAAAATACATCAACCATGAAGAAGCACCGTGCACAAATCATTATCATATGAGCATGTGTATGTGGTGGGATAAATAAATGTGAAAGAACATCAACTTTTCATCTGTATAAATTTACAAAAAAACAAGCAAAAGTAGAGATTGTATTAGAATGTAATCAGGATAAAATAATATGTATGTAATTCTATCATAAACCAGATTAAAAAATTATTATTAAATTGAAATATGTAAGAAGTATACGGATACACAAGAAGGCGTTCTATAAGAAATGGAGAAAGTTACCTCTTAGACATGAAGCTACACTTCCATTAGCCAGTACGGATAAACAAGAAGGCATTCTGTAGGGGTCATACAAAATCCACGAAGACGGAGAAGGTTCCTTTGCACTTCCATACTGATTATCTCAACTTTTTTTTGAAATTTAAGTTCACCACTTGGTATTCGCTCTTAGTTTAGCCTTTTAACAGCTACTAGTGTATTTTGGAATAGTTTAAAAGTTTACTGAAATGCACTGACTGTTGTGCCAAAATCCTGAGCAGGTTATCCAAATCTGATGTAAATAACAAAATTTCTTACATTTTCTCTCCTTCCAATATTATCAGTGCGACTCTGAGACCACTTCAGCTCACCACTCCTAAACAACAAAGCAAATGAATGTAAGTTTATAGCCAGTGGCATAGTGTCAGTTATTGCCTTGCTAGTGATATTTTTCTTCAACAACAAATGTATATAAATCAACTAGTTCAAGCTCACATGTAATGTTTTCCATGCACGTGTTATCCTAGTCCAAGAAAATCTATGTTTAGTAAATGCCTACTTAGATTTGCTTCCTCGAATAATAAGTCCTGACTATATGTCTCAAAACTTGCATCTATTAGTGGAAATGATGTTAATGAAAGTAACTTGGGTTTGAGCTCAGCTGCTTTTGCAATGGAATCAATGGTTTCATATTTCTAGCCCTCATTCAGAGCTTCACCATTTATTTTTGAATTCTCGGTGCCATTACTTTTTTCATTGGTTGAGCAACCATTGCCAAGTTGCTATGCTATTGCCTTCCTTTCAGTATCTACCATATCTGATTTTTTCAGCAATTGGCATAATCCTTCTGCAATTTTTTCAATAAAAGCCCATAAATAAACAATACCTTGTTACATTTTCAGTTTAAGAATATCAACATGATGTACCTGAAGGGGAGGCTGACTCAATCTGCACTACTGCATCAATTACCGCCGCAATATGTTTGTATTCAATCTTCATAAGTTCCTTTTCAGTTTCAGTCAATATTTGTAGAGTTTTGCATAGCCGCTCCATCCATTTTTCTGATGCGTTAATATTTATATATGAAAGTGAAACTAACACAAAAAACAACAATCAATATGGAATCTGGAAAATTGAGGTCTAACACTAGCTTGTATTTGAAGCTGAGAAACTAGTATCTGATACAAGTTCTACAACAAAAGATGAAAGTTGTGACATTAATGCATACAGTTCAGTCCCAAAACTGATTATATCTCTTGTGCATGTCAATGCTTTTGTAAAGTTCCCTAAGAATGCCGCTTCTATCAAGTGAATTAGTTACTTGCGTGAAACTAAACCTACTTGCATAAAGGTTTTTTTAATTTATTTTTGTAATTTTTAAACATATATAGTAAAGTTCACGCATGCATTTAAGAATAAAAGTTTTGATTTTTGATTTTAGGCATGTTTTTTACAATTAGCATGATAATAAAACACAGTTAAAGACTCACAAGCTGTTGAATTATGTCAATGTCACTTTCTGAGTCCAGGAGCTCAAGTTGATATAATATGTTCTCAGCTTCTCGTAGATTTCCTTTTGCATTTTTAGCAATTAATTTCAAGGCATTACCTATGATTATGATTCTATCTTTTTTTGCCGTTCTTGATAGTTTAAGCATAACTCATCATCTTTTGGCCTTGCAAATTTGAATTTTTGGCAACCTTTATACACTTTTACAAACCCACACCCCTACCAAGAATGTTCTTTTTGCCAAATACATCAGTTGTAACTTGGAGTTCTCGTAGTGAAAACCTTTTAAGTTGGCCTAAATGGACCTTTGGATCTTCTTCAGCTATTGTGACGACCCTGAATTTTGGACAATTAAAATTGAAAAAAATTAATTGATTTTAAATATTTGAATGATGGTTTAGCTTAAATTTCAATTATAACTATGGATTTGACAATTAAATTATTGAATTTAATTTATTGAAGTTGGATAAAAATTTGAATCTTCAATTTAAAGCAGATTAAAAATATTTTTTAAGGCTTAGAAAATTTCTTTTGATGATACTGAAGATAATGGAAGCTTCATAATTGGATTTGAAAGTGATTTGTTCAGTTTTAAAATTTTATCGTTTAAATCGATTTTTAAAAATAGCCTTTCGAGGCACGGTCTTGGAATTCGACGAGACTAGTTCCATTGGATCTGTAATATTATATTATTATCGGATTTCAATTTTCGTAATGTTTGGAGTGATTTTTGGCCATACGATAAGCAAACGCGTTGAAAATTAAATCGAATTTTAAATTAATAACTGGATTCAAAGAGCTATCTTCTCCATACGATCGAATTTGGACTCGGAACCTTTTCCATTGCATTCGGAATAGGGGTTTAACATTATAAACGCATGGCGGCACGCCTCGATAGGAAGTTGAGATTTTGAGTCACTATTTTGAAACGGTTTAAATTTAAAATTTAAATAAAATACATATAGTTAAACTAGTCAAAATTTTATTTACTTTGGCCACTTGTCTTCTAAGTCGCAACATTTGTCATGCATGCAAAAGATTGTTGTTACACACGTTTTTTATATAAAAATCATAGCCGTATTTTTAAATAAAAAAAGGACGAACGAAACTTTTCTCTCGTTCAAATCTAACAATGGCCGATGTTTGTCCCAAAATAGGTCACAAACAACCAATATCGTGAAAGCACCCGTTTATGAACACAAATCAGCAACAATCAATATAGAATTCAGATCTAAGTAACAACAATCACAATAAATCACAAATAACAATCACAAACGCAGGATTTATAGTGGTTTGACGATCTTGCCTACGTCCACTCTGAAGCTTATGTCTTTATTGATTCACTTGATGATTCCAATCGATTACAGCGGATTACAATTGATGATAGCTTTCAAATCTGATTACAACAGTGATAATGAAGTATGGAATTGAATCCGGCAGAGTCTGGATGTTGAATGGCCAAAAGATCCTCCTCCCCTCTCTTCTAAATGACCTGGGGCCCTATTTATAGGTGTAGGAGGCTGATATTTCGCCTGAATTTAGGGAGACCACTTCTGGCACGTGAGGGGGCCCACATGCCCGGCCTCAGAAAATTTGGGCCCGCTTTGGGATAGATTCGAACTCCATTCGAATCGATCAAGAAATCATTCAATCGCGGTGAAATTCGGTGTGGACATTCTTCAACATGTAAGCAAGCTCCTATGAAAATTTCGTGGCATTAGGACTTGTAGATCTCGAGTTATGGTCGATTCGAAATTGCATTTCCGGTTGCTACACTCTGTTCGAATCGATCTTCATCGAATCGATTGCTTCGACTCGATGGCCTTACGCGCCTTCGTGATGACGTGGTGCGCATTTCCTGGGTCAATCCACTTTTCACTCCGAGTTGGCTGGGTCGACTCCATCATTTTCTCCATTTTGATTTAGTGGATTCGAGGGCCGCATTCACAAAGGGATTCGAACAGAAGCTCGTTCGTATCGATCATGATATGCTGTAGTCGATCGATACGATGCCGTCGCAGTAGGATGGATTCGAACACATGCTCTTACGATGGATTCGAACCGAGGATTATTTGATGGTGAACGACTGATACGAAGCACACAACCTGCCGATGGATACGAAGCGGCACACCCGGACCGATTCGAACGAGTGCTTGCTGATGGTTGCGAACTAGATGGAGTTGAACCGATGGATACGAACAGGGGTCGGTTCGAAGTGACTAACTCTTGATCGTTTCGAACCTGATGGATTTGAATGGAGCGAGGTGACTAACTTCTGATGGATTTGAACCTGATGGATTCTAATGGACCATCACCTCGACCTCTTTATGGATACGAACAGCATGCTCTTTCCTTAGGTTGAATCGATCATAACTTGCACATACGAGCTCGGATTGAGTTGAGGTTTGAAACGCTGGTTCCCATGACTTTGCTTGCCGTGTTCTATCAATTGTAGCCTGATCTAGGCTCGGACAAAATTCATTGATATCCATGGTGACGCAATGTACAATCAATCTTTGAGGTGAGTTATCTTTGTTTTTCCGATCAATCTTTTGGTATCGCGGCCTTGCCAAAAGGCAGGATAACATTTGCCCCCCAAAACATGCCTTGCGATAGGAAGGTGTGTTTTATAATGCCATGAGCTGGATGTTCATATCCTGTTGATGTCCTGCAAAGGAATTTACAGTTTTATGTGACCTCAAATGACGACCGTTCGGGATCGAGATATTTGATATGAAGTGTGACCGTTCATGGTCAAGCGCCTAACTTCAAATGACGATCGTTCGGGATCGAGCCATTTGAAGTGAAGTGCGACCGTGCGCGGTCAAGTGGCGGACCTCAAATGACGACCGTTCGTGATCGAGCCATTTGCCGTTCGGGGCGAGTTGTGCCGTTCGGGGCGAGTTGTGCCGTTCATGGCGAGTTGTGCCGTTCGAGGCGAGTTGTGACCGTTCGAGGTCGGGTGCCGTTCGAGGCGTATTGTGCCGTTCGAGGTGAGTTGTGATCGTTCAAGGTCGAGTGCCGTTCGAGGCGAATTATGACCGTTTACGGTCGGATGCCGTTCGAGGCGAGAAAGTGTGCCCCGGAGGGCTTGGTATTATCGATGCCGGGGTCACGTTCGGGTGAGTTCCTGGATCGTTTGTGTGCCTATTGGAGGCAAATAAGTGTGACCAGGGGGGCTTGGTATTGTTGATACCAGGTTCACGTTCGAGTGGGTCCCTGGATCGTTTGTCAGGGCGGCATATCGCCATCTCAGAGCATGCCTAAGGACCGTTCGCGACCCCGTACATGTGTGAGTAGCTTAGCCATTTCAGAATTATCTGAACCAAATATCCATTCAACCGATGAGTTTTAAAACAGAAATGTCCAAACAAACAAAGTCTAAATGTCCAAATCAAAACGAAACAAAAGCAAAGCAAGGATGTCAAAGTGTAAATTTTCACAACGATAGGGTTAATAGCCATTCAGAGCATGCCTGTGGACCATTCGTGATCTCATACATGTGTAAATGATTAACCCACGTTAGTGAGAGGTTTACTACTTGTTCATCATTATTTCAATTAATTGATAACCATACGATGTCCTGGTTCAGGGTTACCCCTAGCTGTTATAGACGGTGGCCGCTCTGGCTCTACCGTTGGAGCTCGTCTCCTTGCATACTGAAGCAGCATACCATTCCTGATGTGCCCTTCTACCTCATCCTTTAGATGCCTACAGTCGTTAGTGTTATGACCGTTCATTTCGTGGAATAAGCAATACCTGTCTGATTTTCTCTCGTCAACAGTGGGGTCCCTTCGTATTGGCCTACGGTACGGAACTTGCTCTCGTGTATCTCGGTAGATTCGCTCCAAACTCTCATTCAGCTCTGAATAGGTGGTGAATCGTGCCTCTCTCCGCAGTCGCTTTGACCCATCACCACTATCCTCGGCCTTTCGTTTTCCTTTATCCTTGCCCGGGTCCTTTTCTAGAGGCTTTTTGTCTTTAAGAACATAAACTTCTATTCCCTCTCCTTCTTCTCTTTCTGCATTCGCATCCTCTAATCATAAAAACTTTTCTGCCTCATCATAGAATTCCCCTAAATCCACAGGCGGATCTTTAGTTAATGAATTTTTGAATTCTGTGCCATCAGCTACTCCGGACACAGCTTCCATCACCACCATAGATGGATCTGCTCGATCCACTGAAGCTACTGCTGTATTGAATCGCGTTAGATAACTCCTCAAAGTCTCTCCGGCTTTCTTCTTTAGGGTTGCCAAAGTCATCACATTTTTGGGTCTTGTAATGTGAACCCTGAATTGCCTCATAAATCTATCAGTTAAATCATTCCAGGTTCCGATAGATCCACTCTCTAGTTTTCTAAACCATAATGCTGCGATATCCGCCAAGTACAATGGAAAGCACCGGGCCATAACCTCCTCTGATGCCTCCAGCACTTCCATATGCCTCATATACTTCGTCAGATGAACCGTGGGGTCCGTTCTCCCGTCATACATGTCCAACGATGGTAACTTGAAATCCGGTGGGTTCCTAGCTCGTCTGATTGCTAGAGTAGAAGGACTTCTATTAACATCCTCTAAATCCTTGTTCACTAATTCGCCTCTCATGGCTCGTCTGACCATCTCTGCAAACCTGTCATTGTCTCCGAGATGCAATCTTCGTTCGTCACTTTCAACCTGCCCCCCGAGTTCACGAAGGAACTCTGGGATCTGCCCCCTTGACTGAGCGTTCGCTCCTCTGCTACTCCCAGGTTGCGCAGATGCTCCTTTCTCTCTCTCCAAGATTAGATCAACATTCTCCATGTGTGTGCCCCTTAATCTGGGTGCTACGCCGGATGGTCCTGCTCCGTTCTGAACTCCATCGGCCCCTCTGTTCTGTGCTCCAAGTTGCCCTATCTGTTGAAATAAACTCCGGATCAACTCCTCTTGTTTCTTCATCATTGTCTTCATCTCGTCTCTAGTGATGAAGACCGATGCTTGATTCGCTCTTGAAGAAGCCTCTTGACTCCCTTGGTGTTCACTTCTCTCTGGCCTTTGTCTCTTACTTGTTTCTCTCGTCATAGTTCTTAGGTCTAAGTTCTTAAGTCTTCAAATTCAACTTATCATGAATCAGCTTTTCTTAGTGAAAGCACCAAAATGTTTGTCCCAAAATAGGTCACAAACAACCAATATCGTGAAAGCACCCGTTTATGAACACAAATCAGCAACAATCAATATAGAATTCAGATCTAAGTAATAACAATCACAATAATTCACAAATAACAATCACAAACGCGGGATTTATAGTGGTTCGGCGATCTTGCCTACGTCCACTCTGAAGCTTATGTCTTTATTGATTCACTTGATGATTCCAATCGATTACAACGGATTACAATTGATGATAGCTTTCAAATCTGATTACAATAGTGATAATGAAGTATGGAATTGAATCCGGCAGAGTCTGGATGTTGAATGGCCAAAAGATCCTCCTCCCCTCTCTTCTAAATGACTCGGGGCCCTATTTATAGGTGTAGGAGGCTGATATTTCGCCTGAAATTAGGGAGACCACTTCTGGCACGTGAGGGGGCCCACATGCCCGGCCTTAGAAAATTTGGGCCCACTTTGAGATCGATTCGAACTCCATTCGAATCGATCAAGAAATCATCCAATCGCGGTGAAATTCGGTGTGGACATTCTTCAACATGTAAGCAAGCTCCTATGAAAATTTCATGGCATTAGGACTTGTAGATCTCGAGTTATGGTCGATTCAAAATTGCATTTCCGGTTGCTACACTCTGTTCGAATCGATCTTCATCAAATCGATTGCTTCGACTCGATGGCCCTACGCGCATTCGTGATGACGTGGTGCGCATTTCTTGGTCAATCCACTTTTCACTCCGAGTTGGCTGGGTCGACTCCATCATTTTCGTCATTTTGATTTAGTGGATTCGAGGGCCGCATTCACAAAGAGATTCGAATAGAAGCTCGTTCGTATCGATCGTGATATGCTGTAGTCGATCGATACGAAGCTGTCGCAGTAGGATGGATTCGAACACATGCTCTTCCGATGGATTCGAACTGAGGGTTATTTGATGGTGAACGACCGATACGAAGCACACGACCTGCCGATGGATACGAAGCGGCACACCCGGACCGATTCGAACGAGTGCTTGTTGATGGTTGCGAACTAGATGGAGTCGAACCGATGGATACGAACAGGGGTCGGTTCAAAGTGGCTAACTCTTGATCGATTCGAACCTGATGGATTCGAACCTGATGGATTCGAATGGACCATCACCTCGACCCCTTCATGGATACGAACAGCATGCTCTTTCCTTAGGTTGAATCGATCATAACTTGCACATACGAGATCGGATTGAGTTGAGATTTGAAACGCTGGTTCCCATGACTTTGCTTGCCGTATACTATCAATTGTAGCCTGATCTGGGCTCGGACAAAATTTATCGATATCCATGGTGACGCAATGTACAATCAATCTTTGAGGTGAGTTATCTTTGTTTTTTCGATCAATCTTTTGGTATCGCGGCCTTGCCAAAAGGCGGGATAACAGCCGAGCCCTCCCATTTGAAATCGAATCCTATTAATCTCGTTCCTCCCCTCTTAAAACGTTCTCTAATCCTCGAAATTCTTCGATTTCGTATCGAGATTCTAGGTCACAACTTCACGAGCGGCCTAGCTATGGGAAAATCGAGATCGAGTTTTTTTCCTTTCTTCGCACGGGTATCGAACTTTGCAATATCCTGGAAGTCTCATGCCATTGGAATCTCTGGTGAAGCTCGAGACTTCAAAGGCGACTGAGTCGAGGCAGTAAGGGCAAGGTCGAGCGGTGCGGTACAACATCAGAGCAGTTAGGATTTAGGGGTATCGCGATGGCATTGGAAACACGGCGGCGCACGTTGGGTATCCGTGAGGTCGTGCGGTGACCAGGGAGTGAAGATTTGAGTCGACTTCATTATCAACGAGGGCGGAGCGACTTGGAGCTTGGCTTGCTCGATTGGAAGGTGAAGGCAACACTGGAAGTCGTAGTGGGATGAGGGTCGGGGACTGTCGAAGTCAGTAAGGTATTATGATTCCTTTCGTTATTGATTTAAATTGGATAAATAAAATGTTTATATGTATTCAAAGAAAAAAAAAGTTGAACAGAGAACAGAAAAGAAAAATATTTATAGTAAAATGTTGAAACATTTTGTTTCTTCAATAAAAAAAAATTTGTACAGTAAAGAAATCCGATAGTCTATTTTAAAATAGTAAATATACACATAAAACATATGCGGGATAGTTTACAAGTATATATACATATGCGTAGTTTCAGAAAATAATAATAATAAATATCTACATTTTTAACATTACTAGTTTATATTAAAGAACAATGGATTTAGTGATTAATTTGTTTTATTAATGTATTTAATTTATTTTAGTTACCCAAGATTATTTAAAAAGGAAATTCAGTTTTTTAAATTTAACTTTTAGTTAAATAAATTTGTTAAAATGGATTTGTTTAGAAATTAAAAGTATATAGTTTTAAATGAAAAACTGATATATACATTTTTAAATCTGCTGGTTTATTTTAAAAATGATGTACTATAGAGATAAATTTATTTAAGAAACTTGTTAAAAAAACTTATTTTAATCACTAAAAATAATTTGTAAAAGAAAATTAGTTAGAGATTTAATTTATTAGATAAAATAAATTTATTAAAGGAAATTTTATTTTTAAAATTTAATTTTCAATTAAACAAGTTTATTAAAAGAAATTGGTTTGAAATGAAATCATTGGATAATAAAAATCACCAAATGAAAATTGACTATTCGATTTTTCGAATATTAATGAATTGTATAAATGTTTGTACGAGGTCTAAAATGGTGAATCCAGCTGGAATGAAAATGGATTGCATGCAAAGCAAAGGTGAGAACTTCTCACTCAATTGGATACTTGATTTAATTTAAATAGTTTATTTAAATTATTTTATGTTGCTTGGATGATGGTTGTTATTTGTTGGATTGAAATAGACCCTATATGCCGCATAATAGCGGATGATATTATATTAAAACCATATACCGCGATATTCCACCTCGAAGTGGAATTGGTATTATATATGTATTTGGAGTGATTGATTTTCCGCATTATATAGCGGATGAGACCCTATGTGCCGCATAATAGCGGATGATATTATATAAATCCCATATACCACGATATTCCACCTCGAAGTGGAATGGGTATTTAATTGTTGTGCTAACGTCGGTGGATGCAGGGAAATAGGTTGGAGGGATCCAACTGGATTCCTCAAATGATTGAATTTATTTCAATAATTTGTGTGTTGATTTATTTACAATCTATGTATGAATATATTGTGATTGAAATCGTTGAAGGCTATAGTTTTGCCGAATTTTTTTTTGGTATCGTAGGATACCGGAAATAAATAAAAAATTGGATTTTTGAAATTCAAGTTGAAAAGTTATAGTAAAAATTAATTTTTTGAAAATTGGATAAATTTGAAAGAAGGATTTTAAAAAAAAGAATAAAGTTTTATTTTTTTGGAATCCTATTGCATAATTCCAAAATATGAGAAAAATGCTTAATCAATGGATTTCGGGTAATATTATTCAAAAGTTGAAGAAGTTATTTAAAATATGGATTTTAAATAGTTTGGTAAAGATAAAGGGAATAAATTTTAGAAATTAAATTTGGAATTCAATTTAGTGTTTGAAAAGATTTTAGAAATCAATTTGAAAATTAATTTGGTGTTTAAAAATAAACCTTTGGGAAATTGATATGAAAATTGATTTGTTGATTGAAATAAATTTAGAAACCAATTTGGAATTGGATTTGGTAATTGAAATAAATTTAGAAATAAATTTGAAAAATTGATTTGGTATTGAAAGTGAATACTTGGGAATTGATTTGAAATTCGTAAATTAGTGGATATTTAAAAATTAAATCCACAATGGGAATTTTATAAAAGAAAGGGAAATTTGTTTTAAAAATAAATATCATTTTATTTTTAAAAAGTTGGAAAGGAATTTACGGATTCGGAACGTAAATTAAAAATAAATCCAGAAAGATTTATAAATTGATTTGAGTGAACCATTTTAGAATGGAATGTGTACTTTCCCTAAAAGCTGAGAATTCTTTCAATATAGTTTACAAATATAAATTGAAGTTGTAAAGATGGTTTTAAGGGAAAGAATGTTTGGAAAAATTATTTACTTAGGTTATTTTGAAAATCTTTAAAGTAAAAATAAAATTTAAACTATTATAGAAGTGATTTTTTAAAGTTTTAAATTGATATTTGTTTTAGAAATTGGATATTTAAATATTTATACTCTATCTACTAATTTTATTTTAAAATTAGTTTTGGACTTGAATTTTTTACATGAGATATTAGTATAATATTTTTCATAACTAATATTTAAGCAAGTATTTAAAATATTTTTATTTTAAATGTTTCCAAGTATATTTTGAATAAGTATTTTATATTATTTTAAAATATTTGAAATCGGTAGATTTTCAAAGGAAGTGAATAAATACTGGAAATGTTTTCCGCGTAAGGAAATTGATTTGAAATTTATTTTCAAAGGATTGAAGTGTGAAAAATTGATTTAAAATTTGTTTTCGAAGTGTTGAAAAGTGAAATTTTATCTTGCGAAGATATTGATAATTGGGGTTAAATTATTTGAAATCCAGTGACTGTTGTAAATGATGATTGTAGTTAAATAACCGACTATCAATATTGGCCTTTTTAAATGACATTTGAATTTCGATGCGACGGGGAGTCGAATTCCAAATGGATATTCGAAACCCACATCGAACCTTTGTGATTGTGATGGATCTTTTGTTTAAAAGATCAAAGTGGAAATTGTTGTGATTTGTTTGGAAACTGAATGAACACTTATTTTTAAAAATAAGCGCTCATTATTCAGATTAGCCGGGAGAGGACCTTGTGTCCTAAAACCCATTCCGGATAATGATACGACGAAATGAGATTGCATTTGAAGATGGCGATGAAGACCGGGTATTTTTGAAAGTGAAAGGATTACCTATCGAATGTCTCTGCACCGAGTTGCTCCGGTATAGAGATTTGATCACCCTTTATGATGGGGATTACGAACGTGATTAGTGAATATTTGGATTTGCAAGGGCTTCTTTGAAGTGCCTTTGGTTCCGTTCGATCCCGGAACGGACTTGTATGGATGTGTGTCTGACGTTACACTTTGAGATGTAAAGCTGGTTTCTATCAAATACATTTCTGTTGGTGGCGGAGAATATATTCTCTTAGCTTAACACCCTTCTCTGAGACATACGAGCTCAGAGGTTATGTAGTTGATGGTTACTAGTGATACATTCCCAATTTGGTAATGTGGCATACGAAGTGTTGCTGATCATTGGTTGATCGAAGCATGGCTTTGTGAAAAAAAGCGTAGCTTTGTGGACGAGACTTCGTCGGACCTCACACCGCGGAATGGCTGAAACAGGAAGGATGCAGCAAGGTTATAGGGGGTAGCGCCCCTTAGGGTATGTTCATTTCCTTCTGGATAGAGGTGGTATCATGGTTTGGAGCCCAGATATTTTACCTATGTTGATGCTGCAAATGTATTATACTTTATGGTTTGTTGCTTTGTGGTTGAGGATCCTCAGATAAAGGTTGTTTACGGTCGGGGGATGGCATACTCGTGTAGTAGTTACCTATTTTTGCAGAGGTAACCTGGCCTTGTGTTGGCAAAGATCCGGTTAGGTTCTCGGGACATCCCTCCAGAGGCGTACACATGTGGCCCAGGAAGTTCCTTAGCCTGACCATTTGTATCCAATCACCAATACGCGCCGTGTACGGTTTTAGTTGTATAACCTACCATCTAATATGGTAGCTATAGTAGGCATACTATAATGGTACGTATGCTGGCTAACATTAATATTATATTTTCGAGATTGTTTCTCACACTATGCACTAATAATAATAATATCAAAAGAGTTTACCCATATCAAGCATATTTGACTACCATAAGGAGAAATCTCCCCCAAGTGTGCGATTGCATTGTGTATGTGTGTGCCGGGAGGCCTTATGGTAGTTTCATTTTTCAAAAACGCATTGCGGATTTCTTTTAAATTCTTCTATTAAAGTATAACTGTTTTTAAGATCTCACACCAGTCTCATGACTGACCTGGAGTTTATTGTTCCCTTTCTAAACTCTGGGTGCCCATAATTTTCCACACGGGCAGCCTAGAGTCAGGTTGTCAATTATTCTGGAGCGAAGTCAAGAAGTTGCTGTGGAGATCAGGGGTTGAAGCTGGATGGCGAGGCATATCACTTATATATGTAATATTTCGTTTCCGCTGTTTGTTGTTGTAAACTCTGATAATGTGATGTATAAACTAATATAGTGTTTTTGTTTTAAAGATTATTCTTTATCTATTATATACTTTTCCGCTGCGAAATGTGAGATTCTGTTATGGTTTCTGTTCTTCTTCTATCTTCTTCTTCTTAAACCCTAACGGTTTGGATTTTCGGCATTCGACTGTTCGGCATTGGATACAATGGACGTATCGATGTCGACTTTTGGAAGTCAAAAAATTCAGTCGTTACAGCTATAAACATGAATGCAAATAATGATACTATATGATGCCAAGTCTTTGAGAGATCGTGAAAAAATATATTATAAAACCGATTTTTGCTTTTATTTTTTACACGCATACTTACCGGAACATCGAGGATGTATCCTTGAGGCTTAAGACACCGCCAATACGCAAAGCCCATTGCAGGCACAACAAGTAGAAAAGCAGCACCAGCAGCAACTCCACCAGCATATATACTGAATGTTGTCTACTCAAATCCAGGGTACTTGATGCTTACATGCATCTACCTAGTGATGGACCATCTACAAAATATTTTGGAAATTATTATGCTGCTAAAAAATCTTTGTTCTATATTTCTTTGTTTTGCTTGACTTCTATAAAAAAATATTATTATTATTATTTAGTTATATTTTCATAATATTTAGTTAATTTTATAAACTTATTGAATTATTATAAACTTAGTTGATTTATTATTATTATAGTAGTATTAATAGTAGAATCATTTTATTATTATTATTATTATTATTATTATTATTATACATCTTAATTAACTTATTATTATTATGAATCTTGGTTAATTTTTATAAAATTATTTATTATCATTATTATACTTAGATAAATTTTCATAAAATTTATTATTACTACTACTACTACTACTACTATCATTATTGTTTGATTCTATTTTTATAATACTTAGTTAATTTTTATAATATTTAGTTTATGGGGTAGTATAGAATGATGTGTCAATGCACACACTACTGATACATCAAAATTTCTGCAGTAAAGAAGTATGAAATTGTAAGAAGAAATGATAAGACGGATAAAAACATGCATGTATGCTGTTGATGACGGACGACCATAGATCAATTCAGTTCATACATAATGAACTGGTTCATGTCCATCATAGCAAATTGGGTGTAAATTTAGGCAGCTGCCGCGAATTGCCTTTGGAAAGGGCATGAAGTGAACATCCCATATAAAGCAAACTACAGTTCCATGGATAAACAAATGAAGTAAGTAGTAACTCAAACGATCATTTGCGATAGGGGCAGCTGAATCAACTAGAAGTGAAGGTGGGGGTAGAGATTCAATCAAACAGAACTGCAGCAGGACTGAAAGCAGAGACCGAATGATCTACACTAAACAAAACTATGCAAAATTGAAATAGGGCTGAATCAAATGCTAAATGAAGTGATGATGTCTAATATAGGGAGGCTGGGTTCAGAAATGGATGGTAGATGGAGGAAAAATTTATAAACTAAAACAAGCATAGTTTGTGCCAATTTATAAACCTATTTATGTAAACATGACAGAGTCCTTGTAATTTCGATAAGAATAAATAAAACTCACAAATTTAAATCGAAAGATAAACAACGTCAAAAAATTAGTAAGAATAGGAAGAAATGTCATTTTGTTATAGAAGTTGATAAGATGATAAAATGAATACCATTTCCTTGTCCACCAATCTTTCCAGGCAACAATACATATCCACTTGAAAATTAAGCTGATAAGATACGAACATTTGAGTCAATAGCAAGAAGTAATGTAGCAATGTCCGAGGGAAATTGACATCTCTGAGCTAAAATTAAGTTTCCACCCATATATGCAGTGTTTCGCAAATTGAGAAGCGATTTTATTCATATGATCAGTTTTAGTAAACACCATTATCATATCAGGAAAGATAAAACCATTTTTTCCTTCTTTTAAAACAGATATTACACTTGAAATTGTTATGGCAGCACAAACTTCAAGACCTTTATTGTCCCATTTTATCACAGAAAGCTCTGAAATACCTCTGAGATCTATGTACTGTAAATGTAGGTCATGTTCTTTATAAACTCTTGCTCCGGTGTTTCCAACAACCATTTTCACACTGTTTTCGGAAATTTGCCGGAATTTAACATATTATAAAGCTTCTATATAGAAGTAGGAGTATACCACTGATTCTCTGCTAAATCGGACTTGATAATAGATTTTAAGAAATCAGGAAAAGTGCAAATTTCGTTGCACTTATAAGATGGTAGCTTCTTTATGCCAGCGTCTCCTTTTCTCCAAAATACATTGAGGCCTAAATCTTCTAAATGGACATCTAATGCGAAACTCTTGCAAACATAAAGAATGGGTCGATACCCTATGAACCTACATAAATGTCCAGATATTACCCTTTCTGCTTCGGATTCGGCAAGCTTTTAAAATCCTTTAGGTGGTTTGGGTCTTTCTTATTTATCTCCATTATTGATTGTTGAGAAAATAGATATGCACATGCCAGGTGTGTAAAAGCCACATTGTGAAGCATGAAATCCAAAAAAACGTTTGGTGGATTGAATGGAATCCTTCTTTAGTATTACTAAGTCCTTCAGTTGTGGTAATTGAGCATATGTTTTATATTACATAGAAGAGTTAGGTATGAACTAATTGTGAAATCTTTTATTTTATCAGTCTGTGGATTGTATATTGATAAAAGAACCATATAAGCTCTACATCCACCTATGTGAATAATATTTTAAAATAATGTTATGAACTAGTGCCATAGATGCAAGTGTATATGTTTCATAATTTGGAAATATGATCATTTGCATTGTCAAAATGATTTATTACAATAACCTTCTATAAGTCTTCATGTAATATAAAGCTTTGAATTCACTAGGGATTCTTGTACTGGAAGTTGCCGTAGCTACATAAAGATACTGGAAAATTTGTACAAAAAGCTTTGAAATGGTTCGTTTGCATTTCTGAAGCAAAAACATGAACTCGCAAACAGAACCGACTCTCGAATATTTGCATGTTAACTTGATAATAAGTCTAACATTAGATATGCTCAAGTTTAGTTAAAAACTACAAATATAAAGCAAATAATTTGTTATTATATTCATGACAAATGACCAATATGGAGGAAATCATTGTTTCAGTGGGCAAATTTATCCAGAACAACATCTGCAAACTCCAGAACTTTATTATATGTTGTATAAGAAAATGAACAGAAATAAATTAGTTTTATTTTGATGATCGTTACCTGCAAAATTTTCTTCGACTTGCATTGAATTGTCTTCAAGTGCATGTGGGTTGTCTTCGTTTTGAACATTGTTGTCTTCAATATGCTTGTTCAGTACATTAGACTCCTTGAGTAATTCAGATTCTTTGGTTTTTTTAGTTTTTGAGTAATTCTCTCCATTTCCTGTATTATATATTAAAAAGACAAACATGTATTAGATAATAAAAAACAGGTATCTTTGGTTGTTACTTGAAGTCCTACACATCAATATAAGTAACATAATCGAATATACGAAAATAAAATTCATTTTCAGCACTAAATTCACATATTCTTTTTTTAAGCAGAACCTTTGCATGTTTAATTTTCTATATTCAAAATTTTAGCAACTTCCTGTTTTGATTCAGAACCATGTTGCAACTATGATGTTGAATCAAATTATAAGCAACTATGATGCATTATGATGTTTGATTTAAAGGCATATGAAGAAATATCCATAACAAAAATTCCAAAGGTAGTTTTATCCATATTAAAAGCAATATCTGTAAATAAACACAGTGCAACAGTGCATTGAGTTTAACTCGGTGCAACTACACTTGCTCACTACCATGCTGAGTTTAACTTTGGGAAATCTATCTCGGATCATATTTGTATCTTACGTTCTCATTCTATACCATTAATACAATTAAATAACTATATAAATTAAAATTATCAATGGAATGGATGATGGAAGGCAGACCACACATTATTCAAGAGGATGTGATCTCATTTGCATTTCTTGTTTGCATTGTGTATGCTTGTTTAAAGGCTGGACAAATCAAAATCCCGGGTTAACAATATAAACCTAAAATACAGGAAGCTTTCTAGTGTGTAAAATTACTAATGTATTTCTAGCATATTTATCATGATCTAACATAGGCGATTCAAGAACGTTCAAACAGGTCAGATACTATAGTTCAACTATACAAAAACACTATCAAATATGGAAAAATGCAATTCCATGTTTGATTAGGTTTCTCCTCTTTGTAGACCTCAGAATGCAAGCAAGAAACACTTCTATAAATTTTTAAAATAACGTCGAATACCACTTCAATGAATTAACTAACGAAAATCTTCAGCCTATATAAATTTCTTTCTTCCATTACATCCACTGAACATCAATCTTTACAATAGTCAATTAACGTCCATTAGGCCAAAATAACATGAATTAGATAATAATTAGAAAAGGAAGAAAAAATAATTAGAGTGAAAGTGTGTTGTTGTTCAGATTTGCCATAGCTTTCTTTTATAACCTTGCCAATAATTATCTTTCTAATAATCTTTGCATCGCCCACTATATTTTTGCATCCAAAATTTGTAATGTTTGTTTTTTTTTAAATTTTTCGTTCATAAATGAAATCTTTTGTATAGGACAGGTTCCAGTTTCATATTTTTGAAGTATTTTTCTCAGGTAGTAGAATTAGTGTATTTGTTTGTTAATTTAACAGAAATGATAGTGTCTGTGATATATAAAAGAGTTTTAGACAATGATATGTTTATTTTTATTGTTTAAGCATTCTTTATAATTATGATCTAGAATAATATATTCTATATAAAACTTTATGTTCTACAAAGATATTGATTTTTTACTCATACACACATTTAATCAAACGATTACTGTATTTTATCAATTTCGTCAATAGAGCATTTGATTACGAATTAACAAACAGAAATTTGGTATATTAGAACTTATATGTATAAAAAAAAGGAATAGCATGACGATAAACAAAAAAATATGAATACATCCCTCCTTCTTGCTCGATATGCTAGATTTTCGGACATAACCTAGATGGATGCCTAAAAATGTAGGTACTACATCTGCTACTGAACCTAAAAAGGCAGAGAACAAAGAAGTGGATCATCAAAAATTCACCTAAACTACCAAACAGTATGATGAAATACAACAATATACTAACACCATTAGCCATAATGAAGAAGAACAAATAATAAAACGAAAGGTGTCCAACTTTTCAAATTCAAGAAATCTAAAAGCAACAAAAAAATACAATATCTAAGCATATTTCTTCCAACCAGTAACAAAATGAAAGTAATAAATTAGAGGAAAATAACTCACTCGAATTCTTTGATGTTGAGTTACCTCTAGAGGTATTTTCGAAAGATACTCCTGACAATATTGCTGCTATTATTCACCTCATCAAGGACTCGATAACTGGCCAAACGAGAGAAGAACGAGGGTTTCTGAAGATCGAATATTCTGAAGTCGACGGCGGAGAGAGGGAGAGAGATCGACAGCTCTTAGAGTGAGCGCGTTATTGAGTTTTAGGGATAGGAATAGGAATATATGCGGAGAGAGGGGAGAGAGAGAGAGAGAGAGGAAGTGAGGGAGAGAGGTTGATGTTGAGTGGTGAACAAGCGCGGTATATTTTTACCTTCCTTCCTTTTTCAATTGACCTAGAGCAGTGTTTGGAGATTGTTTTTTTTGTTTTTTGAATAATCCATCCACATAATAGCAACATTTTCATTAAAATGCCGCTTCATTGTGCTGCAAAAAATATATTTTGTTGTAGTGGACCCATCTTTTCGGGCAGTTTAAATCGATAATAAATCACACATGCCAACTCAAACCATTCAAAAGGTGGGATTGTTAATGGGGTAAATAAGAAAATAAGAGTAAAGGAGAAGAAACAAACATGATCTCGCAGCGGAACAACAAAATATAATAATCAAATAAACACTTCATGAAGTTGTTTATACAATACATATGATTATAATCTATACAACATTTATCAGAGTTTTACATACATCAGGAACAAAATAAAGTAACGCAGCAGACAACATGGTGCAGGACTAATAGTAATAATATATCAAATCTTCGTCTTCATCCTCTGGAGTAAATCTTCAATAAGTTAAAAAAATCAGGACTGACCCGAGCGTAGTAAAATGAAAAAACACTCAAGTCAGGATTAACATATCATTATGTAAGTCAAATCAATATTGCATATAACATGAGTGTAACACCGTCAGAGATGTTTATGGGTTTTCACATCTCCTACCCAGTGTATCACGTGCTTGCAGAACTCAAGAGATGTTAAGAGATTTTCCATCTCTTAAGGATCCGTCGAAATATTTATATATAGTAGAATACGCTACATATATAATGTCTAGCCAGTAAAATAAATATATTTTTTAGCATTAAGGCTTTACGTTGATCACCCTTAATGCGTTTTTAAGCATTGTCATACAGTTTGCATATAAAACACTAGTTAAATAATCGGTGGATGGGGATGCGCCGTGACACGATAATACTAAACCAAAATCGTATAGGTCTCTTTTATGGATAAAAGTATGACAAGGCACGTGAGGTAATTCCCAAGGTAGGATACTACCAGTTTACCCTTCCCGGCTGGTGGTAACACATCATAACCACGATTACCCACCGCCTCCAAAACTCCCATAATCCGGAAGGCGTGCACCAATCAATCATCGTTCTCTTGGCCGGTATGGCTCCTGTTTTAGTCATTTTAAATTGGCACAAGTGCCAGGCTAATCCATCATCGTTCTCTTTCTTCAAATCCAGCAAACGACACCAAATCCAACCATTTCGTTCTGGATCATAGCTCCATGTATGCAGTTGTTAAAGTGGTTCCGGTATCGACAAAGATTATGCTCATATCGGCACCATTATCTTTAACAACCAAACGTCATTTTACACACCGTTTGGTACTTTTACATTCCGAAAACAGTTCATACTTGATATCAAAACATCATATTCGCTTCGAAATCAAATCCACTTCAAATCATCACATTTACTCAAAATATACCATTTCAATTCAAAATCATGTTCGTCTTAATATCGCAATTTCGATCCCAAAATTGTTTCATATTTTCATTTGGGTTATAACTTCATTTAACCTCATTCGTATTTAAATCTATGATTTAAAGTAAACATTTCACCCTTGACCAGTTTGAATTTTTGAAAAATAGTTTGAACATATTTAAAATAGTTAAAATAGTGTAAATGGTTAAAATAGTTTAAATGATTAAAATAGTTTAAAATAAAATAGTTTAAGTATTAAAATGGTTTATATAGTAAAATTATTCGAAAAACCAAAATAATTTGTATATTTAAGAAGATAGCTTTTACATAGTTTTACATTAGATTATTTATTTGAACATAGTTTCAAAGTCAAACCAGTCAAATTCCAACTTCCCAATTCAAATCAATTTCAATTTCCATGCAATGATTCAATTTCAACTTTGATTTCGAATTAATTTAATTCCACTTTCAAACCCAATTATTTCAATTTCTATTTATATCGATTTAAAGCTCGATTTTCAAATATCGATTCAAAACATTTAAATCAAATTATCCTTCAATCTTCAGTTTAAAATCCTAATCTTCAACTATCATTCAATTCCGGGATCAATTTCGAAATACATTTTTATATCACTTTTACTTAGTAATACTCAAGATCGGATAAAATTTTAACCTTTTAAAAACAAATCGATTTCCACACATTCAAATTATATTTCGATTATAACATCAAAATGTCAACATCGATTATTTAAACAATTTCGATTACCAAATTTAAATTTCAACATTCAGAGCTCAAGTTCAATAATAATTTGATTTCTATAAATTTGATTTTATTTCTTTTAAATCAAAACCATTTAAATAATTTCAAATCAATAATTTTAAAATTACTCGATTTAACATATCCAGTGTCCTTATATAATTTTCTATCCTATGGCCATGTGATTAGTTATTTCAATTTAATTTCGAGGATGGATATAAATCATTTCGATCCAAATCAAAGTGTCATAGGTATATATCATTTCAACCTATTTCTTAATTTATTCGAAATAATTCAACTTACATTTTTATACACTGTAAATAATATACAGCGTGATAACAGGATATATATAAACAAATAAAAATCCAAACATCCAAACATCCAAACATCAGCCAATTTGCATCCATCATAATCAATCATACAAACACACAATATAATTCACAGCAATTTTAGAATTGTCAATATTAGGTAATTTACTGGCAATTAATTTCCAATTTCAATTTGACTGTTAATTTCAATTTTTAATAGTTAATTCAATGACAATCTAGATGACAATTAAATTTATCAAACAACGACCAATAAAATTTATATCACCTCATATTACCAAATTTAACTAGCGCAAAATATATTCTAGCACGTTATGAGCATTATAAAACACTCATCTTGAGTTTCAATTTCAAATCAAATCAAAAGACGTTCGATTTAACCAAAAAATTTAACTAGCTCCAAATGACCCCAAATCTGTTCCAGAACGTAGTGCTCGTCACCATGGTTCCAACACCACTTGTTTCGTCTCAATCGGACCTCATATGATAGAGATATAAAATTTTATGAATTTAACCAATATAATTTACAAATTCTTTTATTTGTTTTTAACCAAAATTATACTGGCCGCACAATCTAGCTTCAGGCAAATGAAGGCTACATGATTCCCTTCCTCCTCATTCCTAGTCGAACGAAGAAACCCAATACACGACCGTACTTTGACCGCCTGCCATGCCTGCATATAACCACTTGCACCCCATCAGGCGGCGCCACCTGAACCCTCTACTTCCACTGCACCTCTGGCCAGAACGCTGATGAACTCTGCCCCACTTCCCATGTGTAAATCTAGTTCGAACAGTCAGCAAAAACAAGGGGATCTCGTCTCAATCGCTACACCATGCGACGAATCCTCCGTTGGATTTATAGATCTTGAAGTGCTCTACAAATCTCTAGTTGAAAGATTTTGTCATTAGTTTACGGATTAAGAGAGATCGGAGAGGAAAGGCTGGAATGTTTCGGCCATTGAAAAAGTTAGTGGAGACTACGTTTTTGACTAGGGTTTTGCTGCGAGGAACGCTTATATATACATATATACACATGTATATATAGATATATGATATTTTAATATTATCTCGATTATTCACGTGCTTTTCCGGACGAACCCCAAACGAAGCATGCCGCCTGGCGTTTATAATGTTTTACCCCCATTCTGAACGCAACGAGACAAATTTTAGGGCCTAAGTCGATCGTATGTGGAAGATAGCTTGTTGAATCGAATTATTCTACTTAAGTTCTGAAATTGATTTCTACATGTTTCAAGTTCGCACGGCCAAACGACAAGTTCGATCATTACGGAACTTGAAATCCTACAATAATTCACTATTACAGATACGATGAAACTGATTTCATCGAAATCCGAGATAGTGGTCAAAATGGCTATTTTTTACTCGTCAATTTAACACCAGAAATTTCCAAGTTTTTATTATTCGCTTTTAAATCCAGTTTTAAATTTTAATAATATTCATTCCCGTTTAAATAAAATTTAAACCAACTTTTGAAATCATTTCCATTCACATTAATTTCAAAACTTAAATATCCAAATAATTTCGATATTTAATTCATCGATTAAATTTTCAGTAATTCACCATTAATAAATAATTCAACATTTATTAACAATCATTTTACCGTTATCCAAATGATTCAACATTTATTATCCAATTACAGACAGCGATTACAACCACACTCAACAAACAAAATTTTCATTTCAATAGTTGTTATTGCCTAAATATTTGGAATTTATTATTTCAAATTTTTATTCAGGTTCATGTTCAATAACTCCACTAATAATTCATTATATTTTTATTTTAACCATTTTTATTTAATAATTACATTAAATTTAATAATTTAAAATAGCTAAAAATACGGATCGTTACATTTGCATTACAACTTTATGCTACAAGTTTGTGAAAAATTAAGTACAATAATAAAGAACCATGTGATGTGTTTCGTTCAACTATATAACATACTATGTTGAAACACTGGCACAATATATAAATGGTAAAAACAAAGTTAATATATAGTCATATACAATTCTTTTCATGCAGGTACAAATGTACCATTCTCTCTCAAAAGCGTGACGAGATTGGCATTGAATTCAACATTCAATCAATATGTTTCAAATCAATACCATTGCAATCCAATAATTAGCTCATCTCAGCCAGAAGTTGCAGTTTCGGATAAAATACATTTCTTTAGGGTCGATTTAATCATCCTAACAACACTGCGTTCATCAACGGGTCAGCAACTCTCATAACTACTTTATGCATCAGTTTTTAACAACCTCCAGTTCAGACTGTAGCAAATCTCCACCACATCATCACAACCGTAGAATCATTTTTCATCAAGCACACACAGACCCATTCCATCATGAACAACCAAAGTTCATGTTTTAGGCAACTTAAACAACATCGCATCATATTCATATAATAGTCAGTTCATGCATCATCCTAGATCATTCTCTACCAACACACCACCTACAATGATCTGCCTTTCTTACACCCAAAGACGACACTTAATACATCCTCGGTATTCATGTGCCGATCATCTAGGTGTCTGAAAGATAGGTCGTGGGTTAATGAAAATAAAAGACAAGGAAACAAACTAGGTTTTTTCTCACAATGACAGAGTTACATATACATCATCATAAAATAGTACATACAGTTACTCCAAAATGTTACATCGAAGTTACAACAAGAACTATTCCCAACAAGGTCAGCTATATCAATCTGCCCAAACAACTAATACATAATATACAATCACAAGGGAAATATTGACAACTACAAGATGATGATTAAAGCTCCTATTCCATACTATTTCCTAAAATGCTCCAAAGAAACCTGATAACTTGGCTACTCATAAAAATTTGAGTACCCATGAGTTTAAGAAAAGAAATAATACTCCGGGTCAGACTTGGGTCTGGTGTGAGTAAAGCATAAGTTTAACTTCATAAAAATCCTTCAAATTAAAGGTATCTCATAAGACCACGTGCATATAAATATAGACATGTTTTTACCTTGCGATAACCAACATTTCTATATAATGTCCTCTGATATTATCATAATGTCTAGATTTAAAATAAATATAGAATTATAGCCGAAATTGCTACTTCATTAAAATCTAGCATAATAGGTATACAATCAAGTCTGAAGGCTCGTATTGGAAAATGGATTCCAACTATGAAAGGTATGGGTCTACCCACCGAATTCGTTCACCTCTACATAACATGTACGGGAGGCCACAATGCATTGCACCTATACTACTTAGGACCTGCTCTACTCCTACTGGGTAGAGTTAAATATATCACCATTGGTTGCAATTAACAACCATAAAAGGGATCTTGAAGCATACATAAACCAAGGATATCTCTCTATATTAAGCGATGATCATATCCTAATGGAAGCGACCCACACAGCCCTGCCGCATGTCCCTACTTTAGTCATTCGTCGGTTGTGAGGCTTGAAGTTATGCTTTTACCTTTCCTCCTAGCAGATCATCTTGGAATGCTAACACTACCCTCCAAACAACCAATGCAATGCTAACATTCATCCATACAAGTTGTTTTAGAATTTAACAAACATTCAACAATTACTATCTTCCACTTTGGAATTACCCTCAGAAAGAATAGTACAACTCCATAGCGTACTTCATAAATGATCTGTAACGAACGTTATTATTTTGGAGTAGTTCAGATAAATCATACTTATCCGAAACCGATGTTTCAAACTAAGAGATAATTCCCATCTAACTCAATTCTGGTTCTTTTGGAAGTATGTAACCAGTATTCGAGTCTTCACCGAAGAACTTTAATACAAACAGCATGCTTTTTGAGACAAAATAGGTCAAGTTATAAATAGTTGACAATTCACTACTTAGGGTAATTATACAAAGTTCACATATGGATAACCATATACTTAATTTACACATGACACATTGATAGGAATTAACTCTCCCATATTTATCACGTTTTTGATATTTCAACCTAACTCTATCCCTCGTTTATAAATAAATTCTAAATTTCGCAGATACAGGATTAGCCTACTCGTCCGTAAATGTTTCACCACATTAACTTGGGTTTCATATTTGTTTGAGGTTACTTAAGGGGAATTGACACCGAAATCCCTTGATTTAAAACATCTTTGAATAAGAAAAACGGTTTTAGACAAAACCGATATTTTAGAAACAAAGCGATTTAAAACCCTTATTAAATTTTAATTAAGTCCTAATTAAAATCTTAATTAAATTTAATTAAGTAATAGTTAATTAATAATTAATTAAACCCCTTTTTATAAATAATTAATTAATCTTTTAATAAATAATTAAAAATAATTGATCCTTAATTATTAATTAAATAATAATTAACTTTAATTAATTAACTAATTAAAATTAACTTAATTGATTAACACTTAAGTATTAGTTACCTTTATTAACCAATGATTAAGTACTAATTACTTACTAATTAATTAAATAACATTTATCAAATAATTAATCAAATAATAATTACCTTTTTAATTACTTAATATAAGTTTTAAAACTTTTTCCAAAAAGATTTCTAAGTAAAAACATTTTTAGATTTCGAAAAGAGTTAAACTTCACTTATAGCGACTGTCGCCATATGACCTGAAATTTCCAAAACTTGAATTTTTATTTTCTAAAGCTTTAAACTTTACTCCTTGGAAACATTACTACTTTCTAAATATAAAGAGTGTTTTTTAAAACTAAATAAGTTTAGAAATAAATATATTTTTAAATTTAGGATCAAAGTTCAAAATCTTTCAAAAAGTGATTTCATAAGTCGCTTAAGTTAGCGAAAATGCTAACTTTATTAGCATGAACAAAATATAGCAAGATCATAACCAACATCACAACCACATCATAAAACATAATTCCAAACATAAGCAAGAACAGACCTTACTAATTTACTACACTCAACTTTGAATTTCAAGTTTATACAACACCACATCCAAGCATACTTATATACAACTAAATCAACATCATTTCCAAATATGCTTATGCAGAACCAATTCAACATCATAAATACTCAAACAAGCATCATATTCAACTGACAGATATACATAATTTATAAAATTAATGACTTTGAATAAAAGAGTGAGCTTTACTCACCGAAATTTCACAAAACTAAGCTAATTTTTTCTGTAACTAAAACACGGTATGGGTCTTTGCCTCTAGCTTGGAAAAGTGGAGTCTTTATGGGCTTTTGGATGCAATACAATTCAGCCTAGGTGGGTATTATGCTCGGTCTTGATTGATTAAGGAGGATGTGGACTTGTCTTATAAGGATAAGTAATGAATTGGAAGAAGGAAGCTTAAAACAAGGTTTTAGATTTATAAAAGTGAATGAAAACTAGATTTTAAACTTGAGAATCTAATTTAGTGGCCATGGAAATATACATGAAAGATTTAGGAGGAAATTTATGAAATAAAAATGAATGAAAAGTGGTGGAAATAGTAGGAAAATGCTTTATATAATAAGTGCATGAATCGAATTACCATTTTACCATAAAGTACCTAACCTCCACCATAATGATGCCACATCACCATACATGCTTCCTTCTCCCTCCATCATGTGAATACCTTATCCCCCTTCATTTTTCCAAGCCAACATAACTTTGTACCATCTGTGCTTAATGTTTGTAAAGAGATGACAACTTATGTCACTTTTATTTACATTTACATTTTGTTTTTAAACGTTTACATAAAAAGTCATATCATATACTATATAATTCTTAGGTTAATATGTACATGTGTATATTAAAAATCCTAGATCATTTATAAAAGTGTGTGTATGTGTTACTCAAATGTGAACAACGTTTTCTGACAACTTTTAGACATTGAAAAGTTGAAAAGTCGAAAAATGATTTCCGGTCGTATTTTCTATTTTTCTTTGAACTAATTGTATTTGTAAACAAATTTTGAAAACTATTTTACCATCATTAGTTATTATTTAAAAGGAGTTTATTTGAATTATATAATCCACTAATAAATTATTAAAAATATATGTAAATATCCAAATTTGAAGTGATTAAATCTTGGATAGTTACACTCTCCTCCCTTAAAAAAAATTCGTCTCGAAATTAGCAGACAAAGAGATAACTCAAAATAACACAAAAAGTGCATATATCATATATCATAAAACCCATACAACAAGCATAAGCATCCATAACAAAATAATGCATATACTATACATACAACAAACAATGACTATCCTAACATCAGTTCTCGATAAGCTTCCCTCATGTGATCCACTATCTCCCATGTACAATCTGAGGGATCCTCATTGCACCAAATTTTTACTAACTTCTCCACTTTATTGCGTAATCTCTTCTCATCCCAATCTATATTATGAACCGGATGTCTAATCACCGTCAGGTTCGGTTCTATCTCTAAATCATCTTGAACCAACGATTCTACAATGAATAAAGTGTCATAAATAAATTTTCTCAAATGGAACACGTGTAAAAAATTATGGATCCCCGACAACCTTTCCAGTAAATCAACTCTATAGGTGAGTGGTCTAATTCTTCGAATAATTTTAAAAGGTCCAATATACCAAGATGTCAACTTCCCAGCCCTTTGGAATCGAACAACTCCTCTGATTGGAGCAATCTTTACAAATACGGAGTCTCTAACTTTAAACTCCAAATCCGTTCACCTTCTATCTGCATAACTCTTTTGTCGATTCTGAGATTCTTTCATCCTTCTTCTGATCACCGCAACCTTTTCCATAGTTTCTCGAATCATGTCTGGTCCAAATACTAGCCTATCTGCAGTCTCAACCCAACATGCCGACGACTTGCATGGACGCCCATAAAGAGCTTCATATGGTGCCATGCCTATGCTCACTTGATAATTATTATTGTAGGAGAGTTACACCAAATGAAGTTGATCTTCCCATAATCCTCCAAAATGCAGAATATAAGCCCTCAAAAGATCTTCTAGAATCCGATTCACTCTCTCTATTTGTTCATCCATTTGGGGGTGATATGCCGTGCTTAAACTTAGCTTTGTCACAAAACTTTCTTGCAATGTCTCCCAAAACTGACTGGTGAAGATATTATCTGAATCACTTACTATACTAACTGGGACTTTGTGCAATCGAACAATTTCCCTCATATAAATTTCCACCAAAGAAGCTGTCGTTCTTGTCGACTTTACCGGGATAAAATGAGCACTCTTCATTAGCCAATCCACAATAGCCCACACACCTTCATTCCCTTTTCTAGTTCTGGGTAAATCATCAATAAAATCCATTGATATCATCTCACATTTCCCATTTAGGATTTCCAAGGGTTGAAGTAAACCAGCCGTCTTCTGGTGATAGCCTTTTATCTATTGATAGTTCAAACATTTGCTGAAAAAGGTTGACACATCCCTCTTCATTTTGGGCCATCAAAATACTAATTTCATATCTCTATGCATCTTAGAAACACCCGGGTGGATAGTTCGTTTGGATTGATGACATTCCAATCAAACTTCTTGTCTAAGGCCATCGACATTAGGGATGCAGATGCTTCCATCATACATAATATAACATGGTTATCTAACTCAAAACTTGAATATTTTCCCCCTTAACATCCTTGATGATCTTCCTTAAATGCCCATCCTCCCTTTTCTTACCAACATTCCTTTCCAAAAGAGTTGGTTTAACTTCCAAAAGTGCCAAAACTACATTCCTAATTAAAGCATGCGCTACTACATTTGCTTTGTCTGGCGTGTATTGAATATCCAAGTCGTATGCTGCCAGGAACTCCAACCATTTTCGTTGCTTGAAGTTAAGATCATTCTGAGCAAAAAGATACTTCGAGGACTTATGATCCATGAAGAGCTCGAACTTTTGACTTATTTAAAGAAGGAAATTATTAACTAGGATGCTTAAAGATTAGAAATAAACAAAAGAGGGAAAAATGATTCTTACCCAGCAAGTAATGCCTCCTATCTTTAACGCAAATACTACAGCCAACAACTCTAAGTCATGCGTTGTATAATTCTTCTCGTGAGGCTTTAACTGTCTACATGCATACGCTATAACCTTCACATATTGCACCAACACTGTGCCTAGGCCAACCTACATCCATCATTAAAAACAGTTAACCCTTCTCCTCAATCAATAATAGCCAAAACAGGGGAACTAGTCAACCTTTCTTTAACTCAAGGAATTCATCCTCACACTTCGAATTCCGCTTGAATTTAACATCCTTTTTCATCAGCTTGGTAGATTAGCGGTGATTATTGAGCAATCCTTTATGAACTTCCTACAATAACTCGCTATCCCTAAAAATCTTCTCACTTCCATATGAGTTTAGGGTTTCTTGACATCTTGCACAGCAGCCACCTAAGCCAGATCAACTGAGATGCCATCACCCAATACAATATGTCCTAGGTATATCACTTTCGGTTGCCAAAAGTGGCACTAAGAAAACTGTCTTAAGAATGTTTTTCCTTAACGTTTCCAACATAACTTCCAAATGGTGTTTGTGTCTTCCTCGGTCTTGGAATAGATAAGGATGTCGTCAATGAAAACCAACACGAACTTGTTGGGAACCTCCCTAAAAACTCGATTCATAAGATCAACGAAAAATGCAGGTGCATTGGTTAGCCAAAAGGTATAACAACCACTCATAGAAAAAATCTGGCCCTCTAAAAGCAGCTAAAGGTATACTATCCTCTGCTACCCTTAACTGATGGAAACCCGTAGCAAGGTCCATTTGGGACAATACTCTAGCCCCTTGAAGTTGATCAAACATATCGTCTATCCAAGGTATGATATACTTATCCGGATGGTCTGCTTGTTTAATTCCCTATAATCCATGCACAATCTTAACAATCCATCAGACTTAGCTACAAAAACTACAGCCGATCCTCAACTCGAGCTTCTCTGTCTAATTAATTATCTTCTTAACAAATCGTCGGTTTGACTAAATATGTACTGTTTCTCTCTCGAGGCCACCTTACATAGAGGTTGAATGACAAGTGTTGCATCGGGAACTAAATCAATACAAAATTCAATTTCCCGATGGGGAGACAAACGGTTAACTGGCTCAAAAATATTGGGGAAATCATTAACTATTAATATAGACTCAAGCTCCTCTTGGGATGATTCTAAGGCAAATAAGAAACTGCTCATATGCTTGATAGGCTTCCTACAAAACTATACTTTCCAATACATCTCTAGAACTAGTTTTCAACACTATTCTTCTCTTAACACAATCTAGTATAGTGACATATCTCGACAACCGATCCATACCATGTATCACATCAAACCCCTTAAAATCCAAAACAAATAGTCATAAAATAAATGATGCTTTCAAAAATCAGTTTGTACTCTTTCACAAATCAAGCATAAATTAGTTCTACCACCAACGGGGTTGGACACATAAATAGGGGTTTCCAAAAATTCCCGGATAAGTTGTAACCTATCTACCAATTCTTTAGAGAAAAATTATGAGAAACCTCAGTATCAAACAAAACAACTAAAATACCATTTATAAGTAAAGTGCCTTCCAAGACTCCCTTTCCTTTAACATCTTCAGAGGCTGAGGGCTCATCGTTAATAGCATAAACTTGAATTTATCGGCCATTCTTCAATAGTGGGTAGTCCTTAACTATTTGTCTAGGCTGGTGGCAATTATAGCAAAGCGTCTTTTGGAGCATTGGAGAGATAGCCTTCGCATGTTGACAGTGTGGTGAAATGTGACCCTTTTCATTATACATGAAACATGTAACGTCCTTGAACTTGTCTCCTTGAATTCCCTTTGCAGGTTTTTCCTTACCGTACTTCCTTTTTCAGTTTGGGTTAAACTTCCTTTTATTGGGTTAATGGTACCACCACTGGGTGTTGTGATGCTACAAATCTACAAATGATTCCTTCATTTGTGTGGTCATTTTTTTCATGGAGCTCTTCTTTCAAACGCTATACGAACATCTCATTTTTCTTTAATGGTGTATCAATAAGTGTAGGGCCAAAATGAGATAACTCATTAAACTTCATCTCATATTCAGCCACTGATGGGTTTTCCTGCTTGAGATCCATGAAACTTCTATATAATCGAGTTCTGTCCATAGCTAGTTTGAATTGGTCTTCGAATACTTCTTTGAATCTAGCCCATGAGAACTCATCTTCTAGAACATTTAATGTGACAGAATCCCACCATGTAGCTGCACCTTCTTGTAATTTCCATGATGCCAAGAACCATTTCTAATTATCAGAAATGTCCAAACCTTTAAAAATCTTCTCACATGACTGTAGCCAAGCTTGTACTTCAATGACAGATTCGGTACCCATGAAAGGTTTTCCTTCTAGGTTTGTGAAGTCATTGCATAGAGTTATGTAGTTTACTTGAGGCTGCACTGGAGCTACTGCCTCAACAGCTATTCCACCCTTTCTAACATTCATGATCTTCCATTTGTAGTTGTTGTGCTACTATTTCCCCTACCTCATTCCCTTCGCATACTCATTTTTACTACCTGAATAAAGTAAGATATCTTTAGAATACATGGATAAGATTATCTTAGGAAAAAGGGCATAAAACCAAATATATGAGTGCTGATCAGAACAACATGGAAACGCACTTCAAAGATTGAACTAATTCTATGGTGCTACTAATCTATATATAATGAGTTGACCTCAACCAAGGCCTAAGTGTTCGCTCAACCTAAGCTCCGATAGCAAGTGTGATGATCTGCCTTTCTTACACCCAAAGACGACACTTAATATTCCTTGGTATTCATGTGCATATCATCTAGGTGTCCAAAAGACAGGTCGTGGGGTAAAGAACATAAAAGACAAGGAAATAAACACAGTTTTTTCTTACAACGACATAGTCACATAAACATCATCACAGAATAGTACATATAGTTACTCCAAAATGTTGCATCAAAGTTACAACAAGTACTATTCCCAATAAGGTCAGCTATATCAGCCTGCCTAAAATACTAATACATAATATACAGTCATGGTGGAAATATAGATAACTATAAGATGATGATGAAATCTCCCACTCCATACTGCTTCCCAAAGTGCTCCAAAGAAACCTGACTACTTGGCCACTCATAAAAATTTGAGTACCTAAGAGTTTAAGGGAAAGAAATAAAAATCTGGGTCATACATGGATTTGGTGTTTATCTTGTAAGAACACGCTGCACATATAGGCGGATGGGTTTTTACCTTACGATAACTAAAATATTTCTGTATGAAATTCTCTGATATTACCATAATGTCTAGGTTTAAAATAAATATGAATTCATAGCCAAAATTGTTACATTATTAAATTCTAGGATAATAGGTATACAATCAAGTCCGAAGGCTAGTATTGGAAAATGGATTCCAGCTATGAAAATGTAAGGGTCCACCCACCGAATTTTTACACCTCTAACAACATGTACGGGAGGCCACAACGCATTGCAGCTCTGCTACACAGGACTGACCTAGCCGCCTACTGGGTAGAGCCGAATATGATCACCACTTGGTTGCGTTCAACAACCATAAAAGGGATCCTGAAGCATGCATAAACCAAAGATATCCATTTAGATTATATAATGATCATAGCCTAATTAGAGCGACCTACATAGCCCTGCCGCATGTCCCTGCTTTACTCATTTACCGGTTGTGAGACTTGAGGTTATGCTTTTACCTTTTCTCCTAGCGGACTATCTTGGAATGCTAACATTGCTCTCCATGTAACTAATGCAATTCTATCATTCATCCATACAAGTTGTTCAAAGATCGAACAAAATAAAATAAATAACACAGAATTTAAATTCACACGGATATTTTATTCAAACAAATATTTATTACAATTTTGAATAGTACAAATTTGAGCTCTCACTATATATACACAATTTCGGTTACAATACAAATTTGATACATTACAATTTTCATTTACATATCTAGAGGGAGGTACTAAGGATACACAAATAATCCTCCACATCTACTATGATCTATCCCTTTTTAGCACTTAGACATGGCCTGAATAGAAACTGAATATGTCATCACCCCAGTCGATACTGACTTGTTCGAAACGTCTTATAGCATACAACACATACCCTAAACATGGAGGGTTATATTGAAAGGTAATGATCATAATCTAATGTTTGCGAACCACATAACCTTATGGCATACCCTATTTTAACCATTAACAGGTGATGAGGCCTGAGGTAACTACTATCTTTCACATAGCATATTCCACTTTGAATTCCACATTGTCGATTCATAATCACACAACTGATTTCTACAAACGTATAACTCCTAAGCTTGTATGTCATAGGGATGGGTGTTAAGCGAAGAGAAGTTGTCTTCTCCGCCACCAAACAGATGATATGTTAATAGAGATGAATAAATATGATTAGAAATGCAACGTCCGACGCTCGTCTATACCCGTTGTCCCAAAATAATATAAAACAAACATTCAATAATTACTAGCTTCCATTTTATAATTACCCTTATGAATAACAGTACAGTTCCATAGCATACTTCATAATGATCTATCATGGACGTTATTATTTTGGAGTGGTTTGAATAAATAATACTTATCTGAAACCGGTTTCTCCAAACTAAGCGATTATTCCCAACGAATTCAATTCCAGATCTTTTGGAAGTATGTAACCGTATTCGAGTCCTCACTAGAGAACTCTAATATACACAACATACTTCGTGAGTTAAAATAGGTCAAGTTATAAATAGCGAACAATCCGCTACTTAGGGTAATTATACAGAGTTTGTATATGGATAACCATATACTTAATTTAAACATGACACATTGATAGGAATTAACCTTCCCATATTTATCACTTACTTCCCATAAATGTTCCACCATATTAACTTGGGCTTCATATTTGTTTGAGGTTACTTAAAGATAATCGACACAGAAATCCCTTGATTTAAAACATTTTTGAAAAAGAAAAACAGTTTTAGACAAAATTGATACTTTAGAAATAAAGCGATTTAAAACACTTATTTGTTAATTCAATAATAAATTAAACCCTTATTAAATTATAATTAAATCTTAATTAAGTCCTTATTAAAACCTCAACTAAATTTAATTAATCGGTAATTAGTTAATAATTAATTGAACCCTTTTTATAAATAATTATTCTTTAATAAATAATTAAAATAATCAACCCTTAATTATTAATTAAATAATAATTAAATTTAATTGATTAGCAAATCAAAATTAACTTAATTGATTGACACTTAAGTATTAATTACCTTTATTAACCAATGATTAAGTACTAATTGCTTAACTAATTAATTAATCATTTATTAAATAAATAAATAATTATATAATAATTACCTTTTTAATTATTTGATATAATTTTTAAAACATTTTCCAAAAAGATTTCTAGGTGAAAACATTTTTGGATTCCGAAAAGAATGCGTTTTCATGAACTTCACTTGTAGCGATTATCGCTATACGACCCAAAATTTACAAAACTTGAATTTTTTTTGTAAAGCTTTAAACTTTACTGTTTGGAAATTACTACTTTGTAAACATAAAGATGTTCTTTTGAAAACTAAACAAGTTTTAAACTTAAATATATTTTTAAATTTAAGGCCAGAGTTCAAAACCTTTCAAAAAGGGGTTTCATAAGTCACTTAATTAGCGAAATTGCTAACTTTATTAGCATGAAGAACATATACCAAGATCATAACCAACATCACAATAACATAATCCAAAACATAAGCAAGATCATACCTTACTAATTTAGTACACTTAACTTTCGATTTCAAGTTTATACAACATCACATACAAGCATACTTATGTATAACCAAATCAACATCATTTCCAAGTATATTTATGCATAACCAATTCAAAATTATATCTACTCAAACGAGCATCATATTTAGTTAACAAATATACATCATTTATAAAGTTAATGGCTTTGAATAAAAGAGTGAGCTTTACTCATCGAAATTTCATAAAACTAAGCTAACCTTTTCTATAACTCAAACACGGTCTGTGTCTTTGCCTATAGCTTGGAAAAGTGGAGTCTTTGTGGGATTTTGGATGCAAAATAATTCAGCCTAGGAGAATATTATGCTCGATCTTGATTGATTTAGGAGTATGCTTGTATTATAAGGAGAAGTGATGGATTGAAAGAAGGAAACTTAAAATAAAGGTTTTAGATTTATAAAAGCGAATGAAAACTAGATTTTAAACTTGAGAATCTAATTTGAAGGCCATGGAAATATATATTGAAGCTTTAGGAGGAAATTTTATGAAATAGAAATTAATGAAAGGTGGCGGACATGTCAGGAAAATGCTTTATATACAAATGCGTAAATCAAATTGTCATTTTACCCTAAGGTACCTAACCTCCACCGTAATGATGCCACATCACCACACGTGCTTTCTCCTCCCCCACTCACGTGAATACCTTGTCCCCCCTTCATTTTTCCAAGCCAAAATAACTTTGTACCATGTGTGCTTAATGTTTGTAAAGAGATGACAACTTATGTCACTTTTATTTACATTTATATTTTGTTTTTAAACATTTACATAAAAAGTCATATCATATACATATATTTCTTAAGTTAATATATACATGTGTATATTAAAAATCCTAACTCATTTATAAATATGTATGTATGTGTTACTCAAATGTGCACAATGTTTTCTAACAATTTTAGGCACTAAAAAGTTGAAAATTCGAAAAATTATTTTCGGTCACATTTTCTATTTTTTGAACTAATTGTATTTGTAAACAAATTTTAAAAGTTATTTTACAATCATTAGTTATAATTTAAAAGGAGTTTATTTGAATTATAAAATATGTTAATAAATTATTAAAAATATATTTAAATATCCAAATTTGAAATGATTAAATCCTGGGTCATTACACCACCCATCATCTATTCTCATATCAGCATCACCATTGTCTCCTACACAACATCGTTAACTAACACAATGCCCAATAGTTAGTTCATCAACCCCGAACAAGTCTGCAACAACTATGACTGTATACTGACAAAGCCTTTCAATCCATTTATCACATAACCACATCAACATACGCACGAATCTCAAAATCACCAAAGACATCTCAGCAATACCAGTAATTGAATCCTTAAGCAACTGAAGATTTGGAAACATATTTTAATAGGAATTTGAACTAGGATTTCATGCAAAATATTTAAGATTCACATTTCATAAATGATAAAGAGTTGAATCATGGTTAAGATCCAAGAAAATATATCAAAATTTTACATAGTTGTATTATAATCAAGCAAGATCCACACTAATCATATAAATAGGATATGAAGCAATCATTAACCAGTTGAAAAAATGGACATGAAAAGTAGTAAATAAAAGAATAAACATTGTAGAAATTATAACTTTGCAATATAATTATCCAGAAATGAATTTTATTAAAACTTGTCAGATCTGCAACTTGTAAATTATGAAGATGCTGCTCCTTCATCCCATCCATGACAACCAAACTTGCCAAATCTGGAACTTTGATGACGAAAAGGATGAGACTTGCAACTCGATTTTGGATCTAGGACCCATTTAGATATTGGGCTATGCGAGGAATTTCAATAATAAAAAAGGAATTGCCAAGCATAGACGAGGAGCTCGATCGAAGGATAGTGAAAGGGGTAACGAGGACTGTTAAAATTAGGCATTCAATTCTTTTAGGAAAGTTTTATTGGGATTTGATTCCTTAGATTTGGTGAAGTGTGTATATGGAGAATGGGCTTTGAAATAAGGCAAAGATTGATGAGGTGGACACTTTTGAAATGATGGATTAGATTCAGATTCAAGGAGGAGAATTAGTTTGTGTTTGAGAAGTGGATTGGTGTGGTGCTCGATTAGTGGGTGTATGAAGTACGACGTCACAATGGTGTCAAAAAATTTAGAGGCGTCACAATGGCGTAGGTAATTTTCTACGCCATTATAATGCAAAAAAGGTTTTAACACGGCATCACAAAAGCATTGATAAATACTAATGTCCTAGTTACATCTTAGTGACGTCCAGAACTTTAGCGACGCCACTTCACTATAGAGTGGCTAATTGCCATCACAAATGAACCTTTCATCTAGTAGAGGTACTTTAGTCTCAACGGATGAACCGATATCTATTTTTGATACATTTTTGTTAGAAATATTTAAAATAGTATGTTTAATTTCAATATGATAAATTACTCATTGTTACAACACTTTGTAACTACCATCACAAAACATATCATTTATGGATTTTATATTAAATATACTTTTAATTAAATTAATGTAACTACTGGACCCTCGAAAATCGACACTGATACATCGACCGTATTGCATGCCAAGCAATTGAATGCTGGAAAACCCGATTGTTAGGGAAAAAGAAAAAAGGAAGAAGATAAGAAGAAAACTAAACAACATAAAAGCACACATTAGAATGAATAATCTATAATATACATCAAATCTTTACACTAAACAGACTGTAAATATGTATATACAAAAACATCAATCAGGGTATACTAACCTATTTCAGCCTGGACAGTTATAATAGCATATCCTTACAATTGCCGATAAATATAATTAATGCATACAGTGGAAAAATAACCGTCTATGTGAATACGTATATGGGTCTCCAACTCTTCTCCTGAAGCTCCAAAGCATCCAAACTAGTCTACGGATATGCTTGGCCTGACCCAAGCATTATAATAAAATAACACCTGAGTCATTCTGGAAAACCAGTGTGAGAAAACACACCCAACTAGATTTTAAAGTTATATAAATACTTGAAATCAAAAGTATCTCATAAGACTATTCCACACATAAAAACGGATGGATTTTTACCTTATGATAACCAAAACATTTTCTATAGAAAATCCATTGATATTATAACAATGTCTAAGGGTGAAAATAATAACAATCAAGTAGCTGTAATGCTCGTGAGTGTACATCACAACAATACTAGATATATAACCAAAAACCGATAACACATTTGTTAATTGTGTAGGATTCCATAGAGATGCCCTCAGTACCTAGAGAATGGTTCTCCTACACAAGGATTAGAGATATCCTTCTGAAGCAGCATACATCCCTAGTGGGGTACTATAGGAAAAACATGACCGATCTCGCTAAGACCGAATGCATCACTCCATGCATGCATAACAACCGTAAGTAATGTCTAGTTGGAGCCGATTTCACCCTATGGGTATGCCAACCCTAATGGCCATGCCTCCTATCTGTGGTTTAGCCATTACCGCTGATGAGGCTATATCTGGCACTACAGCTTACACACCACCACCAAATAGATTATGGAATCCTACATGAATTCCCTTACCCCAATAGGTCTTGGAACCACACAAGAATTCCAACATTTTAATATATGTCACGAAACTCCTCCATAAAATTGTATATGGTTTCAGAGTGGTCATGGTTTTTGGAGTCATCTCTTACGAGTACACTCTTCCGCTTCCCTAGCGCTGCAAAATTCAATCGTCGATTTTTTGGAATGCTCAATACTGATTCCTTAGGAAATAATCAGACAATACACAAGAACGGGGATCACCCTCTAACCGTTTAAGTAAATGGATCTCCTTATCATATGTCCTAGAAGAATGAATCGAGTTTATATGTACAATATAGCACCACCGACGGTAACTGTACCATATAATTCCTATGTTTCTCCTAGATATTTCTCGAGTTAAAATCCTTCGGTGTCAAGTAGGAAATATTTCCACACCACCAAAATTAAGAAGGATTACATATTTAATCCAAGATTTGATAGTTGGTTATTTAACTATCAACAAACACACATTCAAAAAAAGATTTAGTCCATAGGTTAAAACAATATCGGTTAAGCACATAAGCAACCACCGGCCTCCTTTTAATAAATCTTTCATTTATTTTAAAAACTTTGTAAATTACTTGTACAAAAATACTTTTACAAAGGTATATCCGCCAATCCCTATATTTTCAATACTTAGAAATATCCATATACTTATTTCAATGATATAAGTATATCCACAAAAATGAGAAAGATGTTCTTTTTATTCGATTCTTAAATCATTTATAAATTTCTTAAATTCTCTAAAACCGTTTTATAAATCTTTGAAAAACCTTTGTACATTTAGAAAATCATTTATAAAGCCTTTTATAAATCCATAAAACCATCTATATAACTCCTTTCATAAATCTATAAACCCGTTTCTAAAGTTCATTTATAAATATCTAACCACTCGTAAACTCTTTCACCTTGTAAATAATCCTCCCTTAAGTCTTCAAACCATTTTATAAACTCCTTTCTAAAATCCAAGTCTTTCAACTCTATTCATGGATCTTGGAAACAATTATAAATAATAAAAATCTTTTAGTTCAAAACACTATTATATTATATAATAATAATTATTAACAATAAACATTATAAATAAATGAAAATTATTAACTTTAAAATATCATAAAAATAATAATTAATAATTTCAAATATCATTAAATAAACAATAATATTTAATCTTCACCACATTTATAAATAATAATAATTTATTTTCGAAACCTTGTTAATAGTCCTTATTATTTATTACAAACAATAATTATTCTTAAAATAATTTAACTTTCAGAATATTAACATTTTTATAAATTCTTTAAAAGAATATTAACTATAAAAAAAATACTTTAAAACAATACTAATATAATTAAATAACCTTAGAATAATTTTACTAACCAAATAATTTTAAAACAATACCAATATAATTTAATAACTTTAAACAATGTTAATGTAACTTTAAAACAATATTAATTAAATTTAAATAACTTTTAAATAATATTAATACAACTTTAAAACAATATTACATATCTTAGAAGAAGACAGGAAAAATAGGTTAAACAAGATAGAAAATTAAATCTTTAATAAAATATTTTCGAAAACCCAATTTTCGGATTTAAAATCATTTCCCTGTCTCCAAAAACCAATTCCAACTCAAATGGAAATTTATAGTGTTTCAAAGTACTAATTAAAGGCCAATAGCCACCCAACACTTAACCAATGTCAATATTGATTTTCTATCACTACGGTTTTCAGTTTTTAACATATAGTGATGTCATAACCCTTATTTCCAATAAATCAGGTTTATTATCCAATAATTCGTATAATAGGAATATTACTAAAACCAATTCAAAAATAACGAGGAATCCCGTTGAATCCTTCCAGCTCATTCCCCTATATCACAACTAATATATATTAGCGCACACACACACAGATATATATATATATATATATATATATATATATATATATATATATAAAATCAACATTGGTGAGGAATCCTATTGAATCCCTCCAACATGTCCCCTTGCATCACATATAGTATATGATCAAATAATATAAATCAACCGCTTCAAGGTGGGACTCGTATACAAAGGGTCATCTGCTCTAACACGGTAATGTAATAGGGTTTTATCGGCGCCAAGGGTGGGAATATATCCAAACCAACTAATAAATAGAGCAATTCATACAAACAATCATTCAACAATTTTTATCGACTATATATCATACTAGCTAACCAAGATTGTGAGTTTAACTCACCGAAATTTTCAATCGTCGCCGAGGCGTTCCGGTTTGGAACTATAACCAAATGACGTCCGATTTTAGCCTAAATTTAAACTATCTTCAAATTGTTCCAAACTAGTTTCATCATGAAGCTTACATCGTTACGAGCGCAATGCAAAAATCCATGACTCGATTGGAACTCGTATGAGAGATTTAACCAATTTATAGTCAAACGATTTAATTAAATGATTAAATAAACTAATTACAATTAACTTAAATTTACAGTTATGCCCTACCTCTCCTTCTCCCCTAACAGAGCCTTGCTTCCACATGCACAAAAGAACCCAATGCAAGGCCGTGAATTTCAACAAAGGATACGGAGTTCCAGACCTTAAAACCTCAATCCGACATCGCCATAGCTTCCCTCTTCCCAAACTCCACGCTCCCGACCCATCAAAACCCCACTCGAAGGCCGTCGTTCATCCATGATCTGCTCCACCACCGAGGTCGAAGCGACCATTTTTGACATCGAATCCCACCAAAATTCGCTGCCTGAAGCACATCGCCTCCCTGAACCCAGCGGCGCATCCCGTTTCCTCACTTGACGCTCTTAGCTCCACCTAAATGAAACCTTAGCCTCCTACCATTGCAAATCATGGACATGAAACTTCACCGAACTCACACCAAAAATACTACTCGATCTCACAATTCCAACGGTGCATACGGCACCTTCCAATTCGAAGCAAATAGGGAGATATCAATTTATGAAGTTTATAAACATATTTTCCTTCTTACAGCTTAATGGAGATAACTCAAATTCTCAATGAAATCTTGATCCGTCAATTTTTAAAAATACTATGGATAGATAGAACCACTTTCATTCACATTATTTTGGCTAATTCTTGATAGTCTAGGAGAGAGTGATTTTTGAAGTTGTGAATGGTGATTGTTTTTTTTTTAATTTTAAAAACATGTTGTGAATGGTTACAGTCAAGTTTATAGGAAAGGAGGTAAGGTAGAGACATGGGAGGGGTATGGGCTTGAGGATTTAGGGGTATGGCATGTACAATGAAGAGCATGGGTTTGGGTATGGAAAAATGTGTGTGTGTGTGTGTGTAACATTAATTCAAATTATCTACCTTGACGTACCCGAAAATCTCGAACTTTGATCGTGGCGTGCCGCGTGACATTATATATGTTATACCCCTATTCCGAACACAATGGAACTAGTCTCGATATATAATTCGATCATATGCGAAAGATAGATTTTCAAACCCAGTTATAATATAAATTTTCTAAAGTTTATTTATATGCGGTTCAATCTTGCAGGACCAAATGATACGTCTAATGGCCACAAAAAACGTCGGCATACCAAAAATCACTATTACGGATCCAACTAAACTAGTTTCGTTGAAAACCGAGACAGTGCCCAAGAAGGCTATTTTATATGTTAATTAAAATGAATTATTTTTTTTGCAAGGCAAGCCGGTTTTATAGTGGACCGTCCACTTTTTATTACGACCGTAATAAAAACTTGAAATACTGGAGTTAGGTAAAAGCACCTAAACTGCTATGGATAAGAAAATAAACAGCACTGGAGTGTGACAGACATGCCACAACTACAAAATGAAATACATAGACTATAACTCCTCCAAAGAGGAAGAATCACCATCATCATCAACAGATTGGGAAGACACCAAGGGGACAGTCCCCAAAAAACCAACATAGGGGCGGAAATGCAAAGCAAGACACGGATCAAAAACCACAGCCTCAGGAGAATATATAAAAGAACAATCTCCGGAAGAATCGGCAAGCAAGACAGAATTCGACCGTGCGAAATCACCAACCGTATCAAGAACTAAGGAATCACCGATAGAAGAGTAATGAAGGCACCTAAGGTCAAGGTGATCATCAGAAACGAATCTATAGTAAGAATCATTCAAAGGGTTAAATCTCATATTAGATTTATGATCAACCCAATAACCTTCAGTCTCAACCCAAACAATAGGCTGACGAGGCAGAATAGGATTAGAAGAAGCTACAGGAATAGAAGAAGCATCACTAGGGATAATCATAGCAGCAGGGGAGGCAGGCCTAGCGACAGAATCCAGAGGCGGCCCCAGCCCAGGAAAAGGAACAACAGGAGATGAGTCAGAAGGAGGGACAACCTTAGGAACCCATTTCCTAAGCGGGGGACGAGGCAGAGGGATCTTAGGAGCAGCAACAGAGACAACAGAATGCGTGCAGGCAGTAGCCAGGTGGCCAAAGGAGTGACAGGTGGAACATATATCTGGAACCCAACCGTATTGAACACAAACAACCGCAACATGTCCAATAGCAAGCTGAACAGGAATAACGGAAGGAAGAGGCTTATCTGGGGAGATCTCAATCAAAGCCTTAGCATACACCAATTTCTCACGTGCAACAGTATTTGTATCAAAAAAATTCAACTTACCAATGTTACAAGCTAGCCAATTCAAACCAAGTAATGGTTGAAGAGCAGAGGGAATTTGCGAAAAGTAAACCCAAACAGGGACAGATAGAACTTGCTCACGGGCACTAGCCACAGTCGGAGACCAAGGAGTAATAATAGAAGGTTGCCCATTAAAGAAGGAAGGCTCGGCCTCAAGAACACGATGGCGGTCCTCAGGAGAGGAAAATTTGAGGAAAAACATGGAATCAACCAGCTTGACACTCAAATCACCACGTAGCTAGCAGGCCCTACGGCAAACCGAAGCCGCATCACGCAGGCTGTGATTAGGGTCCAAAAAGAAACCAACTAGATAATCAGACCAATAATCCACTCCAGCGTGCAAAACTATAGGGGGAGGGATCATCACCTCATTTTCCTCAACAATATCAAACACAATCGATTTGTAGCTAACCGCATTTCTCGGAAGAGAAGAGAAAAGAGAGGACCATGTTTTGGTGCCAGCCAGGGATGCATGATCAAGGAATAAAGATCCAGACCGCTCCACAACAAGGGGCATACCAAGAACATTGCAGATGGAGCATCCAGAACACAAATTGCTATGAGGGGAAGCACTTTTGTCACAGGCGTTTGCACAAACATTATCAGTGCATCGATCAGAGCTTGTTGCAACAGCCGTAGCCTTAACACAACCAATCTGACCAGCACCCGAACCAGAAATATCAGAGACACCAACCACTTCACACTCATTGTTGTCATCAAGAATTAAACTCGAATCGCCCAGAATGCATTTCGAAATCTCAGATAAACCCAAACCAACATTGCCGACGTTGAGAGAGAAGGGAAACTTACCAAACACAGTAAAATGCAAAACTCCATCCTCAGGACACAAGACAGCAGTAGGGATGTTAATCGATTCATTATGACAAGAGCTAGTCAAGCGGCTGGACTATGGGAAGATGGAGTAACCGCAGGTAGAGGAGGGAAGTCAGTGTTTGAATGAAGTTGAGGCAAAGGTCGATTGGGCGTAGAAGGCAGGTCGTTGAAAATGCGACCAGATCTGGTGGAAGAAAGAGAGGCAGATGGAGCTGAGGGGAGAGGGAACAATGGAGGAGCGACCGACATGAGGAAGGAGCAGGGAGGAGGGCGAGGGGGAAGCAGAGGCAAGAACAGAGAAAGATAGGAAGTAATTAAAGAGGAACAGACACCAAGAAACTTATCTCGCAGGAGGGTCGCTGTTATTATAAAACCAAGTAAATCACTATTAAATCCATATTAAAAGCTTTATTAACATCATTCTTATTAAATAGAATTTAAACAGGCTTTGATATCATTTTTATCAAACTTGAAACCCAAGATTCAATTATTTAAACAGTTTCAACTATTAAATCGAACAGTTTAATTATCAAATAAATCGCTATACTTCAAATCCAAATTATTTAACTTTTAAAATTAACTTTTAAATATTTAAAATCAATTAAATATTCCAAATTCAAATGACTAAAATTATGGATCGTTGCAAATAATTTGTAACAACCCCGAATTTTTATTAATTAAAAATTGAATATTTAATATTTGATCGACTAGTGAAATTAGCCAATTTTTGAACAGTCTCAGAATTGGACGAAACTAGCTCCATTGGATCCGTTATAGTTTGTTATTACCGGATTTCAATTTTCGTAGCAATCGAAGTTATCGTTTGACCGTGGCAGCTCGAAACGCATCGAAATTGTTTTAATATTAATTTGGCGAGTTAAAATAGTCATTTTTCAAAAAGTCTCGGATTTCGACGAAACTAGTTTCATCGGATCCGTAATGTGATATTATTGTAAGGTTTCAAATTTCGTGTCAATTGGATTTGCCGTTTGTCCGATACAAATTAAAACGCCTAGAAAATCATTTAAATCGGTTTAATTCAAATTGAACGTTTATTGCCATAACTCGCACAGATGTCCGAATTAGCTTTCGAAACCTGTTCCATTGTGTCCGAAACGCGGGGTAAACCCCAGAAACGCCAGTCACTGCGCGTAAATCGGATTCCGGAAAACCCGGATGAATAGTGTTCAATAATTTCCTATAAATAGCCATTTATTCTCAAGAGAAATAAAAAAAAAATTATAAACCCTAGTTGAAGCCGGCCGCCTCTTATTCCATCAATGGCCAAAATACACTTATCTTCTCCCCTCGAATTCTTCCAATCCAAGCAACGATTCATAAAACTTTCAACTAACAAATTGAAGAGGGCATCAAGATCTACAAGTTCAACGGTAGAGATAAAAAATAAGCGAGTATATTGATGGGAAAGTGGCCGCGTTTCCCTGATGTTGTGCACGCATTTCAGAGCACAAGGAGGAGCCGAGTGCCACCATGTCATGGCCGAGAGTAGCTCGTGTCATGCTCTTCGAGATGGAAGTCCCTGATCGATTTTTAATTGAGCGTGGTGGTCGAATTTCTTAACCCTAAATTCAAGCTATGGGTTCTTGCTTGCGTGTTCGGCCTGTAACGTGCAAAACGAAGACGAGAGGAAGAAGGGGGGTGCGCACGGTTCAGATGCAAGGGGGTAGGATCTTGTGGCCCAGATTGAAAGTTAGGTTTTTAAAGAGAATTTATGTTGTAAATAGTTTATATAAAATTCGTGAAAACTTGTAAAAATCATAACTTTTTCATACGAGGTCGAAAACGCGCGAAACAGGAAGCGTTGGAATCGTGTGGACGAGCACTACGCGATGGAATTGGATTGGAGTCGTTTGGAGTTAGTGAGAATTTTGGGTAAAATTAAACGTCCGTTTAATTTTATTCGAAATAAATCGCTAAAACGAAATTGAAATCAAGGTGAGAACTTCTCACTCAATCGAATCGGTTTCGATTTTATTTTAAATAGTTAGATTTAAAATATTTGAATGCATGTTTGAATGATGATTGTTATCTATTGATTGATAAAATAGACATTATGCGCCGTTAGTAAGCGGATGTTATTTATTAAAAACATATACCGCGAATATTTCATAAACAGTGAAATTGGTATTATATATGATAGCAATATATATATATATATATTGGCATATGTATATATTGAAGTTATTGATTTCCCGCATTTGTATAGCGGATGAGACCCTATTGCGCCGTCTATTAAGCGAATAATATTTTAAATCCCATATACCGCGATAATTCCGTACTGGAGCGGAATTGATATTGTGCTAATGTTTGTGGATGCAGGAAAACAGGTTGGAGGGATCCAACTGGATTCCTCGACAGTATTTATTTGATTTCGGATATTTTGATATTTGATGGACTATCATATCGATATATGATGTCATTGTTGTCGTGATTAACTATTTGGTGTGTAGCATCATTGGACCAAACTTTGGAATTTTAAAATGATTTTTAAAGTGATTTTTGAAAATATAAAATATTTTTGGAATTGATCCATTTTAAATAAATAAACGTTATAATTTTTAATGTTATAAAAATTATGATTTTTAAGAAATACAGTTAAAGATTGATTTTTTGAGAAATATGGATTAACGATCTTATAAAATAGTTTAATCGGGATTTTTGAATTTATTGTAAAATAGTTTAAATTAGGATTTATAAAATTTAATTATTTTATAAATCAAAATGATGAAATTATAAAGGATTTTAAAGACGTTTTGAAAAAAAAATATAAATTGATTTATATAAAAGATTTATAAAATGGATAATTTATAAATGAAAATATTTGAATTATAAAACGAGTTTTTATAAGTGTTAGAATGAATTGTGAATGAAATTCATAAATGAATGAAATTTATAGAATTATAAACGGTGAAGTTATAAATGGAATTTTATAAGCAGTAGGTTTATAAAATTTATAAAGTTATTAAAAGAATGGTTTTGGATAAATAATTGAATCTTATAAGTTATAAGATTTATAATTATGAAGTTTAAAAGAACGATTTTTGTAAACAAATAAATTATAAGTATTTGACTTATAATATGAACCTTTAGTTTATAATTGAGTTATAAATCGAATAGGTTTATAAAGGAATTTATAAAAGGAAGTTGTTATAAAATAAATAGAAATGGAATTTATAAACATTGTTTCATAAATTCGCAACGACTTATTTTGATAAGTAAATTGTTGTAACTTATTAATGGAGTTATATTCACGTTTTAGATAGTGAATAATCCTTTAAAATAAAATGTATAGAAAGGATGAAATTTGTTAACAAAGTATATTCACGTTTTTGAATAGTGAATAATATGTTAAAGAAAATGTTTAGGATGTGATATTTTAAACAGAATTAAAACGATCTAACGATGTTTTAAATGTGTTGAGATTCGAAACCATAGATTTCAACATTTATTGTTGAAATAGACATTTTCGAGAAATAGAAGGAAATGGTGGACTATAACACTGTTGTTATAGTAAATGATTTCCGAAAGGAAATGTTTTGTATAGTATTGAGATTTATATATCTATTTTAATTTCGAATCCCTATACTAGTGATTTTGGGTTGTCGTAACGATGTTTTACGCAACATTATTTTGGGTTGTCGTAACGATGTTTTACGCAACATTCGTTTTGGCCCAAATAAATATGTTTAAGAGAATGATTTCCTTAAAGAATGAAATATATACTTAATTTCGATTTAAGTATATTGAATATTTTCCAAGTGTTGAAAATAAATGGATTGAGAATTACTTATTTAATAAGTATGGAAATGTTTTCCAATATAAAGTGAATATTTTGAGAATTTATCTTTTTGAAGATAAATTGAAAATGAATAATTGAAATCGTATATTCATAGATATTTTGGAATATAAATTCACTCTGGAATTTATAAAAGATTGGGGAATTTGTTTTCAAAGATAAATATTGATTTATTTTTGAAGTGTGAAAATTATATATCTTGTAAATATATTTTTGGAAAATAAATAATTTGGAAAATTATTTGGAATCTGGTGATGTCGTGCATATCCATTGATAGTTCAATAACCGACTATCAATATTTACCTTTGAAAGGTATTTGTTGGGATTTGTTGAATTTGAATGCACACTTATTTTTAAATTATTGCGCACGTTATTCGGATTACCCATTCCGAATAGTGATACGACGTAATGGATAGCATTGATGACCGGTGTTGAAGACCGGATATTTTTGAAAGCGAAAGGACAACTCGTCGATTGTCTTTGCACCGAGTAGCTACGGTATAGAGACTCCCTATGTGATGGGAAGTCCGGACGTGATTAGAGATTATCCGGATTGCAAGGACTTCTTTGTAAGTGCCTTCGGTTCTGTTCGAGCCCGGAACAGACTTGTATGGATTGTATGTCTGACATTACAAATTGAGATATAAAGCCGTTCAAATATATTTCTGTTGATGGCGGAGAATTTATTCTTTTAGCTTAACAACCTTCTCTGAGACGTACGAGCTCAGAGGTTATATAGTTGAAGGTTATCAGCAATATATTCCTAATTTGGTAATGTGACATGCTGAGTGTTGCTGTAAAATGATCATTGTGTTGATTATTGGTGATAGGATCATTTGTTTGATCGTCTATCTTGGTGATCATTTCTATGATCATTTGTTGACCCAAAGCATGGCTTTTGTATAAAGCGTGGCTTTGTGGACGTGACTTCGTCGAGCCTCACACTCCGGAATGGTCAAAACAGGAAAGATGCAGCAAGGTTATGAGGGGTAGCGCCCTTTAGGGTATGTGCATTTCCTTCTGGAAAAGGGTGGTATCATGGTATGGAGCCCAGATACTTACTCATGTTGAAAACACTTTATGATTGTGTGAATTGATTACGAGCGCTCGGTGAAAGGTCCCAAAGGACCGGGGGATGGCATACTCGGTCAGTTGTTACTCAGTTAGGGGTAACCCGGCCTTGTGTTGGTAGAGATCCGGTTTGGTTCTCGGGGATGTCCTTCCAGAGGCATTCTCATGTGGCAATGGGAAGTTCCTTGGCCTGACCATTCGTTGGAAATCCAAAGAAACAATACGAGACTTGTACGGTTTTAGTTGTAGAACCTGCCATCTAATATGGTAGCTATAGTAAGCATAATATAATGGTACCTATGCTGGCTAAGATTTATATTCTACTTTCGAAATGTTTTCCTACACTATGCACTAGTAATAATATCAAATATTCTTTTTAAATGCGTATCAAGCATCTTTGACTATCATAAGGAGAAATCTCCTCCAAGTCTGCGTTTGCATTGTGTGTGTGGTGGGAGGTCTTATGGTAGTCTCATTTTTAAAAGCATTGCGAATTGACTTTAAAAATAATTCCTCTATTTTGATTTTTAAAGATAAATAAACTGTTTTGAGTTCTCACACCAGTCACATGACTGACCCGGAGTTTATTGTTTTCCTTCCTAAACTCTGGATGCCCACCAATTTCCACACGGGCAGTCAAGAGTTAAGGTTTATCAGGATATTCTGGAGTTGCTGGAGGCAAGCTGGATGGCATGGCGTATTACTAGTATATAGTATTTCTTTTCCGCTGTTTGATGTTGTTTGTTGTTGTTAGTTGTACACTCTGATGATGATGTAATGTAATGTATAAAATGTAATAACTGATATAGTTCTTTGTTTAAAGATTATTCATTTATCTATTATATGTTGTTCCGCTGCGAATTGTGAGATTCCGTTGTTGTTCTGTTATTTTCTATTCCGTTCTATTTTCTATCTTCTTTCCTCTCTGTCTTTTTATCTTTTTCTCTCTTTTTCTCCCTTTTTCTTTCTTAAAACATTGATAATTCGTATTTCTGTTCATCTTGAATTAATCTATGGAGATTAGTGTATATTCAAGGAGTACGGATTTGCGGGTCATCACATAATTACTTAATATAGCACATTATATCATGTATATAATAGAAAGAAAACACCTTTTATTTCAAACAAGATTGATTATCGAGTGAGATGTATAACAATTACATAATTTCCCCTAGGGCATACTTCTAACTCTATCATATCGAACTATAGTCATTCAATAGATATCATACCATGATTAAACTATAATCAAAATAGAGTATCCACATTAAAATTCCACTGTATTTTCAATCGAGGAAACTAGTAACATCATCATGTTGAGATTTCCTATTTGCCCTAGTTATTATCAACTTACATTAAACTCTCATGCAAATTATTCTATAATTATTCAATAACTACGAGTACATAATCACTTGGTGCTCCCAACAACTACAAGTAATACATTACAAACATTTGGAAAGCTTTACGTACTCTGGTCTCATGATGTATGGATATCCTTTCTCGAAATATGTTAACCATAAATATTCAAAAAAATTACTATTTGATACTGTGATTAATTACTCTCATTTGCAATTACAATCACATAACAATTTATTTAAGGATTTTCTTAATTACATACTTTAAATTAATTACTTAATTAACTATACCACAATAGATGAAAGTATATTTAAGAAAACAAATACTTTTATTACAAAAAGGGTTGATTATAGAGTTAGATAGTTGTAACAAATTACATAATTGTACATAAGGCATGTCAGTAACTCTTTCAATTATATGTAGGTTTTACCTGATATACTGGTCGATCTATACTCCATTTAAAAGTAGCACGTTATTTGCATGTATATAATCTTAAAACTCGAAGGAATGCTGTTGACGATGAGAAGGGCTACATACTGATGAAGTTTGATTGCGTAACGTTGCTTGAGGTAGTGGGAAAATGGAGAAGTTCATCAATGTTTTTTTGGGGTTTTTCTGGACATCGACGGTGAAGTGGAAGGCGAGGTGGATGCTAGAGAGCCCCCCGTGGCTAAGCATGTCGATGGAGGTCATAGGTTGGTGGTCAGTCATCGGTAGTGGTGGCGCGCGCATCGAAGTTAGTCGCATTATGGGTTTTCTCACGCCTGGGTACTGCAGCAAGGATGAAGTGTAAGGGTTAGTTAATAAGTTTGTAAATTAGACTTAATTATATTCAAATGTTTATAATTACATAACTTTTTTGCAAGGTCCGACTCGAGTGAAACGAGTTGCATTGGATTCGTATCAATGTCGTCTACGACATAGAATTAGATTGGTTGGAAAAAATTTAGTTTCAAATAAAGGTGAGTTATTAAACCCATTCACAAAGACTAAAATATTTTTATGTTAGTTAAATTGAAATCACCAAGTAATTTAATTTTATTGACTATTGGTTGGTAATTTAATTGACATTTAAATTAACATCTGAATTCAACTGATGGGAATTTAAATTGACAATTCAATTTGAAACTGAAATTTCTAGTTAAACACACGATATGGATAACTAGTAAATTGTTATGATATTTTGACTAATTTCGATGTTGATTGTGATGGATAGCTATTGGTTGTTATTTTGGATGATTGGATGTTTATTTATTTATATATATCCTGTTATTAACCTGTATATTGTTTGATAGTATATAAACTGTAAATTTTGAATAAATTAAGAAATAGGTTGAACTGATATATACCTATGACACTTTGATTTGGATTGAAATGATATATATTTCCATCCTTGAAATTAAATTGAAATAATTAATCACTTGGCCATAAGATAGAAAGTTATATACGGACACCGGATTGGTTAAATTAAATGGTTTTAAATTTTTTGATGTTGAAATTATTTAAAGATATCGTTTTAAAGAATAAAAAAACTGATTTATGGAAATTGAATTATTTTCGAATTTGAACTTGAAATGTTGAAATTAAAATTGTTAAGAGAAGTTATTTAAAGAATTTAATTTGGAATTTGAAGTTATGATTGAAATATGACTTGAATTATAGAAATTGAATTGTTTTAAAAGGTTTGAACTTTTCCTGGAACTTCGAAGTTATTTAAGTAAAAGTGACATAAATCGATATTTCAAATTTAAGCTTGGAATTGCATTATTTTAAAAAGATTTGAACCTTAAATAGAATATTAAAGTTCAAATTGATTTAAGTGATTTAAACCTGTACTTTGAAATCGAACTCGAAATTTATATAAATTGAAATGGTTTAAAAATAAGGATTGATTTAAAATTAAAACATTGAATTGAATTGTTGAATTGAATTTGAAATTAAAATAAATGTTTCGAAATTGAAGTTAATTCGAATTGAAATCGAAATTGATTCAGTTTGATTTAATTTGAGATTTAAGATTATCTGAATTGAATGATTTGGAATTAGATCAGTTTGGAATTAGATCAGTTTGAATTAAATTAAGAACTGAATCCATATTTATTTTATTTTACATTAATTTTATTTCTAAAAATAAAAAAAATGCAAGAACCTTAATAGAGCCGGCCATTAACAAAGGAGAAGAGGAAAATTTCAATCAAAAGATAAGACCAAAGCTAGGAAGGATTAAGCAACAACAAATCTAAATATCCTTATCAACTCTAATGTGAATAATAATCTTCTACTACCTCTATTTTTATTCTATGATTATACAGTTTCGAATTTATGATTTAAATTCATTTTCATGATAAATTGAAAGATGATATGCCTGAGTTATATTATGATGATTTGTTTTAATTCATAAGCACATGAATTTGTATGATTTTAGTATAAAATCGAGATTATATGATTTCAGATTGCCAAGGAAAATTTTTATGTTAAGTAAAACATGATTTTCGAGAGGGCTTTTAATTTTCAAAATTTTCCAAGTTATGGAAATTTTATTATTGAATTTTTATTGAAAAATATGATATAATTGGGTTTAAAATTTATTTCGAGAATTTCAGGAAAAAATTGGATCTAAAATTTTAATATATTTGAGTGTATAATGAAATTGAATTTCTATGATTTTTAGGGATTTTTTCTGGTTGATTTATTTGGAAAAATAAGTTATTTTAAAAGAAGGGCTTTCCTGCAAAATGTCGATTTTGGTTATATGGGAAGGTTTTAACTTTTAATTCCTTTGATTTGGATCTAAATAGATGCGGCAGCTTTAAAAGGGTAAAGTATTTGAAAAAATTTATGGCGGCCAATCAATGTTTTACAAATAAGCAAGTTGTTTAAAAAGAAATTACTAAAAGTTGCCATAATTCAGCCTTTAAATCAGAAAAGAGTGTTTCGCCTCTACTACTAAGTACCTTCCGACTCCATTGACTCCGACACGTCTTAGTCGAAACCCCTATAGTCGAAACCAATGCACATGACATCACTTAGGTGGTATGCAGTAGATTGGAAGGAAGGCAGAAGCCATGAGTCGAAAGGGGTAGCTTCTTATGAGGTCGAAACCCTGCTATGTTTTCATAAGTTAAACCTCTTTCCTAGTTTTACCCAAAGCTTTTGACAAAGTTGAAAGCTATGCTTTCAAAAAGGATATATAATTAGCTTTCTAAGAAGTTTGTCATGTCATGTTAAAGTATTTGCTTTCAATAAAGTACCTTTTTCTTTAAATAATTACTTTTGAGAGGAGAGGTTTCGTCCCAGTCGAAACTAAGCCGCTAATCCCCCTTCGACTACATTGAAGTCATCTATGTTGTCAAAGGAGTTACTTCTATTTTACTTAAGCCTTTTTCCTATATGTTTTTGAAGGTGATGGAGTCGAAAGGGGGTTTCAACTCTGTCCTTTAAGGTTTTGATTCTGAAAGCCTTTGCTTTCAACTAAGATGGTTCCGACACCATCAATTTTTCCCCAAACTAATTTTTATTGGTTTCGAAAGAGACACTTTCATATAAAACCATTTTGACCCTAATGATGTTTTAAAGAGTAAACCCAATGCTTTCGAAGAGGTACTTTCATTTGTTTCGAAGCTCTATATTAAAAAAGGATGGTTTAATACCATCGAAAGGTATAATAGGTTTCTAAAGAAATATTTTTATTGTTTCAAAACATAAACCCAATCTCAATTTAAAGTAATAGCCATGGCATAAATAAAGATTTTGAAATGTTATTCACATTATTATTAACCCATAACTGTATTTTGGGAAAAGGACAGAATAACCAGTTAGGTTGACCCGTTAGTGAATATAACTTAACAGATGTTAAAATTTACCTAAAGATATTGGCATAGGCCAATAGGTTTACAGTAAGCCCATAAAAACTATATGATATTGGCAGAAGCCAATAGGTTCATATTCAGCCCATGAAAACTATGATTTGATACTGGTAGGGGTCAATAGTTTTGTAGTTAGCCCATGAAAACTATATCCGGATTAAGATATTAGCAGTCAGGCAATCGGTTCCTAATTAGCCCATTAAAACTAGGATAAGTAATAAGACATTGGAGTTTCCAATAGGTTCTTAGTAATCCCATAAAAACTAAGTAATTGGGCAGATAGTCCTTAACATTTAACAGGCTTAAAGTAACCCTAGAAACTATAATTAAGACAGATAGTTAAAATGAATGGGGATGAGTAATTCAGAATTGATTTAATTGTTTTGCATATCATCATAATGTTTTGAAATACTATGTTTTAACCATTATGGATGTAGGAGCACAGTATATGATTTTATATATGTTTTAGGATACTAGTGAGGGGAAAACCCGTTCTACTAAGCGACATGGTCTTACTAGATATCCAAATGGTTTGAGATTGCACATTATTACTCATACCAGGCTTTATGTATGAATCAAAGTTTTTGTTTTCCCCCTTAAACTCTCGGGTACTCAGTTAATTCTGATTAGGTTGAGACTTAAGGTTTCCAGGTGTTCCTTTAGACGAATAAAGCTTCCGAGGACGAGTAGGAGGCAATATTGTTATTAGAGTTCTTTTATTACCGCTGTGTGTTTGTTTGTAAAGGAAAATTGTTTTCTTGCCTATCTATATACTCTGATATACCAAGGGGCATCTTCATGTTTTGCTCTTGGCGTATTTTGTAATAATTACATCTTATCTGAACGTGGTCTGCGAATTGGGATTATGTAATCATTTTGGAATATTTTGAAATGGAATGTGGAATTTCTTTTTGTTTAGTTTTTTTTCATATTCTTGTGTTTCTATGTATCAATATATTTAATATCGCCATTTTTGGTCGCCGAGGATTAATAGCTATGGATGACTGCAGCATCCATAGTCGTTAGTTTTTGGCCTCCAACTAAAGGATGTTACAAGTTAGTATCAGAGCACAGGTTAATGAAACTTTAAAAAAACTTAAACCTGAAAGATTTTCCAAACATAATCCAATGAATCAGATAATAATATTGGGGCTTGGGTTAATGTTATAGTAATGTACTTGCATTTTCGATATATATATAAGTATGTATCCCCCGTTCTCTTAGACCATTCTTCTGTATCTTACTAAGGCTCGTATGCAGATTTACAAGAAATGAGATATGGAAGTAGAAATAGCAAGAGGAAATATCTGTGGAAGAAGCACCACAACTAATGGAAATGGTCGACCCACTACTAGGAGAAACCCGGGCCGACCGGCTAATGCTAGTTACCAAAATGCTAAAGCCAATGTGAGTGTTGTAAATCCACTAGTAGATATGGGGACGATATATCAGTTCTTAACAGGTTTAATGCAAGCCGAAGCTCCTGTTGGAAATAGAGGATGAGCTAATCCTGTGGCTCCAGTGGGGAATATTGCTTTGCTAAGTAGAGATTACACTGGTTGGGTGGAAAGCCATTCTTGGGACCGGAGAGTGCCTTAGATGTTCGAAATTGGTTATTGCTTTGTGAAGGTATATTTACTAATTTAGGTCTGAATGATCGGTAAGAGAGGAGGTTGGCCTTTAGACAGTTGCAGGGGTCAGCACTACATTGGTGGAATGGTGTTACTGGCGAATTTCTAAAAGAGCAGTTAACTTAGAATGATTTAAGACGAGATTTGAGCAGAAGTTTGTATCAGTGTTTGCTAAGTTTGATCTGATGATGAAGTTTATGGATTTACTTCATAGAGAAATGTCAATAGTTGAGTATGCTACTAAGTTTGAAGAGCTGTCTGGATATGGATATTCTATAGTAGATATTGACATCAAAAGGAAATAGAAGTTCATTTGAGGACTGAGACCCGAGCTTGATAGAATGACCATGACACATATCCGTAAGCCTTGTAATGTAATGGTGGAAATGGCTATTTTCCATGAGGAGTTGCTTGCTGATTTAGCAAAAGAGAAGTCAATGGAAACCCAGGGTTCTCAAGGGAAGAAGAGGAAATTCTTTAAAAAGAAGGGGACCTAGAAGGAAGATACCGCCAAGAAGTTAAAGGCTGAGGTTGTTTGCTATAAATGTGACAAGAAGGGTCACTTTGCTAATGAATGGTGGTCACGAAATGGGAGGAAGGCTATAGTTAAGAAGAATGTGAAATTCTTCAACTATGATCAAGTTGGGTATCACAAGAATCAGTGTCCATAGCAAGTTTGGGAGGGCAAAGGAATTTTTTTACTATATGGCCAGCTAGGCCTACTGCAGAAGATAAGGGAAAGACAGCGATGGAAGGTACGCTTTTGTTTCAGAGTATTTCAATTAGAGTACTTTTTAATACCGGTGCATCACATTCATTTATATCTAAGTGTTTAGTTGATAGATTATGCTTAGAACCCACCAACCTTGTTACTTCCTTAAGGGTTGCGAATCCAATAGGTGGCTATGCAACTCTAGGGTTAAGATGTGACTAGTTAGAACTTGACTTGTTAGGTCATAACTTCGCATGCAATTTGTATGTTATTGATTTCGTAGATTTTGAGATCATTCTGAGTATGGATTGGTTGAGTAGGTATGAGGCTAGAATATTTTGCCAGGATAGGGAAGTGTCACTGGGACACTCCGATAGTCATAATCGAATGATATTCTCAATAGAAAGTACCGACCGAAGTGTTAGCGCTATGCTTAGTGTTATAGAGCTAGAAAACGAGTTAAGTCAGGTTCGAGTAGTAGGAGAATTTGCAGATGTTTTTGAGCCAGTCATTGGACTACCCTCGAAAAGAGCTGTTGAGTTTAAAATAGATCTTATGCCAGGAGCTAAACCTGTAAATAGACCACCTAGCAGGGTGACACCAACTGAGATGAAGGAATTGAAGGTGCGTCTAGTGGATCTAGAAGGAAAGAATTTTATTAGATTAAGCATTTCATCTTGGGAAGCGGCCATAGTGTTCCTAAAGAACCAGATGGGTCATTAAGGATGTGTATTGACTATCGTAAGTTAAACGAAAGGACAATTAAGAATAAGTATCATTTGCCAAGAATAGATGATCTGTTTGGTCAGTTGAGTGGAGCCAAAGTGTTTTCCCAGATGGATTTGGCGACGGGTTTCCATCAGTTAAGAGTGGCGAAGGACAGTATTCCTTTGACAGCATCTCGAACTAGATATGGTTCATATAAGTAGTTGGTGATGACATTTGGATTAACGAATGCACCTGCTTTCTTCGTAGACTTGATGAACTGAGTTTTTTTAGAGTACTTGGATAGGTTTGTACTAGTGTTTATAGATGACATCCTAGTATACTCTGAGAACGAGAGAGGGCATGAAGTTCATCTTAGAGTAGTACTTAACGCTGAGGCAGAATCAACTAAAGGAAAAGATTACCAAGTGTTATTTCTGGAAGAAAGAGTTAAAGTTTCTTCGTCACATGGTTTCGGAGAAAGGATTGTCCGTTGATCTAGATAAAATCAAAGCTGTGAATGATTGGAAGAGATCAGAGATGGTGATTGAGATCAGGAGTTTTCTTGGACTTGCTGGCTACTACTGGAGATTCATTAAGGATTTTTTACGGATAGCAGCATCTTTAACTAAGCTGACCAGGAAGGAAACGAGATTTGTTTGGTTCGATAAATGTGAGGAGGCATTCCTTAAGTTAAAGCATTTGTTAACTAATGCATCAGTATTAGTAGTTCCAGACGGAAACCAAGGATTGGTGGTGTATACTGATGCGTGTGGAACTAGATTAGGAGCGGGGTTGATGAAGGTGGTAAAGTCATTGCCTACGCATCTAGGCAGCTTAGACCGCATGAGATTAGATATCCTACTCACGATTTGGAGTTGGTGATGTGATCTTTGCATTGAAGATTTGGAGACATTATCTCTTAAGGGAGAGATTCGAGTTATGTAATGATCATAAGTCTTTATGGTAATTATTCTCTCGGAAGGAGTTGAATATAAGACAACAGATGTGTTTTTGGCTGCATATGATTTTGGTCAATAGTATATACCAGGGAAAGGTAATAAAGTAGCTGATGCCCTTAGTAGGAAACATTAGAATGTGTTGTTAGCTATGTTGGCAGAGTGGAAAGATTTAGAAGCTTCAGTCAGTTATGATGTGCAATTAAGATCGACTACTTGTTCTAGTCAGAGTACCATCAGGTAATCTTGTTTAGAAGCTCGACAAGTATTAATCAATAAAATTGCTTCTAAGCATAAGGAGGATCCACTAATAGCTAGGATAATTAGTGTAACACCTCGATATTTTATGGGAAATATAATTAAAAAGAAGTTAAGAGCGCATTTGGTACAGTGGTAAAAGCGCATGTTGACTTCCTTAGTGACCAGGGATCAAGTCACGTTGTCGCCAAAATCTGGAGCGATGCTTTTTTTTGAGCTGGTTCGCTTCCAACGATTTTCCTACGTATTTCAGCTTTGTTTCTGACACGTTGCGGCTTCCATTCGCTCCAACGATGTAATAGGATGCTAAATTTTATTGGTTGAATGATGTGTATGGACTTAATGGATAACCATTAAGTGTATGAAAGAACCAGATTTAATATAGAATAATTTAAATGATTATATTCACTGAAACAATCTATAAATAAACTATCTAACCTAAACCTAATCTCTTGTTCAGCCATCGCCATAATTCTGCAGTAAAATTATTGTGTGTTATTCTTCCTCCTTTTCTCTACTAAATAAACAAATCTCTACCAAATTAAATTATCTGTATATATTCAAGCAATTTAGGGAATTTAGAAGAATTAAAGGGGGAAAGATTAAAGCAAAGCTTTTTCAAATTTATACAAGCTCAAGTGCCAAGTGAGTGAAAATTAATATGAAATAGAAAAATAAAGTAGTTCAATTACAGTTCTTTTCTGGCACGTTAATATGAACTAATTTCTGTTATTAATTGAGAATAAATGTAAATTATTGCAACTTCTTCTTCTTCCACTTCTCAAATCCAATTCACGTTTGGTTTAAAATTTGGGACATATAAATTTTCTATTCACGTTTTATGGCATAAATAAGATTGAAATTTATGTAAATTATTGTATCTTCTCCTTTTACCACTTCTCAATTCCAACCATGGTTGAAATTTGGAACAAACAAATTGTTATTCACGTTTCATGGCATAAATAAGATTGGTTTAATTAAATTAAACTAGAATTGTTATTCAATTTCTAATGGTCGAACATGCTAGTTGAATAAATTCAAAATATGTTACTCGAATAAAATTGTGGTTTTAATTGATATAGTTACATAATTTTGAATACGGTTTTGGAACAAAATACAGAAGTCAAGTTGGCATAATTGTTTGTTTCATATGTGGCCTAAAAATGTAAAAGTGGAATTTTGTGTAATTAACTGGTTTGTGGCTATTGGATAAAAATTTTGTAAAAATTAAATCTCTAAAAGGAGAACGTAAATTAGGATGGAAAAAAATGTAAATTAAATGGACCATAAAGGCTAGTGTAAATCTATAAAAAATGGTATAAAAATTACAGACAAACCATACGGACTGAATGGGCGTGAAATTGAAATATCATTTATGTAAGAAAAGGGGAAATTGTGAAATAACCAAATCGGATGTAAAAATGGCCTAGAGCAGATTAATGGAAATAAACAGTATGTAAACTATAATAGTAAAACTAATTAATCTGGAAGAGACTTTGTAGGCAGACCTTGTAAAAGTCGGGATAGGTGGTTCATGCAATTAAGACCAAAATATAGTTTTGGTTGTACGTACTAGGAGCGGGCAAGTACGTTCGCAAGGAGGTTTTTACCTTTCATAGGTTGCTAGTACGTATGATAGATAGCATTCGCAATCGTAGGCTTCTTCAGGAAGATCGACACTGATGGAACATGGCAAGTGTTCCCCGACGTAGGCTTCTAGACAGATTGTTGGAGGATTTTACCCAACCGACCCATCCGCGGGCGCTCTTTCGGAGTACCAACACTTTGGATAGGGGCAAGTCCACGTTGGTGGCTGAGAAGACAGGAGGATAGGAGTCCAGTTTGGCAGAGCCTGAGTGCAACTTTGGGGTCCTATGAGTTTGTTTGAGTCAGCACCGTCAGACTTAAGAGGCATTTAGTCATGGTGCACGGGTGAAAGCATGACTTTCACGCTGTAGCACGCGGATAGGTAAGGACAGCAGGTCTGACAAGTCGATTGATCTTTAGTATTACTGCATGGTTGACTTTCCTACAGTAACCATGGACTTGGGCTTTATAGGAACTGTATCTAAGTAGGATTCACTGCATTATATTATTCACCCTCTGCGATATCCAAAAAAGACCTAGAATTAAACTATTTTATTCTTTCTGCTTCATTTTATTTCTCATTCACCAGACTTTATGTCTGACCCATTCTAATTTTTCCTATTTTCCTCAAATCACAGGAGGCAGGTCTATGTCTTTAACAACCCGTATATTTGGACCATTTAAATTGACAATAATCCACACATATCAACTTAAATAGTACAAAACACGAATCATTAATGGAGTATAGATATATATAAATGAGAATCATCACAGAATCACAGAAATATAACATCACAGAATAGTGCAGCGGAAATATGACATAGTCATAAGAGTAGTTCATGAAGCTACCCATAAGTACAACAATGTCTCAGATAAAATAAAATAGAACAACATAGATGTCCAATAGTCTAAATAGCAAGAGCAATACTGATAAGATAAGATAATGATAGTCTTCGGTCTTCAGCTCCAAATAAACAGCAACAGCAATCCTCAATCTGATCCGAGCATATGCACAAACAAACACTCGAATCAGGACATATATTCTTATACAGATAATATGGTTCAAATTTTGAAATAAACAATAACTCAAAGATGCATGGAATAAACATCTTTCAGGATCCGATAAACTATTTATACATAATATGGTACGATACATAGATAATGTCTAACAGTAAAGTAAAATATCAAAATAGTGTTAAGGCGTTACCATTATCCCCCTTAACACATTTTATACAGCATCATAGACTATACAGCACTGTAAACTCCACCGTAAACTAGTGGGATATCAGGGAGTACTCCATAGGTATAATACAAAACAAAATCGTAGTGGTCGCGTATATGGGAATACAAGTATGACAGGCACATGAGGCAATACCCAAGGTAGTGAACTACCGTTCGCCTGATCCGGACTGGTGAGAACGCATCGCCGCAACGATCGCAACACCGCGAAACAACACTCCAATTTCAAGGGTGCGCACCAATCAATCACAAAAGTAAATGAGTAGTTTACGAAGAAGTGTGTTCGCTCGAGGTAGCTAACCCCATTTGGCCCGGCACGGCTCCTGATTTTAGTCATTTCCAATTTGACACAAGTGTCAAGGCTATCCATTATCGTTCACTTTCTTCAATCATCGCGTACGTCAATCCAACCACTTCATTCTGGATCATCACTCCGCGTATAGTTATTAAAGTGGTTTTCGGTTTAGACAGTGAGTATGTCCCTAACCGATTCCGGTTCCTTTAATAACCTTCGTAATTAATTTTCCGATTGGTCGCTTAATATATTTCAAAAACCAATTCAATTTCAATTTCAATAATATTCGTAAATCAACATTCGTTAGTCATTCTAAATCAATTTCTAACATTACGTTTCATAACTTCATAACTTTATTTCAAAATTTCTATAATTCAATTTCAAAGTTTCAACTTAAAACAATTTCAATTATTCATTTAATTCCATGTATAAGTTCGTTCCAAAGTCAATTAACGTCCAAATCGATTTAAATCCAATTATCGATTTCATTCGATATTCAATAAATTAATTTATCGTTAAACATCACAATTACATTTCCAATTCATTACATCCTTAAGTTCGTTTCATTATCAAAGCTTACATATTTATTCAATTTGAATTTATGGAATCCAATTCTCTAAATTACAAGCATTTCATTTGTTTTCGGTAGGCGCGTTCTATTTCTTATTAAAGAAATTCAATTTCATATATTTATTTCTTTCGTTACAAATTTCAAATCTCAATTAAACAACTTACTTTCACTTATTCGCAAATTCAATTTCTCAAAATAAAAAATATTCAATTCAATTTAATTATTACATAATTCAATCTATTCAATTTAGTTTAATCATTAAACAATTCAATCTTATTCAAATTAGTTCAATCATTAAACAATTCAATCTTATTCAATTATCAAATAATTTCAAATCTTAATTATTATTACTTCAACTCATTCATTAATAATTCCAAACTTAATTATTAAATTTTTAAAACCAAATTATTGATAATTTCAAAACTTAATTATTTATAATTTCAAAACTTCGTTATTGATAACTTCAAACTTCATTATTAATAAATTTCAAGACTTGATTATTCATAATTCCAAATGGTTTATTACCATTTCAACTTAATTATTAATAATTTCAAAATCAATTATCAAATAATTATACATTTAATCATTAATCAATTAATTTTTTTTTTTTAAAAATGTTCTTTTGCCAATTACGATGTTAATATTCGTTTCAAATTCAATATTCACATTTACATTCATTCGAAATTAAATTCCAATTTTATTCAAAACCTTGTTATTAGTCAAATAAATTTTATTTCATTTAAATCAAAACATTGACCAATCGGTTTTAATTTAATTTTCTATCCTAAGTCAAAGTTATTTGGGTATCTATCATTTCAACCCGATTCCATTTCAATTCAAAATCAAGCATACAAAAGGAACTTGCAGTGTGATAGCTGGGATGGTGTCAAAGTAAATAAACAAGCAATAGCATCCATACATAACAATTCAACAATTTATTTAAGTAATCCCGAAATAATTGTATTAATTTACATTTGTTATTTATGTAAATTAACATAATTATTCCTAGAATCTACACTATCATTTCATGTAGATTAAAGATTATTACGGTTTCACTTGTCGTTCAATTTTAATTTCCATTTTAAATGTTACAACAATTAATCCAAACTACGCTCATGGGTTCAAAGGTAATTATCAAATTCTTCATCAATTATAAATTAAAGGTTCAAGTTCGACTAACCTAATTTAACATATGAAAGGTGTCAGGTGTACAAATCAAATTCGACAAATATAATACGTTTAATTTATTAACTATCCTATGTCAAATTACTTGCAATTTAATGTCACTAGCACAAATAGCATCCAAATCATATCACATAGCAATCAACTAACATAAGAATACATGTCGTGAAAATTTATTTCACCTTTCGTGGATAAAGAAGTGGACCCAAAGCAAGAATAAGCACGAAAGAAGTCGGTACACACGAACAACAAACACGACGACGGAGAAAATGACAAAAGTTGAAGATCGGTGCTGCTGCAAAAAGCTTAGCCGGTTGCTCCTGCACACAACGAAAAGAAAAAAAAAAGTCGGTTACTATTTTGGCACTTCTACTTACTCACGCAACTCTCTTTAACATTTATTTTTTTTTTTTTTTTTTTTTTTTTTTTTTTTTTTTTTTTTTGCGCATTGTGGCCTCAAGTAGTGCAACATGCATGCATTCCAACTATAAATTTAGAGATAGTTGCATTATTAAACGTGGCCATCTACAAATCTTTCCAAACAGAGGCTGATCCCCCTTTACGCATGCAAATTTCAAAATGCATGCATATGCATTCTTTTTGCCAGGAACCAAAATGCATGCATAAAGGTACAGGCGGCCATTCATTTAAAAAAAAATTTTTTTTTTTTAGAACAACATGCCGAAGACACGGCCATACTCCTCCCATGCATGCACTTCCCCCCATCCATGCATGCAACTCTTTCCCTTTTTTTTTTATATATGACACACACACAAAAAAAAAAACACACAGCACTCTCACACACAAAAACACAGAGCACGCACACCATCATATACACACGGCAAATGCACGCAATGCACACAACACACACATTCACTCTCAGGCTAGGCAAGGGTTGTTGATGATGGCGTGGAGGATGGTTTGCAGTGTGTGGGTTTTGCAATGGTACGGTAGGCGAGTGGGACGGTGGAGTGATGTGCTATGGATCTGGTAGGAGAGAGGGGAGAGGCAAACATGCATTTTTTTTTTTCACAGAAGAAAGAATATAGATAAGGAAAAGGAAAACGTGAGGGGAAGAAGAAAGGAATACCTGAAGCTATTGAATAGAAATAGGAACAGTGCACGGAAATGTTTCAACTTAAAGCTTAGAAAATGAGAATAGGTACCAAAAGACACGTACGTTTTCAAAGTTAAACCCCTCAGCTTCCAACTACCCCATAAATGCATCAGCTAACTTTCTTTTCAACTTTCTTTTGTAAACGGGTTAAGGAATTTGGGCTGAAATTTTGTACCGGTCCGTCCGGAACCGTTAAACCAACGCGACAAATTATGCCGGACTCCGATTCGCGTAAATAAATATACCGTTCTGATCAGTGCGACGAGGCGATTCCAACGGTATACAGATTATTGCGATACGATGGTTTTATAAAATTCGCATTTTACGCCGCTAAATTTGCGCGTTTTACAAAACAATTTAAACGGAGCAGGCGATGACAGTTTTTGACGAAACGAATTTCATAATCATGATCAGAATAATTTTACAACATAACTGTGTAAAAATAGTTGGATTTGGAAGATAAATTTTACGCAACTTTATATGGACTGATATACAGTAAAACGCGAACGAAGTTTACTGTAATATTTTGCGACGAAACTTTTTCCATGCTCATATCTAACTAGACGTATGTCATAAATAAAGTTTGGACGCAAATTGAAATCGTTTATAAATTTTTAAAATTTTACATTAAAACGATGAATTTTACAATTTTAAATCGGGTCGGAAATCAGGGTCGTTACAATCTCCCCCACTCAAAACTTTTCGTCCTCGAAAAGGAACGAAACGAGTGAAGTAGGAATGGAACAAACAGAAAATCAAGATAGATTTTAAGAAATTTGAATTATACCTGAAATTAGTAATTCGGGGTTTGAATCCCGGATACTATCCTCAGTCTCCCATGTGCAATCTCGCTCATCTGCACTCCATTGGACTTTGACGAGATTTACCGACTTCCTTCTGAGTTGCTTTGTCTCACGATCGACTATCCGAAGCGGCTTACGCTCAATGGTCAAATCGGGCTCAATCACTATCTCTTCCAACTGAGCAGTGGGAATAGTCATAGATGGATCGTGTACAACTTTGCGAAGGTGTGAGACGTGAAACACATTGTGCACACCAGCGAACTTCTCTGGTAATGCAACTCTATATGCCAATGTTCCGACTCTTTCCGTAATCTCAAACGGACCAACAAATCTCGGAGCTAGCTTCCCTTTCCTTCCAAATCGAACAATATTCTTCAAAGGCGACACCTTCAGAAATACTTTGTCTCCTACGCTGAATTCAAGATCTCTTCTCCTTTTGTCAGCATAGTTCTTTTGTCTATCCTGTGCCGTCTTTATTTTCTTTCTGATTTCTTCGACTTTTTCAGAAGCTTCCATAATTATTTCTGGACCAAGCACTAGTCGATCACCCGACTCGATCCAACAAGCTGGTGATTTGCATGGCCGTCCATATAAGGCTTCGAACGGTGCCATACCAATGCTTGCCTGGTTTATTGAAGAAAATTAATTCAAGTTCAAATATGCTTATTTAAATTTGAAATTCAATTCCTTTACCTGGTAACTATTATTATAAGTGAATTCTACCAAGTGAAGATGATCTTCCCAAGATCCACCGAAGTCAATAATACAAGCTCGGAGAAGGTCTTCCAATATCTGATTCACCCTCTCAGTTTGGCCATCTGTCTGAGGATGATATGCAGTGCTCAGATTCAGTTTGGTGCCCAAAGTATCCTGAAATGCTTTCCAGAATTTACTGGTGAAAAGAGGATCTCGATCGCATACGATACTAGATGGTACACCATGAAGTTTAACAACTTCTCTCATGTATATCTCTGCCAAACTCGAAGCTGTACGAGTGGACTTGACTGGAATAAAGTGAGCGGATTTCGTTAGTCTATCGACAATCACCCATATGCTTTCGTTACCCTTTCTAGTCCTTGGCAACCCATCAATAAAGTCCATAGAAATTTGCTCCCACTTCCATCCTGGAATCTCTAGTGGCTGAAGCAAACCTGCTATCTTTCTGTGATCAGCTTTTACTTGCTGGCAAGTTGTGCATCTGCTGACATATGTAGAGATATCGCGCTTCATCCCACTCCACCAATATAACTTCTTCATATTCTGGTACATTTTAGTAACACCGGGATGAAATGAAAGTGAAGAGTTATGGTTTTCTCTCAGCACTTCTTGCCTTAGACCAGCAACATTAGGAACACAAATGCGATTATCAATTCTCAAGACTCCGTTACTATCTACATGTGCACCCAATTTATTATCAGCATTTCCAACTCTGCCGAGAACTATTTCTTTGATGCGATAGAGCAAAGTGTCCTCGTATTGCTTGGCTATAATACGATCCATAAGAGCTGGGGAGACGGAAAGTTGGAATAACATTCCTTCAACAAGATTACAACATGCCATTGCTTGATTTCTGCTCAAAGCATCGGCTACGGCATTTGCTTTCCCCGGAGTGTAGTTAATATCAAGATCATATGCAGCTAGAAATTCGAGCCATCGGACTTGCCTCTGATTCAAATCCTTTTGCGAGAAAATATATCTCAATGACTTGTGGTCAGTGAATAACTCGAATTTGGTTCCCAATAAATAGTGCCTCCATAGCTTAAGAGCAAATACCACAGCGAGAAGCTCTAAATCGTGAGTTGCATAGTTTGCTTCATGGGTCTTTAACTGTCGACCCGCATATGCAATCACTTTTCCTTTCTGCATTAGAACTGCGCCCAATCCATCACGACAAGCATCTGTATAGACGGTCAATCCTTCGCTACCATCTATAACTGTAAGAACTGGGGCGGATGTCAACTTTCGCTTCATTTCATTGAAAGCTGCTTCGCACTTTTCACTCCAAATAAATTTCACATTCTTTCTGGTCAGTGCGGTAAGTGGGGCGGCAATACGAGCAAAGTTTTCTATAAATCTGCGGTAATAGCCGGCTAATCCCATGAAACTGCGGATATCTGTAGGAGTTTTGGGAGTCTCCCAATCCTGCAAATTCCAAGGATTCGAATTAAGATATTGATAAGTTGTTTTAGATAGAATTGATAAGTAAGAATAGAACTTACATTGATTACGGCAATCTTAGCTGGATCGACCGAAATCCCATTCTCCGAAACAATATGGCCAAGAAAACGAACTTCATCTCGCCAAAAGTGGCATTTTGAAAACTTGGCTTTAAGCTGATGTTTGCGAAGAGTTCCAAGTACAAAAGCCAAATGTGAACTATGCTCCTTCTCATCTTTAGAAAAGACGAGAATATCGTCGATGAAAACAAGAACGAACTTGTTAAGAACATCCCGGAAAACTCTATTCATCAAGTCGACGAAATAAGCTGGAGCATTAGTGAGACCGAACGGCATAACTAGCCATTCATAGAAACCATTTTCTGTACGGAATGCTGTTTTAGGGATACTATCCTCATTGATTCTGAGTTGGTGAAAACCGGTAGCCAAATCAAGTTGAGAAAAGACTTTAGCTCCATGTAGCTGGTCGAAAAGATCGTTGATGCGAGGCATCGGGTACCTGTTCTTGTGTGTGAGCTTGTTTAGCTCTCTATAGTCCACACACATTCTGAGTGAGCCATCAGATTTGGTGACAAATACGACTGCAGCACCCCATTCTGAATGACTGCGCCGAATCAAGCCTTTAGAAAATAAATCTTCAATTTGAACATTCAACTCTGCCTTTTCTTTAGGAGCCATTCTCCTTGGAGGAAGAACTACTGGTCGTGCACCAGGGATAAGGTCGATGCGGAATTCGATTTCCCGAGGAGGTGGTAGAGAATTGACCTCTCCAAATACATCAGAAAAGAGTTGGACAACTGGAGTAGAGCTTAGTTCATTTGGATGGGAGTCAAGAGAGAATATAAAACTCCCAGCATATTCTTGAGGTGATTTGCCTTTAACAACTAAAGGCATACTCTTGTCGTCAATAAGAGAGACAGTTCGAGTTTTACATGAGATAACGGCTTCGAACTTTCGTAGCCAATCAATGCCTAATAGAATATCAAATGCCTCGAATCCAAGAACATAGAAATCCTAAGTGAAGCGGTGAATGCCATGCATAAGAGTGACATATTTGCAAACCCTTTTAAGGTTAGCGGGCCCTCCAATAGGGTTAGATACACATAAGGAAATAGATGCAAGAGTGGGTTCCAAACCAAGTTTATTACACAAGTCAATAGATATGAAGCTGTGTGTTGCTCCGGTGTCAAATAAAACTCTAACAGGCAAGGTATGCAACATAAAAGTACTTTGTAAAGTACCTTGGTTATCCGGAACTTCCGGGGTAGGAACTTCCGGGGCAGGTGTGGAAAGAGCAAAGACTCCAGATGGTGTACCTCTCTTCTGTGTTGGGCAGTCTTTCTTGAAGTGTCCAGGTTGTAAGCAGATATGACACAAATCCCTCCTAGTCATTTGTGCCGGTGGCGGAACAGCTGCGCTCTTTGGAGATGGGCAGCTACTAGCATAATGACCCTTTTGGTTGCAGTTGAAGCAAGTAATGGATGATATGTCAATGGGCTTCTTCTGAGAGTATCCAAGCCCGGTTTTCTGCTGCCAATTCTTCTTCTGCTGTGCAAAGTTTGGCTTTCTCTTTCCCGACTTACTAGCTGATGCCTGAACAACTGGAGCTTTGGAGGATGATGTTTCCTTTGGCTTTCCCTCATATCGAAGAGCAAAGTCCATCAACTCAGTGAAAGTTCCATGAACATGAGCGGTGAGAAGCTCGTAATACTCAGGGCGTGCGCCATGTATGAACTTCTCATTCTTAAGCAGTGGTGTATCAATCAAGCCAGGTCCGAACTTGGATAGTTCGTTGAACTTCCGTTCATACTCAGTGAAGGTCGTGTTGCCTTGCTTGAGATCCATAAAAGAACGATAGAGTTGGGCCTTCCCAGCAGCTGGCATCCATTGAGCCATAAAGGAGTCCCTATTTACACATGATATGAAAACGAGTCAAAATTTGAACGAGATAAAGGAATTTATTTGATGTAATTGAGATAGATTTCTACCTAAACTGGGCCCAAGTGATGTTTTCCTCATCGGTACGAGAAGTGACGGATTCCCACCAGTCTTGTGCAGCATCCTGAAGTTGCCAAGCGGCCAACTGACGCTTTTGAGCGTCCGTGATTTCCAAGCCAGTAAAGATCCTTTCCAAACTCTTTAGCCATTGCTGTGCTTCGATGATACTCTCGGAGCCAGTGAATTTGACTCCTCCAAGCTGAGTGTACTCCTTACTAAGAGTGGAGAATCGGATTGCGGGGGCTTGTGGAGCAGGAGCATTTCCACCCCTTCCACCTCTAACATTTCTTCTGGCAGCCATCCTGAAATACCAAAAGTGATTTAGAATCAAAGATAGGAATTTATAGAACTTAAGGAAATTCTACTCAAACGAATTCAATAAGAAAGATGAATCAAAAGATGTGGATTCTGAAATGATTCTCCTCATTCTAAGGTATATTTACCCTATCTCTAATGAGCTTAAACTCCACAGGCTAAGGTTATCGGGAACCAAAGCTCTGATACCAACTTTAACAACCCGTATATTTGGACCATTTAAATTGACAATAATCCACACATATCAACTTAAATAGTACAAAACACGAATCATTAATGGAGTATAGATATATATAAATGAGAATCATCACAGAATCACAGAAATATAACATCACAGAATAGTGCAGCGGAAATATGACATAGTCATAAGAGTAGTTCATGAAGCTACCCATAAGTACAACAATGTCTCAGATAAAATAAAATAGAACAACATAGATGTCCAATAGTCTAAATAGCAAGAGCAATACTGATAAGATAAGATAATGATAGTCTTCGGTCTTCAGCTCCAAATAAACAGCAACAGCAATCCTCAATCTGATCCGAGCATATGCACAAACAAACACTCGAATCAGGACATATATTCTTATACAGATAATATGGTTCAAATTTTGAAATAAACAATAACTCAAAGATGCATGGAATAAACATCTTTCAGGATCCGATAAACTATTTATACATAATATGGTACGATACATAGATAATGTCTAACAGTAAAGTAAAATATCAAAATAGTGTTAAGGCGTTACCATTATCCCCCTTAACACATTTTATACAGCATCATAGACTATACAGCACTGTAAACTCCACCGTAAACTAGTGGGATATCAGGGAGTACTCCATAGGTATAATACAAAACAAAATCGTAGTGGTCGCGTATATGGGAATACAAGTATGACAGGCACATGAGGCAATACCCAAGGTAGTGAACTACCGTTCGCCTGATCCGGACTGGTGAGAACGCATCGCCGCAACGATCGCAACACCGCGAAACAACACTCCAATTTCAAGGGTGCGCACCAATCAATCACAAAAGTAAATGAGTAGTTTACGAAGAAGTGTGTTCGCTCGAGGTAGCTAACCCCATTTGGCCCGGCACGGCTCCTGATTTTAGTCATTTCCAATTTGACACAAGTGTCAAGGCTATCCATTATCGTTCACTTTCTTCAATCATCGCGTACGTCAATCCAACCACTTCATTCTGGATCATCACTCCGCGTATAGTTATTAAAGTGGTTTTCGGTTTAGACAGTGAGTATGTCCCTAACCGATTCCGGTTCCTTTAATAACCTTCGTAATTAATTTTCCGATTGGTCGCTTAATATATTTCAAAAACCAATTCAATTTCAATTTCAATAATATTCGTAAATCAACATTCGTTAGTCATTCTAAATCAATTTCTAACATTACGTTTCATAACTTCATAACTTTATTTCAAAATTTCTATAATTCAATTTCAAAGTTTCAACTTAAAACAATTTCAATTATTCATTTAATTCCATGTATAAGTTCGTTCCAAAGTCAATTAACGTCCAAATCGATTTAAATCCAATTATCGATTTCATTCGATATTCAATAAATTAATTTATCGTTAAACATCACAATTACATTTCCAATTCATTACATCCTTAAGTTCGTTTCATTATCAAAGCTTACATATTTATTCAATTTGAATTTATGGAATCCAATTCTCTAAATTACAAGCATTTCATTTGTTTTCGGTAGGCGCGTTCTATTTCTTATTAAAGAAATTCAATTTCATATATTTATTTCTTTCGTTACAAATTTCAAATCTCAATTAAACAACTTACTTTCACTTATTCGCAAATTCAATTTCTCAAAATAAAAAATATTCAATTCAATTTAATTATTACATAATTCAATCTATTCAATTTAGTTTAATCATTAAACAATTCAATCTTATTCAAATTAGTTCAATCATTAAACAATTCAATCTTATTCAATTATCAAATAATTTCAAATCTTAATTATTATTACTTCAACTCATTCATTAATAATTCCAAACTTAATTATTAAATTTTTAAAACCAAATTATTGATAATTTCAAAACTTAATTATTTATAATTTCAAAACTTCGTTATTGATAACTTCAAACTTCATTATTAATAAATTTCAAGACTTGATTATTCATAATTCCAAATGGTTTATTACCATTTCAACTTAATTATTAATAATTTCAAAATCAATTATCAAATAATTATACATTTAATCATTAATCAATTAATTTTTTTTTTTTAAAAATGTTCTTTTGCCAATTACGATGTTAATATTCGTTTCAAATTCAATATTCACATTTACATTCATTCGAAATTAAATTCCAATTTTATTCAAAACCTTGTTATTAGTCAAATAAATTTTATTTCATTTAAATCAAAACATTGACCAATCGGTTTTAATTTAATTTTCTATCCTAAGTCAAAGTTATTTGGGTATCTATCATTTCAACCCGATTCCATTTCAATTCAAAATCAAGCATACAAAAGGAACTTGCAGTGTGATAGCTGGGATGGTGTCAAAGTAAATAAACAAGCAATAGCATCCATACATAACAATTCAACAATTTATTTAAGTAATCCCGAAATAATTGTATTAATTTACATTTGTTATTTATGTAAATTAACATAATTATTCCTAGAATCTACACTATCATTTCATGTAGATTAAAGATTATTACGGTTTCACTTGTCGTTCAATTTTAATTTCCATTTTAAATGTTACAACAATTAATCCAAACTACGCTCATGGGTTCAAAGGTAATTATCAAATTCTTCATCAATTATAAATTAAAGGTTCAAGTTCGACTAACCTAATTTAACATATGAAAGGTGTCAGGTGTACAAATCAAATTCGACAAATATAATACGTTTAATTTATTAACTATCCTATGTCAAATTACTTGCAATTTAATGTCACTAGCACAAATAGCATCCAAATCATATCACATAGCAATCAACTAACATAAGAATACATGTCGTGAAAATTTATTTCACCTTTCGTGGATAAAGAAGTGGACCCAAAGCAAGAATAAGCACGAAAGAAGTCGGTACACACGAACAACAAACACGACGACGGAGAAAATGACAAAAGTTGAAGATCGGTGCTGCTGCAAAAAGCTTAGCCGGTTGCTCCTGCACACAACGAAAAGAAAAAAAAAAGTCGGTTACTATTTTGGCACTTCTACTTACTCACGCAACTCTCTTTAACATTTTTTTTTTTTTTTTTTTTTTTTTTTTTTTTTGCGCATTGTGGCCTCAAGTAGTGCAACATGCATGCATTCCAACTATAAATTTAGAGATAGTTGCATTATTAAACGTGGCCATCTACAAATCTTTCCAAACAGAGGCTGATCCCCCTTTACGCATGCAAATTTCAAAATGCATGCATATGCATTCTTTTTGCCAGGAACCAAAATGCATGCATAAAGGTACAGGCGGCCATTCATTTAAAAAAAAATTTTTTTTTTTTAGAACAACATGCCGAAGACACGGCCATACTCCTCCCATGCATGCACTTCCCCCCATCCATGCATGCAACTCTTTCCCTTTTTTTTTATATATGACACACACACAAAAAAAAAAACACACAGCACTCTCACACACAAAAACACAGAGCACGCACACCATCATATACACACGGCAAATGCACGCAATGCACACAACACACACATTCACTCTCAGGCTAGGCAAGGGTTGTTGATGATGGCGTGGAGGATGGTTTGCAGTGTGTGGGTTTTGCAATGGTACGGTAGGCGAGTGGGACGGTGGAGTGATGTGCTATGGATCTGGTAGGAGAGAGGGGAGAGGCAAACATGCATTTTTTTTTTTCACAGAAGAAAGAATATAGATAAGGAAAAGGAAAACGTGAGGGGAAGAAGAAAGGAATACCTGAAGCTATTGAATAGAAATAGGAACAGTGCACGGAAATGTTTCAACTTAAAGCTTAGAAAATGAGAATAGGTACCAAAAGACACGTACGTTTTCAAAGTTAAACCCCTCAGCTTCCAACTACCCCATAAATGCATCAGCTAACTTTCTTTTCAACTTTCTTTTGTAAACGGGTTAAGGAATTTGGGCTGAAATTTTGTACCGGTCCGTCCGGAACCGTTAAACCAACGCGACAAATTATGCCGGACTCCGATTCGCGTAAATAAATATACCGTTCTGATCAGTGCGACGAGGCGATTCCAACGGTATACAGATTATTGCGATACGATGGTTTTATAAAATTCGCATTTTACGCCGCTAAATTTGCGCGTTTTACAAAACAATTTAAACGGAGCAGGCGATGACAGTTTTTGACGAAACGAATTTCATAATCATGATCAGAATAATTTTACAACATAACTGTGTAAAAATAGTTGGATTTGGAAGATAAATTTTACGCAACTTTATATGGACTGATATACAGTAAAACGCGAACGAAGTTTACTGTAATATTTTGCGACGAAACTTTTTCCATGCTCATATCTAACTAGGCGTATGTCATAAATAAAGTTTGGACGCAAATTGAAATCGTTTATAAATTTTTAAAATTTTACATTAAAACGATGAATTTTACAATTTTAAATCGGGTCGGAAATCAGGGTCGTTACAATGTCGCAGTTCTTTGCAGCTTGGAGGGTCGTTGGAGCAGTTGTTATCTTCAGCTTTTGTTTCTTTCGTTTCATGTACTTTGTTTCTCTTTTCTGTACTTTACTCTATATATAGGGACCTATATTGTGAACTTTGTTATGTTTTTATGTTTTGGTGGAGACTACTTGGTACTTTTGGTTTCAGAAATAAATTTGGGACAATGTTGTTTTTAATGAAGCTGTTTTGCTATTAATTTATAATTAGTGAAAGTTTTCTTCCACTGCAATATTTTAATCATTTTATGATGTTGCCTTAGTCTTTGTGCTATGTCATGAAATATTATTTCACCCGACCACCTGTGCTTCTAGTCATGTCCAATTTTTGAGGTGCCTAGAGGTGCGGGGTGTCATAGTTGGTATCAGAGCTAAGGTTTCAGTAATCCTAACAATATTTAAAAACATAAAGGTTTTCAAATAATTTTTAAAGGGTATTCCAAATAATACTTTTAAAAGTATATGTATATATTTTGAAAAGAAAAGAATTTTTAAAAATGGGTCCCTCATATCTCTTCCTCCCTATCTATTGAACTATTTATGAAGTACCTGATCCCATCTTTGTAATATCCATAAATAGAAATGTCTAAACCACAAGATATCCCCGTAGTTCCAAGCCTTAATATGCCTGCTTGGTTCAGATGTTATTTGCAGGCTACTGCACAAGCAGAGCCACTGGCTAGGGATGCTGCTCCGACAGAAGGGGCTCTAGCCCATCCGCCAGGCGTTTTCGATTTTCCCAAGTTATGCAAGGACTACACCAGCTTAGGAGGCAAGCCGTTTCTTAGCACCGAGTCATATACTGAGGCGTGAGCTTGGATCCGTAGTTGTGAGTAGATATTTGGACTTATGGGATTGGAGGACTTGGTTCCGAGGTAGTTGGATTCATGGCAGTTGTGGGGGGAGGAACTTTGTTGGTGGGAGATTGTGGAGGCTGAGGCTGATTATTTAACTTGGCAGATTTTCGTACTAGGTTCGAGAGGAAATTCGTATTGCAGGTTGAAGAGGGAGTGCAGCTAGAGAAATTTATACAGCTCAAGCAAGGGGATATGGCAATTAAGGAATATGTTAATTAATTCAGTGAGCTTGCCAGATTTGGACTAGATCATATACTACTCACAAGAAGGCGCTAAAGTTCGCTAAGGGTCTGAGTCAGCCACTGCAGAGTTTGGCGGCGAGCCACATTCCGATGGGATCCACTTTTGAGGGACTGGTAGAGATGGCTATACTTGCTGATACTGAGAAGAAAGGTGATGTGGCGTAGAAGAGTGATGGGAAGAAGCAGTGAAAAGGAAAGAGGAGAGAGGTAGAGGGTAAGGTGGAAAAAGAAAAGTTCTAAGGAAGGACAGGAAAGTGCAATACTTGTGGGAAGCTAGGTCATCTTGCTAAGGATTGTGTGGGGCAGGAGAGTGACCGAGAGTGAGGTGCTATCTTTGCAATCAAGTAGGGAATATGAAAAAGGATTGTCCATTGTAGCCCAATGATAGTTCACAGACACCTTCACTGCCTGCTCAGGCCTATGCTTTAGAGGAAGCTCCTACCTCTAGTACTCGTCCAGTTGTGGACAAGAAACAGAAGGTGATCATCGAAGGTGTGTTATCTATCACTGATTTTCTTGTTCATACCCTATTTGATCCTAAAGCTTCGCACTCTTTTATATCTAGTACTCTGGTGGAGAGCCTCAGTCTTGATGCTTGCTTAGTGACCGACCCGGTAGTGTATCAAATCCCGTAGTAGGATCGGCCTATTTGTCTATGTTATTTTGGGATTTGAAATTGTTCATTTTAGAAGTTAAGTTTGACTATAGCGCCTTTGTATTGGGCTTGGGTTCGGGTTGATTCTTAGTATGGATTGGCTAAATATGTATGGCTATTCTTGGTTGCAATAAGAGGGTAGTGAGGATAGGCACTAGTAGTGGTGGTATCTTGTAATCCTAGAGGATCAGTCATGTTAAACCACCTTTATTCCCTTGACTTATTGCCCGATAGTTTGATTTTGGTACCCGTTGTTAGAGACTTTCTAGATGTGTTTGAGGAGGATGCTAGCCTTCCACCTTGAAGAGAGAACGAATTCAAGATTTATCTTATCGATAATGCCAAACCGGTTGCTTTACCGGTAAGGCATATATCTCTTAAGCAACGTCATGAGTTGATCAAGCAGATTTGAGAGCTTTTGAAGAAGGGGTTCATTCGTAGGAGCATTTCTGAGTAGAGAGCAACCATCATCTTTGCCACTAAGGCAGATAGCTCTTTCAGGCTTTGTGTGGATTATAGGGAGCTTAATAAGCTAGACGATCTCTTCGACCATCTAGTAGGAGCCAAGGTATTTTCGCAGCTCAATTTGGCCACAGGATTTCATCAGTTGCGTTTGGCGAAGGATAGCATCGAGAAGACTGTGTTCAGGACTTCGGATGGGATATTTGGGTGGTTAGTCATGCCATTTGGGCTAACCAATGCTCTGATATATTTTATGAACCTGATGAGTAGATTATTTCGTGAATCGTTAAACAAGTTTGTGGTAGTGTTCGTCGACGACATTTTGGTTTATTCACGAAGCAAGGAGGAGCATACTGTTCACTTGGAAGAAGTGCTTAGGACCCTACGAGCACATAAGTTGAAGGAAAAGTTCTCCAAGTGCCACTTTTAGAGGGATGAGGTTCGCTTTTTGGGACTCATCGTTTCAGATGATGGACTTATAGTAGATCCAGCGAAAGTGGCAGTAGTATAAGATTGGCAGACCCCTAAGAATGCCACAGACAAAAGGAGTTTTCTTGGCCTTATGGGATACTATAGAAATTTCATAAGGGCTTCGCTAGGATATCGGCTCCACTTACCTGCCTTACCAAGAAGAACTTAGCTTTTGTTTGGGATGCCAAGTGTGAGGATGCCTTCGGTCGATTGAAGGAAGCTTTGACTACCGTAGCCGTATTGGTATTACCGGATGGAACCAAGCCTTTCTCAGTTTATATAGATGCTTGTGGTACGAGGCTATAGGCGGTACTGACTCAAGAGGGTAGGATAGTATGTTATGCGAGTAGACAGTTGAAAACGCATGAGAAGAACTACCCGACGCGTGATCTTGAGTTGGTGGCTATAGTTTTTGCTCTCAAGTCTTGAAGGCACCATCTCTTAGGAGAAAGATTTGAGATTTTCATGGATCATAAGTCTTTGAAGTATATATTCTCTTAGAAAGACTTGAATTTGAGACAGCAAATATGGATGGAGTTTTTAACGTCTTATGACTTTGAGATTTCCTACAACCGTAGCAAGGGTAATGTAGTGGCAGGTGCATTGAGTAGATACGAAGTGTTTAAGTCCTCTGTTTTTGGATTGGAAGCATTTGGAGTACATTGCTACCTTTGAATTTAGACCTCCATCAGATTTTGCTCTGAGATTGTTAGTAGCCCTCGACGTCCATCCTACTTTGATGGAGCAGATTGAAGCAAGGCAAGGCAAGGATGAAGAGTTAAAGGACATTTCAGATAAGCTTGGTATAGGAGAGTCATCACCACATCTTAGGCCCTATACCATGGACACTATGGGATGGCTTAGAACAGATGGTAGACTTTGTGTTCCCCATAGTGAGAATTTAGTAGATGCGGTGTTGGCCGAATCACATCATTCTATGATGACAGTGCACCCCGGTGGTGATAAGATGTACCTAGATATAAAGAGGGTATTCTGCCCGGAATGAAGAAGAGGATGGTGGAGTATGTATCGAAGTGCGTCACTTGCCAAAGGGTAAAGGTGGAACAGAAGAAGCCCGAAGGACTGTTGCAGTTATTGGATAGTCCATTATGGAAATGAGAGAGCGTCTCCATGGACTTCGTGGATGGATTACCAAGGTCACGGAGAGGGAACACGAGTATTTGGGTAATTGTGGATAGACTGACGAAAAGCGCTCATCTTCTACCCATTATGAGTAATAGGACAGTAGCTTCTTTGGCGACTCTTTATGTAAGGGAGATAGATTCATGAAGTTTCCGCCAACATTGTGAGCAACAGAGATCCATTATTCACCAGCGAGTTTTGGAGAAGTCTTCAGTAAGCCATAAGAACGGAATTGAATTTGAGCACAGCATATCACCCTCAAACAGATGGGCGGACTGAGATTGTGAATAGGGTTTTGGAAGATTTTCTTAGATTGTGCATCATTGACTTCGGAGGCTCTTGGGAAGACCAAATACCTTTGTTGGAGTTCGCACATAATAATAGTTATCAAGCAAGCATCAGGATGGCACCATTCGAGGCCCTCTATAGCAGACCATGTAGACCAGCCTATTGGTGGGATACCACCAATAGGATCTTGCTTGGACCAGACTTGGTAAGGGAAACTTCTGAGAAGGTGGACTTGATTCGCAAGAGTTTGAAGACTGCACAAGATAGACAAAAGTCATATGTCGACATAAGATGTTCATATTTGGAGTTTAAGGTTGGAGATATGGTTTTTGTCAAGGTTTCTCCTTTGAGAAACATTATGAGATTTGGCTCAGTGGGTAAGTTGGCAACGAGATTTGTAGGACCCTTCTCTATTACCGTACAGATTGGAAAAGTGTTCATCTTCTAAATAAGTTGGCAGGAGTTTGCGATGTTTTTCATGTTTCGCATCTCAGGAAGTGTCTACATGATCAAAAGTAGTAGTAGGGTCCGATCAGCTACGGGAAGTGGAGATAGAGCGCGAATCACTTGTGCGTCGTACACCCACCTGTATATTGGAACACAGCGTCAAGAGATTACGCAATAAGAAAGTTTTGGGGAGATGACCCCAAGGAGTGCACATGGGAACATAAGGAGAGAATTCGAACTTCTTATCCTTTTCTATTTGAAGGTACACTTCAAATATCCTATCTTTGATCTTTGATCTTTCTTTAGTTAGGGTCTTTTCGATAATCTTTAGATAAAACCTATAAATGGTAGCTTGATTGTAGACATGTCATTAGGGAATGTTATCTTTGATGGATGAAAATGATTGCAAGTAGATGCCAAAGTTTGCAAATAGATGCATTGCATGCACTAGATAGATATTTATTAGGATAATAGGCCAACTAGGTACACATACCTGCATATGCGTGCATGTTATCTATTACATTTGCACATGGTCGTGTGTGTATATATGTATGTATTTATATAATTGGATGTTGCATATGGATGGTGCATTTGAGTGAACGATTGAAACATACATATAGAATTATCAATTATACTAGGGTAATTGCATACATTTGGATGCATGGAATAAGAATACTTGCATTACAAGAGGTCAACTGAATCGGTAGACCGATTACCTTTTAGCATTAGCTAAGTTCATATGCATTTCACTTTGCATAAATCATAAATCGCATTAGTTAAAAATAAGGACAATGGTAGAAATGGATGATGGTTGAGTTGGTGTATGTAGTTTTGGATGCTGGTTGTTAACTACATTCTTTCGTCTTTGGAGATTTCAAGGACGAAAACCTTTAAGGGGGAGACTGTAACACCCCGACATTTTATGGGAAATATAATTAAAAAGAAATTAAAAGCGCATATGGTACTGTGGTAAAGGCGCATGTTGACTTCCTTAGTAACTAAGGATCAAGTCTCTTTGTCGGCCAAAATCTGGAGCGATGTTGTTTTAACTGGTTCGCTTCCAGCGATTTTCCTACGTATTTTAGCGTTATTTCTGACAAATGGCTGCTTTCCATTCTTTCCGGTGATGTAATAGGATGAAATGGCTAAATTTTATTGGTTGAGTGATGTGTATGGGCTAGAATGAATAACCATTAAGTATATGAAAGAACTAGATTTAATATAAAATAATTGAATGGATTATATTCACTCAAACAATCTATAAATAAACCATCTAACCAAAACCAAATCTCTTATTCAGCCTTCGCTATAATTCTACAGTAAAATTAGTGTATATTATTCTTCCTACTTTTCTCTACTAAATAAACAAATCTCTACCAAATTAAATTATCAATATATATTCAAGTAATTTGGCTAATTTAGAAGAATCAAAGAGAGAGAGAGATTAAAGAAAAAAAATTCAAATTTATACAAGCTCAAGTGCCAGGTGAGTGGGAATTAATATGAAATAGAAAAATAAAGTAGTTCAATTTCAGTTCTTTTCTGGCACGTTAATATGAATTAATTTTCATTATTAATTAAGAATAGATGTAAAAAAATTCAACTTCTTCTTCTTCCACTTCTCAAATATAATTCATGTTTGGTTTAAAATATGGGACATATAGGTTGTCTATTCACGTTTTATGGCATAAATAAGATTGAAATTTATGTAAATTATTGTATCTTCTCCTTCTATCACTTCTCAATTCTAATTCATGTTTGAGTTGAAATTTGGAATAAACAAATTTTTATTAACTTTTCATGGCATAAATAAGATTGGTTTAATTAAATTGAATTAGAATTGTTATTCAATTTCTAATGGTAGAACAGGCTAGTTGAATAAATTCAGAATATGTTACTTGAATAAAATTATGGTTTTTATTGATATAATTACATAATTTTGAATATGGTTTTGGAAAAAAAATGGGAAGTCTAGTTGGCATAATTGTTTGTTTCATATATGGCTTAAAAATTTAAAAGTGGAATTTTGTGTAATTAAATGATTTGTGGCTATTGGATAAATTTTTTGTACAGAACAAATCGCTAAAAGGAGAACATAAATTAGGGTGGAAAAAAATGTAAACTAAATGGACTCTAAAGGCTATTGTAAATCTATAACAAAATGGCATAAAAATTATAGACAAACCATACGGACTGAACGGACGTGAAATTGAAATACCATTTATGTAAGAAAAAGGGAAATTGTGAAATAACCAAATCGGATGTAAAAATGGCCTAAAGTGGATTATTGGAAACAAATAGTATGTAAACTATAACGGTAAAATTAATTAATTTGGAAAGATTTGATAGGCAGACCTTGCAAAGATTTGGATAGGTGTTTCATGCCGTTAAGAATAAAATATAGTTTTGGCTGTATGTACTAAAAGCGGGCAAGTAGGTTCGCATGTTACCTTTCATTGGTTGCTAGTACGAGGATATATAACATCATAATTGTAGGATTCTTCAGGTTAGATCGACACGGACGAAACATGATAAGTGTTCTCCAACGTAGGCTTCTTTAGGCAGATCGCTGGAAGATTTTGCACAGCAGACCCAGCTGCGGGCGCTCTTTCGGAGGACCGACACTTTGGATTGGAGCAAGTCCATGTTGGTGATTGAGGAGACAAGGGGATAGGAGTCCAGTTTGGCGGAGCATGAGCGGAACTTCGGGGTCCTGCAAGGTTGTTTGGGTTGGCACCGATCAGACTAAGGGGCATTTAGTCACAATACATGGGTGAAGAGCATGGCTTTCACGCTGTAGCACGTGGATAGGTAAGGACAGCAGGTCCAATAGGCTGATTGACATTTAGTATTACTACATGGTTAACTTCCCTAGAGTGACCATGGACTTGGGCTTCTTAGGAACTGCATCTAAGAAGGATTCACTTTATTGTATTATTCACCCTCTACGATATCCGAGGAAGACCTGGAATTAACCTGTTTTATCCTTTCTGCTTCATTTTATTTCTCATTCACTAGACTTTTTGTTTGATATATTCCTATTTTTCCTATTTTCCCCAAATCACAGGAGGGCAGGTCTAGGCTGTAGTTCTTTGCAGCTTGGAGGGTCATTGGAGCAGTTGTTATCTTCAACTTTTGTTTCTTTCGTTTCATGTACTTCATTTCTCTTTTTCTTACTTTACTCTATATATGGGGACCTATATTGTGAACTTTGTTATGTTTTATGTTTTGGTGGAGACTACTTAGTACTTTTGGTTTCAGAAATAAATTTGGGATAATTTTGTTTTTAATGAAGCTGTTTACTATTAATTTATAATTAGCGAAAGTTTTCTTCCACTGTAATATTTTAATTATTTTATGATGTTGCCTTAGTCTCTATGCCATGTTATCGATTATTATTCCACCCGATCACCCATGCTTCTAGTTATGTCTGATTTCCAGGGTGCCTAGAGGTGATAGGTGTCACAATCAGTAGACTTAAGGTTGGAACAGAGATTGATGATTTAAAGGATTTTGGCCTTGACCAGAGATAGTGGCTAAGAAAGAAGGGACTGCTGTGTGTTCCAAGTGCGGAAGACTGAAGGTAAGAAGTTCTTAGAGAATGTCATCGATCCAAGTTAAAGATTTATCCTGGAGGAACCAAGATGTATCAGAATATGAAAAGGAGCTTCTATTGGGAAGGCAAGAAGAGGGATGTTGGCTTGTGAGTTAGACAGTGTGCAAACTGTCAACAAGTGAAAGCTGAAAATCAGAAACCAAGTGGGTTACAATAGCCTTTAGAGATTCTAGTTTGGAAATGGGATTTAATATCCATGGATTTTATAGATGGGTTGCTAAGGTCAAATAGAGGTAATGAAAGTATATGGGTTATAGTGGACAGATAGACCAAGAGTTCCCATTTAATTCCAGTTAAGTCAACCAGAATGACACATGTTTTAGCTAAGTTGCTCTTGAAGAACATAGTCAGACTACATGGAGTTCCTAGTAGTATAGTCAATGACAGAGATGCATTGTTCACTAGTGAATTCTGGAAGAGTCTACAGGAAGGAATGGGTACCAAGCTTAAAATGAGTACTGCATATCACCCTCAGACGGATGGAAAGACAGAGAGAGTCGGTGAGGTACTCGAAGATTTATTGAGAGCATGTGTATTAGACTTTGGTGGATCTTTGGGAAGATCATCTACATTTGGTTGAGTTTTTCTATAATAATTGTTATTAGACTAGTATATGAATGACGTTGTTTGAAGATTTGTATGGAAGACTATGCAAATCACCAGCATGTTGGTTAGAGACTGGAGATAGATTAGTCTTAGGTCCAGATTTGGCTAGAGAGGTGTTAGAAAAGATTGATTAGTTAATCCGGGAGAGGATGAAGGAAGCTCGGTCTAGAAAAATTAGTTACGCAGATAAGAGGCATAAGAACATAGAATCTCAGTTGGAGATAAGGTTTTCATCATGGTATCACCTATGAAGCGTGTGATATGATTTGTAAAGTTGGAGAAGTTTGCACCAAGATATATAGGTCCATTCCAAATTATAGAGAGGATTGAAAAGCTTGCATATAGAGTAGCATTTCCAAGCAGTTTGGAAGGTGTCCATAATGTATTTCATGTATCCTATCTTCGCAAGGATATGCACGATCCAGACATTACTATTTCTCCGAAAGGGTTGGATAACTTAGTGGTACAGCCTAATTTAACATTTGTTAGACAATCAGTTCAGGTTGTAGCTAGAGATGAGAAAAGATTAAGGAACAAGATAGTCAGGTTGGTGAAAGTTCGGTGGAGCGACAACGAGAAGTACTGTAACTGGAAGACAGAGGACAGGACTAGAGATGCTTATCTTGATCTCCTTTGAGGGTATGTCTATATTAGATTTATATAGATAGTTTCTAGTTAGTTAGACTAGTATGGTTGTTAGGAGTTGTTACGGATGATTGCTATGTTTAGTATTTAGTCCTTACTAAATTTCGAGGATGAAATTCTTTAAGGAGGAGCCTGTAACATCACTCATTTTTTATAACATTAATCAGGAGATTTAATTGGATAAATTAAATAGAATAATGATAATAAGGAGATTGAGATTTGATTAAAATATTTATAGGGTCGTGCTTATTAATAAAATAAACGGGCTTAAAAATTGGTTTATGAGATAATTAACTTACATAAAGCCTTATAAGTAAAAATAGCCACAATTTATATGTTCACGACTATACATTTGCCTTTATCTTTTCACGTTCATCTTATCTCTCAAAATCAAAAACAAATGCAAGAACCCTAATAGAGTCGGCCATAAACAAAGGAAGGGAGGAAAATTTCAATCAAAAGATAAGATCAAAGCTAGGAAGGATTAAGCTACAACAAATCTCAATATCTTTATCAACTCTAAGGTGAATAATAATCTTCTACCATCTCTATTTATATTCTATGATTGTATATTTTCGAGTTTATGATTTAAATTCGTTTTTGTGATAAATTGGATGATGATATGCTTGAGTTATATTATGATGATTTGTTTTAATTCGTAAGCACATGAATTTGTACAGTTTTAGTATAAAACTGAGATTATATGATTTCAAATTGCCATGGAAATTTTTTTTGTTTAAGTAAAACATGATTTTGGAGATGGGTTTTAATTTTTAGTATTTTCCAAGCTATGGATATTTTATTATGAATTTTTATTGAAAAATATGATATAATTTGGTTTAAAATTTATTTCGAGAATTTTCAGGAAGAAATTGGGCCTAAAATTTTAATATGTTTGATTACATGATGAAATTGAATTTCTATGGGTTTTCGCAATTTTCCCAGTTGATTTATTTAGGGAAATAAATTATTTTAAAAGAAGAGCTTTCCTGCAAAATATCGGTTTTTGGCTATATGGAAAGGTTTTAACATTTAAATCCTTTAATTTGGATCTAAATAAATGCGGTAGTTTAAAAAAAGGTAAAGTATTTGAAAAGATTTATTGCAGCTAATCAGTGTTTTACAAAAAGGCAATTTGTTAAAAAGAAATTACTAAAACTTGTTATAATTCAGCCTTTAAATCAGAAAAGGGTGTTTTGCCTCTGTTAGTATGTACCTTCCGACTCCATTTACTCCGCCTCGTCTCGGTCGAAACCAACACGGTCGAAACCACTATAGTCGAAACCAATATACGTGATATCACTTAGGTGATATGTGTTGATTGGAAGGAAGGCAGAAGCCATGGTTTCGAAAAGGGTAGCTTCCTATGGGGCGAAACCCTGCTATGTTTTCATAAGTTAAACCCCTTGCCTATTTTTACCTAAAGATTTTGACACAGTCGAAGCTATGCTTCGAAAAAGGATTTATAATTAGCTATTGAAGAAGGTTTCCATGTCATGTTAAAATATTTGCTTTCGAAAGAGTACCTTTTATTTAAATAATTGCTTTCGAAAGGAGAGGTTTCGTCCCAGTCGAAACCAAGCTTGAAGTCATTTATGTTGTCGAAGGAGTTACTTCTATTTTACTTAAGCCTTTTTCCTATATGCTTTCGAAAGGGTTGAAGGTTTCAAAGGTGATGGAGTCGGAAGGGGGTTTCGACTCTGTCCTTCAAGGTTTTGATTTTTAAGGCCTTTGCTTTCGACTAAGATGGTTCCGACATCATCAGTTTTCCCTAAACTAATTTTTATTGGTTTCAAAAGAGATACTTTCATATACAACCATTTTGACCCTAACGATGTTTTTGAAGAGTAAACCTAATTCTTTTGAAAGAGGTACTTTCATTCGTTTCAAAGCTCTATATTTTAAAAAGGAGATTTAATCCCATCGAAAGGTATAATAGATTTCAAAAGTGATGTTTTAATGGTTTCAAAACATAAACCCAATCTCAATTTAAAGTAATATCCATGGAATAAATAAAGATTTTGAAATGTTATTCACATTGTTATTAACCCATAACTGTATTTTTGGAAAAGGGAAGAATAACCAGTTAGGTTGACCCGTTAGTGAATATAACTCAACAGATGTTAAATTTTTTATTAAAGATATTAGCAGGGCCAATAGGTTTACAGTAAACCTATAAAAACTGCATGATATTGGCAGGGGCTAATAGTTTCATAGTCAGCCAATGAAAAATATGATTTGATACTGGCAGGGGCCAGTAGGTTTGTAGTTAGCCCATGAAAACTATATCCATATTAATATATTGGTAGTCAGCCAATAGGTTCTTAGTTATCCTTTGAAAACTAGAATAAGAAATAAGATATTGGAGTTACCAATAGGTTCATAGTGATTCCATGAAAACTAAATAATTGGGCAGATAGTCTTTGACATTTAATAGGTTAACAGTAACTTTAGAAACTATAAGTAAGACAGGTAGTCAGAATGAATGGGGATGTATAATCCAGAATTGATTTCATTATTTTGCATATATCATAATGTTTTGAAATACTATGTTTTAACCATCGTGGATGCAGGAGCACAACATATGGTTTTATAAATGTTTTAGGATACTAGTGAGGGGAAAATAAGTTCCACTAAGCGCCGTGGTCTCACTAGATATCCAAATAGTTTGAGATGGTAAATTATTTTTCATACCACGCTTTATGCTTGACTCGAAATTTTTGTTTTCCCCTTAAACTCTCGGGTACTCAATTGATTTTGAATAGGTTGAGAGTTAAGGTTTCCAGGTGTTCCTTTAGATGAATAAAGCCTTCAAGGATGTGCAAGAGGCGGTATTGTTATTAGAGTTCTTTTATTTCCGCTATGTGTTTGTTTGTAAAAGAAAATTGTTTTCTTGCCTATGTATGTACTTTGATCTATGAAGGAGGCATCTTCATGTGTCGCTCTTGGCATATTTTGTTATAATTATATGTTATCTAAACGTGTTCTGTGAATTGGGATTATATAGTCAATTTGGAATATTTTGAAATGGAATGTGGAATTTGTTTTGATGCTTAAATTTTTTTCCATATTCTTTTGTTTATGTGTATCGATGTATCTAATATCGCCCTGTTTGGTCGTCGAGGATTAATAACTATGGATGACTGCAGCATCCGTAGCCATTTGTTTGGGCCTCCAAATAGGGGGATGTTACACATACATAGTGTATTCTTTTATATATAGATTTCCTAATGATCTTTTTGAGATGGAAAATCCCGTAACATCTCTTAAGTTATTGCATGCATGTTGTATATCGAATAGGAGATGTAAAACCCCGTAAATATCTCTGACGTTATTACACTCTTATTATATGTGATATTGATTTGACTCACATAAGAATATTTTAAGTTCCGACTCGAGTGTATTGTTTTACTTTATGCTCAGGTCAACCCTGAGTTTTCAGTGTCCTGACGATCATTTATTCTAGAGGATGAAGTTTTGGTATATTATTACTAATATTATTTCCTTGCATCATTGTGTTCCGCTGCATTACTCTATTGTTCTATTGTATATATAACTCTGATAGATGTTGTAAAATTTTAATCAAATGTATAGTATAAATAGCTTCATGAACTTTTTATTTGATTCTTATATTTTGTTATTCCACTGTGAGATTCTGTGTTTGTTTTCTTCTTTTCTTATTTTTCTTATTTAACCCCATTGATTATCTATGTTCCAGATTGTTTTGAGTTGGACATGTGTAGTTTATTGTTGACTTAGACCTTTTGAAATGTGGATCGTCATAGGTTGTATCAGAGCTTTGATTAGCGATAACCTTAGCTTTATGGGGTTTGACTCATTAGAGATAGGGTAGTAATACCCTAGGATGAGTTTCTTTGAGCATGTGTGTGTGTGTGTGTGTGTATATATATATATATGAGAACGTAAACTTGTTAGTGTTATAAAATGTTTTATATTGTATTTACTTATCCGTTGAGTTGTTTATGAATTCCGATCGGTGTGTGGGACGCCATGTTATCGATAGGGGTTTCTACACACTTAAACGAGGCAAACAGACACAATATTGTTTTAAAATTGGGCTGATGAAATGATTTTACCTCAATTATATTTTATTATAAAATGATAACTTTCATAACCTATATGATTATTACTGAAAGTTGTTTGTTAGTAGATGATATAATTTAGTTATCATCGATTATTGGTTAGATTAAACTAAAACAAATATTTTTGTGAACTCTACTTCACGAAGCATTTGATGATTAGAGTGAATTGAAATCTAATTACAACAAGAATTATTTGCAATAATAAAGACATAAATTAACGAATTGTTTTCATAATAAGGTAATGAAATTGTATAAGTATACTTATAATATGTCTCATAAATAGAAAGGATTTAAAAGTTGAGAATTTTAGAATTTGAATTCCCATTGATTTTCAGAATTGTTCAAAGCCTTCAGAATTAATAATAATAATATTTGAAAGTGATTTGACTAGAAATATATTTGGAAAAGATTTTTAGAGAAATAATAGCATTGAACTCACTTTAGTTGCTGGAAAATAATTCTGGCGATGACTACAACATCGCCACTATTTATTTTCGAGTTTTTCAGCGAGAAATGCTACCAAAATAAATTTATTTCCGGTTAAAACAAGTTTTGACTGTGAAAAGGAAAATAAAATTCCAAGTATGATTTGATAAATACATGAAAATAGTTTTTGAACTTATAAATTGAAAATAGTGTAGATAAGAAATAAGTTTATAACCTATGAATTGAAAAAAGAAAATGGAATTTTAAAATGGTTGAAAATTTTGGTTAAGTAAAAAAATAAATTAATTTGAGATGCGAAATAAAGGAATTAACCTAAGTAATGTTAAATAAATTGAGTTAGTGAAAGGAAGAAAATAAAATGAAGTTTAACTCAAGAAAGCTTAAATGAAAGTTAATTGTATTTGAAATGAATTAGATAAAATAATGAAATGAAGTATCTTAAGAAAGTAAAATTGGCAATGGAACTAAGAAATGAAAATGACTTAAGTTATAAATTGTAATTCAACATGAGTTGTAAAAAGAGAATTGAATATATTTTAGAATGTTGTTATAGAAAAAAATATAAAATTTAGTGTAAAGTGAAATAAACATAAGAAATATTGTATAAAATGTTTATAAACTTAAGCATGAGTTATGAAGTAAAATCTAATTTTAGTTTAAGTTAAAAAAATGAATTTAAACCGAGAATTGGAGAACTTGAATCCCGGTGCTTTTGGAACTATGATTTTAAAAATAATATTTTATTATTTAAAAATATTGAAGAATAGAAGTTGCTTTCAAAATGGATTTTAAAAGGAAGTAGGTCCTATACTCCTCTTTTCTGTTGCTGGAATATAATTTCGATGATGACGGACGCATCATCGATTTTCATTTTTGAGTTTCAAAGTGGGGAAGGCCACTTAATAGATTTGTTGTGTGTTTGATTCAATAAAAAGATTTTGATTTAAATTTCTAAATATTATTTGATATATAAAAATATGAGTGTGTGTGTATGTGTGTATATATTATTATTTCAAAAATGATTTGGAAAGAACCTTGTGTCTAATCCTTTCATTCTCTGTAAATTAATAATTTTTACTTATTGAAATGAAATGAATTGATAAAATGATTTTTATGTACATAAATGATTTTATATGAAATGTGTTAAACATAAAGTGAAATAATTGAATTTGAAAAAATTGAATGTAAATGAAATGAGATGTGAATAAATTGAACGTAAACCAATTAAATGTTAATAAGAAATGATAGTTTATAAATTAACTATGGACATTGGAAAGTGTAAATTGTGATAGTCAAGAATTAATTCGATGAATATCAATTGTTGGATGGTTTCGTTTGTTGTAAATCATTGCTATTACTGTTTTGGTTGCATGTGATTGATATGTCGTGCATTAGTGTTTATGCTTATGGTTTGGATTTAGAATTCATGTTATACTGTTCTATTAAGTGGAAATTAGCCACAAGGGCCTCTTTAGCATGTGCAATTAGTTTCTAGGACACACCACTGAAATAATTACTTTTAAGGACAAAATGCAAAATAATTAGTTTCTAAGGCCTAAAAACCTATGAAATTATGTCCTTGAAAGTAATTGGACTGTTGACTTTGTCCTTAAAAGTAATTATTCTGCTGACTTTGGCCTTAAAATTAATTCTTGTGGATGTGTGTCCTAAAAACTAATTGGACTGCAAAGTTCGTCCTTTTAGTGAAATGCCCCTTCTATTAAACTCATACATGTCTCTTTATCTTTTTATAAGCAAATACTATTCCAAACTTGAGTTGAGATAGGTACGTATAAAGGCCATTTGGACGTATATGTGGTTTGATTTTCTTTTTCTTGCTTAATATGAGCAAACTCGCTCGTTTTAATAATAATAAGGTATATATCTTGGATTACGTACCGCACTTTTATGTTTTTCCCTACGGGATGCCTCATCATTGAGATGAGATGTATGTTTGATATATATATATATGTGTGTGTGTGTGTGTGTGTGTGTGCGTGTGTATTGTAAATTTTTACGATTGAGCCGCGCAAAGGAGACGCTGTCGAAATTATCCGTAAATTTAGGTGTTAGAAAAATTTAGGACTTTAAAATTTTATAACTTGCTTTTATAAATAAGTTGTAATTTCCATAAAGCTGGTATCAGAGTGGCGTAATGGAAGCATAGTAATGGTTTTGTAAATAAGATTTTTATTTTTTATAAGTTGATCATTTTGGATAAAATATATCAAATTTTAGATTCCTCACTTAACCCATTTTCGAGGAAGAAAAGTTTTGAGCGGGGGAGATTGTAATGACCCGTATTTTTAACTATTTTAAATTATTAAATTTAATATGAATATTGAATAAAAATGGTTAGAAATAAAAATTTAATGATTTATTAATGTGATTTGCTGAATATGAACTTGAATAAAAAATTTGAATAATATTTTTTGGTTGGCAAGGCCGATGGGATTAAATGGTCCCTATCATTTTATTGATCCACTTGAGAAAAAGAGATTACAAAAAAAACAAAGTAAACAACAGCGAAACAAGAAAGGTAGGGAAGTGGATCAAAATACAAAGAAAGAACGAAAATGAAAAGGAGAAAGAGAAAATACAGAACCCAACTGTTTTGAGGCCAAGTCACCAATCCAAATCATCTTCACCAGGGTCGAAAGGTGGATTTGCGTCATGTATTCCTTTCCTCACTTCATGAATTATAAAGTCAGCCACATGCCTATCAGTTTTACTTTTTTCTTCATTGAAAACTTTGGTATTCCTCTCTAACCAAAGGAGGCGAAATTCGTGGATGCGAAGTGGTCAACTAGGCACAAGAACCGGACTGAGGCGAAGAGTAAGTGCCTCCTCATCAAAGAACCACGTGAGAAGATCGATTCGAACGTATCGATTCGAACTGATGGATTCGAACCAAACAGCCAACCGAAACACTCCAATTCGTATCGATCATATCTCCCAAACCACGAAGCCATGCCATGAAATTTTCAGGGGAGCTTACGAATAATGTAAAGAATGTTCCTGCCAAGTCTCAACTCGATTGGGTCATTTTTTGATGGATACGAAATCACTTCGTATCGATCTCAGGTCGAGTCAAAACTTGGCAGGATCGGTCGCGTACGCCCACTCACATGCCAGAAAAAGTCTCTCGAATTTTGAGCGAGATCTGAGCCTCTTACGCCTATAAATAGCACCGTGAAGCCTTCAGAAAAGGGGATCTCTTGGCCATTCGACGTCCAGACTCTGCCGGATTCAATTCTATTCTTCATTATCGCTGTTGTAATCAGATTTCAAAGCTATCATCAACTGTAATCCGCCGTAATCGATTGAAATCATCAAGTGAACCAATAAAGAGATGAACTTCAAAATGGACGTAGGCAAGATCGCCGAACCACTATAAATCCTGTGTCATTTACTGCATTACTGTGAATTTTCTGAGTGATTTTAATATTTATTGTTCATCCAAGATCTGTGATTGTGAATAATCGACTATCGGGTGTTTGTGACCAATTTTGACGCAAACAGATAAAATAATGAAGTGAAGTATCCTAAGAAAGTAAAATTGGTAATGGAACTGAGAAATGAAAATGACATAAGTTATAAATTGTAATTCAACTTGAGTTGTAAAAAGAGAATTGAATATATTTTTAGAATGTTGTTATAGAAGCAAATATAAAATTTAGTGTAAAGTGAAATAAACATAAGAAATGTCGTATAAAATGTTTATAAACTTAAGCATGAGTTATGAAGTAAAATCTAATTTTAGTTTAAGTTAAAAAAAATGAATTTAATCCAAGAATTGGAGAACTTGAATCCCGGTGCTTTTGAAGTTGTTTTCTATGATTTTGAAAATAATATTTTTTATTATTTAAAAATATTGAAGAATAGAAGTTGATTTCAAAAATGGATTTTGAAAGGAAGTAGGTCCTATACTCCTCTTTTCTGTTGCTGGAATATAATTTCGGCGATGATGGCCGCATCATCGACTATCATTTTTGAGTTTCAAAGTGGGGGAGGCTACTTAATAGATTTGCTATGCGTTTGATTCAATAAACAAATTTTGATTTAAATTTCTAAATATTATTTGATATATAAAAATATGAGTGTGTGTGTGTGTATATATATATTATTATTATTTCAAAAATGATTTGGAAAGAAACCTTGTGTCTAATCCTTTCATTCTCTGGAAATTAATAATTTTTACTTATTAAATGAAATGAATTAATAAAATGATTTTTATGTCCATAAATGATTTTATATGAAATGTGTTAAACATAAAGTGAAATAATTGAATTTGAACAAATTGAATGTAAATGAAATGAGATGTGAATAAATTGGAAGCAAACCAATTAAATGTTAATAAGAAATGATAGTTTATAAATTAACTATGGACATTGGAAAATGTAAATTGTGATAGTCATGAATTAATTCGATAAATATCAATTGTCGGATGGTTTCTTTTGTTGTAAATCATTGCTATTACTGTTTTGGTTCATGTGATTGATATGTTGTGCATTAGTGTTTATGCTTGTGGTTTGGATTTAGAATTCATGTTATACGGTTCTATTAAACTCAAACATGTCTCTTTATCTTTTTATAAGCAACTAATATTTCAAACTTGAGTTGAGATAGGTACATATAAAGACCGTTTGGACGTATATGTGGTTTGATTTGCTTTTTCTTACTTAATATAAGTGAACTCGCTCGTATTAATAATAATAGGATACATATCTTGGATTACATACCACACTTTTATGTTTTTCCCTACGGGATGCCTCATCGTTGAGATGAGATGTATGTTTGATATGTGTGTGTGTGTGTGTGTTATAAATTTTTACGATTGAGCTGCGCAAAGGAGACGTGCCGAAATTATCCGTAAATTCGGGTGTTAGAAAAATTTTGGACTTTAAAATTTTATAACTTGCTTTTATAAATAAGTTGTAATTTCCGTAAAGCTGGTATCAGAGTGGCGCAGTGGAAGCGTAGTAATGGCTTTGTAAATAAGATTTTTATTTTTTATAAGTTGATCATTTTGGATAAAATATACCAAATTTTAGATTCCTCACTTAACCCATTTTCGAGGAAGAAAAGTTTTGAGTGGGGGAGATTTTAACGACCCGTATTTTTAACTATTTTAAATTATTAAATTTAATATGAATATTGAATAAAAATTGTTAGAAATAAAAATTTAATGATTTATTAATGTGATTTGCTGAATATAACTTAAATAAAAATTTTGAATAATATTTTTTGGTTGGCAAGGCCGATGGGATTAAATGGTCCCCTATCATTTTATTGATCCACTTGGGATAAAAGAGATTACAAAAGAAAACAAAGTAAACAATAGCTAAACAAGAAAGATAGGGAAGTGGATCAAAATACAAAGAAAGAACGAAAATGAAAAGGAGAAAAAGAAAATACAGAACCCAACTGTTTTGAGGCAAGTCACCAATCCAAATCATCTTCACCAAGGTCGAAAGGTGGATTTGCATCATGTATTCCTTTCCTCACTTCATGAATTATAAAGTCAGCCGCATGCCTACCAGTTTAACCTTTTTCTTCATTGAAAACTTTGGTATTCCTCTTTAGCCAAACAAGATGAACAAATTTTTAAATAGTATCCCATATATTTTGGAGCGATCATCTTTCAGCGTAGTAACCCTAAGCAATATCTCTCATTCATCACACCTATTCATTCCAACAATCTGGATTCCCAATTCATTTTTAACTTTATGCCACATCGAACTAGTTACAGGCAGTCAAAAATAGGTGTTTTATGGTTTCTGGTTGCTCATTATAGTAGGAACATCTGATTGTCATGTTCATACCTCTGCTGACTAACTTCACTCGAGTAAATAGGGCATTGTTAATGACCTTCCATAGCATAAGATTCTCTACGGCAGGACTTTCCTTTTTCTAAACTGTTGCATGCCATTTGCATTTAGGTTGAGCATAGCTACCTGTCAAAAACTTTTAAGCAGTCTTAATAGAGAATTTAGTTTCAGTTGGTCCCAATGTTGATTTTTCGCTGATTCAAGATCTAAGTTCCATTGCCTGAATGCAGTTCCATAGAGAAGATATGTTCTGATTTGAATTGTTAGGTAAGGTAACTCTACCATTGATAGTGTACGAGTTAACTTATGCTAGCTCACCCACTCCAGATTGAATTAATTCAGAATGAGTTATTTGTCTTCTTAGAATACAGCCTTGTTTACACCAAGGATCATCCTAAAAACTTACTTTATTATTGGGAGAAATGACATACTATACAATAGGTAGAATTTCTTCTATCAACTTGAAAATATTGCGCCATGTCCAACTGATGTTTTAAGGTGGTAGCATATTCCATATGTTTCTTTCTTTTGTAACATGTTTATGAGACCATTGCACCCGTTAGTTATCCCTAATATTTACGAAATTGTCAATGTACTTGGATATAGCTGCTTTGTTCCACTATGATAAGTTAAGTATGCCAAGACCTCCTTTCTTCAAAGGCTTTTCAATTTGTTTGAAAGCGACATGAGCCATGTATCGACTATGCGTACCACCATTCCAAAAGAAATTCATCACTGCACTTTTTATCATTTTAATTAGCTTTTGAGGAAGAACGAAAGTCCTTGCCCAGTAAACAGTTATAGAGAAAATCACCGACTTGATTAAAATGAGTCTTTTGGCTTGACTTAGCATTCTGGTAGACCAACACTCCAATCTTGCTGTAATTTTTTCGTAAAGAGGGAGGCATTAATCTATGGTAATCCGTGATGTTGCCAAAGGAACTCTAAGGCAGGAAACAGTATCGTTTCTTGGTCTTAGACCAGTGCAGCTGAATAATGTTTCCATTTGTTCATGCTCAATTCTAGCTAACATGATGTCAGATTTTTCCAAGTTGAACTTGAGACCAGTTATGTTGTAAAAAAGGTCATGGGATCCAGGGTAGCAATTATTGTCTGAAATGTTGGATTGCAAAAGATGACTAAAATCATCCGTGAACATGAGTGAGGTTATATGTGGGTGTTTGCATCTTGGGTGTAGTAGAAAAAAAATTTGTTAACAAGGTCATCGCGGAATCTAGTTAGAAGTTCCATGACAGCAACAAAGATTGTTAAACAATGGAGACACTATATGTAAATTTGTAGAGGTCGGAAGTAGCTTCGTAACCGAGGAAACGGTTTGCAAATCGGAGTTCAGAGGTGGAAGTTATAAGAGAAAAGGTGAAGAAGGCAAAGTTGGGACAGAACCCTTTTTCAGACGTCTGACCTATTTTTCAGGCGTCTGATTTGAAACAAAAGTGCTTCTAGAGCACTTTTTCAGACGTCTGACCAAATGAGTCAGACATCTGAACTGAAGCAAAGGTGCTGCAGGTTAGACCAGACGTCTGACCTTTTGATCAGACGTCTGAACTGGAGCAAATGCGCTCCAGTGGGTTAGACCAGACGTCTGAAATGGCTTTCGCCTATTTTCTCTCACATGGACTTGGTGAAAATTTTGTGATATCCACAGAGGCAATTTCGGAACATTGCCTAGGGTTTCTGTTTTCCTATATAAGCTAGCCTCAAGTTTCAGATCTATAAGCGTGCAAGCAACTGCAAGAGATCAGCCTCCGTCAAATTAGGGTTTATCGAAACCTAATTTTCTTCAATTCTTTTCTCCACAAATTCAATTCTAAATAGAATTTTGATCATTGTATTCAATCTCATGTACTCTTCTCATCAATATTAATAAAAGCTCTCACTTAAATTGGATGTACACTAACACAATGTTAGTGGAACCACTATAAATTCCCGTGTGATTTGTTTTTTTCATTATTGTTTTGATTTCTATATTGCTTGTTTGGGATTGTATTGCTTTTGGATCGATTGAGATTTAAATTGAGTTGTTGATTGGTTGTTTTTACACTTCTTACCACGATTCCGTCTTCCGCTGTGCTTGTGGGGTTTCAATCTGAGTGGTCTCATGTTGGAATCCCGCACCAACATTTGGTATCAGAGAATTGGTGTTGGTAGGTGGTTATAAAAATGCCTGAATCAAGTAGTAACTCTAGTAGCTCCTCAATGGATAATCCAAGTGGTGTAGCTCCTTATATACGTGGCTCGTACGCAACTTCAGGATCACAATTGGTAATAGAGAAGTGGAATGGTGATAATGATTTTGAAAAATGGCAATGGAAGATGAAAGCGGTTCTAAGGAGGAATCAGGTGCATCGGATAGTGTTTGACACACATTTATTGCCAACGGACATCTCAGATGTTGAGAGAGAGAAGATGAAAGAATGGGCATTCACTACACTTCAACTTGCTATGGGAGAGAACGCTATCTCTGAAATTAGTGGCGAGACAACTTCTAAGGGTATTTGGGACAAGTTGGAGGAATTATATATGAAGAAGTCACTAACAAATCGTTTGATCTTATTGCGAACGTTCTTCACCTATAAGATGAAGGAAAGTACTTCGCTGAAGGCGCACTTAAACATTTTTGATGATTTGCTAATGAAGTTGAAGGCAGTCGATTTGAGGATTAAGGAAGAGCAAAAGGCAATGATATTGTTGCGTTCGTTGCCAGATCGCTATACAGGTTTCTCAAATAGTTTGATCTATAGCCGGTATACATTGACACTTGATGATGTCAAGACGGGTCTTCTTAGCGAGAAGTTGCGGGATCAAATGAAGGAGTTGGGTGATGGTAGTAGTGGTGCTAGTAGTGGTTATGGTTTATTTGTGGAGAAGGAGAGGTATGTGAAGAAGGAGAACCGGGGGCATTCTAAATCAAGGAACCCCGGTTGGAGAGGAAAGTCGAACGAAAGAAAAGGCAAATGCTATATTTGTAGGAAGCCCGGTCATTGGAATAATGAGTGTCCGGACAAGGAGAAGTCAAAGAAGGAAGTAGCATCTTCATCAGTAGTGGTGGAGAGTGGAATTGGTGAGGTAGATGTAGATGTTTTGTCAGCGGTAGCATCGGATGTTTCGGATAGCGAATGGGTGCTTGATTCTGGGGCGTCTTATCATATGACGCCAAATAGAAATTGTTTTTCTTCTTACATCGACAAAGAAGGAAATTCAATTGTTATGGGAAATGGTGCTATTTGTAAGTCGAAAGGCATTGGTTCCGTGCAAATTTGAATGTTTGATGGAGTGGTTCGTACTCTCACTAATGTGCGCTATGTTCCGGGACTTAGGAAGTCTCTTATCTCTTTCGGGCAGCTAGATTCTTTAGGTTATAAGATCACTATTGAGAGTGATAGCTTGTGGGTTTCAAAGGGGGCGCTTGTGGTGATGAAGGGTGCAAGGACTCATGGCACTTATTTGCTTCAAGGAGTGACTGTAGAAGGTGAAACTTATATAGGAGTTGATAGTTCTCATGGCTTGGATGCGACTACGTTGTGGAATTTGAGGTTGGGTCATGTCTCGGAGAGGAGTTTAGATGTTCTTTGGAAGAGAGAGATGATCGATGGAAAAAATTTCAACAAGTTAGAGTTTTGCGAAGAATGCATCATTGGGAAGCGAACTAAAGTTTCATTCGGTGAGGGAAAACATGATTCGAGAAGGGTACTTGAGTATGTTCACACAGATGTTTGGGGACCGGCACCTGTAGCTTTTTTAGGTGGAGCTCGCTATTATATTTCTTTTATAGACGAATTTTCTCGGAAAGTTTGGGTGTATGTAATGAAGGCCAAGTTGGAGGCATTTGCAAAGTTCAAAGCGTGGAAGGCTCTTGTTGAAAAAGAGAGTGGGAAGTCTTTGAAAGTCCTTAGGTCTGAAAATGGCGGAGAGTATGTTTCCAGAGAATTTATGGAGTATTGCAAACATCATGGTATTCGGAGGCATTTTACTACACTTGGAGATCCGCAGTCGAATGGTGTTGCGGAGAGGATGAATCGTACTCTACTTGAGAAAGCTCGATGCTTGAGATCGACATCGGGTTTGGCAAAGGGATTTTGGGCTGAAGCTTTGTCAACCGCAGTGCACATTATTAATCGAATTCCATGCTCAGCTATTGGTAACAAAATTCCAGAGGAAGTGTGGAAGGGAAAGAGCATTGACTTGAGTTATCTTCGTGTGTCTGGCAGTCCGGTTTATGTGCATGATCCGGGAAATGATAAGCTTTAACCAAGAGCTTTCACCAAGAGCTTTCAAGGGGATTTTGCTTGGCTATACAGACGGTATAAAAGGCTATCGGATTTGAAATCCAGAAAAGAAGAAGGTGGTGAATTCTCGTCATGTTACTTTTGATGAGTCGGCGATGTTTAAGGAGAATGTTAGCTCATTGGATGTTCTAGATTTGGTTCATGATGAATCAAAGGAGAAGGAAATTATTTCCACATTTTGTCCAAGGAATAGAGAGAGTAAAGTAGTAGCACTACAACAAAAATACCTTTTCGCAACTGTCAAAAACAGTTGTAATAGGTTTATTACAACGGGCGACCGCCAGTCTTAATATCCGGAGCTGTAATAGAGTTGAATATTTTTACAACTGTTGCTGATAGTTGCAGGAGTAGTTGTAAAAAATCTTTTTATAACTGCTTTTGGAAGTTGTGCTAAAGTCTATCGTAACTGTTGCATTGACAGTTCTAATAGGTCTCTTTTGCAACTGTTAATAGCAGTTGCAACAATAACTTTTGCAACTGCTTTTGGCAGTTGTAATAGATTTATTTACAATTTTTATCTTTTAAATCTAGCCTTTTAGTTTTATCTATTGTTTATTTGCAATACAAACATAATCTCGAGTGCGTTAATATGTGTGAGTACAAAAGTATCAAGAAGAAATAACATACTCATAACAAAATGTACATGCTCATAACAAAAATTATGAAGAATGACAATCCCAAATAAGGGATGATGTTCCCCACTCTCTTACCTAAAAAAGATAAGCACGTCGCTATAATGAGGTGATACCTTTATAAAATAACTAGCAAGCTTATAAACATCGATGCACTGGAGTGTGAGAATTTAGCAAAAAAATTGCACACTAGCAATTCAAGCAAAAGACGAAGAACACATAACAGGTATCAGATACTTTATGTGACGCATGAACTATATGCACTGGAGTTTCATGAAACAAGTCACAATACCCATGTAGGTCCTCCTGTTTAGTACCCGCAATCAGGTCGAACTTCTGGAAATTCTTCAGCAATTTATACATCATTGATTGGTATATTACCAAGCAAATCAATAGACACTTTGCAACCAATACTTAGAACCATGTAGTAGAAACCAAGATGCATGTGTAATAGTCCCTATCAAAAGGCAAGTCATTGACATATAATTATACCACTTTCACCAAGACAAGCAGCTTCAATTCAAAGGTATACTCAACGTAGCAAAAACACCAAGTCCGAGTTGAGAGTAGAAACTCATCAGAACTCATAAGACTGGATATATGGGCTCTATTATATGGCTTATTATATATATATATATATATATATGTATATATATATATATAAATCTCATCCAAGGTAGAATGCTATGATATATGGCCAGAATAAAGACTGTATATAAGAAACTCATATAAGCTTCAATGCTAGGATATAAGGGTTCGGTAGGGAAACAACTATACAGCCAGAAACCAATCATTTACAATTAAGGCTCTTGCATACTAGAGCTGACCACAACTACTAGTGAGCACCTTAAACCAAAGATCAAAATAAATGGAAAAAAAACTTCTAAAGTAAGCCCATTTCCTTTCCTCTGAACTAAATAAATTATTTAACATAGTAAAACAACTCTGATTTTCATATGATATGATCTATGAACAATAAATGTCGATGGCAACCACTCCATTAGGCAATACACATTATTTATTTTTAGGGTGACTTCTAAGAACTCTAATTGATAAGACCTTAGGCAATACACATATGATCTATGTAATCAATAAATTTTAGGCAAATTGATTTATACCGAGAGTGGTTTTTTACTGATAGTAAAAGCATCAGCAAGGTCTTATACATAAGTTGCATGTTATGTAAATCATTTGATACCTTAAATTACATATATTAAGAAGACTTCCAAACACACACTTGGTATAAACAACAAAAACTTTTGAACCATTACTTGGAACATTTCATGAATTCAGTTTTTCAATGAGCTAACTCTATTCCTTTACAGTACAAAATGAAATGACTTCAATTACGCTTAACAACTTGACTCCTGCTTTTTAACAATAAAAAAGGATATTTATTTTGTAAAGTAACCATAAAATAAAAAAAGAAATTACCTTTTATTACACTTTGTCCAATTAAATGGCTACTTAAGCAGTTTCCTCTCTATTTGGTTATCTAAACCCAACAAAACATCGGTTCCTTTATCCCCATACCAATCCTTCCCTTCTCCGCACCATCCTAACTAAACAGTGACAAACCAACGCTGAAACTTTACATACCCAAGCAACTAATAACAAAATAAAAAGCATAATAATTAAAAACTTAAATGCAACTCTTACTTCCATATTTAATCGCTGATAAACTTGGTAATGGCCTTGGTACCCTCAGATACAGCATGTTTGGAAAGCTCGATTGGAAGAATAAGACGAATAGAAGTCTGAATCTCATGATATGGCATGTTTCTACAGTTGGCTTCTTCTCAACGGGCTTTTTTGGCTTTGGGTGCCATGGCAAAAGATAGGGATTTGCAAATAAGGGTTCGTAGAAGTAAGTGGGAGGAAAATGAAGGGTTGTGAAATTTAAGCTGGAGCCGAAATTTTAGAACCGGGAGCCAAATTTTAAACAAAATTGTAGAGGGTTGGAGCCCAAAATTTGGAAGGCTGAAGCCAAAATTGATTTAAATATAAGTTGAAGTATTATAAATTTTAAAGTAGACTATTAAATCAAAATTTTAAGTGAATATGAAGGGTGTAAAACTAATTAGAATCCGCTCCAAGCTGGACTATTAACAAAAAGACCATATTACACCTTAGTTATAATTGAATATTAATTAATGAAAGTCAATTATTATGTATATTTTACCAATTATTAATTATTAAATATTTAATAATAGTTATCAATTATTAAATATTTTATAGTAGTTATTAATTATTGAATACTTAATATTAATTATTAAAACTAATTAATATTTACTAATTATTAATTATAAATTATTTAATATTAATAATTAATTATTAATTATTAGGAATTAATAATTTAATTTAATTATTTAATAGAAATTGTTTAATATTAATTATTAAGTATTTAATATTAAATACTAAATGTTAAATATTAATTATTATTAATTTGTAGGGCTATTATTAATTCTTAATCATTAAATATCAATTAATATTAAATAATAATATAAATAGTAATTGATCATTAAATATTATAAATTATTAATTATTGTTAAATATTTTAATATTTAGTAGGGCTATATTACAACTGGCAAAAAAAGTTTTTTACAACTTTCTAAAAAAATAAACGTTGTGATTAATAATTAATAATTATCAAAAAGTAGTTATTAAATATTAAAAATTACTTCTTAACTATTACTTCTTAATTATTAATATTAATTATTACTTTGTAATTATTTAATAATAAAAATGAATTCTTATTTATTAATTATTAATTATTTAATAATAATTATTAATTATTATATTGATTATTGAATAGTAATTATTAATATTAACTAACAATGGTAATTATTTCGTATTTCAAATTAATTATTAATTATTATTGTTTAATAGTAGTTATTAATTATTTAATATATAATTGTAATTAATTATTACAACGGGCAAACGGAAAAAGTTTTAATAGGCATCTATTGCAACTGGCAAGAAAAAAGAGTTGTTGAAAATAGACATCTACTACAGTTGGCCAAAAAAAAGTTGTAATTGGCATTTATTACAACTAGCATAAAAGAAGAGTTGTTAAAAATATGCATCTATTACAACTGGAAAAAGAGAAAAGTTGTAAAAGGAATCTATTACAACTCGCAAAATAAAAGAGTTGTTGAAAATAAGGTTATTACAACTTTCTGAAAAAAAGAATTGTAAAAAACCTTTATTACAACTGGCATTTTATGGCAGTTCTAAAAATACAGTTGTAATATGGTCTTTTTGTTATAGTGTAGGAGATGCTTGTGAGGAAGTAGTGGTTGATGTTACATCACATAGTCCATAGGGTGCCTCTAGTGGTGTTGGTGATGTACATGATTCTAGAGAAGATTCGGTTCAAGGTGGAGCCGAAGGGAGTTTAGGTGATGGTATTGCTACTCGGGTTGGTCGTCGTACTATAAGGCCACCCGAAAGGTATGGTGATTGGAACTATCTTAGCTTTTTTGATAATTTGGACTATGCTCTTCATGTTGTCCAAGATGAGTCGATGGACCTTGATGATGTCATGAAATCGAGTGATAGTCGAAATGGATTTGTGCCATGGAGGAAGAGATGCAATCATTGTTGAAGAATCAAACTTGGGATTTGGTTCCACTTCCTAAAGGAAACCGTGCTATTGGTTGTAGATGGATATACAAGGTGAAGGACGATGGAAGATACAAAGCTAGTCTAGTGGTTAAGGGGGTTGCAGAAAGGAAGGGAAAGGAGTATGATGAGATATTCGCACCGGTTGTGCGCCACACTTCTATCCGGATATTACTTGCTATTGTTGCTATTCACGACTTGGAGTTGGAGCAACTTGATATGAAGACCGCCTTCTTGCATGGGGACTTGGATGAAGACATCTACATGGAGCAACCGGAGGGTTTTGTTGTAGATGGTAAGTCAAATTTGGTTTGCAAGTTGAAGAAATCACTATATGATTTAAAGCAATCACCTAGAAAATGGTACAAGAGGTTTGATCATTTCATCCTTGAAAATGGTTTTGAGAGAAGCATCAAAGATGCTTGTGTTTATTTCAAGAAGTTGAAAAATGATTGTTGGGTGTATTTACTCTTGTATGTGACGAAATGCTCATTGCTTCAAAGGATAAGAATGAAATCAACAAGCTAAAACTGAGTTTGAAATCGGAGTTCGAAATGAAGGATCTTGGAGAAGCAAGAAGGATATTGGGCATGGAAATTGTAAGGGATCGAAATCGTTTTGAGTTGAAACTAACTCAGAAGGAGTACATAGAGAAAGTGCTTTCTCGGTTTAGCATGGAGAATGCAAAGGCGTCAAATACACCTTTACCTTTGCGTACGAAGCTTTCGAGTAAAGGATCACCTATCTTGGTGGAAGACAAGACTTATATGGCAAAGGTTCCATATGCTAGTGCGCTTGGAAGTCTAATCTATGCTATGGTGTGTACAAGGCCCGATATTGCAAATGTCGTCGGGATGGTTAGTCGATACATGGCTAATCCGGAGAAATCGCATTGGGAAGTGGTGAAGCTTATATTGAGATACCTTAGAGGCACATCATCTCATGGTCTTGTTTTTGGCGATAGTAAGGCGATAGATTGCAAGTTAGTTGGTTATTGTGATTCGACTACGCCAGTGATAGGGATCGAAGAAAATCAACTTCCGGATATGTCTTCACACTTGGGGGTACAGCCATAAGTTGGAGATCTAAATTGCAGACCGTAGTTGCTTTATCCACTACGGAAGCAGAGTTGATAGCCGCAGTGGAGGCAGCAAAGGAGGCACTATATTTGAAGCGATTATTGTGTGACTTGGGATTCGGGCATGATAGTATTGATGTTTGATGTGATAGCCAGAGTGTTATTCACTTGGCAGAGAATTTGGCGTTTAGCTCATGGACTAAGCATATTGAGGTAAGAGAGTCATTTCTAGTAGCCATGGATGAAGATAAGCAAGTATATCTTCGGAAAGTGCACACAAAGGATAACGCGGCGGATATGTTCACTAAGGTATTGTCGGTTGGAAAGTTTGAGCATTGCTCGAATTTGATTCGCTTGGAGAAGTGCTAGGTGCCATGGGGTGGCACGGTTAAGGGAGGAGCTTGGTGGTAGATGAGGAAGAGTATCGGGGAGAGATTGAGGTTCTATCTTCTTGGTAAGTGCTAGTCTTTGGTGAGATAGTTTAGGATTTGGATGTTTTCAACATTTCATTAGCGGGCGGGGGCTTTGCCTGAGCTCGTTGGTGGAGTGCAATGGGCGGTGGCTTTGCCGGAGCTCATTGGGAAAGCATTCATGTTTGGTTGAAGGTAGAAGAGGTTACAGTTGGCGCTATCGGTTGTCATTGATGGTATGGTACCATTGGAATTGAAGATGGATATAGTGTCGAGGTGGAGTGTTAAATATTGGCGATACTATATGTAAATTTGTAGAGGTCGGAATTAGCTTCGTAACAGAGGAAACGGTTCGCAAATCGGAGTTCAGAGGTGGAAGTTATAAGAGAAAAGGTGAAGAAAGCAAAGTTAGGACAGAACCCTTTTTCAGACCTCTGACCCATTTTTCAGACGTCTGATTTGGGACAAAAGTGCTTCAAGAGCACTTTTTCAGACGTCTGACCAAATGGGTCAGACGTCTGAACTGAAGCAAAGTTGCTCCAGAAGGATAGACCAGACGTCTGACCTTTTGGTCAGACGTCTGAACTGGAGAAAATGCGCTCCAGTGGGCTAGACCTGACGTATGACCTTCTGGTCAAATGTTTGAAACGGCTTTCGCCTATTTTCTCTCACACGGACTTGGTGAAAATTTTGTGATATCCGCAGGGGAAATTTCGAAACATTGCCTAGGGTTTTTATTCTCCTATATAAGCTAGCCTCAGGTTTCAGATCTATAAGCGTGCAAGCAACTACAAGAGATCAGCCTCCACCAAATTAGGGTTTATCAAAACCTAATTTTCTTCAATTCTTTTCTCCACAAATTCAATTCTAAATAGAATTTTGATCATTGTATTCAATCTCTTATACTCTTCTCATCAATATTAATAAAAGCTCTCTCTTAAAGTGGATGTACACTAACACAACGTTAGTGGAACCACTATAAATTCCTGTGTGATTTGTTTTTTCATTATTGTTTTGATTTCTATATTGCTTGTTTGGGATTGTGATTGCTTTTGGATCGATTGAGATTTAAATTGAGTTGTTGATTGGTTGTTTTTACACTTCTTATCACGTTTCCGTCTTCCGCTGTACTTGTGGGGTTTCAATCTAAGTGGTCTCGTGTTGGAATCCCACACCAACAAAGATGTATGCTGACATGGGGTCTTCCTGTCTAATGCCGTGATTGCTACAGAAGTATCCTACATTTGTGCCATTTAATTTGATTGAAATGTTCACCGTTGAGACGCAATAGTATATCCATGTGATGAAGTGTTTGAGGAAATTCATATAGCCCATAATTCGAACTATGGCATCCTAGTGTATAGTGTCAAAAGCTTTACGTATGTCAATCTTCAATAAGCCTCTAAGGGAGATAGATGCAGTTTTATAGCCACATATAAGTTCGTGTGATACAAGCACATCGTAAAGAATGTTTCTATCAGGTAAGAAGGTAGCCTGATTTTTTGAAATGATTTTTGGCAGAACAACTTTCATTCTTGAAGCAATCACTTTTATGATGCATTTGTATATTGTGTTGCAACATGAGATAGGCGAAATTCTTGAACACTGTTAGCATATCTTGTCTTGGGGATTAGGGAAATATAAGTATTATTAAAATTCTTTGTCATTTCACCATTTTTGAAAAAGTTTTTAATAGCTCTAACTACATCTCCCTGACCAATTGTCCAACATGAATTGTAAAAAAGGCATTAAAGCCATCAGGACCACTATAAGATTCTTTATTAAGAGAAAGCATGGCCTCTTTTATTTCTATGTCAGTTACTTCAGAGCTAAAATACCTGTGTAATAGCCTGAAGTTTTAACAAGTATTTTTCACTTCTAATTATAAAACTTTAGGGTTTATTATATAAAAATCTATTTTATTTTTAAATTTAATTAAAACATTTCCCAAATTTTTAATTAAAAGACAAGAGTTCTAAAATTTTAACTTTGGTTAAAGATAACTCTAATTAGAATTTTTAAAATTTTAGTTTCTAAATCTTTTATATAAGAATTATATGTGTACAAGATTTATTGCGAGGATGTTTACTTATATTGGTAATAACATTTATTTCCCTTTTTGTTCTTTTTAAAATGAATTATATATATTAAAATTTAGTAATAAATTTCTTAGAAAATGGTAAATAAATCCGAAGAATGTAAACAAATTCTATTTTCAGTTAAGTAATAACTTTCACAATTTACAGTGTATTAATAAACTGTTGAATTACGCGTTTAAAGGGCTTGTTATTTGATGGGATAAATAACGTATAAGAAAACGTATAAAATTTAAATCCGTCATTTTCGTTTTATTTTGGAGTTAAATTTTGCGTCTATGGTGCGCATTTCAAAAATATATACCTTAACTGAAAATGGTTAAATAAATCAGTAAACGTGCATTTTCGAGTAGGAGGGAAGCATATCCGTTTCAATTTTTCCTTTAACCATGACTGGTCATTTACCTTCTAAAAAAAAGATATCCCATTTCTCTTTTTACTGCAACTATTTATTTAGTATAAAATCTTTTATTAAAGTAACGTTCAAATCTTATCTTATTATCGTTTCCTCCAATATCAACGCAAGCTTTAATTACAAAACGCGTTCAAAATTTTGTTTCAAATTTGGTAAAAAAAAATCTTTGATTTTTCTAACGTTCATATCCTTAATTTGTGCGTTCCTTATTTTATCTATCAATGAAACTTTCATCTTTTAAACTAAATCATCAATGCAAGTTTCCTGTCACGTACGCAGTATATACACACACACACACACACACACACACACATATATATACATATATATACATATACATATACATATACATACATACATATATATATATATATATATATTCCTATCAGCTTGCCTCCTTTATCTTCATTTTTGTAAGATTGCAAAGTAAGACTATTCCTGTAATAATAAAATATGTCAAACTTCATTTTCTATGTACTTACTCTAGTAAATAGAACCAAATTTTAGTTATATTTGCTTTATATTTACAACTAGATGTAATTTAACATACATGGCAGAAAATGATAAAACAATGCAAAACTTTAGATAACACTTGCATAGACTGCTAATTTATTGCAAAAAAAAATGTATACCTTATATTACATATCTATTATATATACATTAATTTACTGGATGAACGTTTTCTATTCATACCTTTGGCTTCATGAGGAATCCGTTTATTTCTTACTTTTTTTTTGTCAACACATTTACTTCTTTTTAAATTTTAAAATGAGAGAAAATTGTTGCCAAGATATTTTGCCATTTCTTTCCTAAAATTTTGCACGTACGTGTTCACTAATAAAAGAAATTGCCCTTGCCGTTTCCTTCTATCCCACTGATAATAAAATCAACCTTCATTGCAATTATTTATTTCCAAATCTTTCTTCCCTCTAATTGCGCAACTTTGCTGATTTAAATACAAACCGACAATATCAATGCAAACCCTTTTGGAAATACTTGGTCAACATATGCAAAATACCCAAAAATATTTGATTTGGATATGGCTTGCCGTTTCTTCACCTTAAATTTCGCTAGTCCTTCCCATATTCATTCACCTTTAATTTCGTACCCCATTGTATAAATTTAAGCACGTACAAAGGAAATGTCCTTCTTCATTAAATAAGAATTAACTTTGCTAAAATCACTCAACCTTTAATAATGCAGTGAAATCATTCGTTTCCTCTAACATTATAAAATTTGAATTCACTTGTTTTTGTTTTTGCATTGATTTAGTAACGAACAGCAAATTCTTGCCTTTTCTTTGTCCACTCACGCAATCCACTATATAAATTCATAACCACGTATCACATTTCCCTTCGTTCTTTTTGGCTTCAGCTGTTTTCTCCTTCCTTGCTTGAGCTCTTGTACTATCAGGTATTGCCGCCATTTTGCTTTATCTTCTTCTATTGTTTTTCCTTTTATTTTATTTTTTTCCATTCACGCAAGGCTCGACCTACACCACCACTTAACTTGACTATACTCCTCCACTGTCTCCTCCGCCTCATGCCACGACCGTGACAAGCCTTGCTGGACCGAGCTTTGTTCAGGGACGTGGGAGATAAATATTGTGTGTGCATCTTGAGTTAGCCCAGACCAAAGTGATCACCTCCTCTGCTTGCGCTCAGTTTTAAATTAGTGATAATAATATTAAAAAAATTAAAAAAGAAAAAAAAGAAAAAAAAGAGAAGGGTTAATACGAAAGAAAGGGGAAGAGAGGAAACGCATGCATGAAATATTCAGAAATGCTACCTGTATGATAAAGTTTAGGTATATTTGTTGCATAACTCTGACTCAGTTTGCCTAAAATCTTCCTACCGTGCATACATGAGTTTAAAGCCTATATACGTAAGTAAAAAAAAAAGTATATAAAGGGAGAAGTAAATTATGCGTACATGTCAGGAATGAATATATGGGCAAGCATAGTGTTGTGTTGTCCAACTAGAGACTAGGTTGAAATTACCATTTTGCATTTCTGAAGTAGAAAATGTGTGCCACATGTGTAGCTTGTGTAACCAGTCCTCTAGGCCATGACGTGAAGTCTTAGGAGTGCATACATTCGAGTTTTGAAATTTGGCAAGGGCCATGCCTTTTTATAAAAAGAAAGAAAGAAATTATCATAATAAGAGGGTGAATAGAATAGTAAGGAGCCACCTGTGCATGTGAGTATAACATCCTGAGCATTAGCTTGTTAGGATATATTGAATATAGGTAGGTAGATACATGCATGAATAATAGTCTTTATGCACTATGAACATATCCATATGAAGTATTGTATGCTAAGAATAATTATGAAGTATTAATACGTAAACCACATGTTGCACTTAGTAATAAAAAAAGAGAAAGAATAATAAATAAATAAATAAATATTGCATGCGCCACTTTTATGTATCACCGTCGTGAATTGCGTTGTTGCCCACATAAGATCTGCCACCTTTTTATTAATACGTCATAATATTCTGTAAAAAGGGTAAAAGAAAAAAATATGGAGTATAAATTTAATTTGTAAATTTTGATTTGGAAAAATTAAATGGGCACGCTGAGCTTTTGTTTTAACGGGTCAAGTCGTGTGGTGAGCGGTCGAGCTGTTGTGTCAATTTCCTTTAATTCAATCTTGTTTCAAATTTGCTGTGTCCGTGATAAGATTCGAATTCTTAGTTTTATTTAATTACTTGGTTCAAGATTTGAATCAAGGCATTGCATCCACTGAAGATTTATCATGCCTTCTGTACTCTTATTTCGGGGTAGATATCGTTGTTTGAATAAATTATGCAGCTTCGAAAAGGTGAGTATTCTCACCCGACAAACGTACTTATATATCTGTAAATTGATAACAAGTGTAAATTGTAGAATTATTTTTATTTCATTTTATTTGACTGTGATATAAATTGATGATGTTAAAAATCATGTTATTAAACCTACACATCATCGGTTATATTATATACTGCTTTATTTATGTTATTGCACTATTTATTTATTTACTGTTTATCACTGCAAGTTCCCTGTAGTATAAAATCGTTACGGGCTGAAATGATAGGCCCGAACAATATTTATTTATTTAGTTATTTATTTAACTTGGGATTGCAGGTTTGAAATGATAGAACCTGGTTTTCTTTGTAAATTGCGGATTGAAATGATATATTATCCGTATCACTTGACCTAGGTTAGAAAATATCATACAGACCCGTGGGTATATATATATGTATGTATTTTTAGAAATATTAAATGTTTAAATAATTCTTGTTTAAAATTGGATTTAAATTATTTTTATATGTATAATATTATACTAGTCAAATATGTAAATAATATTAGAATTGAAAGTATGGGTTTGGCTTGAAAATTTGGATTTGTAAAACAAGTGGAATTTAAGTTAAGAAATAAATTATGAATTTGGTATAACTTGAATATAAAGCGGATAAATATAAGTTAAGTTTTCTATGAATAAAATAGTTAGAATTATGAAATATGGAAATTTAAATTTAACTTGATTTAGAAATAGAATGTTGTTTTTGAAACAAAGGTAAGGTAAGAAATTAATCGGAAATTAGTTTATTTTGGATATGGGAATTTAACTAGTTATAAGTAAAATTTATAGATGCATTTAATTTTATTTAGTAAAGTATAAGAGAAGTTAAATATTTATTGATAAAATATATTTTATAAAAATCATAATTTATCGAGTAAATTAAATGACTATTTAAAGGTGGAAATATGATTTATAAACTTAATTGGTTTAATTATTGTTAAAACCATATTGAAGTTAAATTTTTAAGTTACTCAAATGAACTAAGGTATAACCTTGGAACAGATATTGATTTATTTTAACTTCACCTTTTCAATATAGCATTTGATTCAAATATAACTATTTTGGAATTTATAAACCACGGGTAATAATAACGTGGGTTGTTAAAGAGACCGGGATCGGATATGGGCATACTCTCTATCGATACCGAAAACCACTTTGACAACCGTGTACGCGGCGGAGATTCCAGAATAAAGCAGGAAGGTGGTGACGTTTCCTTTAAGGTAAATACGTGGACCCGATTCCCATGAGTTGGCATAAGGTGGCTAAAACAGGAGCGATTCTCGGATTAATGAGGTAGCACCTCTGATCGGATGCACTTCTTCGTATGCCATTATTACTTTTGTGTTTGTTTTGGTGCGCACCTTTGATTTGGGAGTGTTGTTCGAGGTGGGCGGTAGCTGCGCGCTACGCGTTTCCACCGGTTCGGATGCGTAATTGGTATATCTACCCTGGCATTGCCTAGTTGTGCCGTGTCACCTACCATAGCGAGCCTTATACGATTTTGGTTTTGTACCATACCTATGAAGTGCCCTCTGACGACGCCCATTCCGGGGGAGATTACGGTACTGTATAGACTATGGGAATATATTATGTGTTAAGGTGGAAAATGTAAAGCCTTAACGCTATTTAAAAGTAAGTTTATTTTACTAATAGACACTATTATAATAGCGAAGTATTACTACATAGTAAATAGTTTAACGGATCCTTAGAGGATGGGAGGTTCCAAGCAACCTTTAAGTTACTTGTTATATAATACAGTACACTTGAATTAGCTTACACTGTATAAGTATGTATGTCCTGACTCGAGTGTTTATGTTTTATTTTACGCTCGGGCCAGCCTGAGTTTTAGTTCAGACTTCACCTCCGAAGCTAGGACTTCAGCAGATCATCTCTTTTCAAGCTACAGTCAAGTTTTTGTTCAGTTCTCATTTTAGCCGTTGTGATCAAGACAAATTTAATATTGAGAGTTCTGTGGAGATTTCAAACTATATTTAGTTTAAGACTATGTACTTTATATTTATTTTGAGACTATTGATAGTGGCTTTATGAACCACTAAGTTATTTTTAGATTCCGCTGTGAGTATTCTGATTTCTGTGATTCTGTGATTATTATTTACTGTATATTTTGAGATTTGCCAAATTTTATTTACAACGTAGTATTTTGAACAATTCAAGTCGGATGCGAATGGTTGAAAATACCGGGTCGTTACAACCTGACATCTTCATTGTTGAGTCTAGGAAGGATTATAGGGTTAATTTCCTCAATCTTAGGGTAACTGTTCTCGGAGTTGCCAAATAGGTTAGTGAAGTTGCTTACGAAAGCATTAGCAATGTCCTCTGGTTCTTGGTGCAGTTTCCTACTTTCATAATATATTCTACAAATGTTTTGCTAAGTTCGTTTGGCTTTAAGGGAAGAATGAAAGTACGCAGTGTTTCGATCTCCTACAACCTTCCACTTGATGCGCGCCTTTTGTGTTAACATATCATTTTCTTTGAGAAGAGATTCATTGTATTGTTTGGTGACTTCAGTCCCCATATCTAATAGTGTGGCATCATCCTTGTTCCTTTGCATATTCTCCTGATTTGCATTGAGTTGTGTCTTTAGAATACCATTTTGTTTTGATTCAGCTCCAGACTTTTGAGTAGACCAATCTTTGAACAACTACTTTGCCTCTCTAAGATTTTTCCACAAAACAAACATAGGGTTCCCAAAATTAGGTTTATTCCATGCCTGTTCAATTTATCTTATAAAATCAGGTTCAAGCACCCATGAGTTAAAAAAAATTAAAACCTGATTTTCTTTTCATTACAGATGCATCCAGTTGGAGAATTGAGGAGAATGGTCTGATAACAAGAGGTTAGGGAGGTGGTTAAACAAGGACGGCCACCTGGAAAGAGTGGTTTGGTTACAACATACGAAATCAATCTTGGAGAAGGTTCTACAACTTATGTAAATCATTAGGAGTTTTCATTTTTTCTCCTAGTACTTTCATGGCAGAGCCATCCACTCCCCACCCCCACACCTTCCTTCTGTCCTTTTCTTTTCGAGCCCTTAACCCATCGCGCTATCAGTTGTCAACCATCAACCCATAACACCTCTAGCTCCTTCTGACCCTCCTCCGAAGTCCATCCTCCCTTCTCCCATCTGCTCCACCTATGTTGTTGTTCCTCATACCTCTCAGATAGTTTTTTCTCCCTATCATCCTTCATGTCAACCGTTCTAGACTTCTCTTTTCAAAAACAAGTCGCGTAGCATGGGGAAGTACGAACCGGTTGAAATGACCCCTTCCTTTGATGGAGACGCAATAATTCTCTCTGATGAAGTAGTTAGAGTAGGCTCTCAAGTTGGAAAGAATACTTGTTGGATTCTTCCTAGATAAGCCATTATCCTAAACGGCTGTAATACAATGACTCGAAACAATCTAGAAGTTAAGAGGTTCTGTTAAGGTCAAATCTGATGGGGTTATATTCTTGTTCCTCCTCTCCTGTAAAGAAGATAGACAAAGTATACTACAGGGAGGCTCGATCATAATTAAAAATAAGCTATTTGCCGTCAAGCCATATAACCCATCAGTTAGCAATGTATGTGGAACAGTCACTTCAGTTCTTGTATGGGTAAAGTTTTACAACATACCCGTGTTTGCATGGTCACCCCTAGGGATTAACTGGTTGGCAAGTAGATTTGGTAAACTTCTATGTTTGGATGAAATGACAGAAAGAATGGAGTGGTTAGAATATGAAGCCTTATTGAAGTTAGACCAGACAATGAACTTTTTGAGGAATTTATGGTTCAACTAGTTGAGGGTGGAACCTAGAGAATTGTGATAAAATACTCATAGAGACCAGACATCTGTTGTTCTTTGGACATACAGCATTGTACTGTGACAAAATAAACAAGGTAGCAATTGAAAATGCAAGAACTGATAAAAGAGAGGTGAATAGAACTAAAGAGAAGGAAATTGAAAAAATTCCTACCGTCATTGGAAAAAAATGGGTATAAAAGCGGCAACTAGTAAGTAGAGGGAGGAAAAAATTTCATAATTCAAATGCAACTAATGATTCAAGGAAGCATATTGATGGAATGGGGCAAAGAGGTGTAATTGAGATGAATGAAGCAAGAACAAAGGAAAAGCAGAGCAATATAGTTTGTGAAGAAGCAACAAATTATAGTATACTACAGAAAGAAAAACAGGATGTTAAAAACAAGGAAGTAATTGTATATCCGGAAAAAGAAGGTGAACAAGAGTATAAAACCACAGGAAATAAGGAGAGAGAGGAAGCAAAAAATTTTAATCATGCTAATGTTGAAAAAGTTAAAGAAAGTGGTAACATCCAGACCAAGAATCCTTTTGATATGCTATTGAACTTATGTGAAAATGATCATGTAGACAACTCAATTAATGCTGAGCATAAAAAGTTAACTGACACTGGGACTGTCCATACAATCGATGACCCATGTGTTACTCGAAATAAACCCGAAAGAACAAAAGTATTTCCCGCAGCCATTACCGAAGTGATAATAAGAAATTGGAGTTCAATGGCCCCATCAAAATCCATAATGATATACTAACGAATGAAAAAGGGAAAGTTCATGCTCAACAATAAATGTGCATGGATGTCTCAACAAATCAAAACAACTTACCTATCCTACCAGCTGGCCTTGATGCAATAAATATTTCTTATGCAAGCAAAGACCCAAATTCATCTGTAGACGTGCACAACACATTTACAAAGCATAGTGCTCTTCCATAACCAATCTTATGCTCTCATTAACTCTAAAACCTTTCTACAACACAATTCAAAACACGACAATTTCCCTACTTCATTGACTCTCTCTCTCAATCTATCTAAACCTGACCTACAATATGACCATCTCAACCCCATACAGCTTGGAAACCCTCTCCATGTCCACCTGATAAACCTACCTCTTCATCTCACCTCTGTCTACCAAACAATTCAAATCCATCATAACCACCTCTCCAAACCATGAAGCCACCTCTAAAAAATCTAAAGAGCATCCTCCCAACATTACCTCGTAAAGTTTGTAGAAAAAAATTCTAAAGCATCAACACTGTTCTCTGATTCCCCACTAAGTACAACTGTCCCTGGCTATAAGGAGCTTATCAACCCCCTAACAAGAGGTATGAAAGAAGAGATACTCAATGCCACTAAGTGTAATCAATTATTCACAACATAGGTTATTGGAATATTAGAGGAGCTCACAGTCACATAAAGTTTGATCAATGCAAAAGTCTAATCGAACGGTACAATCTAAGCATTCTTATCTTATTTGAAACCAAGCTCGGCTTGGATCTCTCAAGAAAGCTACAAAGTACATAAGTCCTCTTCGGAAGATGCTCCACAATCATGAATATGCAACTTATGGTAGAATTCTTATTCTTTATGACCCATCCACTCTTAGCCTATCCCCCATTGTCTCCTCAAAACAAATGATACACTGCCATGCCATCCTCAACCAAACTTCCACCTCCTTTTATCTTACCTTTGTATATGCTGAAAGTTCTATTAACTCAAGAACCTACTTCCCCTATTACATTCCTTTTCTTAGGCAAGAGTCACACCCATGGATAATTGGTGATATCAACTGCTTTTAAGATTACCGGATAGCTTTGGGGGTAACCCATTATCATTTAGTTAAGTTAAACCATTAAATATGGTTGTAACGACCCGTAAATTTTCGATGATTAAAATAGCTAATTTAAAAGATTTCGTGATTTAATGTTAGAAAAAAATTTGTAATTCGTTTGGAAAAATAATAACTAGAATGAAATGCAACAAATTTTATCTAAGTTTTTTTTTATGAATTGAATGGAATGCCAAATCAATTGAAATAATATGTAGTCAAAGGTAATTGAATGAATTTGTATTGTATAGGTAATTGTGACACTTGTTTGTAAATAATAAATTATAAGTAATTAAAAGTTAACGGTGATAATTATTTAAGTTACCTATTCAATTAGTTAGTCGAATTGAATTTGTGAACCAATTGCAATTGGAATGAAAATTTATATATTAGTTGAGTGCATTATCTCAAACTGTAGTTAAATAATAATGTGTAACTCATTTGATGTAATATAGTAAATCGACTGATAATGAAATTTTTATTTAAAAATCCAATATTGAAATCCGTCAAATATTGAACAATTAAATTGTTTGAATTTAATATTTGAAATTTATTGAATAATTTAATAACGGGAATTGAATAACTGTTTAATGAAAATGGTTGTTCTATAATTTGAATTTGTTAAATTTTATAAGTTCGTTTTGAATATTTCAAAAGATAGTGATTTAAGAATAATAAAAATTTGATTAAATTTAATATTACAAATGTTTGAATAATTAAATTCCGAATTTGATATGATTAATTTGATATTGAAATTTAATATATGAAATAGAGTGAATAATTGAAATTTGATTTAATATGATTCAAATTGGTTTCCAAAGTGAATGTAAGTTATATTGGGATTATAATAGAGTTAATAAGAATTTAATAATTTGAATTTATTGGATAATTGGATAACGGGTTTAATATGATTAAAAATGATTTGTAAAATTTTATTTTATCATATTAAAGTTAGAATGATGTTGTAGAACTTTTAAAATCGAATTAAAAGTAAATTTGCGAAAATTGAATATTTTAATATTAAATTATCGACTGAAAAATAACCAATTTTCGAACAGTCTCAGAATTGGATGAAACCAGTTCCATTGGATCCGTAATAGCTAGTTATTAACGGATTTCAATTTTCGTAGCAATCGGAGTTGTCGTTTGACCGTGGCAGCTCGAAACGCATCGAAATTGTTTTAATATTAATTTAACGAGTTAAAATAGTCATCTTTCAAACAGTCTCGAATTTCGACGAAACTAGTTTCATCGGATCCGTAATATGATATTATTGTAAGGTTCCAAATTTTGTGTCAATCGGATTTACCGTTTGTCCGGGGCGAGCCAAAACGCCTAGAAAATCGTTTAATCGGTTTAATTCAAATTGATCGTTTATCGCTATAACTCTCACATACGATTGAATTAGCTTCCAAAACTTGTTCCATTGTGTCCAGAACGCGGGATAAACCCTAGAAACGTCGGTCACCGCGCGTAAATCGGAGTTCGAAAAATCCGGGATGAATAGTGTTCGTCGTTTTTCTATATAAGCCCCTCTACTCTTCTTTTTGCAAAGCAAAAGAAAACCCTAGGGTTTAAACTACAACCGCCACTTTCTGAAATTAATGGCCAGAAATTCATCTTCTTTCCTCCTCAATCTCTCCAAATCCGTAAGCAATTAGAGAAAGTGTTCAACAGCAAAGTTGAAGAGCGTAAAGAGCGCTTTAAATCCATACGGGCGAGATGTTGTTTAGTCGACCACAGGGGGAGCTAGGGGGGCCGATGGCCTGCAGTTCGGCCTCGAATTTCATGCTCATATGGAGGCCGAGCTTCGAGGGGAGGTGGCCGAGTGTAGCTTGCTTGATGCTCTTCAATATGGTACCATCTGATCGAGGTAGAAGTGCGTGTGGTGGGTGCATAATTCAACCCTAATTTGGAGCCTAATGAGTTTTGCTCGCGTGCGTTACCTGTAGGGGAGGAAGATGAAAGTCACGGCCGTGATTTTGCTAGAAGGAGGTGTACGGCTGTGATGGATTGGAGGGTAAAATTATATAAGTATTTGTAAACTAATTTATATAAAAATTTGTGTAAATTTATAAATGTCATAACTTGTTCGTACGAGGTCGAAAACGCACGAAACAAGTTGCGTTGCGTTCGTATTGTCGAATACTATGCCATGGAGCTGGATTGGAATCATTTGGAGCTAGATAAAATTTTAAGTTAAATCGAACATCGTTCGATTTGATTTAAAATCGTAAAAATCAAGGTGAGTGTTTTATAACGCTCACAACGTACTAAATATATTTATGCTAGTTAAATTGATGTTATGAAGTGATATGAATTTTATTTGTCGTTGTTTGTAGAATTTAATTGTCATATAACTTGTCATTTGAATTAACCGTTGAAAAATTAAATTGACAGTTAAATTGAAATTAAAATTGAGTTGCGATTAAATTACCTGACATTGATAACTATGAAACTGCCATGAATTGTATTGTCTATTGGATGATGTATTTTGATGGATGTTATTGGTTGATATTTAAATGTTTGGATGTTTATTTGCTTATATATACTGTTATGCATACATATGACACTGTGACCGGTTTAAGTAATATATACTCATCCCAGACATTTAATTTAAATAAATAATTACTTGGCCATAGGATAGAAAATTATATACGGACACCGAATTGGCTAAATTAATAATTTTCAAAATCGTAAATTTGAAATTTATTTAAATGTTTTGATTTAAAAGTTATAAATAGAAATCAATTTATAGAAATCGAATCTATCAAAAAATTGAGTTTGGAATGTTGAAATAGATTTTGGTTAAAAGAAATTGTTAAATGATTTAAGTGAGACTTTGAAATTTAAAATTGGGTTATGATTGAATTTCGAAAATTTATTCGTTTTAAAAGATTGAACCTTAATTCGAGCTTTGAATATTACTAAGTAAAAGCGATATAAAATGATATTTGAAATTGAGCTTGAAATTGAATCATATTTGTAAGTGGGATTTAAATTTGAATATTGAAGGAAAATTTTGTTAAGTGTTAAAAATTGATATTTTGAAAAATCAAGCTAAAAATCGATATACATTGGAATTGAATAAGATGAAGGTGAGTGTAAAATTGAATAAATTTGAAGTCAAAGTTGACATTGATTTGAATTGAAATCGAAATTGAATCGGTAAATTGGTAATTGAAAATTTATTTGAATTGGGAAGTTATAATTGAAATGGATTGGTTTTGAAGCTGTTTTAATTTGTTTTCCAAATTACTCTGTTATATAAACCATTTTGAATACTTAAACTATTTTAATCTATTTTTAATCTACTTAACCCAATTTAAATTATTTTAAACTAATTTATCTATTTTAAATCCATTTTAAAGATTTTAAGTATTTTTAACTATTTTAATTATTTAAACTACTTTTAAACTACTTAAAACTATTTTCTAAAAATTTCAAGCTGGTTAATAAGGTGAAATGTTTATGTTTAAATCTTGAATTTATATACGAATTGGGTTAAATGAAGTTGCAACCTAAATTGAAATTCGGAATGATTTTGAAATCGAAATGAGATATTGAGAAGGAAAATGATTTTTGAAAAGGAACCTTATATTTTGAATGGCTATGTCGATATTTGAAATGGATTTGATTTTTGAAGTGAATATGATATTTTGATATCAATTATGAATCGATTTGATATATAAAAGAGCCAACGGTGTAATAATACGTAGTTATTAAAGAGACCGGGATCGGATATGGATATACTCTCTGTCGATACCGAACACCACTTTAATAACTATTATACGCGGAGTGTTGTTCCAGAATGAAGTGGATGGTTTGGTGAACGCGTTGACTGAAGAAAGAGAACGATATTGGATGACCCCTGACATGACTAAAACAGGAGCCGCGCCGGGCCATTGAGGTTCGCCACCTCTAGCGGACACACTTCTTCGATACCATATCTATTTCATTTGTGATGCGATTTGGGTGCACCCCTTGATTTGGGAGTGTTGTTTCGCGGTGTTGGGGTAGCTGCTGGCTATGCTCAACGTCAGTCCGGATCACGCAACTACTAGTATCCTAGTTGGTATCGCCTCATGTACCTTGTCATATTGATTATCCTATTCGCGACCACTACGTTTTGTTTTGTGTTATACCTATAGGGTACCCTCTGGTAACCACCAGTTTACGGTGGGGCTTACGGTGCTGTATAGACTATGGCATTATAAAAATGTGTTATGGGGGATTATGGTAACGCCTTAAAGCTATTTTGATACTTTATATTACTGATAGGCATTATCTACTTAGCGCTACATAGTAGATAGTTTAACGGATCTTTAAGAGATGGAAAATCTCGTAACATCTCTTGAGTTATTGCACGCACGTTGACACTGGATATGAGATGTCAAACCCCGTAAACATCTCTGACGCCGTTACACTCATATTTATTTACGATTGATTTAATTTTCATAAGGATATTTTAGTCCTGACTCGAGTGTTTTGTCTTTTCATTACGCTCGGGTCAGTCCTGAGTTTTTCAAATTTTTGAAGATCTATTCTGGAGGATGAAGACGAAGATTGGGTATACTATTACTATTATTACCCTTGCATCATGCTATCTGTTGCATTATTTTATTTGTTCTGTTGAATATGTATAACTCTGATAAATTTTGTATAAATAATGATCAAAGTATTGTAAACAACTTCATGAACTGTTTACTTGATTATTATATTTTATCGTTCCTCTGCAAGATTCTATGTTGTTTCCTTTCTTTTATTTCTCTTTCCTCTTCTTTTCTTATTTACCCCAATAACCATCTGCCCTTTTGAATGGTTTGGAATCGACATGTGTATTTGATCGTCGGTTTAAACTGTCCAAAAAGGCGGGTCGTTATAGTTGGTATCGGAGCTTTGGTTTAGCGATAAACCTTGGCTCTAGTGGGGAATAACTCATTGAAATAGAGGTAAACCATATGAATGAGTTGAGTGCATATGAGAGAGCGTACTTGTTATTTGATATAAAATTGTTTTATATTGTGTTAACTTTGTTCCGTTGAGTATTTATGAATTCTGGTCGATACTTGGGACGCCAAGGCGTCGATAGGAATTTCTAAACACTCGAATAGGACAAACCAACACAATATCGTTTTGGAATATATTTTATATAAAAGAATTATTCGAATATTTATTCATTTTGATTGAATTGATTGTTAGGAGATGATAATATTAGATTATTATTGTTATTGTTTGATCAGTCAATATTTACAACAATTGATTAAATAACAATGGATTTAGGAAAATGAAATCTTGTAAACACAATTGATAATGAATATAAATGAATTTTAACTTGGATTTGGGAATTTAAATTCCAGTGTTTGAAATTGACTTACAAGAATTTGAAAAATATAATATGAGTATTATATGATAGTATAATTGAGTTGAAATTGTTTTCGAAGGATTTTTTTTAATGATAAGTGTTATATTCCTTTCTCTTGACGCTAGAAAATGATTTCGGTGATGAGTGCACGCATCATCGGCGTTTATTTTCGAGAGTCCGAGTGGGGGAGACCACTTAATAGCTTGTCTAAACCTTGTTTTGATTCAAATTTTATTTTATTTTGTATTCTCTATAGTATGATTTGATATATAAATTATATAAGTATATATTATTTCAAAACTTGATTTGAAATGAAACCGGGATTGGAATTCTTAAGTCCTTTAATAATTAATTTTTTTTAAATGATTGAATTGAATTTAGACTTGAATCATTAAGGAACTTCTGAATTATGAAATGAGAAATGAACCTAAGAGCTAAGTGAAAATATCAATTGAAGTAGAAATCCTTAGAATTAGGAAATTATGAACTTAAAATAAAATTGAAACTGTAAAACTCGCATAGTATTAAATTTCATTCTATAGCATAGATATAACTTACCAAAATATTTAAGAAGTTCAAAAATGTTATATGAATTGTTAATTGGATAATATACAAGTATAGGTTTGAATAATGAAATATGCATTTAATTAATGGTTTGCAAATATAAATAAAAAATTTAGTAAATAATTGGAATTTAAATTAACATTTAAAGGTGATTCACAATTATGTTAATATAAAATGGAAATATTATATGTGAATGTAAATGTGAAATTAAATTATAGTGTAATTTAAGTAATGACTTAAGAGTTAATTAATTGAAAATTCAACTTTAAATGAAAAGAAGTTGTATGTTGTTTAACTACATTCTATTTGCATAACTATAACTTACCAAATACTTAAAAAGTTTAAAATTCTAATAAGGATAAGTAGAGAAATAATATACCAGTGTGAGAGTGAATAATGAAATGTGAAGATCTATTGATAGTTGTAAATATAAAAGAAATTTAAGCTGTAAAACGAATGATATATATAAGTGAATGAATAAAATTTAAAATTAATGAAATAAAAAATTGGTAAATGGAAACTAACTAAATTTGAATATAACTAAATGTCAATAAACTTGGAAGTGTATGAAATTAAAAATTGACTTGGAAATGTATAATTGATTTAGTGTAGATTCTGGATGGTTTTTAATGTTTGATATGCATTGGTTGTTAGATGGATGAAAATTGATTAAGTAGAATTCATTAGTGTTAATGGAATTGAATAAACGGAATAAAATTAAAAAAAAAAATTAAAATTTGAAGCAAAGTGAAATTAAATATAATTAAATTCAATTTAAATTGAAGCAAATTGACTTGAATTTAAAATGTAAATGAAACAAACTTGAATAAATCGGAAACAAATTGAATGTAAACCTATTGCATGGATGAATAAGAAAATAAATGACTTTGTGTTTATGATTGTTCTTTAGAAAATTTGAAGTTTTGATGGTTTGCACTTTGAAATAATAAAAGCAAATTTTTGGGGAAAATCCAAAATTGTCCAATATATGCTGAAACGAAAACAACCATAACTTTTAAATGGTTGAACGAAATTCGACGATCTTGGACTTTTAGAAATCTTAGAAATTATAGCACAACTTTTGTTTGGATAACTTGAGAACATTCCTTCGTCTACTAGGTTAAAAACTTGAATGTTACTCGCTGTCCTGTGTAAAAATAAGCAAAATCAGTAGTGTACACCCTTAGTATTTTCGCCATATCTTTTGACTGGTTTGTCGGATTTTGATGTTCTTCCACTTTCTGGAAATCTAAGAACTTAAGCTAAAACTTTTGTTTTAAGTGTTTTGTGTTTTGATGTCGTTTAGAAGGTCGAAAACGTGGGTGAACGTCGCTGACCTGCGCAATTCATTGCGCAGGCTGAGGCGTATCCTCTGATTAAAACGGCCATAGTTTTGAACGTATGGTCCGAATTCGATGATTTTGTACATTCCGGAAAGCCTGAAATGAATGCAACAACTTTTGTTAAGATTCTGTTGCCGAATTTTATCGTTTAGGGTACCTAAAACTAGGATTTGTTGGCTGTCCAGAAATTGGAATCTCAGTTTTGAAGCTAAATATGTTATATATATGTTGTGTAGGCTAAGTATATCGATCTGTCTTTATATGCATGGTTCTAACTTAGTTATTGAGTGTTTAGTAGGTGCGGATTGCGCTTTCTTCGCATTTGGAGCTAGCTTTCGCGCTATATTAGCCGTATATGCTCGCTAACAATATATAAGGTACATATCTCGGATTACATACCGTACTTTTACACTTTTTCCCTGCGGGATGCCTCATCACTTGATGAGATGTATATTTTTGATATATATACTGTCATTTTTTTTTGATCAAGCCGCGCAAAGGAGACTCTGCCGAAATTTTCCGTAAAATCCGGGTGTTAGAAATTTTTTCAAGTTTTAAAAGTTTTATAACTTGTTTTGACTACTAACTTTTAAAGTTAGGAAGCCGTTTGGAGTAACTTAGTGGAAGCGTAGTTATGACTTTATAAATGGAATTTCATTGTTTATAAGTGGATAATTTTTAATAAAATATATCAAATGTTGAATTCTTCACTTAATTCCTTTTCCCTTCTTTTTCCTTTTCGAGGACGAAAAGTTTTGAGTAGGGGAGAGTGTAACGACCCGTAAATTTTCGATGATTAAAATAGTTAATTTAAAAGATTTCGTGATTTAATGTTAGAAAAAAATTTGTAATTCGTTTGGAAAAATAATAACTAGAATGAAATGCAACAAATTTTATCTAAGTTTTTTTTTTTTATGAATTGAATGGAATCCTAAATCAATTGAAATAATATATAGTCAAAGGTAATTGAATGAATTTGTATTGTATAGGTAATTGTGACACTTGTTTGTAAATAATAACTTATAAGTAATTAAAAGTTAACGGTGATAATTGTTTAAGTTACCTATTCAATTAGTTAGTCGAATTGAATTTGTGAACCAATTGCAATTGGGATGAAAGTTTATATATTAGTTGAGTGCATTATCTCAAACTGTAGTTAAATAATAATGTGTAACTCATTTGATGTAATATAGTAAATCGACTGATAATGAAATTTTTATTTAAAAATCCAATATTGAAATCCGTCAAATATTGAACAATTAAATTGTTTGAATTTAATATTTGAAATTTATTGAATAATTTAATAACGGGAATTGATAACTGTTTAATGAAAATGGTTGTTCTATAATTTGAATTTGTTAAATTTTATAAGTTCGTTTTGAATATTTCAAAAGATAGTGATTTAAGAATAATCAAAATTTAACTAAATTTAATATTACAAATGTTTGAATAATTAAATTCCGAATTTGATATGATTAATTTGATATTGAAATTTAATATATGAAATAGAGTGAATAATTGAACTTTGATTTAATATGATTCAAATTGGTTTCCAAAGTGAATGTAAGTTATATTGGGATTATAATAGAGTTAATAAGAATTTAATAATTTGAATTTATTGGATAACGGGTTTAATATGATTAAAAATGATTTGTAAAATTTTATTTTATCATATTAAAGTTAGAATGATGTTGTAGAACATTTAAAATCGAATTAAAAGTAAATTTGTGAAAATTGAATATTTTAATATTAAATTATCAACTGAAAAATAACTAATTTTCGAACAGTCTCAGAATTGGACGAACCAGTTCCATTGGATCCATAATAGTTAGTTATTAACGGATTTCAATTTTCGTAGCAATCGGAGTTTTGGTTTGACCGTGGCAGCTCGAAACGCATCGAAATTGTTTTAATATTAATTTAACGAGTTAAAATAGTCATCTTTCAAACAGTCTCGAATTTCGACGAAACTAGTTTCATCGGATCCGTAATATGATATTATTGTAAGGTTCCAAATTTCGTGTCAAATGGATTTACCGTTTGTCCGGGGCGAGCCAAAACGCCTAGAAAATCGTTTAATCGGTTTAATTCAAATGGTCATTTATCGCTATAACTCTCACATACGATCGAATTAGCTTCCAAAACTTGTTCCATTGTGTCTGGAACGCGGGATAAACTCTAGAAACGCCGATCACCGCGTGTAAATCGGAGTTCGGAAAATCCGGGATGAATAGTGTTCGTCGTTTTTCTATATAAGCCCTTCTACTCTTCATTTTGCAAAGCAAAAGAAAACCCTAGGGTTTAAACTACAGCCGCCACTTTCTGAAATTAATGGCCAGAAATTCATCTTCTTTCCTCCTTAATCTCTCCAAATCCGTGAGCAATTAGAGAAAGTGTTCAGCAGCAAAGTTGAAGAGCGTAAAGAGAGCTTTAAATCCATACGGGCGAGATGTTGTTTAGTTGACCAGAGGGGGAGCTAGGGGGGCCGACGGCCTGCAGTTTGGCCTCGAATTTCATGCTCATGTGGAGGCCGAGCTTCGAGGGGAGGTGGCCGAGTGTAGCTTGCTTGATGCTCTTCAATATGGTACCATCTGATCGAGGTAGAAGTGCGTGTGGTGGGTGCATAATTCAATCCTAATTTGGAGCCTAATGGATTTTGCTCGCGTGCGTTACCTGTAGGGGAGGAAGATGAAAGTCACGGCCGTGATTTTGCTAGAAGGGGGTGGACGGCTGTGATGGATTGGTGGGTAAAATTATATAAGTATTTGTAAACTAATTTATATAAAAATTTGTGTAAACTTATAAATGTCATAACTTGTTCGTACGAGGTCGAAAACGCACGAAACAAGTTGCGTTGCGTTCGTATTGTCGAATACTACGCCATGGAGTTGGATTGGAATCATTTGGAGCTAGATAAAATTTTGAGTTAAATCGAACATCGTTCGATTTGATTTAAAATCGTAAAAATCAAGGTGAGTGTTTTATAACGCTCATAACGTACTAAATATCTTTATGCTAGTTAAATTGATGTTATGAAGTGATATGAATTTTATTTGTCGTTGTTTGATAGAATTTAATTGTCATATAGCTTGTCATTTGAATAAACCGTTGAAAAATTAAATTGACAGTTAAAATGAAATTAAAATTGAGTTGCGATTAAATTACCTGACATTGATAACTATGAAACAGCCATGAATTGTATTGTCAATTGGATGATGTATTTTGATGGATGTTACTGGTTGATATTTAAATGTTTGGATGTTTATTTGCTTATATATACTGTTATGCATACATATGACACTGTGATTGGTTTAAGTAATATATACTCATCCCTGACATTTAATTTAAATAAATAATTACTCGGCCATAGGATAGAAAATTATATACGGACACCGAATTGGCTAAATTAATAATTTTTAAAATCGTCAGTTTGAAATTTATTTAAATGTTTTGATTTAAAAGTTATAAATAGAAATCAATTTGTAGAAATCGAATCTATCAAAAAATTGAGTTTGGAATGTTGAAATAGATTTTGGTTAAAAGAAATTGTTAAATGATTTAAGTGAGACTTTGAAATTTAAAATTGGGTTATGATTGAATTTCGAAAATTTATTCGTTTTAAAAGATTGAACCTTAATTCGAGCTTTGAATATTACTAAGTAAAAGCGATATAAAATGATATTTGAAATTGAGCTTGAAATTGAATCATATTTGTAAGTGGGATTTAAATTTGAATATTGAAGGAAAATTTTGTTAAGTGTTAAAAATTGATATTTTGAAAAATCAAGCTAAAAATCGATATACATTGGAATTGAATAAGTTGAAGGTGAATGTAAAATTGAATAAATTTGAAGTCAAAGTTGACATTGATTTGAATTGAAATCGAAATTGAATCGGTAAATTGGAAATTGGAAATTTATTTGAATTGGGAAGTTATAATTGAAATGGATTGGTTTTGAAGCTGTTTTAATTTGTTTTCCAAATTACTCTTTTATATAAACCATTTTGAATACTTAAACTATTTTAATCTATTTTTAATCTACTTAACCCAATTTAAATTATTTTAAACTAATTTATCTATTTTAAATCCATTTTAAAGATTTTAAGTATTTTTAACTATTTTAATTATTTAAACTACTTTTAAACTACTTAAAACTATTTTCTAAAAATTTCAAGCTGGTTAATAAGGTGAAATGTTTATGTTTAAATCTTGAATTTATATACGAATTGGGTTAAATGAAGTTGCAACCTAAATTGAAATTCCGAATGATTTTGAAATCGAAATGAGATATTGAGACGAAAAATGATTTTTGAAAAGGAACCTTATATTTTGAATGGCTATGTCGATATTTGAAATGGATTTGATTTTTGAAGCGAACATGATATTTTGATATCAATTATGAATCGATTTGAAATATAAAAGAGCCAACGGTGTAATAATACGTAGTTATTAAAGAGACCGGGATCGGATATGGACATACTCTCTGTCGATACCGAACACCACTTTAATAACTATTATACACGGAGTGTTGTTCCAGAATGAAGTGGATGGTTTGGTGAACGCGTTGACTAAAGAAAGAGAACGATATTGGATGACCCCTGACATTACTAAAACAGGAGCCGCGCCGGGCCATTGAGGTTCGCCACCTCTAGCGGACACACTTCTTCGATACCATATCTATTACATTTGTGATGCGATTTGGGTGCACCCCTTGATTTGGGAGTGTTGTTTCGCGGTGTTGGGGTAGCTGCTGGCTATGCTCAACATCAGTCCGGATCACGCAACTACTAGTATCCTAGTTGGTATCGCCTCATGTACCTTGTCATACTGATTATCCTATTCGCGACCACTACGTTTTGTTTTCTGTTATACCTATGGGGTACCCTATGATAACCACCAGTTTACGGTGGGGCTTACGGTGCTGTATAGACTATGGCATTATAAAAATGTGTTAAGGGGGATTATGGTAACGCCTTAAAGCTATTTTGATACTTTATATTACTGATAGGCATTATCTACTTAGCGCTACATAGTAGATAGTTTAACGGATCCTTAAGAGATGGAAAATCCCGTAACATCTCTTGAGTTATTGCACGCACGTTGACACTGGATATGAGATGTCAAACCCCGTAAACATCTCTGACGCCGTTACACTCATATTTATTTACGATTGATTTAATTTTCATAAGGATATTTTAGTCCTGACTCGAGTGTTTTGTCTTTTCATTACGCTCGGGTCAGTCCTGAGTTTGTCAAAATTTTGAAGATCTATTCTGGAGGATGAAGACGAAGATTGGGTATACTATTACTATTATTACCCTTGCATCATGCTATCTGTTGCATTATTTTATTTGTTCTGTTGAATATGTATAACTCTGATAAATTTTGTATAAATAATGATCAAAGTATTGTAAACAACTTCATGAACTGTTTACTTGATTATTATATTTTATTTTTCCGCTGCAAGATTCTATGTTGTTTCCTTTCTTTTATTTCTCTTTCCTCTTCTTTTCTTATTTACCCCAATAACCATCTGCCCTTTTGAATGGTTTGGAATCGACATGTGTATTTGATCGTCGATTTAAACTGTCCAAAAAGGCGGGTCGTTACAATGGCTATCCTTCACTCTAATTTTTGAATAATAAAATTCTTTAAGATAAAAGTTGATAACTTACATTAGAAAGTAAATTAAATAGTATTGAATTGTATGTAATTGCATTAATGTTGAATTATTCTAAAATGAATGTAGTTGTTTTATTATTTGGATTAGTTTTAAAAGTTAAATTTTACAAATTAAATAACTTATATTTAAATTGTAATGATTTATTGAATAATAAAATTGCTTAAACTTAATATTGGAAACTATTTAAATAATTGAATCTTGAATTTAATATGAATGAAAATGATGTCGAAAGTTGATTTAAATTTTTTCTAAACAAGAATGAAAGTTATTAACTTTTAAAATTGAATTTAAAAGCGATTAAATTAATTTTTTAAAATTACTTGTTTTAACTAACGTGTAAAAATAGTCTTTTTGGGCACTATCTCGTATTCGATGAAACCAATTTCATCGGATCCGTAATAGTGAATTATTATTGAATTTCAGGTTTCGTAACAATCGGACTTACCGTTTGGTCGTGCGAACTTGAAATGCGTAGAATTTATTTTAAGATTTTTTATTAAAATAAATTGATTTTAAAAAAGCTATCTTCTGAATAAGATGGAATTGGCTCCCAATACCTATTCAATTAAGTTAGGAACGGGGGTATAACATATAGAACGCTAGGTGGCACGCTTCGTTTGAGTTCGGAAAATTTATGTGTGAAAACTGTCGAGAATTTATATAGAAGGCCACATCTCGTTTTCACTTCGCAAACACTAAAATAAAACGCAGCCGCTTCTTTTTAACAATTTATTGGCCGAAAATTCACAACTTAGCTCCCTTGATTTCTCCAAATTCGCCCAACGGAGTTGAATGTTACCAAAAGCAAAGATGTAGATCTCATTAAGCTCTACAAGATGGACGGTTGGATCGCTGTAGATCGCAGCGAGGCAACGACAAATCAAGCTCGAAGTCGATGGCTAGGGTTGAGTTTCTCATCATCAACATTCATTAATTGGCGGTGGCGCCTAAAGGAAGGTTGTTGAGGATGAGGAGGGCTACATACTGACGAAGTTTGATGATGTAACATTGCTCGAGGCGACGAGAAAATGGAAAAGTTCATCTGTGGATTCTTGGAGTTTTTCTAGGCGTCAATAGCAAAGTTGAAGGTGAGGTCAGTGCTAGGGAGCTCGCTGTGGCCAAGCGCATCGATGGGGGTCGGAGGGGGGTGGTCTGATCATCGATAGTGGTGGCGTGTGCATTTGAGTTAGTTGCGTGATGGGTTTTCTCGGGCCTGGGTACTGTAGCGAGGATTAAGGGTAAAGGTTAGTTAATAAGTTTGTTAACTAAATTTAATTATATTCAAATGTTTATAATTACATAACTTTTTCGTACAAAATCTGATTCGAGCAAAATGAGTTGCATTAGATTCGTATCGACATCGTCTACGACATGGAATTGGATTGGCTGAGAATTTTCAGTTTCAAATAATGGTGAGTAATTAAACCCGCTCACAAAGAATAAAATATTTTTATGTTAGTTAAATTGAAATCACGAAGTAATTTAAGTTTATTGATTGTTCTGTGTAGATAAAGTGCTCGGTAGATTCAATGCGACAGATGTGCAAAAAGCCATAGCGGGGATACAATGATGATATAACGGGGTATAGCAGATGACTCTAAAATAGCATATAAAACTCATACTTAATGTTTTTACACATATGTAAATGGTAAATAAATGAAAAACTAACATTCAATTGAATTATAATTAATACATAAATAATTTTAAATAAAAACATGTGCAAATATACTGAAAATAAATGTAAAACTGTTATATAACAAAACTGAATTTAGTAGAATATCAGAGTATTTTCATTTCTGAAAATATATTAAAAATCCAATTAAATTAATTAATTTCATAATTCTTATAATATATAAATGTCATTTTTCAATTCATTTCTTTTAAAGAAGATATAGCGGAAATAACAGAATATAGCGAGAATAACGAGATATAAGGGAAATAGTGGGACTTAAAGTGGAAAGGCTATATTTGGGTCTATATGGAAAAATCATAATGGTAGAAATCCGCTAAGAGATACAGCAAGGTTATAACAGGGTAAGAGCGGGGCATTAACTGCACAGCTGTTGGTTGATAACTTAATTAACATTAAATTGACTTCTAAACTGAACCAATGGGAATTTAAATTAACAGTTCAATTTGAATTTGAAATTGAATTGCTAGTTAAACACCATATATGGATGACTAGTAAATTGTTGTGATATTTTGATTGATTTGGATGTTGATTATGATGGATGGTTGTTGGTTGATATTTCAGATGATTGGATGTTTATTAATTTATATATTTCCTGTTATAAACCTGTATATTATTTGACAGTATATAAACGGTTATTTGAATTAATTCGAATAAATTAAGAAACAGGTTGAAATGATATATACCTATGACATTTTGATTTGAATTGAAATGATATATGTATCCAAAGCTGAAGTTAAATTGAAATAACTAATCACTTGGCTATAGGATAGAAAATTATATATGGATATCGGATTGGTTAAATTAAATGGTTTTAAAATTCTTGATTTTGAAATTATTTAAATGATATCGTTTTGAAGAATAATACAATTGATTTATGATGAATTATTTTTGAATTCGAGCTTGAAATGTTGAAATTAAAATTGTTAAAAGAAATTGTATAAAGAATCTAATTTGGAATTTAAAGTTATGATTGAAATATGACTTGAATTGTAGGAACCAGATTATTTTAAAAGGTTCGACTTTTTCTTGAACTTCGAAGTTATTTAAGTAAAAATGACATAAATCGATATTTCAAATTTGAGCTCGAAATTGCATTATTTTAAAAAGATTTGGACCTTAAATTGAATATTGAAGTTTAAATTGATTAAAGTGTTTTAAATCGGTATTTTGAAATCGAACTCGAAATCGATATAAATTGAAATGGTTTAAAAATAAGAATTGAATTGAAATTAAACTATTAAATTGAATGGTTGAATCTAAAATGAACGTTTAAAATTAAAGTTAATTCGAATTGAATCGAAATTGAGTCGATTTGAATTGATTTAAGATTTAAGATGATCTGAATTGAAAGATTTGGAATTGAATCGGTTTGATTTAAATTTGGACCTCAATCCATATTTATTGAAAATGGGAAGAAACAATTTTGAAATTGTTTTCACTGTAAACTATTTTCCTATAACTTTTTTTAAAAACTCATCTTTTTAAATTTACAAATTATTTAAAATTTCAAATCTTTAGTATATAATCTATTTTAATATCTAAACAATTCAAACTATTTTCTAAAAATTCAAACTGTGCAAACTTAGAATGTTATATTTAAATCGTTGATTTAAACGCGATGTGGTTAAATGAAGTTATAACCTAAATTGAACTTCGAAATGGAAATTTGAATGAAATAATTTTTCAAATGAAATTGACATATATAGTTTATTTTGCTATATGTAAATATTTAGATGGATCCTTATGAGATAGAAAATCCCAAAACGTCACTTAAGTTATTGCACGGACGCTGTACACTGGATATGAGATGTAAATCGCCGTGAACATCTCTGACGCTATTACACTCATGTTATACATGATATTGATTTGACCCACATAAGAATATTTTATATCTGACTCGACCATATTGTTTTACTTTATGATCAGGTCATATTCTGGAGGACGAAGACGAAGATTTGGTGTATTATTACTAGTATTATTTCCCTGCATCATTTTATTCTACTGCATTACTCTACTGTTCTATTGTATGTATAACTCTGCTAGATTATATGTTCATTTTCTTCTTGTCTTATTTTTCTTATTTAACCCCATTGATTATCTGTATCCCGGATTATTTTGAGTTGGGTATATATGGTTTGTTGTCGACTTAGACCTTTCGAAGTATGGGTCATCACAGCCTTGAATAGCACTGCAATAAAGACAATGTATCTAAAAATATAAGTCCATAAATTTATACTTGAACTGGTTTCAAATGTTGAGAATCTCATAACATTGTTATACAATAACAATGTCACAATATCATTTGTAGTAGAACTTATAGCTTACTAGATGTCAAGAGACATACTCCGAATTGTTCCACGTGATGAAGCAGTTTATCACCGTTGGAGAGAGTTGATTGACAATGTAGATAATTAAAACATAATAGCATACCCATTCACAAAGAGACTAACTTAATTGGTTTTGATGAAACCGGTTGGAGAAGTTAGAATGAGATTCCATAATTAACCCCAAGTGTAAGTGGGAGATTGATAGAGTTAGCGGTATGCACTATGAGGAATTAGGTAGTTTGTTACATATATCTATCTCATTGACCAATCTTGTTCGAAATAAAGGCATTTTCTTTCTATTATATACTTGATATAATGTGGTTATATTAATTAATCACTTTAATGAAAAGAATATTTAGTAGAAAATCCATAAATGGTATGTTTTGTGATAGCAGTTACAAAGTGTTGTAACCATGTGTAATTTATCATAATGCAACAAATGTACCATTTAAATGTTCCTATTCAAGATGCATTGAGACTAGATATCAATGTATCCAATGAGACTAGATTATGTAGTGTATTACTCATGACTGCTGGAGGTGCCAAGGGGTTACGTACTGGTAGTTATTGATAACTATGGAATGACTCACTTGATAGTTTTATGTTGATTGATATAACTAAGATTAGGTAGAGAATATCAATGTGACTAATTTAAACAGTTCTCTTGACTTGAGGATATTGTTGATCTTTAATGTGGAAGCTCCGCTTTGATTAAAGTTAAATCGTGGCATGACGTCCATCGAATGGCTATAGTTGGGTCGAGTGGAAGCATTAGAAGTGAAACACTATTCAAGAGAGGATTCATCTCCTTGGTTATACGAGGTTTGTATCACGGTCAAATAAAGTCAAATCAAAGTCAAAATCTTTTGCCAAATCATTTCGATTAATAATATATTATTGAACCAAGGACTTTGTGTTTGAACTATAAAGTTAAATATGGACAATATTTGAATTTTGACCATTACCAAATTCCATAAATCCTAATGCGATATAATTTTGACGAAGAGAATTGGTGTAAATAATTATCCCTATTAGGTACCACTTATAATAAGTAAAATTGGATTTTAACAAAAGTTATGTAAGCGAAAACTTCGGCCAAAATGTCACACCACCTGCTAAGTGACGTCTGAACGTTAAAATTCAAATAGTTGGATAATAATCGCTAATTGAATTTACACTTTGAGTCGCACAATCGTAATGATGAATTCTCTGAAAAACCACATGATTTAATTAATCTATAAAATGTTACAAATTGATTGGATTAATTAATATTTGAGAAATATTAATTATTATTTATTTGATATTTGGAAGTTTTTTGTAATTATTTTAATGCATTTATAAAAGTTATAATTGCATGCATTAATATACGATATCAATGTAATTTAAAGATAATTGCATAAAATGATTTATGGAAATTTTATGTCATTCGATGACATGGTTTATGGAAATTTTATGTCATTTGATGACATGATTTGTGGAAATTTTATGTCAATTGATGACATATCATGTGTAAAGAAAGGATTGGAGAGAAAAACAATCAATGGAATTAATTAGGAAAATTTTAATTAAAGAATGGGAAAGGTTTCATTTTTTAAATAAAACATATTCCCTAATTCATTCTGTACGTACACTTCATTCTTTCCCATTCAGTCTATTTCTTTATCTTCTCCTAACTTTTTATGGCAGAAAAGAAAAAAAATTCCAAAATTCTTTCAACTCCATATGAAAACATCAGAAAAAAGTGGTTCATCCATCTCTTGCAAGGATAGGATGGGGATGTTGAAGATCTGAAGAGATATCATCATCCAAGGTGTGACTTCTAGGCAACATCCTAAGGGGGGTCCATTTTCAAGATGTGCTTCAAGGATTTGGGTAATAAGGTATCTTTTTCTTTAATAGATAACGATATTTGATGTAATGTTTGTTGAAAGAGAAATTTAATTATTATAATTTGTACGTAGATACCACTGCCTCATTTAAGTTGAAAATTGTTTGTGTAGCTTGAATTGTTTGCTGAATGAAACAATTGGTGTTTTATTTAATAAATCAAAACGAATAAAAAAGTTGGCAAGGTCAGCCGGCATTATAGTGGGTCGTGCCACTGTATATATAAATAAGGAACAGGTGCCATGCACATGTGCACAGCAGCTATATATGCTTTTATAGTGGCTATACCACTAAAATACAGCATAGGTAAGAAGCATGGTGCTTCCACATCTAAAAAAGAAAACCTAGTTTTCCACTCGGAAGGAAGAACTACTATAACCATCAGCTGACATAGTCCCCAAGACATGGATAAAACTAGAAAACTGAGCCACAATATCTGGATCAAAGATGTCTGAATCATTGGAATATAAATAATTTGATCCCAAGAATCATCCACCAAAATAGCACGATTGTCGTCCCCATCCTCTCCATCAGTCGATAGAACAAGACCATCCCCTTCAACGTGATAATATAACCACCGACTTTCCTCCTCTTCACATACAAACATATAACAACACTCAGACTCAGAACTATATCACATTTCCGATGTTACATGTACCCAAGACTTCTCCCTGGAGTTCCACCCAATAATAGGTGGAATAGTAGACTTACTCGAGCTGTCAGTAGAAATAACTTGAATATCTTCTATGGAGGAAGGAGGGGCAATAGATGGAGACAAAGGTAAAACGGCCGCATCATCTGACGAGGTAGAAAGAACTTCCGAAGACTTGGAGACCCATTTCCTCATGGGAGGACATGGTAGTGGTACCTTAATAGGAATTGGATCCTCAGGCATTAGCTTGCAGTCAACAGAAATGTGTCCGAAGGAGAGGCAAGCCGTGCATATATCTGGTTTCCAACTGTAGTTAACATCAACAAGAGCATCATGACCATCCGCTAATCATACTTTAAGCTGAGAAAGAAGAAGTTTATCCGAAGTAATCTCTATCTATTCCTTAGCGAATACTAGACTCTTTTTTCCCACAGTGTTTGCATCAAAGCCTTTGAGTTTACCAATGAGGCTAGCAAGCCAATCAAGCCAATCAAGGGCTGAAGAACAGAAGGTATATGTGTAAAATGAGTCTAAACAGGGATAGACAAAACCTGATCTCTTGTTCTATCAACCATGGGGCTCCATACTGTAATGATGAATGGTTTGCCATTAATAATGGATGGATCTACCTCAAGAACCCGAAGCCACTCTTTTGCAATAGAGAATTTGAAATAGAACATCCCATCTATATAGTTAACAACAAGACCACCTCTAAGTTTCCAAACTGAACGACAGTGATTACCAAAATCCACATATGAAGATTTTGAATCGAGAAAGAACCCAACCAAATGATCTTTCTAAAAGTTAATTCCCTCTTGAAGGATTTCAGATGGAGGAATCATTGCACGATCTATTTTAATGGTTTCAAAGGATCTGGGATTATAGCTACCAGCATTTCTTGACAAAGAGAAGAACAAAAATGACCATTTGCAATTAGTTGTAGGAGATGTTAAATTTTGAGCCTGAGGAGATGGCACAAGAGAATCGGGGGAATCAGAAATAGGAGTTACAAAAAGGAGGAAGGGAGCATGCTTTGGAGATTTTGCACAAACAGGTTTTAGGCGATCAAACTCGAACGAAATTTCAAAGCCAATTCGATCGGAAGCACTCTCAAACTCAACATCATCAACCATAGTAATGCCAATATCACTTTCTACTCTTACACCGTCCAAAGTATTAAAAAATAATGCAGGAGTTTCATCAGACGAACGAACAGTAGCAGTTTCAAGCATGTGAGAAATCTTACTGTGAACTGGCTGACAGTGCGAACGAGGAAAGGAAAGAAGGGGAAATTCCATTTCGTTTAACAGGGAAGTTAGGCGGTTGACTAGCGAAGCTATCACATGAACATGGGCGATGTAGACAACCTCTAAAGAAGTAGCTGAATCATAATTGAGGTGACATTGATCCAAAAAATTAGGCAAATTCGAAACCATCAGAGAATAGTGTCGGCCAGATCCGGTGCTCAACAAGGACGGAGAAGGATCAACAGCGGCAGCAAGATTTGACTTACGATTTTTGGCCATGAGGAAGGAGCATAGGAATGAAGATGAGCAAGAAATAGAAAGAAAGGTTGAGGGAGGAAGATGGTTGGGAAAGGGAAAGAGGGACCAAAGCTAATCGCCAGGATGAAAGAACGCCATTTACTTTTTTAATTCTTGACTGTTTCAAAAAAAGATCAAAACGAATATTTATATATGTTTAAATATAATGTTTTGTTTTGGAACTATGTTCTAAACATCTAATTTAAAGTTTATTTTTTTAGATCAGAAATTTTATATGTTCAAATTATCAATTGGGTTCTTATTTTACTAAATTAAAATTAAAATTTATATATGTTTGAATACAATGTTATATTATAGATCCGTATTGTAAACATTCAATTGAAACTATAATCCTTTAGATCTAAAATTTTGTATATTCATATTGTTTTGATTGAATTTTACTTTAAAAAATTAAGCTAAAATTTGTTTATGAATATTATAGTGTTTTATTGAAGATTCATATTTTCAAAAAATGTTATTTTAGATTTGAAAGTTTACATGTATGTATTTTGTGTTTGTATTGTTTTGGAAATTAAAAAAAAGGAAGATGTTTTGGCAATAAATCTAAATTTTAGTTTGATTACTCTAGTCTCTAATTTATATTAATTAGAGATATTTTATTGAATATTACATACAATTAATGTTTTGACAATAAATCTACTTTTAAATTGATTGCTATAAATCTCTAATTTTTATTAAGTAGAAAGACTTGATTTAATCTTATATACACATAATTAATTTTATATGTACGTTTACAAATATAAAATTTATTACATGTATTACATATTGTCAAAGTATGATTAGATTTCTTTCCAAAAGGAGAAAAGAATTTAAACGAGGCAATAATATATACATACATTTATTTTCGACTATTTATATTCTTATATTATGATGTCTATAATTTGTCATTTATATGCTGCATTAATTAAGTTTACTAAATGGGAAATTGATTCGATCATCGTTATTACCCTTTATTTTTTTCCCATTTTTTCCTTTATGTGATTAGCTATCCATTTAATTTTGTTTATATGCCTACACCTTGCTATTAACTGATAACACCTATCATATGTCGCATTTACAGAATTTACTCTATAATATAATAATATATATGTTTATACTTGCATTCATGCCATATACATGTTTCTAATTAGTGACATTTATATGATCAATGAATTTAATTAATAAGAAAGAAATGAAAGGTTTCTCTCTCCATATAAATAATATGCCACCTCATTAATTGAACAAGCTAAGAGAAGGAAATGAAAAGTTTCATTCTCTAAATAAATTTATGCCCCGTCATTAATTGAATAAGTTAAGCGAAAGGAAATAAAAAGTTTCATTCTCTAAATAAATTTATTCCCCGTCATTAATTGAATAATTTAAGAGATAGGAAATGAAAAGTTTCCTTCTCTACATAAATTTAATAAGTTACCGTTACACACAAATATGTACATAAGAGTATATTTGATATACTATAATTTACATGCATATTAAATTAAAGTAAAAGTTTATTTATAAAATTAAATAAAACATTAATTTTATTTAAAAGAAACTTAGAAAAGTTCTAAGTATATTTAAACTTCATAGGCCCATTAAAGATCCAAAATGGCTAATTTTTTTTAAATTCTCCGATTTCTTCCGCTGCGGGCTGGCCCAGTTCCTTCATGATGTGACCTGGCTTCTTATATCTATGACATATGATTTCTTCCTTAGAATCATACAGTACTTTAACAATGCTATATTTGACAATGCTTTCCGATCCACGTTTTGAATTGCTTCATTAATAGTACTAGTTTTGTTATAGCTTCACGTTCTTTCTCACCGTCAGTTGTACTATTTAAAGCAATGGAATTCCTTTTCAAATCTCCAGTTTCACATTCTTCCCTGACTTTCAACTCCATCTCACAGGTGATGATATTTTTTATCAATTCCTCCACCTTAAGTTGTTTTAAGTCTTTGGATCCCTAGATTGTTGTCACTTATGCTTCAAAACTTCTTAGGAGGATTCTCAGAATTTTTTGGACCATCTCCAATTTTGTATAGGGTTTTTCTAGAGTTTTGGATTTGAATACTAGTTGCAAACCTTCCATACAACTCCTTTACATTTTCATCTTTTATCATTATGAAATTCTCTTATTCATTACTTAACATGGTTAGATGAGATTCTTTGACCCGTGATGTACCTTTATGAGTTACCTCAAGCATATGCCAAATTTCCTAAGTAGTCACTGATGACAAATACAATTATATTCTATTTTATCTAAGGCACATATAATAGAGATCATAGCTTTAGGATTTTAACGATAAATACTAATTTCATTTGCCTCCCACTTATCTTTAGGCTTAGGAACTTCTTGATTGTCTATATTTATTGTAAGTAGGCTAGTATCTATAAAAATCTTCATCTTAGTTTTCCAATATGAATAATCAGTTCCATTAAATATGGGTAGCCTAGCTATGGTTGCTTAGAAAAAGTAATATTTAAACTAGCAATTGTTTGAAAAGTGTGAATCTGATTGCCTAACTCTTATACCACTGGTAGGATCGAATTAACCCTTAAGAGGGAGGGGGTGAAGAGGATTTACTATAAATTCACAGAATAATAAAAATTCACAGCATAGTAATAATAGAATAAATGTAAAAATAAAAACAGCATGCAAATTTACTCGCTTCAACATAAAATGTCTACTATGGCCCTTAATATTTCTACTAAGATTAAACAATCGATGGCTCATAAATTCTCTGTAAACTTACGATTATTGCTAACCTGATTGTTCTAACCTTATGCCTAGAAATCCTGACTCAATTGTGTCCCTGAGTTGAGAATTTCCCTAATTACAAACCTTAGTTTAATCCTAATTAAAAATTAGAGTTTTGAATTTAAAAATTAAGTATAGAAATTAATTAAATAAAAACCCTAAATATATATAAAAAGTCGACCAAAAAAAGATTATAATTTTTTATCATGCGTATCCTTTTCTTCGCTACCCCTGTTAGGGCTTCTCTCCTTTTCAGATCTGGAAAATAGTGAGATGATCGATGCTTCCTATGAATCTTGCCTTTATATTTTTATATTTGATTCCTTTAGTTGAATCGTAATTTCTGATTCTGGTTGCTTCTATGGTCGAGTTCCTTTATAGTTGAAAATTTAAGAATATTTGGTCTTATTTTTTATTTACTGATTTTATGCATATACTTGTTTCGAACTCAACTTACTTAATTGCCAATGATCACTTGGGTTTTTATTGATTGATTTGGATTAAAGTCTCTTTAGATTTTCATATATTTTTAGAATAATTTATTTGCATTGATCAACTTTGAGGTTTTCTTTTATTCTGTTTTTGATTTGTCAACCAGATACTTTGATTTTGCTTGATCTTTTGTGTGTTCCTCGACCTAAGATTGTTGGCTTTCTCAATATTTTGGCTTTGGCTAATTCTTTGGAATTTTTCAACTTTTAGATGAATTATCATTCTAAATCGCATTTGTACATTCAAATTAGCTCTAAAACATTGGTGATGTCTATACCTGAGTGCTTATATTACCTTGTTAGCCTTCTCTTGTGTAAGTGTTGACTTGCGATATATGCTTCCCTTGTGTGAGTGTACACTTCCCTTGTGTGTGTGTGTGTGTGTAGTTGTCCTTAGATGCATGCATGTATGCTTGTGCTTCCTGGAGTTATGCCTTGTGCATGCCTTTTGTGTGTTGGCCTGCCTTGTTTAAGTGTTGCTACATATGCTTCCTTATGTGCCTTATTTAAGCCTGATTTTGAATTTCTATCCCATATATCATGTCATATTGGTCCTTGTATATACTTGTTATGCTGGTCCACGTTTGTTATTTTCGGAGCATGTTTAAAATACAAAAACAAAAACAATAAACTGAGGCAATATTGAGTTTAAATATATTTTAATTTTTCAGTTTCAGTTTGTTCCTTTTTTTCTTTCTCTTCTTTTTTTTATTAGGTAAAGCGGATTTTTGTCTGTATAAAGGCTGCAACAAGAAGATAAAAATTGTATTTGAGCGAGTGAGGATAAATGTAGAGTGACTATATGTTAGAAGTGTTGCGAGTGAGAGTGTACAAATCGATGTATAAGAAGGAGTATAAAAATAGCGTTTATATAATACTGCATTAAAATATTGTGGGAGTTATTGTTGTAATTATTGTATTATTAAAATAAAGTACTTATTTTCTAATTTCTTTCTATGATATTGTAATAGTACTTCAACAAACAAATTTAAAATATGTATGTGTGTGTATATGTTTATTAACATTAAAAAAAAATAGACTATTGTATTCCATAGGACCTAGTTGTAAAATGACACATTTTTGGTATCAAGGGGGTTCTGTATCCTGTTGTACTAGTCATACATTATTTATTTGTCTTTTCAATTGTTTATCAAGAATTTTCCCTAGTTTTTTCATGTTGGTCACAATTTGTTTAAGTACAGATATTTCATTTATTTCAAATATATATGTTTTATTCTTTCTTCTATGTGATCTAAAAGTATAAATATTTAAAAGTTTATGTTTATCTTTGTACCACATAAACTATCTTAGCCTAATAATCCATCGTCCTTAGCACGATGCAAGTTCAAATGCCACCTTTACATGTTGAATCAGAGCATCCAGAAGCGTGGGTTGTTACATCTACCATAAGAGGAGTTATTGAGAGGCCAGTTGAGATTAACACTAATAAAGTACCCATTGCTTAAGCATATGGTGTAGTTCCTTCCTATCCTTTTGCCTTGGATTTTTCTAAACCATATCAGGATTTCCAAAGTTTTGATGGAACGAATTATACAAGAACCAAATAATTTGTTGAGTCTTGGGCATAGATAAGGAATTGAAATTGGATATTTGGTAGATGGGTGTAGATGATGTGATAAAGAGGTAGTTGGCTTCCTGTCACTTACAAAAGGGCTTTTAAACTGGTGAGATATTATCACTATTGCAGCAGAGGAAATTGAGATAAGTTGAGCTGAGTCTAGGAGATGTTTTGAAGTTAAGTTTTATTCTAAAGATGAGCGAGGATTAGAAATGGAGAAGTTTATTGATTTAAAGTAGGGACATAGAAGTGTTAAAGAATATGTTAATGAAGTAAACCATTCAGTGAAGTACGACCTATATCTCACTAATACACTCACGAAGAATTTGATAACATTTTCTAAAGATTAGAGCAAATCTCTAAGAGATATAGCTCTGAGACATATACCCACATGAGCTACTTATTAGAGCTAATATAGATGGCATTTTTGAATTTAAGTGCTAAAGGAAAGCATAAGACGAAAGAAGAAAAAACAAATTCAATGGAATAAGCACAAAGCTGAAGTAGGTAAAGAAGGTTAAGGCAAATCAAGAAGCCTGGATTTAAGTGTAAAGGTGCAATATGAGAGGTTACCTAGCTTAGAACCATAAATGAATATCTTGAAAACCAAATGTTTCAACTACAACCAACCAGGGCATCTGAAGAGAGAGCGTTCAACCTTACCTAAGACTAACACTTAGGTGGTTCCTGTGACACCTCGAAAATTTTAAATAAAAATTAAAATATTAATAAAGGTAAAAGTATAATTTTACACAAAAAGATAGAATGGTTAACTTTCAAAAACCTTAGAATTAGACCACGAGCCCTATTCCATTGCATCCAAAATGTTGTTTACAATTATAAAACATATTTAACTTGTTTAATTTGATTAAACGACTGAAAACAAGTAGAAACTATACACATGAGCATTTGCATAAATGTTGATTCTGGGATTTGACTTGGAAACCCTAAATTTCAATTATAAATAAAAAGCTAACCCTTGCCCTTTTTCGCTGTAAACCCTAGCCATCACCTCTTGATTATGTATGTACTTTTCTCTTATTCTTTTTCCTTCTTAAAAACTTCTCAAATTCAAATAGCACTTCCTATTCTCCTGTAAATTTCCAAAACTAAAAATAAAATGAAACAAATAAAATTAAATACACAAAGGAGAGAGAAGATCGAAGATTTGAACTAGAAACAGAGGAAAGAAAAATCACAATAACATCAAATTAAGAAGGGGAGAAAGAGTGGGAATTCGAATCAGGATAGAAAGTTGTTTCTTCAAACAACCCTTTGAGGTAAGCCGGTTTATCTATGAAAGCTTATGTTGTGGATAAATATATAGTAGATTTTCATTTTTTCACCTTACCAGAATTAAAATGATGATTTTTCCTTTTATCTTAAATCAATGTTTTTATTCAAATATGTATAAATTGAAAAAGAATTAGAAAGCCCCGGCTGATGAGTTTATAAACAATCATTATGATTTGGGAGGGAAGGTAAAATTAAATTGAAATTACCATTATTTGTATAAATTTGATTTTGTGTAAATTTGGATTAATTTTGAATAACTACAAAGTAAATGGATATTTTCATCAAAATTTACTTAGATTTGATTTCGTTAACATTGAATATACGTAGAAAATTTATTGAAATACATGTAGAAAACTGATCAAAGAATATGTAGATAATTGATTGAAATGTTATATATAATTGTTGAACAAATCATCAAAAGTTATATATAAACAAAAGATGAAAATAGTAACCATTAAAAATGAATTTAGTATGAATTTGTGAAGAAGATGAACAAACAATCAAAATGTATAAATTAATGAATCTGGATTTTACATATTCAGATGTCTGAATTCGCTCTTAGACGTCTGAATTTTAGATACTTTGAAACAAAAAGGAAACAGTTCAAAATTGACATAATTTAGTTGTCTAATCCCTTATTCGGACATTTAGAATCAAAGCCAGACATCTAAATACAAAAATTAATGTCTAAATAACTATTAAAAAAATTCTACAGGGGGAATCAAACGTCTGAATTATTTTCAAATGTCTATATTTTGTTGTCAAGCCAGGTTGAACCTGGATCTGGTATAGGTCAAGTAGGAGGATTAAGGAAACTTGTTTCTACTTTTTTTCTTTCACTAGTTCGCGTAGTTGAATGAAATTGTGTAGCAAGATGGAAAAGCATCACACTTGGTGACATCCTAGGCTCCCATTTCATAAAGTTGTTAAACATGACACTTAATGCAACAAGCGATTACATTGCATTTAGAAGTACTTATCATTCATAGTCGGTCCTAGCCATCTATCAGTGGAAGTTGGAAAGGGAAGTTGGATAAATCTATCATTGTAGGATATGTTACCCCTATAGAGGAGTTATATTTATTAATCGTTGCTTGATTGCTACTTTTGTAATAGTATAGAGCTAGGATTTGTGCATTAACCGTAGTGTTATTAGACTTGTAACTATTAGCATTATTAAACCAAAAGATTATATTGGGTGACCCAACAGATTTTATATGGACTGTTATCCTGAATGTGTAGAGTTTGTAAATTAAGCTATACCCCGTTAACCACGACTCAACCGATTTCCACTGAGAATAATTAAATTAAATGTAGATAGTAGTCATACAGTACAGATGCTTCTAGAAATTATTCAATTGGCATGTTCCACTTGTGAGTGGAAACTTCATAACCAAAGATTGGATTCTGTCACATTAGAAATAGTCAAGCTATATTACGAATGTAGTTAATCCCTTAGACACACACACACACACGCACACACACAGATATATATATATATATATGTATATGTATATATATATATAACATGAATATTAAAGAAAACTCTTAGGCGTAGGTTATAACTGAACTTTAATTACTTGTCCACACCATACCACTAGTGATATAATTCACTCACCGAATTTTTCCGACCCTCTCCATATCTCCTCTTTAATATATTATAAGAGGACATGCTTGTATGTGATTTAGCTAGGATACAGTGTGCGGAGGAGGAGGGGTGGCGACCTAAAGCCATACTTATTTATAGTTATTGTCCATGTACTTTATGTTATACTATACTTTTTCTATTAGTCAAACTCTTATGTATTTTTCATTTCGGGACATTATTATGTGGACCATGTTTATGTTGAGACTGCTACCTAGTTTGATTATTTTCAGTATTTATATTTTATCTCCTTCCTCTATGAGATCTGAAAGTATAGAATGTCTAAATTTATAATCATCTCTGTACCATGTTAACCACAAAAACACAACAATCATTTTGGGCTTTAGATCGGTGTGTTCGAAGATGGAAGTTTTTATGGTTGGTATCAGAGCTTAGGTTCGAGATTCTTTAGGATAAGGTGCGTATTGAGGGGATGTACTTGTATATTTTAGAGTTTATTATATATATTTATATATCATGAACACCCTTATATTCTAATGTTAACATTATGTAAGGAAAGTTGCAAACAAATTCCTATTTACATGTAAGTGAGAATGACCAACCAACACGAAATAGTTCTGGTGAAGCGGTTGAGGTTCCGGGCAGTGTAAGTGTAAGGTGAAACCCTTGCTTTCCATCTGCTTTGGATTTCCCCAAGCCGTGTCAGGACCTCTAGAGTCTATGTGAAACAATAATTATGGAACTTAACCATTAGCTGAGATATAGGGATAGCTGAGGAATTGTGATAGGATTTTTACTATGATGGGTATGATGGATGCGATGAAGTGACAATTAGCTTCGTGACACTTACAAGAAGAGGTCTTGAGCTGGTGGGATATTGTTATTACCGAGAAAGATGAAACTAGATTCTCTTGGACTGATTTTAAGAGATGCTTTAAGATAGTTTATTTTTAAGTAGAATAGGAGTAGAGCTAAAGAAGTTCATATATTTAGAGCTAAGTAATCGCAATATCAAGTAGCATGTTAATGAATTTATTAGCTGGTATAGTGTAGCTTAGATCATATCAATACACCAATGAAAGGAAAATTTTTTGCCAAGGGATTGAATCTGTTTTTGAGGGATATTTCTTTGAGTCATGTACCCACTGTAGCTACTTTAGAGAGCTTAGTGGAGATGGCACTACTGAATTCAATCGCTAAGGATGGACCTAAGAAGGTAGAAGGAAGCCACTTTAGTAGAATCAATGCAAGAGTAAATAGGGGCTCGAGGAAAGATAAAGAAGCAAGAGCCCTGGTGTAGGAGAAGCAATTTCAATTGGCATTCGGCTAGGAACTACAAGATGATCTAACGAAGGTTAAATGCTTATACTATAATTGGCCGGGCCAGATGAAGAGGAAATATCGACCTTGTCCAAGAATTCTACCTAGGTGGTTCTACCTTATGTATTAGATGATGTTTCTAGCTCCAGTAGCTCTAACCATGGAAAAAAGGAAGAAATCATCATAGAAGGTGTATTAACTCTTTTTGATTTATTTATTCGCACTTTATTTGACAATGGAGCATCATACTCCTTTATTTCGAGTAGACTAGTAGATAAATTGCACTTAGAGACTAGAGTAGTTATATACCATGTTGTAGTATCAAACTTTGTTGGAGGATTGATTCATTTACCCATTATTTTTAAGGGTTTTAATTTGTATATTCTAGGTGTCGTGTTCGATTATAATGTATTTTTATAGGTTTCTATGTTTGGTTTAATTTTGCGAATGGACTGGATGGTAATATATGGAGCGGTACTAGATGGTGATAAGAAGTTTTTTTGTTTGTATAGATGTAGTGGGCGCAAACTTGAGATTTATTAACCCCAAAAGTTATGTTATGTTGAGTTGCCTATCTTGACCTGTCATGTGATGAATTAGCTTTCGTGCCTATAGTTTGAGATTACTAAGAGGTCTTTCCAAAGTTTTCGGTCTTCTTTCCCATAGGGAGAATGAAATTCGAATTTATCTTAAAGAGAATGTTAGACCTGTTGCCATACCCCTTAAGTATATGGTTCCTTGAGAAAGATGTGAGCTAGCTAAGTATGTGAATGAATTATTGGAGAAGGGATTTATTCAGAGAAGTATTTCAGAGTACGAAGCACCAGTAGTCTTTTCTACCAAGATAGATGGCTAGTTAAGGCTTTGGATTGATTATCGTGAATTTAATAAGCTGACAAAAAAGAATCCTTTTCTTCTACCACATATAAGCAATCTCTGTGATCAGTTAGTTGGAGCAAACTTATTCCCTCAGCTTGAATTGGAAATCAGGTTCCATCAGTTGCGCATGATCGATGAAAGTATTCAAAAAACTACTTTTCGTACAACTGATAGACTTTAGGAGTGGTCAGTCATCACATTTGGACTGACCAATGCACTATCATATTTCGTTGACCTCATGAATCGAGTCTTTAGAGGGTTGCTAAATAGTTGGTGGTAGTATCCAGTGATGACATACTTTTTATTCTAAAAGCAAGGAAGTGCACGAGTTGCATTTAGGAAAATTGCTCAATACTCTCTATAGGCATAAGCCAAAGGTGAAAATTTTGAAATGTCACTTTTGGCGCAAGTAGGTTCACTTTTAGGACTTGTAGTCTCCAAGCATGAACTATAATTCGATACCTGTAAGTTGCTGCGGTATAGGATTGGCCCCTACCAGAGAACGTAGAGATAACAAGTTTTCTTGGTTTGGTTGGCTATTATAGGCGGCTCATTAAGTACTTCACTAAGATTTCTACACCGTTGACATGCCTTACCATGAAGAATTTAGTTTCTCATGGAACGTAGAATGTGAGGATGCTTTCATTAAGCTGAAAGAGGCATTGTCTAATGCTCCCTGATGGTTTGAAGGTGTTCGTGGTATATATCGATGCTTATGGTATAGGATTGTGCATGATAGTGGTAGGGCTATACCCTAGGGAGAATTATGTAATTTATTACATATATCTAATTTGATAACCAATCTTGTTCAAAATAGAAGGTGTTTCTATTATATACTTGATATAATATGTTATGTTAATTATTCATTTAATTAAAAGCATATTTGATAGAAAAATTATAAAAGACATGTTTTGTGATAGTAATTACAATACGTTGTAATCATGAGCAATTTATCATAGTATAATAAACACATTGTTTTAAATATTCCTAATCAAGATATATAGAGACCGGATATCGGTACATCGGTTGAGAGTAGAGTACGTAATGCTCTCCAAACATTGGTTTGTATATTACACATGTCTGTTGAGGGCACCAAGGGGTTACGTATTGAAAATGATTGGATAACCATAGAATAACTCATTTGATTGTTTTATATTTATTAATACAACCAACATTAAATAGAAAATATCGATGTGATAATATCGCATAATTATATAGGCTTGAGAATACAGTCAAGCTGTAGTACGGAGATTCCACCTTGGCTATAGTTAAATTGTGTACAACGTCAATTAAACGACTAGGGTTGGGTAGAGTGGAAACATTGAAAGTGAAACACTATTCAATAGAGAATTCGCCACCATAACTACATGGGGTTAGTATCATGGTCAACTAAAGTCAAAGTCTTTGGCTATAGTAGTTTGGTTAATAATAGTTGTTATTATTTAACCAAAAACTTTGTGTTTGGACTACAAAAATGAATATGGACGATACTGGAATTTAGATCATTACCAAATTCCGTAATTCCTAATGTGATTTAGTTTTGACAAATGAATTAGTGAAAATAATTGTCACTAACAGTTAACGTCTAGTATAAGTAAAATTGAATTTTACTAAGGCTATATAAGCAATAAGTTTAGCCATAATGTCACACCACTAGCTAAGTTGACGTATGAATATTAATATTTGAGTTGTTCAATATTATCGCTGACCAAATTTACACCTAAGATCACGCAACTGAAATTTTGAATTCTTCGACTACCTCATGATTTAATTTAATTATAAGTGTTATAATTAATCAAATTAATTAATATTTATGAATTTGTTTGCACCAAAATTGGGCACAACACTCTTCGAAAGTTTTTTAAGAGATAATAAATGAAGAAATCAAATTTAAAATGAGGATTATCTAAAAAAAACTCTAAGTCACAAAAAAGTAAATTGCACGGAAGACAGTAATTTAGAGTGGTTTGGCGTATCGCCTACGTCCACTATGAAGTTTTGCCCCTTTATTGCTCGATACTTGATGATTACAAGTTTTTTATAGCGAAGTACAGCAGATAGTAAGTCAAAATTTGAATCAATGGCAGCGATGATGATATGGGATGATTCTGGCGACGTCCGGGCGTGCTTTTTTCTTTAAGAATTCTCCGATCCCCTTTTTGAATGACCAGTGGCTCTATTTATAGGTGTAGGATGCTGATATTTCGTTGAAAATTCGGAAGACCTCTTCTGGCACGTGAGGGGGCCCACATGCCCGGCCTCAAGAATATTGGGCCCACTTTGGGATCGATTCGAACTCCCTTCGAATCGATTAGGAAATCATCCAATCGAGGTGAAATTTGGTGTGGACATTCTTCAACATGTATGCAAGCTTCTATGAAAATTTCGTGGCATTTGGACTTATGGATCTCGAGATATGGTCGATTCGAAATGATGATCTCTTGCTGTTCGTCTCGTTCGAATCGACTTCTTCGTATCGATTCCTTCGAATCGATGGTGGCTTGCGGCTTTATGATGACGTGGAGCGTAATTTTCGCATCGATCCGCTTTCTTTGCCTATTTGATCGAATCGTCCCGGAGACTTCGCTGCCTTGACTCGATGGATTCGGAGGCTTCAACCACACCTGGATTCGAACAATATGTCATTTATATCGATCGTGTCTTGCTTGGGTTGATCGATACGAAATGACCGCACATGATGGATTCGAAGTGAGGTGCTTTCATGGATTCGAATGACCGTGGGTTTGATGGATTCAAACCAGATGGAGGCGAGGCTATCTTCCTTTTGACCATTTTAAGTGTTATGGAGTCGAAGGCTGATGTTACTAATGGACTCGAACATCACCCCTTTGATGGATACGAAGGAGGAAGCTCCGATGGATATGAAGTAGTACTTCCGGACCGATTCGAACAAATGCTTGCTGGTGGTTGCGAACTAGATGGAGTCAAACTGAGGGATACAAACAGAATTTCTGTCTATGGATTCGAACTAGGGCGTAACCTATGGATTCGAACAAGGGCTATCTCCTTCATCTTGAATCGATCACAGCTTGAGCATACGAACTCAGATCGACTTGAAATTTGAGATGCTGACTTCTATGATCTTTCTTGTCATGTCCTATCAATTATAGCTCAATCTGGACTCGGACAAAATTCAGCGATATCCATAGTGAAGCAAAGTATGACCAATCCCTAAGACGAACTGTCCTTTGTTTTCGATTGATCTTTGGTATCACGGCTTTGCCAAAAAGTGGGATAACAGAATTAGTAATTATTATTATTTTTACTTGATTTTTGTTGATCAATTTTAAAAATAATACATACATAAAAATTGTATACATATGTATCGATATACGATATCAATGTACGTTTGAATTACATTTAAATGCATTTAATCTAATTGGGCTTTAAGTAGTTTTAAGGCCGGAATATGGACAAGGATGGCCAGCTATGTATATTAGGAAATTAGGGTTGAATTGGTTCAAAAATATTTGAAATAGCAGGAAGAAATAATGGATCTGGATCCACTTTTAGCTTCTCTCACCCTTCGCTATTTAAAGGCCTTTAAGCCCACTTTTATAACTCTTGATTTTTTTCCTCATCCTCCCTCATTTCTAGCCAGTACTATTCTACCATCTCCACCACTGTTTCAAGCAAATAAAACACAATATTAATAAAAACATGACAATAATGGTTGAGTGCTTTCGGCCAGGTAGCGCTCTTTGGAAGTTTTGGACATAGGGAGTCAATTGATTCAACATTTCAACATGTTACAACTAGGCTACAGTCATGGTAATAACTTTATTTACATTAGTATAGAAATATGTTTGTTTAATATGTCTTCCCCGTAACTCCCGTGATTTTACAAAATTAAGTAATTAAATCATAAGGGTAAAATTTTAATTTAACAATATGGGCAAAATAGTAAATTTATACAGGAGTTGGAATTAGGCTTTGAGATCTATTCCATTATGTCCATATTGTCATTTATATTTAGAATATATATAATCCGCTGAATTAGGTTAAGTGGACTATAAATTATAATAAGTCAAATCAAATGACACTTTCGTAATGTATTGATTTCGAAAATATAGCTCAGATATTATATTTTTTAGCTTATTAACTATTCTTTTTCTTTAATAATCATGCCTCCACTTTTAAAACCTTAATCGCTAAACTAATTATTAATTCGTTAAATCAATTTCTAATCCACCAAATAAAATCTAAATTAAATGAATTGTTATATGAAATTGATCAATGCGAAAAGAGCTATTCAAATTAATGGAAGCTGTCGAGAATTTTGAAGTTTTGAAAGCGTGGAAATTCTGGATAATGAAGGAGATGAATGGTCTACATCAAATCGAAGAAGATGCATGGCTAATAAGTGAGTGGAATAAATCATAATTTTTTATATATTAGTAAGATATAGTAATTTATTCCAGATGATCATAAATCACATTATAAATAATGTAACAGAAATTTAAAAAGTAATTTTTTTCATACACCGTATTAGGATGTAGTATGCCATTGCTAAATGATTAAGAAATTCATTTTTAATATTTATAATTAGAAAAACTAAATCTCCCTCTAATTAAAAGTGCAAAATATACAAATGTTGCAAACTGGACGTATTATACAACAAAATTATAGTTTTGATGACATGAATCCAATGGTAGTGTTTGTTCGTCAATTGGGTGCACATATTGATCAGAAAACACGATGGAAGTTCGATGAACATAGACCTTCCATTTTGATCCCAGGGTGAATTGGTGATGAGGGGATTATTAGAGGGCACTCATGTAGGGGAGGTCAAGTAGTGCCCCACGCCAATCTCTGATCTTATGGCATGGTGGCTCGAATATGGGTCCAAAAGTCAATAGCAACAAAGTGATCAAGGATAGGTGAAAGTGATGGAGCAGATAATATTGGAAAGTAGTCGAGGTGGACTGACTGTGGATAATGTCGGATTAGGGCAATATGGTCTTTAATGGTGGCAATAAAGGAAAGGAGAGGCAATAATTTAGGTTCATGTCGATGGGATCTATGAAAACATACAAGATACAATGAAGAATACATATACGAAAGATAAGAATAATACATATAATATGCTAAATACCAAATTGCCCATAATCTTTAAATACTTATAACTCTCATATACAACATTCGTTTCACATGAGATTCATGACCTTCATGATCGTAGTGAGACAAGAAACATTTTAATGTATCATTTAGTGTGCTTTGAGATACTTTTGAAAAATGCCTTGTCTTAGTAGATGCAATATACGTTGTTTGATATAGCGATAGTGGGTTGAGACGATTTATTCCTTGGTAGAGAGTAGATTAGGGGCTGAGACATATTGTTCCTCAGCAACAAGTCGCTTATGATTTGGCGATGATAGGCTGGGACGCGTATTAGCCCAGTAGTGAGTCGCTTACGATTTGGCGTTAGTGGGTTAAGACATCGCGTTCCTTAGTAGCAAGTCACTTATGGTATGGCGATAGATGGCTGAGACGCAGAGTTTCTAACTAGCGAGTCACTAAGTCATCCATAATTTAGCGATAATGGGCCAGGACATATAGTTCCCCGATAGCAAGTCGCTTATGATTTTGCGATAGTGGGCTGGGACATATAGTTCCTTAACAAAGTGGCACATACGTTTTTGGTGATAACAAGTTGGGGCTTTGGATTCAGTCCAATGTATATAATTAGATATGGTTTAGATTTTAGTGAATCCTTGTCCTATTTTGTCACTATTGTATCATAATTTATTTAGCTAACTTGTTGGGTGTAGGTGACGTAGGTTAAGGTATGGTTTTCGAGCATAAATTTTGTTTTAACTGCTTAATAATATTATACACTTATATGATACGTTTCACTTCGCAGACGTATGTTTGACCCCCACTATCATTCTCATTTTTTAGATATACTGTGATAGGTCAATAGAGAGGACTGGTAGTGACTTAGAGGCATGCTGGTATGTTTGAGTGGCATATTTATTTATAGTTATCTATTATTCTATCTTATTTATTCCTAAACATTTGCCTATTTTGTTACTAGTGTAGTGAAATGTTATCACTAAAGTTTATTTGATACTATATATTATTTTTCTTGGGATAATTATATTACTGATTACTAAATTTTATTCCTTCTACTGTGAGTTTCAGAAAGTATAGATTACTGATAATAGATGTGTGATTTTATATATATTTTACCTTAAAAACAATCTTCCATTTGCAGTTATGCATGAACCAAGGCGTTGTAGATGGCGTGTTATTACATTTGTTATCAGAGCTTAGTTTAGGCAATTACTACTAAATCAAAATGTTTGAGGGAGCATATTTATAAATTTACTATTTTATATGTTACATATTATTATGCTACAGACCGTATATTTTGACTTATAGAGGTAGTTGTTGGCTATCGCTTATTGAAAATAAACAGCCACAGGTTAAATAAATGTTAATATTTAAAAGTTTTGGGTGGTAGATAAATCCATCACATCTGTTTTACTCTAGAGAATATTTCTAAAAGAGGGTTTATATGCCAAATAATAGTGGACTGAATTGTGGGACTAAGGATGAATAAGAAAGAGAGTAGTATCCTTAAGTGCATAGGATATAATGTGGTGTAATGAGGGTACTTAACCTTTTTTTTACCATGGTTGGGCTTGTGTAAGTTAGATCTACTCCAATTGAAGTATTTAAATTATATGAAATGTTTTCCCTGAAAAGTTAAAAATGTTAGCGCTTGAGATTTCTGGGAAAAGTATAGAAGTTGAAGTTTATTTAAAATGTCGAGATAATAATCCCTTCTTTTATGTTTTAAATGTAAGAAAATTTAACAAGAGGAATTTTCTATAAATATTTTTAAGCTTTTATCTTTTGAAAAAAAATATTTTCGTAAGGTGTATTATTTCCATTATATTTTGTTATATATTCGATATCGGCAAAAGAAACTTTTAATAAGTAAATAAAAATAAGTAAGATGCATCTTTCTGAACATCTTTAATTTTATAAATATATTTGTCACACCTTAAAAAAATTAAAGCATTACACTTTCATTGCATTTTTGTGAAAATTTCTAATCCATGAAGTTTAAAAAGCTGTGATTTATAAGTTTTTCCTTTTAAGTCAAATTGGAACAATTTTGGACAAAATTCGAATTAAAAAAATAAAATAAAAGGAATTTAAAATTATAATTTCAAACTTGTGGAAATTTTCAACTGCAATATATATCTATTTTTGAATTGAAAATAAAGAATTCTTGGTATAAACTCTTGAAAATATGCATTAATAAATGGTTCAAACTTTTGGAAATAATTTCAAAATTGGATATGAATATGGTTTGAAAAAAATGAATTTCAAAATATTTTTTTTATTTTTATACATGATGTATTAGTGAAAAGGTATTGGAAATTGATTAATTATAAAAAAAGAATTAAAAAATACAATTTTTGTATAGGCGTTAGATATTGTTTAATGATGATTGAGATTGGCTAATTATAAAATAAATTGATTGATACATTTATATGATAAAATGGTTATAAATTATATGAGAGAATGTTGTAAAAATGAAATACGAGTACTTTAGAAAAAATAAGCAAAGTTATTTCAAAATTAATTTAGAGCAGTTAGTATTGGAATCGGTAGACTATAAAGAATTATGTTTTGAAAGTTAAATGTTTAAAAGTAATGATTATTTTATGTTGAATATGAATTAGCATTGGAATTGTAGTTATATTATTTATTTTATAAGGAGACTAGGAGTTGACATGAAGTGGTTAACTTGAGATAAATTTGTTTTTTAATTTCTAATGAAATGATTAAATAAGAAAACCAAAATAAATATTTTTGAAAATTTCTTTAAATGTAAAGAATTTGATTTAGAAAACAAATATGTTACGATTTTATAAGATGTATATTTATAGTTAAGTAAGAATTTTATGGGTTTCATATCTTACTAGTTTTGTGAAGAATATGATTCGATATCAATGATTTTGATTTAAAAGTTAGATTGAAAAGTTATTAATATTTTCAATTGGAAATTTGAGTGGGCCTGAGAGGAATTACACAGCCTATAAAGTTTGAATTGGTTAAGGTGAACCATCAATATGCTAATATGCTTAGGCCTAACTAGATCGTATTGAAAGTTTATGAGGTTATTATTTAAGAATTTTGGAAAACTAAAATTTTGAAACAATAATGAAAAAAATATGTTGAATTGGAAATTTACTATTATTTATAAAGTAAGGTGGACTTAAATAAATAATAATACAATCTTTGGAAGATTACCTAAATTTTGAGCAAATAATAATATAACTGTTTTATGGAGTCAATGAAATTTTTTTAAACTATTATTGAAGTGATAAAATTAAGAAGGTTTTTGAGAATGATAAAGAAATATTTTCCATGAATATTTTTCAAATAAACTATTACCATTCTTGATGTAAATAATTTTAAAAAGGTTTTTTGGGATTTAATATAGAATGTTTATATTATTTTATGATATAGTAATAAAGTGATAATAGCATTATTTTTTTTAAGAAAAATTTATGAAAATTATCATTTTTGAGTTAAATAAGGATGTTTGGAATGTTGAAAGTAATACACGGAAAACAAAGGGTTTTGAAGTATATTACCGTTTTGGAGAAAATATACTATTTTGATGAGATGTTTGATGTTAGTTACTTAATCCAAGTGTATTAAAATATATGGTAGACTTTATACTATAATTTAAGAACTTTTAAATGATATTTTAAAAAGCATGAAACTTGAATATTTTTTCGAGTTTGTTTAATAAATATACATTATAATTTGAAGAAATAAAGGAGTTTTTATTATGAAAACCTTTTGAAAAGAATCTTATGGACTTTTGAACATGAAATTTTGATATGAATATTTTATGGGTTTTGAAACAAATATCGTATGAAAGTTTAAGTATAAAGAATAATTTAAGTATAAGGCTTGAATGTTATTCAAGTTATTTAGATTTGAAGAATAAAGATGGTATTTGTACTTAAATTTTTTGAAAAATAATTATATGGAATTTTTTAACTAGACAAATGATTTTGGACTTTTTTAAAATTAAGAAAATTTGAATTTGAGTTGTTATAGTAATGCCATGTTTACCAAAATTATGGCACCTTCCATTTGTCATGTCTATAAACTAAACGGTGATGGAGTATGCGATTCACCTATGAATACTAAATGTTAGTCCACTTAAAGGTAAGACAACGTTCATTATTGCATTTTCATACCTATGTACTTGACGAAGAAACTTAGAGAGGTATGTTAAAGGGTATGAAGAGGGTAATCTATTGGTCGAGGATGAAGAAGCATGATGCAAAGTATTTTGAAAATAGTATTTGACGATGGAGATATGTCAGTAGTGCAATCTATTCAAATTGAAGTTATACTTGGACATTTAAAGGATTTGGGACATCTCAATGACAAGCAAAGAAATTGAAACCACATAGGATAGGCATGCAAAGAAAATTTGCAGTGGGTAGCTAGGTAGGTGAAGGACTCGCTATTAAGATATGTTACGTAGGAAAGCTAGCGTCAAAAGTTGTTTGGCCATTCTCAATTTTATATAGAGTAGAGAAGTCAGCATCATTGAGAAGGCTTCTTTAAAAGTTGACGAGGGTTCACATATTATATGTTTATCCCATCCACGAGCACGTTGATGATTCAGCAGTTATGGTAGAGATGAGTCAGCTTACGAGATGAATGTAGAAAAGGAATCTAGAATACTCGGTAGGTATATTCACATCTTAGGTCTTGATACAACATGAAATAAATGTGCAGAAATGAAGTTTGTCCAAGTACAATGAGGAAAAGGTTTGGATAGGAGTGTGATAGATCCCGATGAGATGATTAGAGTTTCCCATCATAAACTCTCTTCCAATAGATTTCTCCTTTTCTAGTTGTTAGATTAGTTTGCTAATTAGGTCATTATTTGTACCAAAATTGGGCACTACACTCTTAGAAGCGTTTGAAGAGATAAAATAAAGAAAATAAATGTAAAAAGAGGACTATCTAACAAACACTTCAAATAATAATCAGAAAAACAGCACATAAATATAGAGATTTAGAGTGGTTCGGCGTATGGCCTACGTCCACTATGAAATGGTTGAATTTTATTAACTTTTGCTTGTTGGTTACAACGAATTACAATAGTAAAACTCAAGCACAACAATGATTTCGGCAGAATCTGGACGTTGAAGAGCCAAAAGTCCTTTTTTTGTAGGTCCTGGGCTGTTATTTATAGGAGTAGGTTGTAAATATCTCGCTCTGATCTCGAATGACCTCTTCTCTCATGTGGGTGGGCCCACACGATCGATCCCATGTCAGTTGCACTCGGTACATGATTGATACGAATGAATTTTTTACCGATCGGTATTTTCTCCAATCGAGTCAAGATCGATCATGAACGTTCTTTAGGTTGTACGGAAGCTACTGCGAAAATTTTATGGCATTTGAACTCGTAGATTTTGAGTGATGATCGATGCAAGTTCATATTTTTCGATGGCTATTGAATTCGCATCGATCCTTCTTCGCATCGCTCTGTTCGTATCAATCTGAGCACGTGCCTGCAATTTGATGGGCAGTAACTTCTTGGATCGATCCGCTTTTTAGGCCGAGTGACCGATTCTTCTATATGAATATGTTATCTTCGTATTGATTCGGTGCATTCCACTTCGTATCGCTTCTTATGCACTCCACTTTGTATCGATGCTTTGTAACTAATTCGTATCGATGGCCTAGATGCCACTTTGCTTCGATCACTCTCCACATCATTCGTATCGATAACTTTAGTGGCGTTTTGTATCGATCGTTGGCCGATCGATGCAAACTGAGTTGATGAGGAAACCGATACGAAGTACATATGGACGATATCGATGTTGAAGCGCTGCTTATTGATGGATACAAAGTGAAGTGATCATGATGGATACGAACTATCGCTTACTTGATGGATACGAATGGGATGGTTGTAAGACTATGGATACAAAGTGGGCCAATTCCGATGGATACGTAGGAAGCCACCGTTCGTTGGATCCGAACAAGGCCAATGCGAAAGAGGTTGACCGATGGATATGAACAAATTTATTCTCTTGGCTTGCATCGATCATATCTTGAGTATATGAACTCGGATTGACTTGAAATTTGGAACGTTGTGTTTCATGGCTTTCCTTGTCGTGCATTGCCAATTGTACCTCGATCCGGACTCAGAAAAAATTTGTCGGCATCCATAGTGAACCTACGTACAACCGGTCTTTGGGATGGACTGTTCTCGGTTTTCAGTTAAGTTCATGGTGTCACGGCCTTGCCAAAAGATGGGTTAAAATTTTCCCCCTAAAGTACGTCTTGTGAGAACATGAGTGCTTTGAAAAGTTGCAACCTCCATCCTGAATAGTTATATCTGACTCATCTGAAAGGTTGTTGTCTTTTCGTCGAAATCTATAACTTTTGATTGATCTTTAGAAATATAAATTATTGACTGCCAATTGTTGTACTATGCACTGCTATAACTGAGTATTGAATGATAGCAAACTATTGTTTGTTGTTGCAACTGTAGTTAGGTGAGCATTCTCTTCCTGTGAATTTTGAAAATTGAATATCAGTCCGACATATATATGTATGTTAACCTAACTCTCATTAACGTTCACACATTCATAGGTCGTTATCAGTTTTCTCATATCGAATTCTGTATCGATCCCCTCTTGTCGATGTGAAATTCGAATTGTAACAGCGCCGGATAGTTATTTTGGTGTATCTCTTCGTATCGATCCTCTCCTGGATCGATTCGAAGGATTGAAAAATTGTTTTCATATCGATGGCGATCCATATGAATCAGTTGGCCCCTTCGGATGTCTCACATCAATGAACATGAATTTGCATGGAGTCTCGATGCTGTTCGTATCGATGGATACGACTTTCAAGGTCTTTGAACAGAGGGATATGAAATTATCACTTCGTATCAGTGGGTTGTCGATGGGTACGAACGATTTCGTCCTGGACCGGTAGCGGATGGATACGAAGACTGTGGAAAATGCGGATTAAGGATCTTAAGGCTAGGATAAACACTAGAGGGGGTGAATAGTGTTTTAGGGAATTGTTAAATCTTTTTGATTTTTTGTTGATTTAAACACAAATGTATGCAATATTCAAACATAGATATGATCATAGAATCAAACATAAATGCAAATATAAAGTAAAAGCAGTAAAGGAAAGAACACACCGGATTTTATACTGGTTCGAAGTTACCCTACATCCAGTCCCGCACACAAGTACGGATTTCCTTTCAAAAACAATCTTTACAATTACACCCTCGATTTCAAGGCAACGAGGACCCTCCAGAATCACAATCCTCTGGGTAGAGATACTTGATTTCCGGGCAACAAGTTCTCCCAATTGATTTCCAAGGCTACAATCACACCTTTTCTCGCTAAGTTGATTACAAAAAGCCTATAACTCTGAATATCACTGAGGATCTTGTTGAGATAGTGATAGAGAATCAAACCAGAGTTAATCTAGTTAGATTCACTGTTGATTTCAGCAGAGTAATGGTAAGAACATGTATATAGAAATATGAAGAAAAATAGGAGTGAAAAACCAGAAAATATGATATCAAATTCATTGAAAGTAACTCCTATTTATAGAAGAACAACAGCCATGTCCATTCGTGAAGAGTTATGGTGAATAGACACTTCTTTTGAATTTTGAATTTTGAAACCAACTGACACCATGTCGACATGGGGTACTTAGGCATGTCGACATTCCAAAGGATTTTTTGGTATTTTGATTTTCTATGAAAATAACTTTTATTTTATATTAAAATTATTTCAAACTTTATAAATATACTTAACTATAGTTAAAATTCATAAGTAAATATAAAGAATAATATTATAGATTATAATTTTATATTTAAATCTATGTATAAATATTTAAAAGTTAAATATATTATAATTAAAAGATAGTTTAAAATCAGGAGTAATTTGACTTGAAATTAAAGATGATTTTGAGGCTAAAAGTATTTAAAATCAGGACAGATGTTTTTGAATCTTAAAAGGAAAGTTTGGAAATCATTTTGAAAACAAGATAATTTTGTAAAATCATTTGAATAAGAATTAGCGGATACAAAACAATGTTCCACTAGATTTTTCGTAGGTTCCATCCTACTTAGGGTTCCATCCCTTTAACGGGCTCGAAGTGGATTCCATTCCACGAATAAATTGGATTTTAAGATGCCAGTGCTTTTCTAGGAGTTTTAACAAAATTTCTAATTAAAGAATAAATTACTTGAATTCTTGAACTCTTGATAATCTTGATACTCATGAGTCTTCAATCTTGATATCTTCAATCTTTATACTGTACAGTCGTCATTCTTGGTACCTGCGTGGTTAACTCCTGCATATACATATATATCTAAACTTATACTATTAGTATTTATATTTTATAATCTATTCTAAGGTTGTTGTCATCAAAACCATTATCCCGTGGACTAACAATCTTCCCCTTTTTGATGATGACAACCTTTGTTTATAAAATATTATTTCTATCCTAATAACTCCCCCTAAATCTATGCCTAACAACCCTATTTTATACTTCTCCCCCTTTGTCATCAACAAAAAAACTAACTCTAAACTATATAACACCAAACTATAGAACTCCCCCTCATTCTTGGACTAAAATACCTGCATTAATAAACTTATACAATGGAATATAGAATTAAGAGATAATTATATTAATAGTCACAATAATGAATCAAAGATTTTATATATATATATATATCAATGTATAATTATATATGTTTTGTACAACAAACATCAATCCATATTAAATATCAATCAATATCAAACCAAGCAAATGAAATCAAATCAATCGAAGCAAACAATTCAAACAAAGCAACCAAATAAAATTAAACGTTACGAGGAACTTCCACCCATCCTTCTTCTCCAAAGATAGGGTCTGCTTTAATAGCATCCCAATTTTCATTGTCGTTGGTGAGAGAGACTGGAGGATGTGCTTCGTTATCATCCTTTTGTAGGGAGGAAATCATCCATCATATTGCATCGAAATGCCTTTCTTGCTCCTTGATCATCTGCATTTGACTCAATTCTAAGTGTTACTGGTTACGAAGAATGAACGAGAGAATATTCTTGAACGAATTAAGAGTTTCTTCAAGATTTTCGAATTTTTTGAATTGGATTAGCCATATTTGGATTTGTGAGAAGAATGACAGATAGAGTAGATAAGAAATAGTTTTCAGTGATGAATTCTGGAAGAAATAGGTATTTATAGGTGTAGAAATTCGTTTGAAATGAATAGACATATCGTAAATATTCAAATTTCAAATTCAAAATGAATTGTCATTTCTGACCAGTACATCCCGACATGGTCATAGGGCGTATGTCGACATGGTGTAGTGAAATTTGACGATCTATTTTAATTTTGTGAATAATTATGTATATATACATATTTATATAATATACTAACATTTATTCTGGAGATAAGATAAGCTAGATAACAGAAAGGAAATTTCATTTCATTGCATACTAAGACGATACAACGATTAAACATAAACAACTACATGAACTTTCGAATCAAAATAAATTAAAAAAATATAACGAGATACGAAAAGATAGAACTAGTTAGAGGATGATGATGATGAAGAAAGTCCAAGTTTCTTGCTGACTTTGGAAATGAACTTGTTCATCTTGGTTGAAATTTTTTCCAACTTCTTACTAAAGGATCGTTTAAGAATCCGTTGATTCTCAACAATCGTCTTTTGATTTTTGAGAAGGGTTTTATTGGATGGATTAGAAGGATAGTGGATGCTTTCCAAAGAGGTTTCACCTTCTTCTTCTTCAATTTCCATTTCATCCCCTTCTTCTTCTTCCTCTTCCTCTTCTACCATTTCCACATGAGCCAAACACTCTTCCTTTTCGGCAAGAGTCTCATAAGGTTGAAAAACAAATGGAATTTTCATAAGCAAAATGTTCGAATGGTTGAAAACATTTCTAGAAACAAATTCTTCGCCTTTGAAATCCACTCCAAAATAGTTAAAAATCCAAGTGAGATAAATTCCATGATACAAAGCGTTCTCACCCATTTCAAGATTTTTAGGACGAAGTTCATCCAAAATAACTTGTGCCCAATTAATGTCATAATTTCCAAAAATAGCAAAAAGTGCTTTGCAAACTTTTGAAGTAGGATTGTTAAAATTCCCCGATCTTGGGGTCAAAGTATGTTGCAAAAGAAGATTGACAATTCTTTCTTTTGGTCGAAAATTACAATTTTTGAATTCAAAATTATCATTCCCTTCGAAAATGTGATGAAATGTCTCACGGTCATTTTCATCGATTTTAAAATTAGAAAGATCCATTCCCGTACTCTTGCAATTGAGAATGGTACCCAAAAGATCACAATTCAAAACAATTCTAGTGCCTTTGACACTACTTCAAATTTCATCCTCATTTCCGTTATAAAATCCACAGTTTAAATTTGCACAGAAAGTTTTGACAAGATTTGGATAGCAAACAAAATCATTTTGAGAAGCATCAACAAGACTAAGAATCTGATTGTTTACAAAAAGAGAATCAATTTCATAAGAAGAAAAATCTTGAAAGATAGCAAACTTTTCGGGATGGACTTTGGCATAATTAGCATAATGGATGCACGCTTTTATTGCCTCTGGATCATTGAAGAGTTGCTCTTTTATCTTTCTGGAAATTCTCATGGTGGAGGGGTTGCTTGAAGAAGCCATTAAAGTAGAGAGTAGAGAGCTTGAGGTTTTGAAGAGAGAGTTTGAATTTGAAAATGAGAGTGAAAAGATATGATAAAAGATAGTGAATAAATGATTCTCAAATGACATGTTCTCTAGTCAAAAGATGCCTTTTCAGATATTTGAATGAAGTGAAAAGGTGGAGGAAAATTGAACCATTTGAATTCAAATTTTAATTTCAAATTCTGGTACCCATGTCGACATCATGGTGAGGGCCATGTCGACATGTCCCTATGAATTTTTGTGATATATTTTTCCTAAGTAATCTAATATATGCGCACACACACACTTATTATATGTATATATATCTGGAATATTATTAAAATCATAGTATTTTCAATATATTATTATACTATGAAAATAATAATAAAATAATAGTAAAAATTTTAAAATTCAAATAACACACCAATTCAAAAATCAATCAATCAAGCAATCAAACATCTAATTCTAAGCATGCAATTTCAACCAATTACATTGTAAATGTGTACCTTTTTCTGAGTCCATTTCTCTGAATTCGTCGAAGTCGTGAACTACCATGAAACACAAGTTTGAATTATCTGTCTTTTGATCACCATCACTTGAGGACAAATCTGAATCATCTAGAATGGCAGTAAATGCACGCTTTCATTTCTTTGCTAGATCATTGTTCATAGAAGGATTCTGCCTTTCTGGATACGGATGGTCTCTTTTAATGTGGCCTGGTTCATCACGGTTGAAACATTTGACATTATTTAGTACTACATTCTGATTTCTAGAGTTCTTATAGTTGTTTCTCTTGAGATTATTCATCTTTCTGTATTTCAGGAATTTCCTAAAATTTCTGATCATAAAGGATATCTCTTCATCATTATCACTGTTTGAGTCTGGTCCATCGATCAATGCATTGAATGACGTTGATTTCTTTTCAGATGCTTTGCTTTCTCTTCTCCCGATCACTTGGACTTCAAATGAAATTAGATTTCCAATTAATTCTTCTATCTTTATGGTACTGGTGTCATTTGCCTCTTCGATCGCAAGTGTCTTTTGATCCCATTCTGGAGTAAGAGAATTTAAAAAATTTCTGACTTGATCTTCTTCAGAAAATTCCTTTACCAAGGATATTAAAGAATGCACAATATCCTGAAATCTACTATACATATCTGAAATAGACTTATTAGGATTCATTTTAAATAATTGAAACTGATTTGTGAGCATGGAAATTTTGGTCTGCTTAACTTTGCTTGTTCCTTCGTGAGTTACTTGCAATGTTTTCTAGATTACATATGCAGACTTACAAACTGACACTCTATTAAATTCATTTCTATCAAATGAACAACAAATAATATTCATTGCTTTAGAATTATTTTGTGCAATTGTCTTTTTCTCAGTGGTCCACTATGCAAAATCAGTTGTGGGTTTAGAATATTCAGTTTGTGTGATATTCCAAGTGTCTAATCCTATAGATTGTAAATATATTTTCATCCTACATGCCCAATATGCATAGTTACTGCCATTAAAAAGTGGTGGTCTGACAGTAGACCGACCTTCTACAAATGAACTAGTGACAGGGATATTAGTGTTAGTAATAATCCAGTGTTGGTATCCATTTTGAAAACTTTTTCAAAAATTAGATTATGAAACTTTGAAAACCTTGCTCTGATACCATATGTGGAAAATGCGGATTAAGGATCTTAAGGCTAGGATAAACACTTGAGGGGGGTGAATAGTGTTTTAGAGAATTGTTAAATCTTTTTGAGTTTTTGTTAATTTAAACACAAATGTATGCAATATTCAGACACAGATTTGATCACAGAATCAAACACAAATGCAAATATAAAGTAAAAGCGGTAAAGGAAAGAACACACTGGATTTTATACTGGTTCGGAGTTACCCTACATCCAGTCCCGCACACAAGTACGGATTTCCTTTCAAAAACAATCTTTACAATTACACCCTTGATTTCAAGGCAACGAGGTACACCCTCCATAATCACAATCCTGTGGGTAGAGATACTTGATTACCAGGCAACAAGTTCACCCAATTGATTTCCCAAGGCTACAATCAAACCTTTTCTTACTTGATTGATTTCCAAGGCTACAATCACACCTTTTCTCGCTAAGTTGATTACAAAAAGCCTATAACTCTGAATAGCACTGATGATCTTGTTGAGATGGTGATTGAGAATCAAACCAGAGTTAATCTAGTTAGATTCAATGTTGATTTCGGCAGAGTAATGGTAAGAATATGTATATAGAAATGTGGAAGAAGAAGAGGAGTGAAAAACCAGAAAATCTGATATCAAATTCATTGAAACTAACCCCTATTTATAGAAGAACAATAGCCATGTCCATTCGTGAAGACTTATGGCGAATAGACACTTCTTTTGAAATTTGAATTTTGAAACCAACTAACACCATGTCGACATGGGTACTTGGGCATGTCGACATCCCAAAGGATTTTTTGGTGTTTTGATTTTCTTTGAAAATAACTTTTATTTTATATTAAAACTATTTTATACTTTATAAGTACACTTAACTATAGTTAAAATTCATAAGTAAATGTAGGGAATAATATTATAGAATTTTACTATAATTTTATATTTAAATCTAAGTATAAATATTTAAAAGTTAAATATATTATATTTAAAAGATAGTTTAAAATCGGAGTAATTTGACTTTAAAATTAAAAATGATTTTGAGGCTAAAAGTATTTAAAATCAGGATAGGTGCTTTTGAATCTTAAAAGGAAAGTTTTGAAATCATTTTGAAAACAAGATAATTTTGTAAAATCATTTGAATAAAAATTAGTGGATACAAAACAATGGTCCACTAGATTTTTCGTAGGTTCCATCTTACTTCGGGTTCCATCCCTTTAACGGGCTCGAAGTGGATTCCATTCCAAGAATAAATTGGATTTTAAGATGCCAGTGCTTTCTAGGAGTTTTAACAAAATTTCCAATTAAATAATAATTACTTGAATTCCTGAACTCTTGATAATCTTGATACTCATGAGTCTTCAATCTTGATATCTTGAATCTTTAGACTGTACAGTCTTCATTCTTGGTACCTGCGTGGTTAATTCCTGCATATACATATATATCTAAACTTATACTGTTAATATTTATAATCTATAATCTATTCTAAGGTTGTTGTCATCAAAACCATCATCTCACGGACTAACAAAGACGTCTCTTCGCATCGATAACACGAGAAACAGTTTCCACCGGTTATTTAGGACTGGGAGATGAAGCCTGTTTTGCCTGGTTACGAAACCATATAAAAGGACTTGTACTTAGCCAAATTTTGTTACTCGCTCTTGCTTTTTTTATCTCTGGCATTCGTATCGATAGAAGAACCGAGAATTGGAAATAGCCTTCGTCCCCAAATCAGTACAATAATTTAAACTTTCAAATCTACATTTCGATTTAGGCGATTAACGAATAAATCCACATAAAAAATGATGAGACTAAGGTTCATGTGCCATTCTTCCCTCGTTCGAGGCCGAGTCTATTGAAGAGGAGGCCGGAGATGGGTCGGGGCAAGGTCGAGGAAGGTTGGAATGGTTTTTGTGTTGCTTGGAGAAGAAGGAAGGTGGATAGATATGGAGAGATCACTTATATCGATTGGAGAATCGTGATTTACATCGCTCTGAGAGTGACCAAAGATCATGTCGATAGGCATAGATAGAGTTTCATATCGAGAAATGGAGTGGCTTCGTATCGACCGGAGATAGTTGGAGTTCATATCGATTGCCGTAGTTCTAGTTGCGCGATTGATACGAGGTATTGGTTCTGCCGATCGATATGAAAACGTGGCCCGTAATTAGTATGAGATGAGAGGTTCCGATCGATACGAACTGGCCTTAAGGTAATCGATTCGAAATCTTTTCCTCTAGCAATTGATACGAACGAGATTTCGGGTGATCGATCTAAACTTGCATTTTGAGGGATACGAATTTTTTGTATAACCGAACACTTGACTTCGACGAGCTTTAGCCTTGCATGTTTGAACTTAATCATTTCATTGCATATTCGACTGCCTATCTAAGCTCATCAATGGAACTATAACTTGATTGAATTTAACAAACTTTAACTTGGGTCGGTCTCGAAAGTCTGGATGGCATGGTTGTGACGGTCAGCGATGACGGACACTCCAATTGAATTCTGAAGTCTCGCCGCTTGAACATTCCCCAAATTCGGTAGACTTTCTTAAGCATTACGTAGCAGTGCACTACACTGCACAACACGTTTATGCACTTCACACTAGGTAACACACGGGCATATTATCATCTAACGATGATTTTTGATGAGTTGATTAGCTATAGAACCTACAAGTTCTAAGTAGCAGAAGTTTTGAAGTTCACCTCCCTTAGTAATAGAGATACCAGCCGTTGCGGTCGAAGTTATAGATCCAGCTCCGGACGAGCTGCCAGGGGCCAGCTTTATTGAGAATCCATAAGGCTCTGTGTCATCCAACATCTCCGAAGATATGTTGGGGTGGATATGTTTAAGACCCGGTTTTTCATTGGATGAAGTCTTATTACAGGACAGAATGATAGACCACATGCTCCCCCGGAAGGATTCACATCTTTTAACAGGCACTCGTGTACAGCCGGAACGCTCTCTCCATTCAATCAGTGCATTCAAGAGGTGCTAGCTTTCTTTGGAATCACCCCATCAGAATTGTATCGAAATGGATATGCACTGCTAAATAGTCTATTCGTTGTATTCATGGAGCATCTTTTTCGACCCCTAACCCTGACCGAAATTAGATACTTGTTCAATATCAAAAGTCGAGGATATAGACCTTCTTTCACGCTTCTAGAAGCGGTCAGGAACTGCCAAGTTGTCACTGGTGCCTGGACCAGATTGAACTACTTCAAAACTGAATGGTTCTATGTCTGATGCCCTTCAGGGTTTGCCAGTCGGTGGTTAGCCAGACGTAAATGCTACAATTTTTCCGGTAACTAGCAGAATAGTCATAACAGACACTGTAACTAAGATCTTCTTTCTTTTACATCCACAATTCGACGACCAGAAGGCGCACACATCAAAGTAATAGTATGGGTCTTTCAGGAAGTGCCAAATGAAATAAGGGAAATCGATACGGTGCTTACAGATAGAAATTTAAGAATTATCGGGCTAATCGGTCAACATCAAAGCATAAGACTGGAGGGAACGCTTAGGGAAGCTCTGACGAGATGGGTGAACCGTAAAGCACCGGATATTATAATAGCCGAGGAGGATGATGAAGAAAATAAGCCTACTGAACATGAACCCGTAGCCGGGCTTTCTGATAGCTTTTAGGGTTTAGAAGGAAGGAGAAAAGTCAAGGCAGTAGCACACAAGTGTCATAAATCTTTGAGATGGAAATCCGTAGTCGTGTCCCTTCCAGTCTTCGATATTAGAATTTCGGAGTCTCCTCCCTCGCAAGCAGAGAATCCTTTCAAAGGACTTGTCGATATTCCGATTCCGGACTATGTGTCACTTCAACATGACACCGGATTGGAGGGGCTTCAAAGTGCTCTTGATTTAAGCGAGTCTCTTCCTACAAGTTTGGCCGACATTTTCGGTTGGTCGAGGTGTTGCATACACATCCACCCTTCACGGTACTACATGATTTCCAGTCTTAAGTTGCTTACCTCTAGAGATCACTAACTCTAGTATCTCTTATTCTAGAGATACAATGACTAGGCAAGATTCTATGCCTCGAAGTCTCCGTTCGGCGTGCCAGCCATCGAGTTCGTACTATGAATCCTACCGGTGGGAGGCTGATAGAGACCGTGATCGCGGTTATTCCGGCCAAGAGCGTTATGAGAGCAATAGGGACAGAGAACACAGACATCTCTCTCGATCACACTCCTCACCCCCTCGAGCTCCACCACAACCCTGTGGCTACGGAAAGCAACCACTATAGCGTCCACGTCAAAAACCAAGCTATCACCAAGCCCACTGGGGAAGGAGCAATTAAAATTGCCCAGTTGAGAAAAGATTTTCCAAAGATTTGCTTCGATGGTTTTATCTTCCCTCCTTACATAAAGAAAATTTCATCTGAGGTAGAACAAATGATGCATGACTATATTCATGACATTTATACTCAACATAAGGAGTAGATGAAAGCCGTGGATAAAGCATCGGCGGTGGCTTTTGAGCAAGCCAAAATAATCAAGAAGTTAGAGACCGACCTCTCTTAGAAGGACCATATTATTCAAGTGCTCAATAATGAAGCCGAATCTTCTAGGCAATCTAAAATAGAGGCTACCAAGAAAGCTGACAAGGTAACTCAATCTATGGAAAGAATGCATCGAACACATTTGGCTTTGGTAGAGGAGACGGGCCACCGTAACACCACATTTATAGCTGAAAGGGACGCTGCTCTGAAAGAACTCAATGAGCTCAAAGCCAAAAAATTTAAAATCATTAAAGAATAGGATGGTGCGAATAAAGCAGCCCAAGAAGCGTGCAAGCAAACTATGGTGCTTTAGGGCGATTCAGGATGCGGCAGCTCTTGGAATTCAGGAGGTTCAGGCCCAAGTTGGGGATGAAGTTAAAATGGAGAAAGCCAGGTTAGAGGTCAACATTGAAGATCTTCTGATCACATAAAATGCTAACGTCTTGAAACATAGACACCTGACCTGGCTTGACAATTATCAAACACATTTGTACAATGCTTGGGGCCGATTAGTAGAAGATGAAAAGGTTACTCACCAAGTTGAATCCATTGATGAATTGGAGCTCGAGAACCGGGTGTTGAGCGAAGACGAATGGAAAATTCTCCATGATACGATAATCTTAGATGGAAAGGAGAAACTTGGCGCTCAACATTTGGAGGTCAGAGAAGGTTCTGGCATCGAGCATCATGATATAAGTTCTGAAACTCTCATGTCGAGCCAACCTGAAACTACATCCACGGTTGATCATCAGTTCATTCCTGCTTATAATCCAGATCAACCGCAGTTGTCTCCAGCCTAAGAGCAAGTATCTGGAGATGCTCCACTAGCTTTGAGTCAAACTGAGGAAGGCACTCTGAACATATCCTATGCTTGCTCAAAATCGAAGGCGTAACTTGAATTAATTATTAATAGTTCTCCTTTTGTTTCCATTCAGTGATTGAACTACATCGGTTATTCCTCCTACAACTCAAGAGCAACAGCAAGGGCAAGAGGCCATCACAACCGAAGCGATCACAACGACAACTACCGCACCTACGGATGGGGTACAAAGGAGCACACTTACTTTTGATGAACATATGATGGAGGAGTTTCTCGGTCATCACAGTGATCCCTTTGCCTAATTTCCTTTTGTTATGGGTGGAGTAGCATCTGCGGTCGGTTCCTCAGGCCCAACCGCTAGCGTTCTGTGAGATGCGCAAACTACTCATGAAGAGGAAATAATAGTCGAAATTAATGCTGAGATGGAAGCGGCTGCATGGGCCAGTAGTTTTGGAGGTGGAATGGCGGGCCTTGGTACAGCCCCGTTACGAATGATTTCTCCAGGAGGAACGGTTGTTGATACAAGTGCACCTATCCCGCCTCCTATTGTTGATCCTATTCCTCCAACTCCACCTTGGGAAGCATTCCTATTCACTTGAGTTCAGAGGAGGAAGTCGACGTAATGCCCCCAGCTGGAGATCTGTAGCCAAAAAAAGGTTCGAAGAGAAAGCCAAGCGGCGAATCCAGCGGGTAAATGCCGAGGAAGAAACCAAAAAGAAAGAAAGAATAGGCATGTCCCTTCGGCCCATTTTTGGTAGATAGATAGAAATCTACTTTTGCTTTCTTTTTGTAGGCCGTGTATAGATGTGGGTTCGGCCCCTACTAGTGCCACTTTTGGTATACCTTTGTACTTAACGATTTTATTCCAAAGAATGATTGAAATAAAATTTCATTTTGTCTTCTGTATTACTTGTGTTAATTTGCTTAAGTGTTACACCACTCGAACTTTCCATCGATATACTTATGAAACTTTCATTCTTTAATTCGGGCCCGGATTTATTTGCTAAGTCTTGGGGTTACTGTTTGGGGATGGAATCGAGTGTTAAGTTGAATTCCGATATCGCGCTATTTCAATCAGCGGTCGGTACTTAAGTTCTGCCCCTAGATTCGGGGAAACATTAGAAAGATCAGTCATCAGTTGTTGTTTGGCTTTAACATTCGATCTTAATCCTTATGAAAGATGCTAAAACATGAAGAGTTTTGGATAGTTTAATAGCACTCGCTCATTAGTTGGTGATCATGTCCACACTTTGGGGATTGCACCTGTTCGTCGACGGTCGGTTATTCCCGCTTATGTTTTAGTGATATGTCCACGCTCCGGGGACTTAAGTTATTTTCACGGGCAGTCATTCATGCTTGTTTAATATTTATAACTATGTCTATACTCGGGGGACTTTAGATTGATTCATGGGTGGTCTGTCACACATGATTTAAGTTTATATTCTTACCGCACTTTGGGGACTCAGAGTTGTGTTAAGGACATTTATGTTTAAACTCCAATCCGCACTCTAGGGATGTTAGAGTTAGTCGATGTTTATACTCCAATCCATGCTCTGGGGACTTAGAGTCAATTGTTGTCGATACTCCAGTTTGTATTCCAAGAATCCAGAGTTAGTTGATATTTGTACTTCAGTTCGCGCTCCAGGAATCTGGAGTTGGTTGACGTTGATACTCCGATTCGCACTCTGGGAATTCAGAATTAGTTGATGTTTATACTCCAGCTCGCACTCTGAGAATCTAGAGTTGGCCGATAGATGGTCAGTCACATCTGTTTAGGCTTTTAGGATTTCGTTCGCACTCTAGGAACGACGAATCTATCAGGATCGTGGATGGTCGGTTCGCATCCACCCTGAGTTAACAAGAGAGATCGCTAGATGCACGGATCAATCCTCCTCAAACTTGGTCAAGATACGGACGAAGTTGTTAGATGGATGGATCCACCCTCTTCGAGACCGTATTTACAAGTTTATACTTGAGCTCACATTCAAGGAATCTGGAGTTAGTTAAAGGATTGTTGTGTATTAATCCTTTTTTGACTTCTGTGTGATGACCTGCCCCTAAGCTCGGGTTTCACTTAGCGAGTAACCGGTCATATCACAGTTACTCCCTATTTGAATAAACCCCACCGTCGGGTGGAATTTAGCTCTTCGTGCATAGTGATAGTTGCATGACGCATTTCAAAAAATCACAGCTCTGGCTCGAAGAGATTGCATTTTACTGCTGAAATAAGAAAATACAACATAGCCGGTGTCCTTAATACAAATTCAAATTTCGAAATGCATAAACAAATTGCAAACGAAAAGTAAATTGAATAATCAAAGCCTGTCATGTGTAATAGCAACGAAGGCTTTCGCTGTTCCAGGCTCTCGGCAGAGTAAAACCGTTAACGGTCGATAATTTGAATGTGCCGTCTTCGAGCTTTTGTTCGATGATATACGGCCCTTCCCATGTTGCGCCCGCCCTTGATTTAGATGTTGGGGAAAGGCAAGCCCAAGGCGAGCGAAGTGAGCGGGAGGCGACGGCCGGTATACTTATAGGGGGTACCGATCCAAACTATTCTTAGACCGGGACGCTGTTTGATTCTCGATTGCTTACCAAATTCTTCGGGCCGTGGTGAACTGGTCGTCCCATGCCTTCTTCCTATCTCATTTGTATGGAACCAGGTCTTTTTCGGTTCCAACTTAACTTTCAGTAGGTAGGGCTGGGTGAGAAACGCCAACCTCCCGTGTTGCCTATTAGTAAGCGGGCCTTCGATTCCCAGTATAAACATTTGGTCTGACGGTCTCTGAGAACTACCTAACTAAAGAAGAATAGTGCTTTTTCTATGATTATTCAACTAGTAGGCATGGAGAGCTTTTTGCAAGGAAACTTGCAAGCCAAGTGTGGGGGAAGGCGAGCGTCGAACCAACTAAACCGAAGAAGCAGAAATGAAATTTTAGGGTGAAGGGGAAGCTCAAGGCGCTCGCTCAATTTGGCTCAGACCTTGATGCAGCGACTTAGGATCAAATTCATATCCTTTTTAGTTCAATTCGGCCCATGATTTTCACTTACTAGATACCAACGGAGATGGAAAATCAACAACAACAAGTAGTAAGTTCGAAGGTTCAGGGTCGAACCTTAGCATTGTATAATCGGGCGACTCGACTTCGATATGCGACTGCCCTGAAATCAGCCTCTTCACGCTTCTCATCCAACAAATCCAAAGATTCGGCAAGCAATATGGCATTTTTCGGATCATAATAAGTCACACGATGAGAAGAAACTTCCATCTCGACTGGAATAATGGCTTCTTAACCATAGGAAAGAGAGATTGGTGTGTGGCTAGTCTCGAACTTGTGGTCGGTAAGCCCATAGGCCATAGGAAGTTCATTGACCCACTTGCCCTCGCCTTTTCCAGTCGTTTCTTAAAAATAGAGTTTATAACCTTATTCACTGCTTCAACCCATCCATTCACTTGAGGGTGTGCAACTACGAAGAATTTCTTCTGAATGTGGAATCGTTGATAGAAATTCTTAAATTCAACACTGTCGAATTGGGTTCCATTATCAATGGCGATTGTATGTGGGAGACCAAATTGGCAGATAATGTTGTGGACTACAAAGTTGATCACCTTCTTCGTCATAATTGTAGCATGGGGCTAAGCTTTCTCCCACTTGGTAAAGTAATCAACCGCGATGATGGCGTACTTCGCACCACCTTTGGCTTGAGGAAGAGAGCCAATAATATCAATTCCACATACTGCAAATGGCCATGGACTGACCATCTGAGTTATCTCAGTAGTTGGGGCTCTAGGAATTCGAGCATGCTTCTGGCATCTGTCACATTTTATGGCGCAGTCTAATGCATCACGATTTACAATCAACCAATAGTATCTAGATCGGAGCATTTTCTTGGCAAGGGCTTGCCCCCTATGTGATCGCCACATTCTCCTTTATGCACATCATGTAATACTTATTTGAATTCATCATGAGCGATACACCGGAGTAAAGGAACAGAGTATCCTCTTCTATACATGACTACATTCTGAATAGTGAACCGCAAAGCTTTTTGAAGAATTCATCTCTTTTCACTCCTGCGCTCTTGCATGGTCCCATGCTCGAGATAATTTTTGAACAGAGTCACCCATGACTCCTTGTCGGGGATAACCTCAAATACCCAGCCTGTCTCCATTTCATCGATGCTCGGGGAAGATAACGTTTCCATAGGAACGAGTCCCATTTGTTGTGCTTCACATGTACTGGCTAACTTTGCTAATGAATCGGCTTTCTGATTGTGCTCTCGGGGTAAGCATTATACGGCATAATAATCGAATTGATTTAATATTTCCTGAAACCTAGTAAGGTAAGCAGCCAGTCTTCAATCCTTGGCCTGGTACTCCTCCCGAACTTAAAACACAACCAATTGCGCATCACAATAAATCTCCATAGCAATGATTTTTAAATCTCTGGTAAGTCTCAATCGAGAAAGCAGGGCCTCATATTTAGCTTCATTGCTGGCCACATGAAAATCAAACTTTAAAGCGTAGCATATAGATCATCCTTTGGGAGTTTCAAGTACAAATCCAGCACCTGAGTAATGGTCATTTGATGCACCATCAGTATGTAGCTTCCAGATATACTTGAGAGATTTGGTGGTTTCAAGCAAGTCTTCTGAGATAGTAAATTCAGCTATGAAATCTGCTAGGACATGTCCTTGAATGGCTCGCCTTGGAGTGTAAGTAATGTCAAATTGACTTAACTTGATATTCCACTTGAGTAGCCTACCAGACATCTTAGGTCGTGTAAGGACCCGTCGTAACGGGTGGTCGGTGTAAATGGTGATAAGATGAGCCTGGAAATGCGGATGGAGCTTCCTTGAGGCAATAACAAGACAATAAGCCAACTTCTCTAGATAATTTCTCTCAGCTCCGTCAGTCGTTTGCTAATGTAGTAGACCGGCCTTTGTACTTAGTCTTCCTCTCGAATTAGGGCAGCGCCGATTTTGCTGTCCAAAACTACCAAATAGATATACAATCTCTCGTGATCGATAGGGCTAGTGCTCGGAATGCACCCTTATATTCCGTAGTCCATTCAAAGTTCGGTTTTCCTTTTCTAATTAGATCGAAGAAGGGAATGCATTTGTCAGTGGATTTTGAAATGAACCTGCTCAGTACTGCTACTTTCCCATCGAGGCTCTGGACTTGCTTTATGGTTCTTGGAGTCTCAAGATTTTTGATTTCCCAGATCTTTTTGGGATTGGTATTGATTTCTCGGGCGTTGACGATAAACCCAAGGAATTTTCCTGATGCGACCCCAAAGTGACATTTCAATGTATTGAGCTTCATTCTATATTCTCGAAGGATGTTAGACATTGATTTCAGGTCTTTGATATGATCAGTGCAGAATCATGACTTTACTAGCATGTCGTCCACGTATACCTCCATTGTTTTCCAATCTGGTTGGCGAACATCCGATTAACCAATCGTTGGTAAGTTGCGCCGGCATCTTGAGTCCGAAAGGCATAACTTTGTAACAATAAAGTCCCAGATCAGTCATGAAGCTGGTATTCTCCTTGTCGAGAAAGTGCATGGGTATCCGGTTGTAACAAGAATATGCATTCATGAAGGATAAGAGTTCATGCCCAGCCGTTGAATCTACGAGCTGATCGATTCGAGGAAGTAGAAAACTATTTTTGGGGCAAGCTTTATTCAAGTCTGAGTAGTCGACACATGTTCTCCATTTCCCGTTTGGCTTTCGGACAAGTACAAGGTTGGATACCCATTCCAGGTATAATGCATCTCGAATAAATCCATTCGATTTAAGCTTATCCACCTCTTCTGTAAGGGCGACAGATCTCTCTGGATCCATACCATGCCTTTTTTGTTTGACCGGGACGTGTCATGGTTCAATGTACAATTGTGGCTCGCTATGTCCGAGGAGATTCCACACATGTTAGAATGTGTCCAAGCAAACATGTCGAGGTTTACCAAGAGAAACTCAACAAATTCCTCTTGCATCTATTGGCTTAACTGAGATCCAATCTTTATCATTTTAGAATCGTCGTTATCATCGATCGGGACATCGATTGTCAACTATGTCGGAGAATCTTGACTGTCTTTACTTTCATCTTCACTTTCGGAATCTCTCGGGTCAAGATCCCTTGGGAATTGGTTGTGGCGCCCGAGCCTAGGCCCAGGCATCAATTGTCAATTCTCAACAAAGCGGACACGGAGAGATTCCTCTACGCCCTGTCCTTTTTCCTTTCGTTGTGCCACTCGCCGCTCAACAACATAACAGGCTCGTCAAACAGCCTGGTCTCCTTGAACGACTCCGACTTCGTTGTCGGTAGGGAATTTTAGTGTTAAACACTAAGAGGCAATTGCAGCCCTAAATTCAGCATGGGTCGGTCGTCCCAAGAAAGCATTATATGGGGAGTCTATGTCCAGCACAACAAATTGTAACATCCAAACTCTCTGGCATACTCCAATTCCTAATTCCATTGGCAATTCCACCATTCCGGTGGGTATAGTCACACTCCCATTGAAGCCATAAATGCGAGATTGGCAAGGCTTCAAATCTTTAGTCTCCGTTTTCATCTGGTCATAGGCTCGCTTAAACAAGATATTCATTGAACTCCCACTGTCTAACAAGATCCTCTTCATCCAAGCAGGACCTACTTGAGCTGATATGATAAGTGGATCGATGGTAAGGCTTCGATCCAGTCGGCGTCTCTTTCTCGAAAGACGATGTCGTCGGTCATCGTCTTCTGTTGCTTGGCCGGAGCCCCATCTTCCAAACTACTACAACATTCGAAGCTCGCATGCCTCACTGAACTGGTATACGACTCCATTTCCTTCCAGCTTCAATCTGCTAGATGAGGACCACCACTAACAGTATTTATCACCAACCTCCCGCCGGTACGAGCGGGTTCCTACGGTCTCACCTGATTCGACACATGGTTCTGATTTGATGGGCGCCGCAGTCCCGCACCTCTAGACTGTGGCGCTCGCACAAACTGCTTCAATTTTCTCTCGTGTATCAACTTTTCAATGATATCCTGCAAATGATGGCACTTGTTCGTGTTATGGCCATAGCTTTCATGGAATCTATAAAACTTCCCTGTCCGAATCTGTCTCTCCGATAACTGTTTCGGAGCAGGTTTCTTGTACTGAATAGTATGGTAGGTCAATAAATATACATTTTCCAACGATGTATTCAAAGGAGTATAATTATCAAACATAGAAGCCCTACGACATGGACCACGATTCTGATCTCGCTTCCTATTTTGACTACCATCGCATTTCCATTGATTTTTCTTATTCTGTATGTTCAATTGCACTTTTTTAGAACTCTCCCTGATTTATTTAACAGCAACATTGCTCTAAATTCCTTCCACATTAGGCCATGCATCATCCTTTTTCCTACACTGTTTTGCATCCTCCCTCCTTAAGAATTGGGTTGCCTTGGAATAGAAACGGTCCAATGACGCAGGAGATTTTCCGGCCAACCAGTTTCCAAACTCAGAATCGGGATCAATTCCCTTATTTAATGCCATCAGAATAGATTTATCATTGGGATTACTAATCTCAACGCATGCAGCATGAAATCTCTCCAAATAACGTCTGAGTGTCTCACCAGGAGCTTGACTGACACTAGACAAAGTATAAACATCCTTCGACCTAGTTACATGCATGCAGAACTACTCAACAAACTTTATCGCCAACTGATCAAAGCACGAGATAGATCGAGGTGGTAAATAGGTGAACCACATAGTCACTATGTCCCCCAGCGAGATCAGGAAACTTCGGCACTTAACTGCATCATCAGCTCATGCAACATTCATTAAACATTCATACTTTAAGATATGTTTATTAGAATCATAGCTCCCTTCATAAACGGGTAAAGTAGGCATCCTAAATCATCGAGATGGTTCAACATAAAGTATCTCATCAGTAAAAGGAGTATGACCCTGGGAGATTCCCCAGTCGTCATTGGTGAGGCCTTGACTCTCTCGGATCATTTGGCGAATCATCGTCGGGATGTCCGGCATTTGGACATTTTGGGCCTGCTGGGCCAAGATTTGGTCGGGTTCCACAATGCAAGGATGGGCCGAACGCGGTCGACGATCCATGTCTCGCTCCTTGGTTCTAAGTTCTCCGAAACATAAAATTCGGGAGTGTGTCGACGACAGTTCGGATCTGTTCAATTTCGAGCATCGACTCCCAATTCAGTAGCAGTGCGGTTTTCTATAACATGATAAGGAACCGTGCCTCCCTGGGAGGAGGGTCTAGTCTGATAGCTGGTTGACGGGTCAACTCTCGGTTGCCCAGTATTCAATATATGCTGATGTCCAGTGGCTTGAGTATAACTTTCGTTTAGCTATGGACGTGCAGATCTGTGATGGTAATCTAAAGAGGCTGAACTCTCACTAGATGAATAGGAAGCCTGATCCCTCCTGGATCTCCTTCGTCTTTAATAGTTCAGCTGGTTGGTCAGTTCTGCATTAACATGAAGTTTTTGAGTGAGCTATAGGCGGCTCTGAGTTAGTTCTTGCATAAGCAGCTGAAACACTTCCCTGGTGACAGGGCCCTATGGGTCTGATGTTCGGCAGCATTCTAATTGGCAGGAGGTAGCTATATGGGATTCTGCCTGTTCCGTCCTTCTGGATCAGCAGTGGTTGAAGTAGTCCTAGTGTTAACCATTGTGGGTGGCAAAGGTCTTTCCTAGACTTGATTCAAATTTGAATAGGATGTAAGAACTTTAAGCTTGAAATCTGGATCTTCTTCTTTGATTTATGCAATCCGATATCGATAGTATATCCAATGAAGTATGAGAAAAACTAGGTTTTCTCAGTGAAAGCACCAAAGTGTTTGTACCAAAGTTGGACACAACACTCTTCGAAAGCGTTTGAAAAGATAAAATCAAGAAAACAAATGTAAAAAGAGGATTATCTATTAAAAACTCCAAACAATAATCAGAAAAACAACAGATAAACACAGAGATTTAGAGTGGTTCGGCATATGGCCTACGTCCACTATAAAATGGTTGACTTTTATTAACTTTTTCTTGCTGGTTACAATGAATCACAACAGTAAAACTTGAGCACAACAGTGATTTCAGTAGAATCTAGATGTTGAAGTGTCAAAAGTCCCTTTTTTGTAGGTCCTGGGCTGCTATTTATAGGCATAGGTTGCATATATCTTGCTCAGATCTCGGAAGACCTCTTCTCTCACGTAGGTGGGACCATACGATCGATGCTATGTCATTTGCACTCGGTCCGTGATCCATACGAACGAATTTCATATCGATCAATATTTTATACAATCAAGTCAAGATCGATCGTGAACGTTCTTGAGGTTGTACGCAAGCTTCTGTGAAAATTTGGTGGCTTTTGGACTTGTATATTTTGAGTTATGATCGATGCAAATTCGTATTTTTCGATAGCTGTTGAATTCACATCGATCCTTCTTCGTACCGCTTTGTTCGTATCAATCCGAGCACATGCCTGCAAGTTAACGTGGTGCTAACTTCTTGGATCGTTCCACTTTTTAGGCCGAGCGATCGATTCTTCTATATGAATATGTTCTCTTCGTATCGATTCGGTGCATTCCACTTCGTTTCGCTTCTGATGCACTCCACTTCGTATCGATGCTTTGTAACTGATTCATATCGATACGAACCAAGGCATTTCATATCGATGGCCTGGACACCGCTTGACATCGATCGCTCTCCACATCCTTCGTATCGATAACTTAAGTAGCGTTTTGTATCGATCGTTGGCCGATCGATGCAAATTGAGTCGATGAGGAAACCGATACGTAGTGCATATGGACGATATCGATGCGAAGCACTACTTATTGATGGATACGAAGTGAAGCGATCATGATGGATATGAACTACCGCTTACTTGACGGATATAAATGGGATCGTTTTAAGACTATGGATATGAAGTGAGCCAATTCCGATGGATATGAAGGAAGCCATCATTCGATGAATTTTATACGAAAGAGTTTGACCGATGGATATGAACAAGTTTATTCCCTTGGCTTGCATCGATCATATCTTGAGCAAATGAACTCGGATTGACTTGAAATTTGGAATGTTGGCTTTCGTGGATTTTCTTGTCGTGCGTTGTCAATTGTAGCTCGATCCAAACTCAGAAAAAAATTTCGGCATCCATAGTGAACCAGTGTATAACCGATCTTTGGGACGGACTGTCATCGGTTTCCAGTTAAGTTCTTGGTGTCACGGCCTTGCTAAAAGGTAGGATAACAGTCCTTTTTTGTTTGCATGGTTGCTTTAGATAGCTAGCTAACATAGTGTAACGACCCTAACTTTAAATTAATCAAATAAATTAGTTAAAAGGCCAGGGCAACCCAAACAAGAGAAGCAAAGGGAAATAAAAAATGGAAAATGGGTATGAGGGCCAAGCCAAAGTTATTATGAGACAATAAACATTACTCCTCTCCATTCATTTATTTCATCCTACCTAAAATAAAATAAAAGGCTAATAAAGAACTTTATTAGTTACGGCTTGGAGGGAAGGAAAATAGAAAAAAGATAAAGAAAGCGCAAGCAAAAAAGGATTAAGAAGAAGACTAAAGCTAGATATCTTAGAGATCTAAGTGTGTAATACTTAACCTATCTATACCTCTAATATTTGGCTTTGTTCTAGATTTTTATGTTTTTAAGTATGATGGGGTACACATAGATTATTATTAACAAATACAAAAGCTTAATGAATGTTTTAGGGAAGATTAGATAAACACGGGATGTTTAGATATGTTTCCCTTACTTTAGTGGTTTCGAAAGTTAATGGAAATTTTACATCATGTTCTAATCATGGTTTTAGATATGACCTTTTGGTCTGAGAAGTTTCTTTGGCCTATATGATTTATTGAAGGTGCATAACTAGAAAATAATTATGGAAATAACCCTTAAAAGTCCAAACAAAGGTTATATATGTTAGAACAAATGTTCACAAATTTCCTAGGAATTTATTAGAATATTCTACAAGGAAAATAAACCAAAAAGGGCTAAGTACTGTACAGTGGGGCAAGTGGGGAACTACGGGGAGCATGAATAATTTATATGGAAAAATATATTAATCTGTTGGGGAAAAGATAAACCAGATCCAATTCATTTGCTGAAAAGAAAGAAAAGGAATAGAAAATAATAGAAAGTAAAATAAAGACGAATGGAATAACGACACATGTAAAGACGTTATCAAGGATGTCAGGGTTTGTTGGAAAACAGCGTTGGTGCAGTGACTCTATGTTTACAAATTTGAACTACGCATAATATAAATAGTATATTAATAATAAAAGTGGGAAGCACTTAGCATTAGGGCAGAGTGGTACCGAACCAAGGGAAGTAGTAATGAAACCCGATAAGAAAATAATAAGTAGGTGAGACTTGGGGAGAGGCCGGGTCAGTAATGGGAAGAGATCCTGCACTAGAAATAAGGTTCGAAGTGCTATTGATACCGGGTGGGGATGCTCACTTGAATTCACACCTTGAGAAGGTGAGGATAGACATCCAACTTCCAAGGATTGCAGGGCGGTTTCACAAGTTAAACAAACGTTTAAAGTAGGTGCACACCTTGGGAAGGTGAGTAGAGGCATTTACGAATGCACACATGGGGAAGGTGAGGCAATCAACTATGCAGGGGCATAGTATTAAATTGTTAAAGAAAAATAAATTGAAACTGCATAAGGCACGATATTAGTTTGTGATGGGAAATGAATAAGAACTGGGTGGGGCACAGTATTAGATCGTTAAAGAAAAGTAGGAAGACTTGTGTGGGAAACAATAATCAATGTAAAATAAAAATAAGTAAGACCTGTGTGGGGAAGTATTAAACAACTAAAGAGAAATAAGTAAGACTTGCATGGGCATAGCATTAAGTAGTTAAAGGATAAATAAGAAAATGTGCAGGGTGCAGTGTTATAGTAAATTAAATAATAATCTGAGGTGGATACCAGGTGGGAACTGTCTAGGGAGCATATTAGTTAAGTAATGCAATGAATTAAAAGGTTGAACTAAACTGGGAATTTAGTAGGGACTGCGCCGGGGGTGTAAAATTAATTAAGGACCACTTAGGGAAGTGCAGGATGTAGACATAAGTAAGATCCAATTGCACAGTACTTTGAATGTCTCATGATGTTGAATAGTGAATGAAAACCCAGCCTATGTAGTACGTTTTGCTTTCACTATATGATTGTTGTTGGGGTAAGTATTATTCATACCAAACTATATGTCTGACCCGTGTTTTTATTGTTGTTTTTCCCATAAACTCATGAATGCTCATTTGAGTAGTCTGAGTTTATGGGATTAGACAGGTTTGAAATAAGGGATGCAGTAGCATATCTAGGATGGATAAGGAGGCTTGGTAGCTAATAAAGATTTTTGTTTCCGTTATGTTATGGAGTGCATGCCAAATCACCATATGTTGATTCGACTCTTTTTATATTATTTTCTATTATATTTTACTCTTGCATAGGCACATTTTGGGATTAATTCCGAGTGAAATATATGTAAAGAATGCTTAAGAAAATTTTGATGTAATAAGGGTATCTAGCTGCTCTGTTTACTTTATCCATGTTAGCTAACAAACTGAACTCATTTTTGTCGTTGGAAGATAATTCCGGCGATGATTGAAGAATCATTGGCATTCATCTTCGGGTCTTAAGTAGGGGATGTTATAGTTTAGTATCAGAGTATAGGTTAAGGACACTTAAGTAAAACAGAGCTAGAAATTTGGAATAGTACTTAGGATAAGATGAACACTCTGGAGAGGGGATGCGCTATTATATGTATAACGTACTTGTGTATTGCTATATAGATATATTGGAAGATTTATCCATCCTTCTATTATTGTTTCACCTTCCATCATTTTGTTTTTGATGAAAACTTGCTTAACATAAAAGAAAGATCAAGTTGAGAAGTGGATGAGTTACGATAGGGGAAGCAAGTGTAAGAAGAGAAGCTGAAAGCACATAGACTAATGGAAGGAATGAGGGAGAAATCCCAAGAGCAATAGGAGAGGAAGCTGCACGACTAGCAACTGAGGCAGGAATAGCTGTGATTGTCTTATTTAGGCAGTTCATAGCTTAGAGGGAAGTTGCACCGAAGGCGGCTTAGCCATGACCTGTGGCGGTGAGAGAGGATTTCCCAAATATTAACCAAAATGATAGAAATCTTGGAAGGAAGGCATTTATAGGGAAGGAGCCTAAAGTAGAAGTGCTAAATTGGCTAAGAACTTATGAGTACATATTTGGAGACTTGGGATTGAATGATGCGTAGAAGAGAAGGTTGGCATCAAGACAGTTGTAGGAAGATGCACTAGACTAGTGGGAGACAGTAGTGGTTGAGACCACGGAGATGAAGATCACTTGGGAGGAGTTAAATGAAAGGTTTGAGATGCAGTTGATATCAGAATCTCAATATAGTGTGTTACTGAGAGAATCTATCGATCCGAAGCGGGGTGACCTTATAACGAAGGGGTTCAGCAGAGATTTAACTTATTGGTTAAGTATGGCAAGGAGATCACGAATACCTTAATGATGAAGAATGAGAAGTTTATTAAAGGTAAAAGCAAGGTCTTGACCATAAGTTGGTGGTGCATCTACCATCTTCTTTTGAGTTTGTAGTTGACATGACTAGAAGGTATGATGGGATGTACCAAATCCCCAAATGTAGAGAAGGGTTGAGGCAAGACCCAAAGAAGAGCAAAAGTAGTTTATCCTATATACAAAAGGCAAGGAAGGAGCATAGAAGGGAAAAGAGAATGTAGTTGCTATCACCAAGGTTGTATACTTTAACTATGGACAAAAGGAACATTATGCTTCGAGGTTCCATATGTGAAAGGAGTTTGAGAAGTTAAAGCGCTTCAAGTATGACAAAGTAGGACATTTGAAGAAGGGCTACCTATAGCTTAAAGCGCATGTTTATGTTTTGGAGGGACCAAAGGAAGGACCACCTGTTGGGGGAAAGAGACAAGGAGAAATTCTTGAAAGGTATGACTTTGATATCTAGTATTTCAGTTAGATTACTGTTTGATACTGGCTGTTATAGCTAAAGAGTTTTTTGATAAACTTGGTTTAGGAGTTACCTATTTAGCCACTTCCATACATATAGAAAATCTATTAGGACGATATACCACTCCGAGATTGAGATGCACCGACCTAGATATTGAGTTAGGCGAGTGTAAGTTTTCTTATAATCCCTACGTATTTGAATTCATAGGCTTCAGTGCTATTTTAGGGATGAATTGGTTGGAGGAGTATAGTGCAACAGTGTACTACATAGAGAGGATAATTACTCTGAGTCATCCGGACCACACAGATAGAGTACATATGGTCTTGGAAGAATATGGAGAATTGCGTAGGGATCTTTTATTCGCTTTGGAAGAAGAAGATCATGGAGCAGTACATGTAACAAAGGAGTCCGAGATGTGTTTGAACCTGTTTCGAGGTTCCCCGAGAGTGATATGATTTTCTATTGATTTGCTACCAGGGACTTAACTGTTTAGTTAACCTCCAAGTAGAATGCCTCCAAAGGAGATAGAGGAGTTGAAAAGGCAATTGGCAGAGTTAGAAGGAAAGAGTTTCATAAGGACAAGCAGTTCGCCTTGTTCTAACACCCCAAATTTTTAGTAACATTATTTAGCACATTTAATTAAGTAAAATAACATAATGTAAAATAGTTAAGGGATTGAGGTTTGTGTAATTATAAGGGTAGCCATGCCAATTAAATCAATGAACTAAGGGAAATGAAATAAAAAAATTAGGTTAGATAAGGGGCAAAATAGGAATAAGACAAGTTCTAATACCCTAAACCCTTAAGCCATATTCTCATGTTCATTATTCACAATCACAAACTAAAATAAAAGCTATAGAGGCTAACCACCATTAAGGAAAATCAAGAAGATAAAGCAAGAATCAAGAGGAAGCCTAATCAACTTGATCCAAGATCAAATCTCAACTCTTTAATCACAAAGCTAAGGTGAATAATAGGTTACATATCATATTTTGATATTTTTGGTTTCTAGATCAGATCTGAATATTTTGCAAAGTATATTGCCGTGTTTTGGATTATTAAAATGGATATATATATATATATATATATGCTTGTTGATGGATTTTGCTAATCCATATAGATTTTATCATATGTTTTAATGTGAAAACCCTATTAAATGACATCCAAATGCCTTGCCATTTTAGGATAAGGTTAGAAATAATATTTTACATACGGGTTTTAATTTTCATAATTTTTTGAATTAATATGGATATAATATTAATTTTCTAGTGAAGAAAATGGTTATTTGGGTTTAAAATTACTTATGGTTAATATATGTATGTTTTAGGTCCAAAATTAATATATGCTAGAAAACATATTAAAAATGATTTATGGGAATTTTTGTAGATTTTTCGTAAGTGTTTTAATAAGTATACAAAATTATTTAAGGTTTAGGACATAAATGTTTTATATATTTAAGGGACATTTTGTAAATAATTTAATTTGTTTATTTTTGAAATCTCGGCAGTATTGTTAGAAAAGAAATTAGCAACCAACCATATTTTGACAAACAAAGCAGGTTAGTTGAAAAGAATTACTTTAAAAATATAGAAATCAGACTTTACGTTCTTTTTACATGTTTTGCCACTTTTGGCACCTAGCCTTCGACACCTTACTTCCGTCTCCATCACCATCGAAACTGATGCGCATGGTATCTAAGACTTAGTACACAGCGAACTAGACTTAGGCAAAAGGGATGTAGTTGAAACAACGGGTTTTGAAGGGGTCGAAGCTTTGCTTTGTTTTAAAAGAAAATGTGCCTGCTTTTCTTTCGAAAGGAATGCTTTCAATTTAGTTAGCTTTCGACTTGGTTAAATAGTTTTAAGGAATGGTTTCGATAGAGGTTGCGCATTTGGTTTTATAAAGAAGCTTTTGACGGGCTCGAAACCCCTCGCTGTCGCATCTTACCTTTTGAAGCAATGCCTTCGATAGGGTTTCTTTGTTTTAAAACCATTCGCTTCTCCAATACTTTCTAAGGGATTAGTTTCGAAACCATCCACTTCTTTTACTTAGGAAATAGCTTTCGGAAGTGTTACTTTTGACTTTCTTCTTTTAAGACCCTTTTGGGATTTTGAAAGATAAACCCAAAGGTTTCGAAAGGTACAATTTTGAATGGTTTCGAAAGGTCATTCCACATATTTTACTTGAACCCAAATTCTTTCATAAGGCTTGATGAATTCAATGCTTTCAAAAGGTTTAAGAGAAAGGTTTCGAAGGAGTAGTTCCCCAATGTTTTCGAAAGGTTATAAACGTAAGTTTCCAAAGGTTTTCGAAAGGCATATTTAAAGTGTTTTGAAAAGAGTACGTTTAAGGTTTTAAAAAGCTTTCAAAAGAGAGGTTTTGAATGTTTTCAAAAGGACTATGTAAATGGTTTCAAAAGGTATGTTTTGGCCTTTCAGGCTAAGGGCTTACTTGTATCGAAAGGTTAGTTTCAAGGGTATCGAAAGGGGTACTTTCAATAGTTTCAAAAGATATTGTTTAAATATTTAAACAAAGGTTTAGATTCTTTCTTCAACAACGTTTTGGGAAAAGTGTGTGTGTATATATAACATGGAAAAGTGTTTTGAGTAAAGCATAGAATATTTTCCTTGTTTAAGTATGATTTAAAAGGATTAAATCATTTTGAAAGAAAAGGTTTTTAAGGAAAATTTATAGGTAGTTTACCCCAAGTAAAATAACACAAATATTAGAATACCAGATGGGACTGGTATACGGTCGGGCCCTGTACATTAGCTATTAGCCCATACCTAATTTAGTCCAAAATTCCTATATGTAGGGCTTTGTCACAGGTAAGACTAAAATGATGTTACATACGGAAAGAAATATACAGAGTGAGGATAGGTTATTGGTGAGCCCATAAAAACATAAGGATCGGTTGACCTTGGGAGAACTAAGTTAAGGATAGACCATTCGGAAGAGGAGTATCTAACAAAAGTTAAATTATTTGTTTATTTTGTCAAGTAGGCCCGAGTCAGCCAAATGTGAGTAGTTAGCCAAACAAAACTATGCTCGGACGGATAGTCCATTTGTTACCTGATTTATATGCATATATGATATTGTTATATTGTTTTAACCAGTTTTGGTTGCAGGATTAAGATTTGCAAAGGATATATTTTAAAAGGATATTAGTGAGGGAAACCTATTCCGCTAAGCGGTGTGGCCTCACTTAATATCAAATAACCATGACGTATAGTATTATTCACACCAGGCTTTATGTCTGACTTAAAGTTTATGTTTTCCTCTTAAATTCTCCGGTGCTGAAGATTGATTTAAGTAGGCTGATGTTTGAGGATTTATAGGTTTTAATGGGTGGACGAATAAAGCTTCCAAAGACGAGCAGGAGGATGAAGTTAGCTATTTAGGTGTTGTTATGTTTTATTTCCATTGTGTTGTATTATGTCTTTTATGACTATTTTGTACTCTAGTCATCCAAGGGGCATCTTCATATGTCGCTCTTGGTGTATTTATGTGATAATTATAATTGATCTAAACCCGAGAAACGATTGGGAATATGTAACTTGGATATGAAATGTTGTTTTAAAATTTAATCAGAAAAGTGTTTAATTTGTGATGATTTTATTTCATATTCAAGTGCTTCTGATATTATGAATACCATTAACATTACCGTATTTGGTCATCGGAAGTTAGTACTATAGATGATTGCAGTATCTGTAGCGCTTAACTACGGGCCTCCAGAAACGAGATGTTATATTTGTGGACCAGCAGCAGTGTTTGTGAGGAAATCAAACGGGGCATTGAAACTATGTATTGACTATCAGAAGCTAAATAAAGGACGGTGAAGAATAGTTATCCTTTGCCAAGAAATGATGTTTTATGAACAGTGGTCGGTTATGCCATTAGGGCTGACCAATGCACCTGCATTCTTTGTAGACTTGATGAACGGGATCTTTCAAGATAAGCTGGATAGATATGTGTTGGTGTTCATAAATGATGTTTTGGTGTACTCTAAGAATGAGGAGGAACATAGCAGTTCACTTATGGCTTGTGCTAATTAAAGGCAAAATTTTCTAAATGTCATTTTTGGATGAGGAAAGTGAAGTTCCTATGCCATGTGATTTCAGAAGAAGGTTTAGCAGTGGATCCTTTAAAGATTGATGTAGTAAATGTGTGGAAAAGACCCGAGACTATGATTGAAGTACAAAGTTTCATAGGGTTGGATGGTTATTACCAGAGATTTATCAAAGAATTCTCCTCTATAGTTGCACAAATGATGAGGCTGACCAGGAAAGGTGAGCAGTTTATTCGGGCGCAGGAGCATGAGAGGGAATTCTTGGAACTGAAGTATAGATTGACAAATGCATTTGTGTTTATAATACTGAAAGGGAATGTAACATGAGTGTACACACTAAATCAAGATTGGGGTTAGGTGCAGTATTGACGTAGAAGGGTGGAGTAATTGCTTATGCATCTAGACTGTTGTGACGGCATGAAGTTCGTTATCCAACACATGATTTTGATTTGGCAGCAGTTGTTTTCGCGTTGAAGATTTTGAGACATTATCTCTTGGAGGAAAGGTTTAAGTTGTATATTGACCATATGTACTTGAGGTATTCTCTCTCAGAAGGTGCTGAATATGAGGCAGCAAAGGTGGTTAGAGTTTATATCATCATATCATTTGGGATAGAGTATACCCTAGGAAAAGGCAACAAAGTAGCTAATGCCTTAAACTGAAAACTACAAAGTTGTGTTTATGCTATGATAGAAGAATGGACTGTGTTATAAATATTTTCTAAATGTAATGTGTAGTTTCGATTTAGTAGTGGATCGAGTAGTGCATCCAGAATGCCATCATGCTTAGAAGTCAATCCTATGTTGGTAGAAAGAATAGCTGAACCGCAAAAGGAAGACAAGTACTATGCAGACATAGTAAGGAATTTGGAATCAGGAGCCGGAGTAGTAGAGCTAAAGGGGTTTAGTGTTGATAGAGAAGGCAGACTGTAGAAGAATAGTAGGTTGTATGTTCCTAATGCAAAAGGACTACGATTAGAATATTGGGCGAATGCTATCGTTCAAAATTTACTATACATCCTGGGGTGCAAAGATGTGCCAAGATATGAAAAGGGGTTTCTTCTGGGATGGCATGAAGAAAAATGTAGGAGAGTATGCGAAAAGATGTCTTACATGCCAGCAGGTGAAGGCGGAACATCAAAAGCCAAGTAGGCTCCTGTAGCTTCTAAGATTCCGATGTGGAAATGGGATTCAGTGTCTATGGATTTCATGGATGGGTTCTCAAGGAAAATGGAAGGAAATGAAGGCATATGGGTTATAGTTGATAGACCAACTAAGATTTCCCATTTCATTCCATTGAAGGTTAAGAGGACAACGTCAAATTTAGCAGAGATATATGTGAAGGTAATAGTGAGACTTCACAGAGTGCCTAGCTCTATTATTCGTGATCGGGATTCGTTGTTCACTAGCGTGTTCGGTGAAGTTTGCAGAAGGTATTGGATATAGAACTGCATATGATACTGCAGACCATCCATGGATAGATGGGCAGATTGAGAGGGTCAACCGGGTCCTAGAATACTTGTTGAGAGCATACATTTTAGACTTTGGTGGATCTTGGGAGGACTACTTACATCTGCTCATATAACAACAGCTACTAGAGCAGTATAAGGATGGCTGCATTTGAGGCATTGTATGGAAAGCCATGTAAGTTGCCTATATGTTGTTGGAAGCAAGATATAGGATTGTGTTAGGACTAGATGTGGTGAAGGATGCCACTAAGATGGTGCTATTGATACGAGCAAGAATAAGGACAAACTAGTCTAGGCAGAAGACTTATGCCGACATAAGGAGAAAGGAACTGGAGTTCTGTGATTTCCTTGAATTCTAATAAAAATTATTCGAGATATTTAATTGGATAAATTAAATAGAATAATATGAATAATTAAGGAGGAATTTTCGAAGGGGTAAACTTGGAAATGGGGCTACATTTCTTAGTATAAATCTCTTCCTCCACTTGAATAAACTTTTACTTTTTCATTCATAACTCCTCACCAATATTTCGGATGACCATTAAAAGCTACAGGAAGAGCAACAAATTGAAGATAAGGCTAAGTAATTAAAGATAGGAAATTATCTCATTCTTCAATTAACTAATCAAGGTGAATAATCATGTTTATCATCTCATTTTTCTCTGTTTCGATCGGCTATGAGTTATACCGATTCATTATGTTTTGTTTAGGATACAACCATTTAAACCTTTGTTTAGATAAAACATAGGTTTTTTTTAATGTTAATGGGCTAATTAACACGTTTCTATTCGGTTTTGGTTAAATTCCAAATTGTTTTGATCTTCGTATGCTTTGAAATTTTTATATGTTAAAGAGAACATATTAATGGATTTTCTGGAATTATTCTAGAATTTTTCAAGATGTTTTAATAGTTACATAAAATTATTTATGGTATGGGACTTAAATGTTTTGTATAATTATAAAGGGGAAAGGGGCCTTTTCAAATTCATTTAAATTTCAAAATAAGGAAAGTCGGCAGTAATTTTCAATATAAAATTCTGGCAACCAATTAGATTTAGACAAACAAGGCAGGTGGGGTACAAAAGAACCGTTTTAAAGAAAAAAATTCATTATTTCAACTTTTTCGGAAAATGCTTCCGCCTTCATTCGAAACCTTCCGACATGGTCGAAAGGTATCAAACCTTTTGGCTAGGTCAAATACCAATGCACATGGGATCGGGCAACGGGTACGTAGTGAATTGGAAGGAGTCGAAAGGCTTGGGGGCAAAAGGTTAGCTTTCAAAGGAGATGAAATCTTGTTTTTGTTTTAAAGAAAGTACGCATGCTAGGTTTCAACAAATAGCTTTCGAAGTTGTCAAATGGTTTAAGAGAAAAAGGTTTCAATTTATTTTCTTTCTTGTTTTAAATGAAACCTTTCGACAAAGTCGAAAGGTGTAGCTTTCAACAAGGTCGAAAGATAGTTGTCGCTCCCTAACCGTTCAACCCAGATGGAGTCAAAGGTAATCTTTTATTTTCTAAAACCTGTCGTGTCTCTCTATTGATTTCGAAGGTTTGGTGCCAACAGTTCATTGTTTTCGAAAGGTTTTGATTCGAAAGGTTTGATTTCGAAAGGTTTTGATTCGAATGGTTTGATTTCGAAAGATTTTGAATCGAAAGGTTTTAGGTTTCAAAGCAGTGATTTTGACTCTAATGTTCTTCTGATACTTAAAGGTTTTTAAAAAGGTTTCAAAGGGGTTACCTTTAATGATTTTGAAAGGTTTTGATTTTAATTGCTTTCAAAAGGTTTATAAATAGTTTTATAAGGGGATACCCCAGGCTTTCGACTAGGTCAAAGAGAAACCTTCCTAGAAGGTCGAAAGGTATGGTTTTCATGCTTTTCAAAGGCTGATGTTAATTTGCTTTCGAATGCTCTAAGGGGTTTAAGGGGCTATTTTAAGCCATTTTTCCTTAAGTAAATTGCTAACTTTTGGGTTACTTCGAAGGGTTATAGCATAAAATACACATTTTTGTTTGAATAAGTAAGGGAGATGCTTATATAAATTGGATGTTAATAAACCTTGGGGACACCAAGGTGGGTTTAATGTTTTCAATACATAGTTTGAGGTTACAAATAGAAATGTGCTTTCGAAAATATATAATGGGGCTATCAATGTGTTTTTATTTAATTTAACCTAATTGGGGCTACTAATGGAAATAGGTTAAACAGGTGGTATACCTAGGAAAAATAAGTAATCATGGGGATCATGAATTTTAAATAAATAATCATAGGGATCATGATATTTTCAATTGGCCAAATGTTGGGTTCTTGGTCAACTTAGGAAAACCATAGTATGTGTGGTGGATTACCTACATCAAATTTCTAAAGAAAAGATTGTTCTGCAGAGGTGGTTAGCCTTGGGATTTGGCACCCAAGGGTTCATAGTCATCCTAGAAAAACTATGGAGTGTGTGGTGGATAGCCCACACCAACTTTTATGAAACAATGTACAATGGATAATCTGCATTTATTTTAAATGGATTTGGGACAGATAGTCCCATTATATTAAGACGGATAGTGATTTTAAAAGTTTTAGAGGAGAACTCTAATAAATGGATTTTAGATGGAAAATCTAATAAATTGCTTTTAGATGGGATATCTAATGAACGGGTGGATGGGATATCCAATATCTATGATTTATGGCTTTATTTCATATTATGTTAAGACTAATCATTTTGGGTGTAGGAGCATAGTAAATGATTTGCATGTTTTATTTTGGATACTAGTGAGGGGACAACCCATTTCGCTAAGCGGGGTGGTCTCACTAGATATCTATTTATGACAAGAGATGATAGGGGATTATTTATACAAGACTTATTGTTTGACTCGAAGTTTGTGTTTCTCCACAAACTCTCGGGTACTCAAAATTAATTTGAGTAGTCTTAGAGTGGGAGACTTTCAGGTTTTTGGATGAATAGCTTACGGAGACGTGCAGAAGGTAGTGTTAGCTATATAGGAGTTTTTTTATGTTTTCCACTGTGATGTACTAAGAACTGTAAAGTTCATATTTATATGGTATATGATCATCATAAGGGGACATCTTCATATGTTACTCTTATCATATTATGTATATTGTTGTAAATGAAAAAAAATTCTATTTTATTGAAGTTTATTTTTTTTTCATATTCTTGTGTTTCTGTGTTGCCGATAGTTTGATGATTCTGATTTCAGTCACTCAAAAATAACACATATGGATGACTACAACATCTATAGCAGTTAGTTTTGGGCCTTTGAAAGCGGGATGTTACAAGTTAGCTTAGGTGATCAAGTGTTCGTGAAGGTTTCTTCGATAAGGGGTGTAATGTGCTTCATAAAAGATGGAAAGTTAGAACCCAGATATGTAGGACTATTTCGTAACATTGTAAGGATGGGGAAGATGGCATATAAAATGGATCTGCCTAGTGTTTTTGTACAGATTTATAATTTGTTTCATGCATATGTTTGCATAAATGCATTTGGGATCCAAAAGCAGTAGTTAATCAGAGCGTAATAGAAAACCTGGTCATAAAGCTAGATATGACGTATGTGCACATACCAGTTCAAATAGTGGATTAGGATGAGAAGCAACTTCATAACAAGGTAGTGAAGCTAGCGTGTGTCTAGTGGAGCATAGATCAGGAGGACTGCACGTAGGAAACAAATGATAAGGATAAGAAGACCTATCCTGAATTCATCATTTCACATTAGCGCATGAGCTATGTGTTGAGTGGTACTGTTATAGACCATATATATACGACATACATACATACATATATAATATATTTATCAATACTATGATTGGTTATCATATTAATATATAGCACTAATACGTTTTATATGCATCGATTGGGAATTCATGGGTATGCTTAGGGCAAGCATGGAATAGAGGATGAATCTCTACCGAACCTTAACAGAATTTCGGAGGCGAAATTCCTTTAAGGACGGAAGACTGTAACGATCCTAAATTTAAATCAATCAAATAAATTAGTTATAATGTCAGGCGGCCCAAACAAGAGAATCAAAGGGAAATAAATAAATGGAAAAGGGGTATGAGGGCCAAGCCTAAATTATTATTGGACAATAAACATTACTCCTCTCCATTCATTCATTTCATCCTACCTAAAATAAAATAAAAGCTAAGAAGGAACTTAATGGTGGCGCCTTAGAGGGAAAGCAAATAGGATGAAGATAAAGAAAACGCAAGAAAAAGGTGATTAAGAAGAAGACTAAGGCTAGACATCTTAAAGAACTAGGTGAGTAACTTAACATTTCTATATCGACCACTAATATTTGGTTTCAGTCTAGATTTGTATGTTTTCAAGTATGATAGGCTTCATACAAATTTTCATCAATAAATATAAAAGCTTAATGAATGTTTTGGGAAAGAATAAATAAACATGGGATGTTTAGATATGTTTCCCTTATTTTAATTGTTTCGAAAGTTAATGGAAATTATATATCATGTTCTAATCATGGTGTTAGAAATAGGTTTTAGGTTTGAGAAGTTTCTTAAGCTTATACGATTTATTGAAGGTGCACAACTAGGAACCGAGTAAGGAAAATACCTATAAAAGCATGAAAAAAGATTAAATATATTAGAACAAGTTCACAAATTTTCTAGGAATTTATTAGAATTTTCTACAAGGGAAATAAACAAAAAATATCTAAACCAAAATGGCTAAGTACTATGCTTGGCAAGTGGGGAGCTGCGGGGGGGAGGGGGGGTGAAAATAAATTTATGTGGAAAAATATATTAGTTGGTGGGAGAAAAGAGAAACCAGATCCAGATTACTTACTGAAAAGAAAGAAAGGACACTGCAAACAACAGAAAGTAAAATAAGGCCGAATGGAATAATGACACTTGTAAAGACGTTGTTAGGGATGTTAGGGTTTGTCTGCACAGAGTTAGGGCGACGACTCTATATTTACAAATATGATATGTTCATAATATAAAGGGGGCATACCGTGCTAAAATTGAAAATAGTATACTTAATAAGAAAAGTGGAAAGCACTCAATGTTAGGGCATGGTGATACAATGCTAGGGGAAGTAATAATGAAACCTAGTAAAAAATAATAAGTAGGTGGGACTCGGGGAGAGGCCAAGTCAGTAATGGGAAGGGATCATATGATAGAAATGAGGTTGGAAGGGTTATTGACGCCGGTGGGGATGCTCACCTGAATGCATTTGGGAAGGTGAGGATTAACATTCAACTTCTAAGGATCGCAGGGCGGTTCCTTAAGTTAAACAAATGTTTAAAGTCAGTGCACGCCTTAGGAAGGTGAGGATTGCACTCATGAATGCACACCTAGGGAAGGTGAGGCATTCAACTGTGCGTGGCATAGTATTAAATTGTTAAAGAAAAATAAATCAAAAATGCATAGGGCACAATATTAATTTGTAAAGGGAAATGAATAATAACTACACAAGGCACAATATTAAATCATTAAAGAAAAGTAAGAAGAAGGAAAATAAGTAAGACCTACATACGACGTCCTATTAAACAACTATAGTGGAATAAGTAGGACTTGCTCGGGGCGTAGCATTAAGTAGTCAAAGGATACATAAGAAGATGTGTAGGGTGCAGTATTATAATAGATTAAATAATAATCTGAGGTTAGAACCATGTGGGAAATGTGTAGGGAGTGCGGTAGTAAAGTAATGTAATGAATTAAAAGGATGAACTAAATTGGGAACTTAGTGAGAAATACGCCGAGGGTGCAGAATTAATTGGGTACCGCTTAAGGAAGCGTAGGATGTGGATGTAAATAAGAACCAATTACATCGGTACTTTGAATGTCTCTCGATGCTAAATAGTGAGAGGGAAACCCAACCTGTGTAGTATTGTTTGGTCTCATTATATAATTGTTTTAAGGTAAATATTATTCACACCAGACTATATGTCTGATTCGTGCTTTTATTATTGTTTCCCTATAAACTCATAGGTGCTCATTGAGTAGGTTGAGTTAATGAAGGTTTGAAATAGGTGCTGCAGTAGTAGATCAAAGACGGAGTAGGAGACATGGTTTTGTTTTCATCGTGTTAAGGAGTGCAGACCGCATCACCATATGTTGACCCGACTCTTTCTATGTTATTGTCCTATTATATTTGACCCCTGTATGGACACGTTTTGGGTTTACTTCTGACCGAAGTATATATAAAGAATGCTTAAGAAAATTTTGATGTGATAAAGATATTTAGCTGCTCTGTTTATTTTGTCTATGTTAATTAATAAACTTAACTCGCTTTCGTTGCTGGAAGATAATTCTAACGATGACTGTAGGTTCATTGGCATTCATTTTCGAGTCTCTAGTGTGGAATGTTACGCATAAGCATATATGTGATTTGGTTGTTATAGTTGATTTGTTTGAGTTATACTCGTTTAGTTTTTACTATGTTAGCTTGTATGTATATACATTCCTACCTTGGATAAAAACCTATAATTAGGTGTTCTAATTTTTGTTCGATAATTTTATATTTTACATGCAATTTTTTATATATGTGTGCTTACTGATTGTGTTTACGGACTTAGTTGTTTACTTGCACTTTGACATGGATGTAGCATATGGATGTATGGATACATATAGAACATTATGTATGTATGTATGTATGTATGTATGTATGTATGTATGTATGTATGTATGTATGCATATATTAGGATGCTTGCATACATATTGATTGCACTACATTTACATTCACAAGGTGGCCGGTTTAGTTGCATTTGCGCTCATCTCACATCATATCATCATATTCTACCTTTATATATATACACTATACTCTTAGTTGTTTTTCGTTTATATTATACAGTGGATATTAGATGGATGTAGTTATGTCTGCTTTGTATGTTGTATGATATAAAGCGAGTTGCGTTGTTCATCTCTTGGAATTTCAAGGACAAAATTCTTTTAAGGGGGAGAATGTAACACCCCGTAATTTTACAAAATTAAATAATGAAAATTAATATGTAAAATCATAATATTAACATAAAGGGAAAATTGTAAATTTCTACATGATTTGGAATCAAGTTTTGGGAATTATTCCGTTCCGTCCCAATGTCATATAGTTAGAAAACATACATAAATCGCTGAATTTGGACAAATGGGCTAGAAATTATAACAAGTCAAACCTAGTGGCACTTTTTTAATATACTGATGTCGAAAATATTGTCTAGATATTATATTTTTCAGCCTATAATTAGATCTCCAACCCTGTTCCTTTTTCTCTAATAATACTGCCTCCACTTTTGAAACCCTAATCCCCAAATCAATTACAAATTCTCCAAATCAATTTATAATCCACCAAATCAAATCCAAATTATTAAACTAATATATAAAATCAATCACAACAAAGCACTATGCAAATTAATGGAAGATATCAAGAAATTTGCAGTTTGAAGGCATGGAAATTCAAGACAGCCAAGGAGATGAATTATCTACGTTAAATCAAAGAAGATGCATGGCTAATCGATGAGTGAGATTTACCATATTCGTGTATATATTAGTAGGATATAGTAATTCAACCTTTATGATCGCAAATTATTTTCTAAATTATGTTACTGAAATTTAAAAAGTAATATTTTATATACACCTACTAGAATGTAGTACGTTGTGGATAAATAATTAAAAGGTTAATTTTCAATCGATTTTAATTGGCGAAAGTTAATCTCTCTATAATTATAAGTGTGAAATATACGAGTGTTCAAAACTAGACATATTATATATCAAAATTATAGTTCTCGATAACATGGATCCACTGGTGATTTTCATTTGTCAATTGGGTGCATAGATTGATCAGAAACGCGATGGAAGTTCGGTGAACGTGGATCATCTGTTTCGATCCAATAATGAGATGGCGACGAGGGGATGGTCAAAGGGCGCCATCATGTTAAAAGGTCGAGCAGTTCCCCCCTCCAGCCTTTGATCGTGGTGAGTGATGGAGGCATGGCTCGAACCTAGGCCAAAAAGTCAACGACAATGGAGTGGTTAGGAGCTGCCGGAGTTGATGGAGCGGGCAACATTGGGAAGCACTCGAAGTGGGCTAGCCGTGGATGATGCCGGATTAGGGCAACATGGTCTTTAGTGGCGATGGTAGAGGGAGAAGAGGTGGAAGTTTGGGTTCTTTTTGATGAGAACCGTGGAAGCGTACGAGGTATGGGGAAGAATACGTATACCAAAGATAAGAATAATAAATATAATATAATAATTACTAAATTGCCCTTAATCTTTAAATGCTTATAATGCTCACATACGACCTCCGTTTCGTGCGTAGTTCACGGTATCATGATCATGGTGAGGCAAGGAACATTTTGATATATCATTTGGTGTGCCTTAAGATACATCTAAAAAGCGCCTTGTTTTTGTAGATTTGATATATGTTGTTAGATATGGCTATAGTGGGCTGAGATAATTCGTTTCTCGGTAGCGAATCGCTTGAGATTTGGTGACAGTAGGCTGAGACATCTTGTTCCTCCGTAACGAGTCGCTTGTGATTTAGCAATAATGGGCTGGGATATGTATTTTCCAAGTGGCGAGTCGCTTACGATTTGGCGGTAATGGTGAGACATTGCGTCCATCGGTAGCAAGTCGCTTATGATATGACAATAGCGGACTAAGACATAGAGTTCCTTAGTAGTGTGTCGTCCACGGTATTCGTGTGTCGACCATCTAGGGGTCCGAAAGATTGGTCATTGGGGTAGAAGAAAATAAAATACAAGAAGAAAGAAACATGGAATCTCATAATGAATGGAAATCATATATTATATAACATAATCTATTACATACTACTGCTTACAAAAGTGAAACATCAGAATTACAATATGTACTAACTTCAGCCATGGACAGTTATAACTGCCCGCCCCCACAGTGCTTATAATGGCTACATAAAACAACAGAAATAAATAGATAACTATATAGCAAGAAGCCTCATGCTCTTCCAAAATGCATCTGTAAGAACCTAGATTACTTGGCTACTCAAAAATTAGAATACTCAAGAGTTTAAGGGAAAGGAAAGAAAAAATTTGGGTCAGATATGGGTTTTGTTTAAGTAAACTCGTAACATATGTTTATAGAAAGGTATCTCGAAAGACCATGCCACATATAAACACAGTTGGATTTTTACCTTACAATAACCAAAACATTTATACTTAAAATCAAGGATATTCTTATTAGTATCAAGGGTTTAAATTAATATATAGCATAACTAAAATGTCTACATCTTATGTTTCAGCATATTTGGTATACAACTAAGTGTGTAAAGCGCATATTGGAAAATGGATTCCAATAATGATAAGGTAAGGGACTATCTTTTGTATGGTACACGTTTAGAGAAAAATGTAACGAGGCTGTAAACCTTGCACCACTATCAACACAGAACTAACCTACCCCTTCCTAGGTAGCACTAAATATAATCATCCCTCGATTGCGATCAACAACCATACTAGGCCCGAAGCATTCATCTAAAATTATCGATCTAGATCAGGGATGATCATAACTTAATAGTAGCGAATAACGTAGCCTTACTGCATCTCCTATGTTTTTTTTCATTTTCGAGAGTGAGCTTGAGGCAATAATTAACTATTTCTAACAGACCCATCTTGGAGTGCTAACACTACCCTTCTGGCAGCCAATGTAATGCTTGCATTCATCTATAAAAGACATTCATGGATTGAACAAACACACCGACCACAATACCTTCCATTTGGAATCACCCTTAGAAAAGGTGCGACGACCGGTCCATACCCCTTGCACATCAATGACTTTAAATTGCGCTATAACTGTGCCAGGCTAATATGGAATGATCATCAAGGTTGAAATTTAAAGCGGAAAACCAGTTGCAAATCTCACAGTGCATGGATAAAATATAATATAGAAAATATACAACAGAATATAGTAAGCTATAACCAATGAGAATATCATCTCTGCTAAATCATGAGTTATGGTACAAATGTCATAGTATCTCGGTACAACATTTCCTTACAGACAACGGAAATTACAAATATAGAGTAAACGCCATACCTTCTCTATTCTCATCTTCGTTTAGCAGGTGTGACTTCAAACCTATCATCTAGTCTACTCATTTAAGAGTATCATAGATGATAAGAGGAAACATAAAACCTTGGGTCAGACAACAGTCTGGTGTAAGCAGTAAATGACTATCAAAAGCTATATTGGAAATACGATGCTAGATAGGTAACGAAACCCATACCTGACCTATCCCTGCAACCAAAGTGTTAGCACATAATAATAAGATATAATATGCTACTTAAATAAACGATAATAGGATACTGTAATAGAACATGATAGAAGAATCTAAGCAGCCTCATCCACTGGCCATATTCCCAATCCCATATATAGCATTTCTATAGATGATAGCCTACCCAAGAGAAATAGCAAATATAAAGACCATAGAAACCATAACATCCGTCAATCCAACACCTAGCTATCATCTTCTAAAACCTTGTATATATGATAACTCATACGGCCTCGTCCTCGATTGTTAGAGGCTAATGGATACCTCGGTTCTCGATCGTGTTCCCCCAAACTTTCAGGTCAAAAACCATGCACGGTGGCCTCTTACAATACCATCATACCATATGACACTAGACCCTCTTGGAGTGGTCTAGGATACACGAATGGCGCTACCAGCTCTTGAGTTCCCCTACATATAGTAACCCTGCTTGAACACAAGCAAAACACTCCGAGTTATCAATGATTCCTTGGCACTCCCAAATCTTCCGAGCTTCCACAACTCTAATCAATTTTTGGTTATGAGTCCTGCTACTCAACCAAGTCATGATACCACAACCTTGTTCCATCTCAAGCTATCTATCAACTCTTTCGATCATACTCCTTATCCGAGCCTTCGACCAAAGAGCCGAAATTTCATCATGATATAACTTTCAAACCATAGAAGCAATCAATGAGCCGCCACCACCAGCATGATCCTATACGACCCAAGAACCTTTCCCAGGATCTCACCGTAACGACGCACCTTTCATTCCACAGAAAGACGCATCATTAAGAAGAAAGAAAGGGATAGAAAGGAAAGAAGAAACCCAACAATACCAAAATCTCACAGTGGAATGAATAAAATATATTACATCACATAAGATATTACATAGTATCATATTCATCAGAGTTACACAACTTATACATCACAAATTAGACAATTATAAACACCTGTCTATCATACAACTCAAGACAGCACAGAGATACAGACAGAACACTAACACAGCGAAACCATAATATATCTACACGTTGAAGCCTCCTACTCCAAATCTCCTCTAGAATTCGTCAAAACTAACCTGAATCCCTTGGCTACTCATAAAAATTTGAGTACCCAAGAGTTTAATAAAATAGAAAATAAACACTTGGGTCAGACATGGATCTGGTGTGAGTAAACGGGTTAAAGTTGCTTAACTAGAAAAATCCTTTGAAAAGAAGGTATCTCGTAAGACTTCACACACAAAAACATGAAAAAGTTTTTACCTTTCAATAACCAAAACATTTGATAGGAAATCCAGTGATATTATATTACATTTATTAAATTCCAACATACATAGGTATACAAATAAACTCGAAGGGCACTTATTGGAGATTGGATTCCATACAATGGTAGGGCTACTGGGGTACCGTCCGTCACAGTACCTGTTCTAGATCAAAGTACCAAGGATCCAAGCTAAATCCTTTGCAACACAAGGCCGCAACCATCCCTTACTGGATAGTTCCGAACAAGACAACCTCGCAGTTGGAATCGAACCAACTGTCCATTAAGCCGAAATAAAAGGGACCTCTACACAGGGGAAAATCTCATCCTACTTGGGCGCGGCCCACTTAGCCTTGCTGCACCTCTCTTGTTTTAGCCATTCCCGATTGATGAGGCTTGAGGCTGCGATTACCTTTGTAGAATACATCTATCTTAGAATGCTCGTCGCCCTCCTGACAATGTTCTGAAAGCATTCAATACATACAAGTCCGTTCCGGGTTCGAACGAAACCGAAGGCACTATCTTGTTACATTCATTTTGGAATCACCCTCAGAGTTAACGACAATAGCCCTTGCACTCTGAATCTTCGTTTCGAATCCGAAATTACTATCTTCGTTAACTCATTTTGGAATCACCCTTAGAGTTAACGATAATAGTCCTTACACTTCGAGTCTTCATCTTCACTTGAGATTCACGACCTAACGTTTAATTTGGATCGATGTGGTTTTCGGATATCCAAATTTGGATATCCGATCCCGGTCTCGCCGAAAACCAAAACATTGTTTTAATGTCCAAGTTGTTTAGGGGTTTAAACAATTTAATTATTATTTAGAATAACATTTACTGTGACGCCCCACCTCTGTGCTCACATTAACAAAGAGTATTAAAAGAAAATACTGTCTGTTATTACGAAGAATAAGGCTGGATAGGAGCGGCCATCCGTAGTTAGGCCTTACACTAGTATTGATTATCTCGATAGGAGTGGTATATATTTTTCATCTCTGTTTATTTACTCCCATCGACATATTCAATTCCAGTATAAAACGAACTACGATGGTTCATAATAGTTTAGGACAAGATATATAATAATAACACAGATAAGCTAAATGCGGAACACAGATAATGTAAAATCTCATATATATATATATATATATATATATATATATATATATATATATAAAACTGAAGTCAGTTACAATACATGTGATACAATACATATGATACAACTACAACTGTCAACACTGGAAGTTATATATACAAGTACATTATTGACAATAATATACATGAATGACAACAACTACTCCAAAAGGTATAAAGAGACTTCATAGCTCTAGCAGCAACCCAAAGCAAGGTATCTACAACCTGTAATAACTCGGTCTGACCCGAGAATTAAATTCAAAAGAAAATAATATGCGGTCAGTCTAATTCAAACTCAGTTATTAATGCACGGAAGCGATAATAATTAAATAATCAAATAGACGACAGTCACAAAAATCTCACCTATCCAATCCTTTAATAAGAAAATCGGATAATGGTAAATATAACACGTAATAGTATTAAACAACAAATCAGCAAATTCAAATTATCAACGAAGATAAATGAATAGATTATCAATGAAGATAATTTAGAAAACAACAGAATTTCCTAAAAGACAATTAACAACAAAATCAAATTATTAAATAAATAATTAGAAACTCATAATCTAATTATCAAATAGATAATTAGACAACAACAAAATGATCAAATCAAACCAAATCGAAATACAATTTCAAAATATTGAATCGAACACACGAAACAATTCAAACAATTGAAATATCACTTAAAAAGTCAATTATGTTTTGGCTGCAGTACACGCTCGCATGCACTGCCTCGCCACTACAGTGAGGAAATACACAAAAGCTCAATGAACCAGAAACAAATGGCATCAACTCAAATCAAAATGAACCAGATGGAACTGCAACAGCAAGCACAACATCCATCCAGTAACCATCAAATGAACAAAGTGCACATGAATGCACAATGAAAGCTCACAAACGAGCACAAGGTCAAACCCAAAATACCGGATTCAACTCAAGTTCAATAAAATAATGTCACACTTTTCAGCACAAGGTCAAATCTGAGCTATAAGCTGGATTCAACTCAAGTGAATTCGAAAAAAAAATCCAAATGCATCAATGCAATGTAAACCAACAAGGGAAAGACTGCATGCAAAATGAAATTCAGTCACCACATGAATGCAACAGTTCAAGTTCCAAAATATCAAGAGAAGATGACAACAGTGGTACAGTGGACCACCCTAAAACCAAAGCAATATGCGTATACAAATGCAAACTAGACAATACACATAGGAGTGCAAAAGCAAACAGACCAATTGACAATGCAAGCCAGCATTAAAGACACAGCCGAACAAAAATCAGTGCATCAGTGATGTCAACAAGTATGCAAGTGAATCACAAACCAAAGGAGTGACATGAACAAAGATATAACATGTATGCACTGTAAAACTGGACAGTGCAAATATCATACTCAAGAACAAAGGCCATAGTACAACTCAATTCAACTACAAATACACAAGGTACAAGTTAAAAATGAGAACATGTAATATTGATTCAAGATCCATGCATATGAAGCAATTGGTCCTGACTTGAAGAAGTGCAGTAGTATGCACAGTGTACATATAAAGGAATAGCATCAAAGCACAAAGGCCACAGGTTGGCAAAAAATGAATTTTGCACACAACCTGAACCAACAGAGCACAAAGCCTTGAATGACCAAGTGCACAAAGGCAGTGGTACTATCTACATGAAGACAGCATAATGGAGGTGAAAGCACCAAAAATAAGGCAATACAGCATAACAAAACACATAAATGAATCAGTACACAACAGAGGAAAAACTGTGACAAATACAAACTGCCTCGATGTGAATATATGGCCAAACTATGCACCAGATATACCAGTGAAAAACAAGTGGCCAGAGGAGCAAATGAAATTCACAAGTATATCTAGGCCTCAAGCTTAAACAACAGTAAAGTAAGCATGCCACGACTGGTCAGAGAAATAAGCAATCAAAGAAAAGTGCTTTCAAAGGAACTCGACCAAATCGCTTCAAATAAAACAAAGTAAAACTTGTACCAAAACAGTTCACCAGCATGAAGTTCAACAAGCAGCCTCAACATCAACGACCAGACCCCAAGTATATAAAACAGTGGTGAACCATGAGATCAGATTTAATGCACAGCTAACAAAACTCAAATGAACAAAGCACCAAATCAGACTCAAGGCAAATGCACTAAACCATATATGGTGCACACAATGGAATAATGGACCGTGTAAGATAGAAACAGTGGTCAGACCAAGTGCAAGCTTAAATGAATAAGATAACAGTGACACTGATGGAACAGTGCAAACAAATAAACCAAGGCAAAATGAGGTCAACACAGTTTCAAATCAAATCAATACAGGAATTTCAAACTGAGCAAGACAGTGGTTAAACGACCACAAACAAAAAATATAAACAATGCCAAGCTCGAATATCAGAAACCCAAGCCATGACATACAAAGATTAAAGAATTCTCAGAGTCAACTGCCGTTTAATCGATGTGGCCGTAGTTTATTTACAGCACCAAGCCAAAGACGAGGTGGTCAAGGGTAAAATCGAACAAAGACAGAGGTAGAAGTTTCAAAAGGCAACAAAGAATTCAAAGCAACTGTTAATGGCCGACGACATAAGCAATTGTCAATGGCCGATGACGTAAAACAGCAGGTGAAATCGAACAAGTCGAAAGTCGAACAAAACCAAAATCGTCACAGCATAATCATCAAGCCAGAAATTCATCAAATTATATGAAATCGATAAAATCAGTGAAATCATCAACAACGAGGCAAAATCGCACAGCCAAAGCACTTTACTAAGTTTGAACTACAGATGTGAGTGAAAATGAAAATCAATCACCTTGATTCGTAGAGCCATCGAATTGTTTAGAATCGAAGCAGAGGCGAACCGAAATCAAGCGGCCGAAGTCAACATCAAACTAAGTCAGATAAATCACCATCGATCAAAGAATATGTTGAACAAGTCAGAGACGTGGTGGTAAAGAAACGAGCATGGAAAATTTCGAAGCTGTGGCGGCCACAAATGATCAAACCCTAATTGCTGAAGGAAGAGGATCAAACGAAAACGAGCCGCCATATTTGTTTTTCCTCTCGTTTATTTTGTTTAGGGTTTGCCAATGAATCCAAGAGGAATGGGTTATTACTTGAGATAATTATCACAGCCCCTAGAATTAAAAACGTGGGTCAAGATTCAAATTTGTAAAGCCCACATAATTCCTTAATCAAGTTTTAAAAGAATTCAACCCGATTTAAGAACCCCAAATAGCAATTAGCTAGCCAATTTAATCGCCTAATGACGATAATTAATTAGTGCAAAAACCTGGGTTGTTACAGACTCCCCTCCTTATAAAAATTACGTCCCCACAATTTTCATAATTAAAGTTGTCAATAACAATTATTTTTCTAACATAAACTCGTTAAGCTAGAAAAATAAAAGTCGAGAATATAAAACCAAAGAAATCTTTTAATTTCATAAAAGAAATTCATAAATTCTCAACAAAATCTAATTATCAAATAGATAATCAGAAAACAGCAAACTGAATAAATACAATTATCAGCAAAATTTAATTATCAATTAGATAATTAGAATACAGAAATCACAAAACAGCAATATCTAATTATCGATACGATAATTAGAAAACAGCAAAATCTAATTATCGACAAAGACAATTAGAAAACACAAATCACATATTGCAAAACTGCAATTATCTAGTTATCAAAAACGACAATCAGAAATCACCAAATATCCAATTATCAAAAACGATAATCAGAAATCTCAAATCAACAAAAATCTAATTATCAAAGACGATAAACAGAAATCTCAAATCAACAAATATCTAATTATCACGAACGATAATCAGAAATCTCAAATCAACAAATATCTAATTATCACAAACGATAATCAGAAATCTCAAATCAACAAATATCTAATTATCAAAAACGATAATCAGAAACAACAAATATCTAATTATCAACAAAGATAATTAGAAACAACAAATATCTAATTATCAACAAAGATAATTAGAAATATCAAATCAGCAAATATCTAATTATCAAAAACGACAATCATAAATAACAAATATCTAATTATCAACAAAGATAATTAGAAACAACAAATATCTAATTATCAACAAAGATAATTAGAAACAACAAATATCTAATTATCAACAAAGATAATTAGAAATCTCAAATCAACAAATATCTAATTATCAAAAACGATAATCTGAAATCTCAAATCAACAATTATCTAATTATCAAAAACGATAATCAGAAATCTCAAATCAACAAATATCTAATTATCCAAAACGATGATTAGAAATCTCAAATCAACAAATATCTAATTATCAAAAACGATAATCAGAAATCTCAAATCGGTAGATATCTAATTATCCAAAACGATAATCTGAAATCTCAAATCAACAATTATCTAATTATCAAAAATGATAATTAGAAATCTCAAATCAACAAATATCTAATTATCCAAAACGATAATCAGAAATCTCAAATCAACAAATATCTAATTATCAAAAACGATAATCAAAAATCTCAAATCAACAAATATCTAATTATCCAAAACGATAATCTGAAATATCAAATCAACAATTATCTAATTATCAAAAAACGATAATCAGAAATCTCAAATCAACAAATATCTAATTATCAAAAACGACAATCAGAAATCACAAATCAACAAATATCTAATTATCAAAAACGATAATCAGAAACAACAAATATCTAATTATCAAAAACGATAATCAGAAATCACAAATCAACAAATATCTAGTTATCAAAAACGATAATCAGAAACAACAAATATCTAATTATCAAAAACGATAATCAGAAATCAACAAATATCCAATTACCTACAGATAATTGGAAACAACAAATATCTCGAAATCAATTAAGATGACTAGAAAATCAACTTAAAAGGTGGATCGATCCCAACAAATGGCGACTTTTAGCTACGCCGCACGTGCATCTCATATGGCCGAAGCCTACCATGTACTATATTGTTGGCGTCCAACAAATGACCTGAAGGTCCAACAAATAACCCGAAGGTCTAGTACTGGTATTAAACCGAAGGTCCAATAATAACCCGAAGTCAAACAATAACCCAAAGGTCCAACAAAGTGGCTCGAAAGCCCAACAAAATCATCAAACAACAGATGTTTCAATTAACGAGTTCGGAATTAATCGAAATAGCAAACGCACATGTCCCATACCATGAGTTTTACTAAATCGTTTAATTCTCTTCATCGTTTCCTTGAAAGTGCAAAATCATGTATTTTAAATTAATAGCATTTTACGTTCTCAAATGGATAAGTCTGGAATTAAGCGAATCAGTAAAAGTGAGGGTTAATAGTCCTCAATTTTGCTGAAGCGTTTAAATCACTTCCTCGTTCTTTTGAAAGCGAAAACTGTAGAATGTATGGAAAACAATTTTATTTTAAAACGATTTTTTTAAGACACGTGATTAAAACAGCAACATCCGTCGCAAATTCGATAAGGAAATTGCACTTCTCAAAACACCGTAAAAACGATCTCAAAATCAGAATTGCGGGATAACCGCTTGAAAATTCACTTTAAATTTGACGGTTACTGAAGTTAACGCGACAGTAATTTATATACGTCAAAGTCTCATCAAAATAATTCACATCAAAATGTAATACCAGTGAATTTTCATTCAAAAAAATGTCAACAAAATACCATGCTTCAAAAATTTAGAACCGGTGTAAAAATCCCGTTATAAAAATAACGGCAACAAAATATGTCTAAAACCAAACACCGGTTCAACGTATAATTAATGCAGCAACGTGCAACTCAAATTTGTACGCATACTACAAAATGAACAAAGAAATCACTCGAATATATCTTCAATGAAGATAACTTAAAACAACAAAAATCTCAACAAAATCACATAACTGCAATCGCTTCGGATCCTCAAATCGGATTCAAAATTTTCAAAGAAAACAAAATAAACATGTAACAACATCATGAAATTTAATTTCATTTTCATATTTTGATTTTTAAATCAAAAGGGTTATCAACTGTACTCGGTGAAGACAGTCTCAATATTTCCACTGCGCACTCTGATAAACAGAACACAAATTAATCAATCATCAAAACACAATTTCACTTTTATTTTTAAATAAAGATATTTAAAAATTTCATCATAATTTCAAAACTTAAGTTTTGAATCAAAGCACAAATAAAACATCAACAAATGGTTGTAACACATGTTCCATCTAAGTTATGTTCTATATTATGTCCATAAACCCCTCGCTCTTATACCAACTGTGACGCCCCACCTCTATGCTCACAATAACAAAGAGTATTAAAAGAAAATACTGTCTGTTATTACGAAGAATATGGCTGGATAAGAGCGACCATCCGTAATTAGGCCTTACACTAATATTGATTGTCTCGATAGGAGTGGTATATATTTTTCATCTCTGTTTATTTACTCCCAACGACATATTCAATTCCAGTATAAAGCGAACTACGATGGTTCATAATAGTTTAGGATAAGATATATAATAATAACACAGATAAGCTAAATGCGGAACACAGACAATGTAAAAGCTCATATATATATATATATATATATATATATATATATATATATATATATATAGTTGAAGTCAGTTACAATACATGTAATACAATACATATGATACCACTACAACTGTCAACAATGGAAGTTATATATACAAGTACATTATTGACAATAATACACATGAATACATATCATCCTATACTATGACAATAACTATTCCGAAAGGTATAAAGAGACTTCATAGCTCTAGCAGCAACCCAAAGCAAGGTATCTACAACCTGTAATAACTCGGTCTGACCCGAGTATTAAATTCAAAAGAAAATAATACGCGGGTCAGTCTAATTCAAACTCAGTTATTAATGCACGGAAGCAATAATAATTAAATAATCAAATAGACAGCAGTCACAAAAATCTCACCTATCCAATCCTTTAATAAGGAAATCGGATAACTGTAAATATAACAGGTAACAGTGTTAAACAACAAATCAGCAAATTCAAATTATCAACGAAGATAAATGAAAAGATTATCAATGAAGATAATTTAGAAAACAACAGAATTGCCTAAACGATAATTAACAACAAAATCTAATTATTAAATAAATAAATAAATAGAAACTCATAATCTAATTATCAAATAGATAATTAGACAACAACAAAATGATCAAATCAAACCAAATCGAAATACAATTTCAAAATATTGAATCGAACACACGAAACAATTCAAACAATTGAAATATCACTTAAAAAGTCAATTCTGTTTTGGCTGCAGTACACGCTCGCGTGCACTGCCTCGCCACTACAGTGATGAAATACACAAAAGCTCAATGAACCAGAAACAAATGGCATCATCTCGAATCAAAATGAACCAGATGGAACTGTAACAGCAAGCATAGCATCCATCCAATAACCATCAAATGAACAAAGTGCACGTGAATGCACAATGAAAGCTCACAAACGAGCACAAGGTCAATCACAAAATACCGGATTCAACTCAAGTTCAATAAAATAATGTCACACTTTTCAGCACAAGGTCAAATCCGAGCTACAAGCTTGATTCAAGTAAAGTGAATTCGAAAAACAAATCCAAATGCGTCAATGCAATGCAAACCAACAAGGGCAAGACTGCATACAAAACGAAACTGCAGTCACCACAAGAATGCAACAGTTCAAGTTCCAAAATGTCAAGAGAAGATGACAATAGTGGTATAGTGGACCACCCTGAAACCAAACCAGTATGCATATACAACTGCAAACTAGACAGTACACATAGGAGTGCAAAAGAAAATAGACCAATTGACAATGCAAGCCAGCATCAAAGACATAGCCGAACAAAAATCAGTGCATCAGTGATGTCAACAAGTATGCAAGTGAATCACAAACCAAAGGAGTGACATGAACAAATATATAACATGTATGCATTGTAAAACTGGACAGTGCAAATATCATACTCAAGAACAAAGGCCATAGTACAACTCAATTCAACTATAAATACACAGCAGGTACAAGTTAAAAAATGAGAACATGTAATATTGACTCAAGATCCATGCATATAAAGCAATTGGTCCTGACTCGAAGAAGTGCGGTGGTATGCACGGTGTACATATAAAGGAATAGCATCAAGGCACAAAGGACACAGGTTGGCAACAAATGAATTTTGCGCACAACGTGAACCAACAGAGCACAAAGGCTCGAATGACCAAGTGCACAAAGGCAGTGGTACAATCTACATGAAGACAGCATAATGGAGGTGAAAGTACCAAAAATAAGGCAATACAGCATAATAAAACACACAGAAGAATCAGTACACAACAGAGGCAAAACTGCAACAAATACAAACTGCCTCGATGTGAATATATGGCCAAACTGTGCACCAGATATACCAGTGAACAACAAGTGGCCAGAGGAGCAAATGAAATTCACAAGTATATCTAGGCATCAAGCTTAAACAACAGTAAAGTTTGCAAGCCACGACTGGTTAGAGAAATAAGCAATCAAAGTCAAGTGCTTTCAAAGGAACTCGACCAAATCGCTTCAAATAAAACAAAGTACAACTAGTACCAAAACAGTTCACCAGCATGAAGTTCAACAAGCAGCCTCAACATTAACGACCAGACTCCAAGTATATAAAACAGTGGTGAACCATGAGATCAGATTTAATGCATAGCTAACAAAACTCAAATGAACAAAGCACCAAATCAGACTCAAGGCAAATGCACTAAACCATATATGGTGCACACAATGCAATAATGGACTGTGTAAGATAGAAACAGTAGTCAGACCAAGTGCAAGCTTAAATGAATAAGATAACAGTGACACTGATGGAATAGTGCAAACAAATAAACCAAGGCAAAACGAGGTCAACACAGTTTCAAATCAATTCAATACAGGAATTTCAAACTGAGCAAGACAGTGGATGAACGACCACAGACCAAAAATATAAGCAATGTCAAGCTTAAATATCAAAAACCCAAGCCATGACATACAAAGATCAAAGAATTCTCAAAGTGAACTGCCGTTTAATCGATGTGGCCGTAGTTTATTTACAGCACCAAGCCAAAGCCGAGGTGGTCAAGGGTAAAATCGAACAAAGACAGAGGTAGCAGTTTCAAAAGCCAACAAAGAATCCAAAGCAACTGTTAATGGCCGACGACATAAGCAACTGTCAATGGCCAATGACGTAAAACAGCAGGTAAAATCGAACAAGTTGAAAGTCGAACAAAACCAAAATCGTCACAACATAATCATCAAGCTAGAATTTCATCAAATTATATGAAATCGATAAAATCAGTGAAATCATCAACAACGAGGCAAAATCGCATAGCCAAAGCACTTTACTAAGTTTGAACTACAGATGTGAGTGAAAATGAAAATCACTCACCTTGCTTCGTAGAGCCATCGAACTGTTCAGAATTGAAGCAGAGGGGAACCCAAATCAAGCGGCCAAAGTCAACATCGAACTAAGTCATATAAATCACCATCGATCAAAAAATATGTTGATCAAGTCAGAGACGTGGTGGTAAAGAAACGAGCAAGGAAAAATTCGAAGCCATGGCGGCCACAAATCGATCAAACCCTAATTGTTGAAGGAAAAGGATGGAACGAAAACGAGCCGCCATATTATTTTTTTCCTCTCGTTTATTTTGTTTAGGGTTTGCCAATGAATCTAGGAGGAACGGGTTATTACTTGAGATAATTATCACAACCCCTAGAATTAAAAACGTGGGCCAAGATTCCAATTTATAAAGCCCACATAATTCCTTAATCAAATTTTAAAAGAATTTCAACCCGATTTAAGAACTCTAAATAGCAATTAGCCAGACAATTTAATCGCCTAGTGACGATAATTAATCGGTGCAAAACCCTGGGTTGTTACATTTACACAGATAGATGATTCACAATATCACAGGTAGATAATCCATATTATCTCCATTCAATCAAAACATCTTATATCACCAAGCAGCACATAACACGTATCAGAGATATCATATCCAAATCATCCAATATCATTCAATCATTTATAAGCAAAATTGATTCAATTCCTAATTAATTTAATTAATCTCCCATTAAATTAATTACCAATTTTAATCACTTGGATTACCTTAATCCTGCTTACTTAACATTAATTAATTAAAAATTAATTAATTAATCATTTAAAAGTTTTCCATCTTAATTAATCATCCATGATTAATTATCCTTTAATTACATTAAGTAATTATCCTTTAATTATTCATTTTAACTAATCATTCTTGATTAATTACTCTTAATTACATTAAGTAATTAACCCTTAATATAGATTAATTAGCCTTAACTATTCACAATAATTAACTTCTAATTACTTTCACTAATTAATTACTACATTAATTAATGAATCCTCTAATTATTTTCATTAATTAATTACTCTTTTAATTAATTTCCTTTAACCAGTAATTAATCACATTCATTAATTAACCCTAATCAATCAATTCTTTAATTAATTACATTAAGTAATTAATCCTTATTTACTTCCATTAAGTAATTATTCTCTAATTACTTTATTAAGTGATTTACCTTTAATTAATTACATTCAGAAATTAGCCCCTAATTAATCGCATTCAGTAATTATCCATTACTTACTTCACTAAGTAATTACATTAAGTAATTATACTTAACCAATTTCCACAAATGATTATCCTTAATTAATTAATAAAACTAATTATATTAAATTAGTTATCTTAATTAATTATCACATAATCATTAGTTAATGATCTTCTAAACACATGCATTAACTATTCGTTAATTACTTATACTAAGTAATTATACCTTGATGATTTACATCAATTAATTACCCTTCATTTATCTCATTAAGTGATTAACTTTTAATTAATTTCACTAACTAATTATCTTTAGTTAATTCAAAAAAATAAATTCCCTATCTTCCTTAATTTCCTAATTATATCATTGGAAAAATGTTTGGGGATCAATTACATGGTTAAAAATATAATCCACTTAAACAAATCAATTTAACATTTTATAATAACATTTTATATCTTTGAAACTTTGTTCAAACTTATTTAATAATTAGATAAATTCTTACTCTTTTAAAAACTTAATTGTCATCTGCCTATTAAATCTTATTCAAATTTTAAACATACATAACTAGGTTAAACCTTCTTCTTTGAAAACTAATTATTTAAAATCTTTAAAACTTCAAAACCTTTTTAAACACCTTGCTTGAAACTGTAACTAATATTTTAGCTTTTAAAAACTTGATTTCGGTTTGCTTTATAACTTGTATTCTTTCCTTAAGCTTAAACCTAAATTTCCTTTTAAAAATTTAGCCTGGAAATGTTTTTCTCTTTTTCAGACATAAATCGGGATCATGTTAAACTTTATATATGAAAACCTAGAAACAATTGTACTTTCTTAAAACTGGTTAGCTAAATCATCACAAACCCGAGCCTTATCGTCAAAATCCCGAAGAAACTCACGAATCTCCCACCTCCAATACTACTTCAAGTCACTCACACAGAAACACGAGATCGACCCCGAGCGACCTGCTTCTTCCAAACCTCGATACCATCTGACACACCGTGCACGCGCGATCACTTGCACTCCGACCATCTACGTCGATCTCGAAAAATTGCCGACGACACCCATAGTTCGCCAGACCATCCAGATCCTACGATTCCTCCTCTAATCGAAATCGAGCACTTCGACCGAAACTGGAATCAACCCACCAGCTAAAACCACTCATCGACGATGACCTCGCCCACCGGAGTCCACTTCCCTCCGACCGAAGCAGCGTCATAAACTCGTTTGTTGTAGCCACACCTCACGATCGAGCCCGCTCCTTCACCAATGTCGCACAAACCCCGACGATGTCGTCTCTATAAAGCGGTCCTTAAGCCCTAATCCATCTTCGATCTATCGCCTTTCCCACTTGAAAAATTCCTAACCATTTTCCTGACTTCCCCTACATCATATCCTCCTCCAGCCTTAATTTTAACTCTCCCCTTACTGCCGATCGACTACAATCGACCAAAAAGCCCAAATTGTTCAACTTAGAAATACCCAATGCATACAGGCTAAAAAATCCAAATTTAAATACCAAAATTTATCATTTTGTTTAACATTTCAGTTTATATAATCAAAATTTGAAATTAACCTAATTGACTTTTAACATATGTGAAGGTCTTTACTGATATTATCATGTTTTGAGATAACTGCTAAATATAAATTATCAAAATTATTTTTAGGAAAAATGTTGCACAAATTCAAATATCTTTAATTCACAAATCAAAATCTAATATTGATTTTATGGTGAGATATTGAATTTATTTAGTGATCAAGCCTGCAAACAAACAGAGCATACTATACATATAAACACAGTAATGTACAGGCATGTCATCCTTATATACATACATGCATTCATCTTCACAAACATTTGCAAACTAAATTACTACATAAATCATCACAGATCTCCAGGTAAAATCACAGGTTTTAAATCTATTTTTAAAGAAAAAATTGCTCACCAGATTTTATTAAACAGAGGACAGTTTTCTTCATTGCATGTTGAATTTGATCTGGAGCTTGCTTGATTGAATTCAATAGATTGTTGATGTAACATTGGTTTGATACTACTACATGCCTTGATTCAGGTTGAAGATGAAATAAATGCTGAAGTTGTGGATTTGCTTTAGATCAGATTTTGGTTTGGTTTTCAATTTCAGGTTCGCATTTATTATTTTTCTTTTATATTTTGTTTTGAAAGATGAAGAAGAAAGAAAAGGTCTAGACTTGAAATTGAAAACCAGATTTTTTTTCTTGATATTTAATAATTTATAAGTTTTTAATTAACATAAGAAGAATTATTGCCATTTGTCATTATGGTTATTACTTGTCTTACACATGTTAAATTGTTTTTACAAATGTCAAATGCTAATTTGAAATGTCTACAAGTGTTTACAACTTTCTTTTCATTTAATTATTTAAGTTTTTTTTATATATTTATATATTATGTTTAAATGTAAATTATGTTTATCTTTTTATTAATAAGCTTTTAAATTTATATATATATATACACACACACACAAATGTGAGTTTATATAAATATTTATTTATAAATTACTTATGTTTTGAATCAACTAATGTATTATATGTTTATATGTTTGTAGATTTCAATTTAACTTTTATGTATTTACAAACCATTTTGTCTCAAGTTTAAATTTTTAAAAGAATGAATATTTAAAAAAAAGAAATGAATTTTTAATTAAATCTTATTTTAAACTTAAGCTAAAATTTATTTTAAACAAATAAATATTTACCTTAAGTGTTTTGAAAATACATGGTTAACTTTTTAAATAGCTTTTGAGAGGTTCTATATTAAGTTAAATCAAAACCTCCAAATTACAATATATATATTAAATTTGAAAACATGTTTTTTTTATTAAATTTAAACCAAAGCTTTTCTATTTACAATATATACAAATATATATATATACACACATATATATATACATTATAAATAGAATACATTTTTAATATTAGTTTTGAAAATTACTATATTGAATTTTTAAACATAACATCAAATCACAATATATATACAAATATATCTATATTACAATTTGAAAACATATATTTTATTAAATTAAAGATTTCCTATTTACAATATATATACATATATATACATTATAAATAGAATACATTTTTAATTAGCATTGAAAGATAAAAGTCTACCAATTAAATATTTATAAAAGAAAATTATTAAACCAATTTATTAGTTTTTAAAAAACACTTGCCAATTTAAACTATTAAATGAAGATTATTAAACCAATATTGCACACTTTAAATAATTACAAATAAAGATTATTAAATTGATATTGCCTAAAATTCCTGGTCCTCCCATTCTTTCCTTCTTAAAAGAATTTCGTCCCCGAAATTTAAAAGCAAAGATAATTTAATAACCCATCAAAGATTTTAATTTTAAACAACAAGCATATATTATCAACCATATGCTAACATCTATAGTAACCAATTCATTCAAACAACAAATCTAATGATGCTGAAATAATTCAGAATAAGCCTACCTACTATTATCTTGAGTTTCCCAGATATAAACACTAGAAGATTCACTCTACAGAACCTTAACTAGATACACCACTATGATCTAGAGCTCCTTCTCTCTAGATTTATAAATCTGAACAAGATATCAGACCACACTCGAGTCCCAAATCCTTCTGAACTGTGGATTCTACAACCTATAATAGATCATACATGTATTCCCTCAGAGACACATGAAATATAATGTGAATTCCAACCATCCGGACTGGCAATTCAATCTTGTAGACAAAAGAACTTATGCTATCAAGATCACAGGAAGATCCAGTATACTTTGGAGCTAGCTTTCCAATCTTACCCAATCTGACTGCTCTCTTAACCAGAGAAACCTTAACAACAACAAAGTCTCCAATCTTCGAATTCCAAATTCCTTTGTCTCTTATCCATATAACTTTTCTGACGATCCTGGGCTGCCACCTTCTTCCTGATCAGCTCAACCTTCTCTGATGCTTCTTGAAACAAACTGGACCAAAACAACCCAATCTCTAGATCCTACTCAACAAAGTGGTCCTCCCAAGATTCGTCGATATCTAGAACACAAACTCTACACCACAAGTATTATAAGACTTCGAACTTACTTCTCCTATCTAGATATAGCCAAACAGGTGCACTTGACAACCTCACCTTCAGATTCTGAAAAACTTCTTCACACTCAGAGGGTCAAGTAAGAAGAATCTTATATCAGTCACAGATGAACATCCAGTAGAAACCCTTTTAATTCAAGAGAACTGAAGACTTCAGTTGCTACTACACTAGAACAACCGCTACCTTGCTTCCATTGCACAACTCTGATTTGGAGTAGATGAGAATGTTGTCGAAGAACTCGAACACAAACTTGATCCACACACGGTTCATTAGATCCATAAAATATTAATGACCCATCTGATTTGGTCACATACCTTATAGCAGAATCCAAACTTGAAAACTGGATGTGATCAATCCTTCTCCAAAGAATTCTGAGTCTGTTTCACCAAACTCTCTCTAGGAACTATCCTGCTACTAGGCTAACCACCGGTGTCGCTTCTGGAACCAAGTCGATATGGAAACTCAATCTCCAATGTGGGTAAACTTCTGACTACCTTGAAGACATCCGGAAAACCTCTGACTACTTCGATAGCTTCTACCTCCTCTTGAGAAGCCTCAATCTCAAGCAAAAGATTACTCAAATAATCTCCTGAACTATCGCAAGCCACTTTTGTGATTCTACCTAGTTCAGATTCCAAAGATACTGTTCTCTCTTCATAAACTAGAACAACTTTTCCAAACAAGGTCAATCCTTCAAGAATGCCTTACCTACCAGAAGAAGAATCTGATGGTCCACCTTCATCCACAAGCACCATGCTCTGCTGAGAGTGGGAAAGCATCACCAGGTGCCCGGCTGCTAACAACTGATATACAAAGACTTCTGAACCACCAAAGAAAAGGATCCACTCTGTTGCTTCTGAACTCCATCTTTTAGGACACTGCTTAGCCAGATGACCTTCCCACAGGCACCCAAGACACCTCCAAGCTGCACCGCTACAAGAGCTTATCAAAGAATTCTTTATCCATAGGCTCCTCGAACCTCAATGCCATATCAGCTAACTCCACAAAAGATCCATTGAGATGGGCAGCCAACTTTCAAGAAACTCAGGCCTCAAACCAAACACCGACAACTTATTCTTCTTAAGGGGGGTGACAATGAGACCATGTCCGAAGTGAAGCAACTTGTAGATCTTAGTCTCATACTCCAATACAGACAAACTCCATAGCTTGAAATCCAGAAAACTCCTTACACGATCGAGTCTTTCCTGAAGTTGCCAAGATACCATCCCTTTCTTTTATTCATCCAACAGATCCAAACTCTTGATAATCCGCTTACTCGAGCGCACCCAAGCTCACACTTCAATGATGGACTCTGAATCTCAAAAAGGCTTCCTTCCGGAATTGGTGAAATCCTTACACCAAGCTGCAAAGCTTACTCGAGATGGTATTGGGTCTACAGTCTCGACAAATACACCTGTAACCTCAACAATCGGACTCCTTCCATCAGTGGCAGTCATGCTACATACCACTGCCCTACTACCTTTAGAACTCATGTTGGAAAACCTGAACAGGTAACCCAACAGATTAGGTAGGAATATATATATATATATATATATATATATATATATATATATATAAATACAAGTACACTCTCTCAAGATAGAATTCACTCAACCTAGAGCTCTGATACCACTTTGTAACGACCTGCCTTTCATTCCACAGAAAGACACATCATTAAGAAGAAAGAAAGGGATAGAAAGGAAAGAAGAAACCCAACAATATCAGAATCTCATAGCGGAATGAATAAAATATATTACATCACATAAGATATTACATAGTATCATATACATCAAAGTTACACAACTTATACATCACAAATTAGACAGTTATAAACACCTGTCTATCACACAACTCAAGACATCATAGAGATACAGACACAACACTAACACAGCAGAACCATAATATATCTACACGTTGAAGCCTCCTGCTTCAAATCTCCTCCAGAATTCGTCAAAGCTAACCTGGATCCCTTTGCTACTCATAAAAATTTGAGTCCCAAGAGTTTAATAAAACAGAAAATAAACACTTCGGTCAGACATGGGTCGGATGTGAGTAAACGGGTTAAAGTTGCTTAATTTTGAAAAATTCTTTGAAAAGAAGGTATCTCGTAAGACTTCCCACACATAAACATGGAAAAGTTTTTACCTTACGATAACCAAAACATTTGATAGGAAATCCAGTGATATTATAATAGTGTCTAAAGTTTTCAAGTAAAATAGAATATAGCCGAAATTGTTACATTTATTAAATTCCAGCATACATAGGTATACAAACAAACTCGAATGGCACTTATTGGAGATTGGATTCCATACAATGGCAGGGCTATTAGGGTACCGCCCATCACAGTACCTAGTCTAGATCAGAGTACCAAGGATCCACCTTAAATCCCCTGCAACACAAGGCCAGAACCATCCCTTACTGGATAGTTCCGAACAAGACAACCCCGTAGTTGGCCGCGAACCAACTGCCCACTAAGCCGAAATAAAAGGGACCTCTAAACAAGGGAAAATATCGTCCTACTTGGGCGCGACCCACTTAGCCTTGCTGCACCTCCCCTGTTTTAGCCATTCCTGGGTGATGAGGCTTGAGGCTACGATTACCTTTATAGAACACATCTATCTTAGAATGCTCATCGCCCTCCTGACGATGTTCTGAAAGCGTTCAATCCATACAAGTCCGTTTTGGGTTCGAAAGAAACCGAAGGCACTATCTCGTTACACTCATTTTGGAATCACCCTCATTATTAACGACAATATCCCTTACACTCTGAATATTCATCTCGATTTCTGAAAGTACTATCTCCGTTAACTCATTTTCGAATCACCCTCAGAGTTAACGATAATAGTCCCTACACTTCGAGTCTTCGTCTTCACCTGAGATTCACGACCTAACGTTTAATTTGGATCGATGTGGTTTTCGGATATCCAAATTTGGAAATCCAATCTCGGTCTTACCGAAATCCAAAACGCCGTTTTAATGTCCAAGTTGTTTAAGGGTTTAAACAATTTAATTATTATTTAGAATAACATTTACACACAGATAGATGATTCACAATATCATAGATAGATAATCCATATTATCTCAATTCAATCAAAACATCTTATATCACCAAGCAGCACATAACACATATCAGACATATCACATCCAAATCATCCAATATTATTCAATCATTCATAAGGAAAATTGATTCGACTCTTAATTAATTTAATCAATCTCCCATAGAATTAATTACCAATTTTAATCGCTTGGATTACCGTAATCCTGCTTACTTAACATTAATTAATTAAAAATTAATTAATTAATCATTCTTAAATTTTCCATCTTAATTAATCATCCATGATTAATTATCCTTTAATTACATTAAGTAATTGTCCTTTAAGTATTAATTTTAATTAATTATTCTTGATTAATTACTCTTTAATTACATTAAGTAATTAACCCTTAATATATATTAATTAGCCTTGACTATTCACAATAATTAACTTCTAATTACTTTCATTAATTAATTACAACATTAATTAATGAATCCTCTAATTATTTTCATTAATTAATTATTCTTTTAATTAATTACCTTTAGCCAGTAATTAATCACATTCATAATTAATCCTAATTAATCACATTAATTAATTAACTTTAATTAATCAATTCTTTAATTAATTACACTAAGTAATTAATCCTTAATTACTTCCGTTAAGTAATTATTCTCTAATTACTTTATTAAGTGATTTCCCTATAATTAATTACATTTAGAAATTAGCCCCCAATTAATCACATTCAGTAATTATCCATTAATTACTTCACTAAGTAATTACATTAAGTAATTATACTTAACCAATTTCCACGAATGATTACCCTTAATTAATAAATCAAATTAATGATCTTAAATTAATTATCATAATTAATTATCTCATAATCATCAGTTAATGATCTTAACACATTCATTAACTATTCCTTAATTACTTATACTAAGTAATTATACCTTGATGATTTACATCAACTAATTGCCTTTTATTTATCTCATTAGGTGATTAACTTTTAATTAATTTCACTAATTAATTATCTTTAATTAATTCAAAAAAAAATTCCCTATTTTCCTTAATTTCCTAATTATATCATTAGAAAAATATTTGGGGATCAATTACATGATTAAAAATATAATCCACTTAAACAGATCAATTTAACATTTTATAATAACATTTAATATCTTTGAAACTTTGTTCAAACTTATTTAATAATTAGATAAATTCTTACTCTTTTGAAAATTTAATTATCATCTTCCTATTAAAACTTATTCAAGTTGTAAAAATATATAACTAGGTTAAACCTTCTTCTTTGAAAACTAATTATTTAAAATATTTAAAACTTTAAAACCTTTTTAAACACCTTGCTTGAAACTTTAACTAATATTTTAGCTTTTAAAAACTTGATTTTGTTTTGCTTTAAAACTTGTATTCTTCCCTTAAGCTTAAACCTAAATTTCCTTTTAAAAATTTAGCCTCGAAATTTACATCTGGATCATGTTAAACTTTATATATGAAAACCTGGAAACAATTGTACTTTCTTAAAACTGGTTAGCTAAACCATCACAGACCCGATACTTATCGTCAAAATCCCAAGGAGGCTCATGAATCTCCCTCCTCCAATACTACTTCGAGTCACTCACACAGAAACACAAGATTGACCCCGAGCAACCTGCTTCTCCCAAACCTCGATACCATCAGACACATCGTGCACTTGCACGCGCAATCACCGACACTTCGACCATCTATGCCGGTATCGAAAAATCGCCGAAGACAACCACGGTTCGCCAGACCACCCAGATCCTACGATTCCTCCACTAATCAAAATCGAGCACTTCGATCGAAACTGGAATCAAATACCGGCTAAAACCACTCACCGACGAAGACCTCGCCCACCGAATTCCACTCCCCTCCAAGCCAAGCAGCGTCACAAACACCTTTGTCATAGCCACACCTTGCATCGAGTCCGGTTCTTCACCAATGTCGCACGAACCCCGACAATGTCGTCGCTATAAACCGGTCCTTAAGCTCTAATCCATCTTCGATCTGTCGCCTTGCTCACTGGAAAAATCCCTAACCATTTTCCTGACTTCCCCTACATCATATCCTCCTCCAGCCTTAATTTCGACTCTCCCCTTACCGTCGATCGACTACAATCGACCAAAGAGCCCAAATTGTTCAACTTAGAAATACCCAATGCATGCAGGCTTAAAAATCCAGATTTAAATTCCAAAATTCATCATTTTGTTTAACATTTCAGTTTATATAATCAAAATTTGAAATAAACCTAATTAACTTTTGACATATGTGAAGGTCTTCACTGAAATTATCATGTTTTGAGATAACTGCTAAATATAAATTCTCGAAATTAATTTTAGGAAAAATGTAGCATAAATATAAACATCTTTCATTCACAAATCAAAATCTAATATTGATTTTATGGTGAGATATTGAATTTATTTAGTGATCAAGCCTGTAAACACACATAGCATACTATACATATAAACACAGTAATATGCAAACATGTCATCCTTATATACATACATGCATTCATCTTCACAAACATTTGCAAACTAAATTACTACATAAATCATCACAGATCTCCGGGTAAAATCATTGGTTTTAAATCTGTTTTTAAAGAAAAATTTACTCACCAGATTTTATTAAACAGAGGACAGTTTTCTTCATTGCTGTTTGAATTTGATCTGGAGCTTGCTTGATTGAATTCACTAGATTGTTGATGTAACATTGGTTTGATCCCATTGCATGCCTTGATTCAGGTTGAAAATGAAATAAATGCTGAAGTTGTGGTATTTGCTTTAGATCAGATATTTAGTTTGGTTTTCATATTCAGGTTCGCATTTATTATTTTTCTTTTAGATTTGGTTTTGAAAGATGAAGAAGAAAGAAAAGGCTTACAACTGAAAATGAAAACCAGATTTATTTTTCTTAATATTTAGTAATTTATAAGTTTTTAATTAACAGAAGAAGAATTACTTCCATTTGTCATTATGGTTATTACTTAGCTTACACATGTTAAATTATTTTTACAAATGCCAAATGCTAACTTAAAATGTTTACAAGTGTTTACAATTTTCTTTTCATTTAATTATTTAAGTTTTTTATATATTTATGTATGTTTAAATGTATATTATGTTTATCTTTTTATTAATAAGCTTTTAAATTTATACACACACACATACACACAAATGTGAGTTTATGTAAATATTTATTTATAAATTACTTATGTTTTGAATCAATTAATGTATTATATGTTTGTGGATTTCATTTTAAATTTTATGTATTTACAAACCATATTGTCTCACGTTTAAATTTTTTAAAAGAAAGAACATTTAAAACAAAACAAATGAATTTTTAATTAAATCTTATTTTAAACTTAAGCTAAAATTTATTTTAAATAAATAAATATTTACCTTAAGTGTTTTGAAAATATATGGTTAACTTTTTAAATAGCTTTTGAAAGGTTCTATATTAAATTAAATCAAAACTTCTAAATTACAATATATATATTAAATTTGAAAACATGTTTTTGTTTGTTAAATTTAAACCAAAGCTTTTCTATTTATAATATATACAAATATATATATTATAAATAGAATACATTTTTAATATTAGTTTTGAAAATTACTATATTGAATTTTAATACATAACTTCATATCACAATATATATACAAATATATATATATATATATATATTACAATTTGAAAACATATATTTTATTAAATTAAAGATTTTACAAAATATATACATATATATACATTATAAATAGAATACATTTTTAATTAGGTTTGATAGATAAAATTCTACCAATTAAATATTTATAAAAGAACATTATTAAACCAATTTATTAGTTTTAAAAAAAACTTGCCAATTTAAATTATTAAATGAAGATTATTAAACTAATATTGCACACTTTAAATAATTACAAATAAAGATTATCAAATTGATATTGCCCAAAATTCTGAGCCATCACACTCACATCCAACAGAGCCACCTATTTGGATTGATATTGATCCAATCCAATTTGATCGTTGCCGATCTAATTGGATCGGTGACGACCCAAATACATAGCAAATTTTGGCACCGTTTCACTTGCGTCCTTTAGTGCACTTCCTCTAGATGCCATAGACCCTTAGCCATTCCTCTTAGCCTTTAAATCTTCTCTTATATACACCAAAGTCGATCCAATGGAAGGTGATACATTTAATCTTCAAGTGGCCTTTGCTCCGATCCAACTTCATAGAGCCACGCTAGAAACACGTTCTATTTTCCCTATGAGTAGCTCCTCTATTTAGCTCAATATCCGAATCGGTACCGATCCGAACCAATTGAATAAGTGCCGATTCAAATACTTAACTCCAATTTTGATGCAAATCACAGGACTTCCTCCTGATGTGCTCCAGAGCCTCTCCTCCAAGTTTCATGCAATTCTAATTAACTTTGCTTCTGATATGCTCCGATCACCAATCTAAATCCTAAAACATGCACGACACTAGCAAGCAAATTAACCATAGCAGGAAATTCAAACATAACAATGAATCAAATGTAGCAAATCATCCAATTACATTCAATATAAACATACGAATCATCCAATTCAATCTACCATCACAATTCTAGCATTCATCTAATCTGATACGTAGAATTTCATAGTCAAATATACACAAATGACACTAACCAATGATCTAATCTCAATTACATGTTTAATTAGGTTAATCTAGGATTTCAAAATCTAAAATTACCTAAGTCTAATCAATTTATAGCTTAATTTGATAATTCTAACCTATAATTACCTAATTACAACATATAATCCATCATAGACTAGTAAGAGATCATCACCACTCACTAAATCTACGAAACCTATCAAATATGATGAAGATCTAATCTGACAAGCGATAAATCGGATGAACATGGAATCCAAATGATGAAATCGAGCTCCTCGTTGAATATTTAAACTCTAATTTGTAATTAGAGACGATTTGAGACGAAATCCAATGAGATGAATGGGGAATTAGAGAGAAGTTAGGGTTTGGGGATGATATCAAACAAGAGGAAAACTTTCAAATAGTCTCACTCACATCTTATTTATAGCCAAACCTGATTAGACTAATGGGCTTGCTAATTCGACTTATTAGTCCCCCTCTAATTCTGGCTAGTATATTTAAAACTGCTTTAACTTCCTAACTACTTATCTAGTTTTCTAGTATGACCACTCTACGGAATGGAAAACCACCATCCCGAAGCAATGAAATAGGTTAGAGCATCTAATTTGGTTTCTATCAAAATTTATAGTCGAGGTAAGATCTCCAAAGGCAAATTGGTCATACAGAAATTCGGGAAAAATCATACATGTGTAAAAAAATCCCTAAAAACCATATCCTAAAATATTAGAATCATATGACCACAAATGAATTAAATAAATTATTTTACAATCCTCTGATACATAAAATATGGGTCGTTGGATTCTCCTTCCCTTTAGAAATTTTGCCCCCAAAATGCCTAAACAAACATAAGCAACCAAGGTTATCTCGCATGCCTACTAGCCACTGGCAAACACTTAACAATCCAATTAAATAGTTAAATCAACAATAGCAAACAAAACCTACCCTAGCATGTGAAGTTCTAATAGTATAAAATATAATGGTGCAAGTAGATATGATATATGGGTCCTATCACTCGACAAGTTCTGGATAGGCCATCCTCATACTCTCTTAGGTCTCCCATGTACAATAGCTACCATCCTCACTCTATTGCACCTTAACTAGCTTAATTATCTTCCTCCTAAGTTGTTTCGTCTCATTCCCAATGATTTGAAGCAGCTTACGAGGTCTTGGAACTTCGGGGTCAACCTCTATTTCTCCAACTGATCCAGTGCTACCACAATACTTGAGTCATGCAAATATTTTCTAGATAGGAGGTATGAAAAACATTGTGCACACCCGCCATCTTCGGAGGTAGATCCATTCCATAAGCCAACTTCCCAATTCTCTTAATAATTGGAAATAGTCCAACAAATCCGGGTGCTAACTTTCCTTTCTTACCAAACTGAACAACATTCTTTACAAAAGAAATCTTAACAAATACCATGTCTCCAACTGAGAATTACAAATCACTTCTTCTCTTATTTGCATAAATACTTGGATGATTTTGAGCAGTCCTCGTTCATTGCTGAATAATCTCTATCTTCTCTAACGTCTCTCTAATCATTTAAGGTCCAAGTATCGACTTCTCGCATGCTTTCCACCAACATGAAGGCGAATTACAAGGTCATCCATATAATGCTTCATATAGTGCCATGCCAATACTTGACTAATAACCGTTGTTATATTAAAACTCTACCAAATGCAAATGATCTTCCCAAGATCCTCCAAAATCTATAATGCAAGCTCAAAAAGATCTTTCAAAACCGATTAACTCTCTCGGTCTAGCCGTCCGTCTGTGGGTGAGAAGCTATGATCAAGTGCATCTCGGTTCCCACAATCTCTTTTAAGCTCTTCTAGAATCCACTAGTAAGCAATGGGTCTCTATCGCTAATAATACTCTTTGTCATACCATGGAATCAAATAATCCACTTAATATACAATTCTGCCAACTTGGATGCCGTTTTGGAAGGCATGATAGGTATGAATCTTGCACTCTTGGTCAGTCGATCTACCACTATCCAAATATTATCATATCTTTCTCTTGTCCTTTGTAATCCATCTATAAAATCCATAGATATCTATTTCCATTTCCATTCAGGAATATCTAGTGGTTGTAGCAATCCACTAGGCTTCTTCTGCTCAGCCTTCACTAACTGGCAAGTCATACACTTCGAGATGAATTTTTCAACATCCTTCTTCATATGTTTCTAGTAGTAAGTCCTCTTCATGTCTCTATACATCTTGTTACCACCAGGATGAATGGCCAATCTTGAATGATGACATTCCCTTAGTACTTCATCTCGTAATTCATCAATATTTGAAACAACCAATCTCTTATCCTTACAAAGCCAACCATCTCAGTTAATCTCGTACTGCCTCAAATCATCAGATTCCACTCCCATCTCAATCTTTTCCATGACCTTTAATAGCTTAGCATCTTGCTTCTGACTAGTACCAATTTTCTATGAGAGTAGGTCTGATCGATAGACTTGCCAACATCTCAGGCTCGAGCTTAAAATATGTCCTAAAATCAAATCTAGTTATATTCTCCATATGCTTCCTTTCCAACAACATAGTTCCTAATCCAGCGTCTCTTTTTCTTAGTGTATTTTCCACTCCATTACCTTTCCTTAGGGGAAGAAATATCGAAGTCATAAGAAGCCAAAAACTCTAACCATTGTTGTCGTTGAAAATTAAGATCCTTCCGAGAGAAAAGATACTTCAATGGTTTATGGTCCATGAATAGCTTAAATCTTTCTCTTAACAAATAGCATCTCTACATCTTCAAAGCAAGTACAATCACCGCTCAAGTCATGGGTTGGATAATTCCTTTCATGCAGTTTCAACTATCGACTAGCATAAGTGAAAACTCTCCCTTTTTGCATCAACATAGCTCCAAGATCAGTACCACAAGCATCTGTGTACGCTGTCATCTCTTCATTCCCACCTATAATAACCAATATAGGTGCACTCATCAATCTCTCCTTTAGAACTACAAATGCATGTTCATATCTAGCATCCCAAATAGAAGTCTGATTCTTCTTGGTCAAGTTGGTCAACGGTTCTGCAATCTTTGAGAAGTCCTTTATGAAATGCCTATATTATTCTACCAACACTTGGAAACTTCTCACATCCGTAGCATTCTTGAGCTGGTTCCAATCTTGGATCACTACCACCTTTGTGGGATCCATTAGTTTGCCTTGTCCTAACATGACATGACCTAAGAATCTTTCTTCTTCCTGCCAGAAGTGACACTTGGAGAACTTAACTTTCAACTTGTGTTTTCTCAAAATCACAAGCACAGTCCTTAAGTGCGTCTTGTGCTCTTCCACGGTTCTGGAGTAAATCAAAATGTCATCCATGAACACAAGTATGAACTTGTTCAGATGATCTCTAAAGACTCTACTCATAAGATCCACAACGTATGCCGAAGCGTTGGTCAACCCAAAAGGATCAACAACCACTCGTAGAAACCCGACGGTGTCCGAAATGCAGTAATAGGTACACTTTCTATAGCCACTCTCAACATGTGAAATCCCATTGTCAAATCCATCTGAGAAAACACATTTGCACCGTGCAGCTGATCAAACAAGTAATCAATCCATGGAAGCAGATACTTATTCTTTCTTGTCACCTTATTCAACTCACGATAGTCCATACATAACCTTAAAGAACCATCCGATTTAGTCATGAATACAACATGTGTGCCCCATTCAAATATGCTTCTCTGAACGAATCCTTTCTTCAACAAATCATCTACTTACTCCTTTAACTCATTTTTCTCTCTGGGTGCCATATGCCTCAAAGGCATCACTATGGGTCGGGCTCCATCCACTAAGTACTCGGCTGTAACTGCAGTAGGGCCTAAGCCATAGGCTATTAATGGTGGAGGTGGAAAGAAGGTTGACCTACAAGGTCATAGTGTAGTAAAGATTAATATCAATCTTAGGCAAGAACTAAAGGATATCGAATACTGGAGAGATAAGTGATATACCTTCTCTAGGAATGGATTATTGGATGGGAGACTTAATGATTTCCCTCTCTTCGAGTGTCGATTACATCGGTTTTTCAGCAAAAAGGGAATATAGGGCTCACCAAGAGCAAACGTTTTGGAAGCTGGAATGACTTAGGTTGCCTCGAAGCTAGCCCCTTTGATATTAGAATAGTTAGTGCAAGCTCTTGGGACTTAGGTGTTGTTAATTATGTTGAATTTGATGCGCTTGGGTCGTTAAGAGCTTCAATAACAACTTTACCGGTAGCATCTTCCTTGGTGTGAATAACTTTTCGCTCTTCGAGTTTTAGAATGTCTTCGTTACCGAGGTACTTGTCCTTAAGCTCATCCTCAATAAGGCCTTTCGCGGTCACCTCTGTGTGGAACAATACCACCTCTCAAGCTTCGGTTAGGGTAATATGGTAAGTACTTACCAACCACTTCACGTTGTTGTATTGGTTGATATAAGAAATTATCTTCTAAGGGTGGTATTAAATTCTTTCCTCTCTTTATCCTTCTACTTTTTTTTACCTCTTTTAGACTAGAAACTCAATCTCTCTATACGGTGGCAGTCATATCACTTCCTCGAAGACATCAGGGTACTCTCTAGTGATAGGAACAAATTACAATCCTTTTTGTGGAAGCTCAAGTGAATATAGAAAGCTGACCAATACCTCATCCTCTGGTAAGCAGCATATCACTATCGTTTTTCCTTCTAAATTCCCAATTGTCACCTCTAGCTTCTCGCAATCCATAGCAGTCGCATGTCTCTGAAGCCAATCTATTTCCAAAATATTCTCGGACCAAGCAAAATTAAGAACAAAGCAATCACAAGCAAAAGAACATCCATGATTTGATAAAACTAAGCCTAAAAAAATCATACAAAGACCAGTAGATCCTCCAACATGATTGATCAAAATCAAAGGTCTGTCTACTATCTTGGATTCCAAACCTAGTCTGCATATTAATTCATCACAAATGAAAGAACGCAAAGCTCCAGTATTAAAAAGAACTCTAACATAAACATCTCGGATTGAAAGCATACCTTGCACCATGACTCCTTTTCCCTTATCCCTAGCAGTATAAGCATAGATGAAGTTGGACTACATCCAAAGCATATGCCTTCATGATCCGTTTATCCTTAGGCTGTTCCGGAATATCCTTCTAAATATGCCTTGGTTTATCACAGTTGTAGCACTTCTTAACAACCTTGCATTCCTTAATATAGTAGCCCTTCTCCATGGAAAACAATTTCGCTCTTGTTCATTTTCTGACCCCTTTTCCTTGTTGTTGCTTCCTTTTTTAATTCCACTTCTTCTTACCTCCACCGCACTATAGTGGCTTTGGATTCTCTTTCTTAGCAATAGTAACAGTAGCAGTCCTATTCTTCGAGTACAGACACTCATGTCTAAGTGCTTTCTCAACCAACTTTTCAAAAGAAACTTCAATGTGGTCCACCAACTTCTCTCCCAAGTGTTCGTCCAATACAATGACAAACTTCTCATTCTTATTCAAAAGTATATTAATAAAAGACATCCTATACTTTGACAAAGCATCAGATTCTTCAAAATAATTAGAAATAGACATCTCTCATTGCTTCAACTTTGCAAATTTCTTGAACATCGTGGACTTCTGAGCCGTAGGAATGAACTTCTCCTAAAATTTAGCCTTAAACTGATCAAAATCTGATCCTCTGGAGTAGCAATGGTAAAAGCATTCCACAATTCATTGCTTGGCCATGTAGCTGACTTGAAGCAAGCTTCCTTTTTATAGCATCTTCCTACCCATATCCTTGAAAACGCATTCACAAGTATCTATCCAATCTTGCACTTCAATAGCTGATTCTATTCCCAAAAATGGTTTCCCTCCTAGGGTAGAATAATCCTTGCAAAGCTTGGTGAAGTCAACTCTAGGCACTTACAAAGGAGTGCCACCATCTAATGCCATTCCAGGAGTAGTTTGGTCTCTTCTCATTAGCAAGGACACCATTGCATCGAACATGGCCTAAAAATCGGGTGTAACAGCTCTTGATTTTGCTCCCTCTTCTACACCAGAAGCAGAGTTATTCCTAATAGTATTCCTTGTGTTCTGATTCATTCTTATCAGTAATAAAAATGATTAGCCTCATCCAATAAATGTTGTAATGGTTCTCAAGTGCATATTTTCCTATATAATATTAGTATATAGACTAATATCTTTATTAACAAGTACACTCCCTCCTTTGGCGTACACTTTTGACTTGCTTCGGTTAACTCGTAACCAAAGCTCTGATACCAAATGTGGCGACCGCCCCATAACACCTGCACATAAATGACCTAAAAGAGCACTGTAATCATGCCAAACTGATATAGAATGATCATTAAGGTTGAAATTTAAAGCAGAAAACTTGTTGCATATCTCATAGCGCATGGATAAAATATAATATAAAAAATATACAACGGAACATAGTGAGCTATAACAAATGAGAATAACATCTCCACTAAATAACGAGCTATGGTACAAATGTCATAATACCTCAGTATAGCATTTCCATACTACATCCATCAGAGTACATAAAAACAGACAGTGGAAACTAGAAATATAGGGTAAAACGCCATAGCTTCTCTAAGCTCGTCTTCGTACAGCAGTTAGGACTCCAAACCTATTATCTAGTCTACTCATTTAAGAGTACCGAAGATGATAAGAGGAAACATAAAACCTTGGGTCAGACAACATTTTGGTGTGAGCGGTAAATGACTATCAAAAGCTATACTAAAAACATGTGATACTAGACGGGTATAAATACCATACCTGACATGTCCTTGTAACCAAAGAGTTAGAACAAAATAATAAGATATAATATGCTACTTAGATAAATGACAATAGGATACTATAATAGAACAGGATAGAAGAATCTATGCAGCCTCCTCCATTGGCCATATTCCTAATCCCTTCTCCAACATTCCTATAAATGATAGCCTACCCAAGAGAAATAGTAAACATAGTGACTATAGTAACCATAGCATCCATCAATCCAAAACCTAGCTATCACCTTCTAAATCCTTGTGCATATGATAACTCGTACGGCCTTGTCCTCGCTTGCCAGAGGCTAATGGAAATTCTAGTTCTCGATTGTGTTCCCCCGTACTTTCAGATCTGAAACCCCGCAAGGTTGTCACTTATAGTACCTCCGTACCGTCTGACACTAGACCTTTTCGGAGCAGTCCAGGATACATGACCGATGCACCAGCCTTCGAGTGCCCATGCATATAGTACCCCTGCTTAAGCACAACCAGAACACTTCGAGTTATCAACGATTTTCTTGACACTCCCAAATCTTCAGAGCTTTCACAACTCCAATCAATTTTCAGGCATGAGTCCTGCCACTCAACCCAATCCATTATACCACTGCCTCGTTCCATCCCGATCTGTCTATTAACTCCTTCGATCCTATTCCTTATCCGAGACCTCGACCAAAGAGCCAAAACTTCATCATGTTATAACTTCCAAACCGTAAAAGCAATCAATAAGCCACCACCTCTAGCATGATCCTATATAAGCCAAGAACCTTCTTCTTTGATCTCACATCCAACAGAGCCACTAAATTGGATCGGTACTCATCCGATCCAATTGGATCGGTGTTGATCCAATTGGATAGCCAATTTTGGCTTTGTTTCTCTTACATCCTCTAGTGCACTTCCTCTAGATGCCATAGGCCCTTGCCATTCCTCTTAGACTTCAGATCTTCTCTTTTATACACCATAGTCAATCCAATGAAGATGATCCATCTAATCTTAAATAGTTGGCGTATCCTTCGATCCAACTTCACAAAGCCATTCTAGAAACCATGCTCTATTCTTACAATGAGTCACTCCTCAATTGGAGCTCAAAATTAGAATCGACACCAATCCGATCCAATTGGATCGCTGCCGATCCAAATACTTAGCTTCAATTTTGGTGCAATTCATAGGACTTCGTTCTAACGTGCTCCAGTGCCTCTCCTCTAAGTTTTATCGACAAACCTTGCTCCTGATATGCTCTGATCACCAATCTAAGTCCTAAAACATGCACAACACTACAAACAAATCAAGCATAGCAAGCAATTCAAACATAACGGCAAATCAGACGTAGAAAATCATCTAATTACATTCAATATAACATACAAATCATCCAATTCAATCTACCATCATAATTCTAGCATAGATCTAATCTAACATGTAGAATATCATACCCAAATATACACAAATGACACTAGCCAATGATCTAATCCCAGTTACATGTTTAATTAGGTTAATCTAGTGTTTCTAAATCTAAAATTCCTAAGTCTAATAAATTTATAGCTTAATTTGACAATTCTAACCAATAATCACCTAATTACAACATATGATCCATCATAAACTAGTAAGAGATCGTCACTATTTACCAAATCTACCAAACATATGGAATATTATGAAGATCCAATCCGAAAAGCGACAGATCGGATGAAGATGGAATCCAAATGATGAAATCAAGTTCCTCATTGAATATCTAGCCTCTATTTTGTAAGTAGAGACGGTTTGAAATGAAATCTAATGAGATAAATAAAGAATTAGAGAGGAGTTAAGATTTGGGCTTATATTAAATGAGAGGAAAACTTTCAAATGGAGTCTCTCACTTGATATTTACAACCAAACTTGAGTAGACTAATGGGCTTGCTAATTCAACCCATTATTCCATTTCTAATTCTAGCTAGTAGATTTTTAAACTTAGTACTCCTATAAATTCCTAACCACTTATCCAATTTTCCTATATGACCACTCTATGGAATGGGAAATCACCATATCGAAGCAATGAAATAAGTTACACCATCTAATTTGGCTTCTATCAAAAGTTACAGCTGAGATAAGATATCCAGGGGCAAAATGGTCATATAGAAATTCGGGAAAAATCACAGATGTGCGAAACATCCCCAAAAACCATATCTTAATATATTAGAGTCATAAAACCACAAATGAATTAAATAAATTATCTTACGATCCTCTGATGCATAAAATACATGTCGTTACAAAAGGTAGTACAACTCCATAACATACTTCATGATGATTCAAAACATGAGCGTTGTTCGTTTGTAGTGGTTCAGATAAACCATACTTATTCGAAACCGGTGCCACTAAACTAAAATGATGAATTCTCGATTGACTTAATTTTGATTATTTTAAAAGTATGCAAACAAATATAAGAGTCTTCCCTGGGGAATCTTGAATATATATTCTTAAAAGCGAACTACATTTCATACAAGTGAGTCCTCTTCGGGGATCTCAAATTGTATGAAGTCGCGAAGCTTTTATATACTTCCTAAGTCAAAATTAGTCAAGTTATCGATAGTGGACAAACCACTATCTGGTATAAGTAATTAGTTTACATATGGAAAACTAGACATCATATGCTTATCACCACTTTTCAATTTCAACCTCAAGCTATCACTAGATTAACAGTAAAGTCGCATAAGTTAGAGGACTACCCTTTCCTCGACGTACATTTTTAAACCTCATGAAGAAAACTGGGCTTTCATACCTCGAAATTCAGTGTCAAGTATAATATGAAGTATCTTCCACATAATTAATTAATCATGACCTATTTATATAAATTATATCTCTTATACTTATCATACTTGCGATATTTTAACTTCTCTATCCCTCATCGAGAATCGAAGCCAGGTAAGTTAGGGCGCTGGTTGCACCTAGCCTTGCCTTAGTAAAATACTATGATTCTGGATATCACATATAGAGGAAACTCTACTCACTAGCTTTTAGTGCTAAATATAAGATGACTTAATTTCCACAAACGTGTCAACATTTTAGCACTATTTATCATATTTGTTTTGTGTTACTTAATGACATTGACAAAGAAATCCCTTGTTTTAAAAACAAAGTCCTTTAAAATAATGAAAAACAAACTATATAAAATTGTTTCTAGTCTACAATTTAAAAAATCATTTATTTTAAACCAAAGCTTGATTTGAAAGACAACATTTTCCCTTTATAAAAGTAAACACCTTTCCATAAATAAATTCCAACCTCTTTAAAACATCCTTGTAATGAGTTTTAAAAAATATATTCAATTTTGGAAAAATTCTTTAAAACATTTTCTTAAAGGTAAGGTGATATACCACTTTAAAAGAACCTAAGAGATTTTCATTGTCTCATAGAAATCCATAACAAGTCGGTTAATTAAAACCAAGCAACATCCTCAAGCATTTATATAAACAAACATGTAAAAATCATAAAGGCAAAGAACTGCTTAAAGTCCGTCTACAACAAGATTCCCCCACAAATCTTGCCATGTGCACTTCGAAGTGTATCGTCGCGACCTAATCGCAACGAATACCTCGACTTCATTTCGTTTACCACTCCCTTGTTTAAATCATACGTGTCATCCGCTTTCAAGCGAGAAACGAAAAAATAATAATTACATACAATTACACACATAAGCAAACACATAAATTATTACAACCAAACACTTAAATTATAAATCTACTTTTAAGTGAGCTATACTCGCTTAAACAAACCCAAACTTCACCTAAGCTACCGCAATCTTGCAAATAACACACAGACCTATCTTCCTACTACACAACTTACTTTTAAAGACTCTAGGAACTGTGTTTGGGCTCGGCCATGCCTTATAAAGAGGAGTTTGGGTTTGAAATTTGTAGATAAGTGATGTAAAGAGTGATGGTAATGATTTTAGAAACTAGTTTTTGTATTTAGAGAAAGGAAATGAAGTATTCTTTCCAAACTTTTCTTAAGAAAGATGGTGGAGAAGAAGTGAGGATGAAATTAAGAAAATGAAAATGAAAAATAAGGAAAGAAAGAGGGAGTGTTCTTTTTATAAAAATAGAAAATTTTAATTACTAAACTAACCATCCTTAATTAAAGCAACTACCCTCCTTTAAAATTTAGACGACACACGTAACGACCTAGTATTTCAAACCATTCAAGTCGACAATCATCCACACATGTCAGACTTGAATTGCTCAAAACAATAGATTGTTAATTTATATTTGGAAAACTTAACATATACTGTAAACAAATCAACCATAGAATCATAGACACATAGTAATATAACAATAAGCTACGGAATAGATAAATAGTAGTTCATGAAGGTACTATATAAACATAAGAGTCTGAAACAAATACAACAATGAATCCCAAGTATAAAAAAGTCACTAATACAAAATCAACCGATAGGTCTGCACATAAACAAATGGAAATGACCAAAATAACTACAAAGTTGAATAGACAGAGATTGATCTTCAAGCAAAGCTCCAAACTCCAAAGGTCAGTCTCAAATGCTGTGCCACTCAGTCTGACCCGAGCATAAAGCAAAACATAAAACACTCGAGTCGGGATTAACATCCTTATATAAGTAAATCAACTCAAGTGAAATGTCAACTAAAATACAATATAACTTAAAGGATGTTTGGGATACCCATCATCTAAGGATCTGTTAAACTATCTACATACATAGTACAATACGCTACATATATAATGTCTACAGTAAAGTAAAATATTAAAATAGCGTTAAGGCGTTACCCATATCCCACTTAACACATTTTTATATTATGTTCCCGTTGTCTATATAGGTACCGTAAGCTCCACCAAACTATTAGGATACTCAGGGAGCATTCCATAGGTACGGTACAAACCAAGCCCGTAAAAGGCGCGATAAGGCATGTAACAAGGCACGCGAGGCAATGCCCAAGGTAGGATACTACCGTTTTGAGGGTCCAGAGTGGTGGTAACGCACAGTAGCTACTACCATCCACCTCGAGACACACTCTCATAATCAAAGGTGCACCCAATCAAATCACAAAGTAACAGAGTGGTGCCGAATAAGCATGCTCGATCGGAGGTGCGACCTCACTTGGCCCGGCGTGGCTCCTGTTTTAGTCACATCAAGCTGACTCGAGGGAGTCAGGGTTGTGTTCATACCTCATACAGATATTTTCCAAACCATCCTACTTCATTCTGGATTCTCCACCACATATACTATTGTTTAAGTGGTTTTTAGTATTGGCAGGGAGTATGATAATGTCGAATCCCGGTCTCTTTGATAACCAAACGCTTATTTCACACCGTGGTCATTTTCATTTCAAACAATTTATATTTCATATTAAAATATCATATCCATTTCAAAATCATATCACTTTCGAAATCATATTCACTTTCGTAATCATTATTCACTTTAAATCATTTCCATTTCTAAAATCATAACCATAAAATAGTTTTATATATTAAAATAGTTTATATACTAAAATAGTTTATATATATAAAAGAGTTTATATCAAAAGTAGTTTCAAATTAGAATTGTCTCTTCCAATTTCACAAATCAATTCAAATCAACTTTAATTCCATAATTTAGTTTAAACCCATCTCGTTTCAAATTCAATTAAAAAGGTTAAAGGTTCAACAAATGCTCATAAAACCATTTTTAATATATCGATTTCAAATCAAGGTTTGAACAACAAATTTAAATCGCTTCTGATTCAATAGATTTCAAAGTTTAAATATTCAAATAATTTACAATAACTCAATTTGATACATTCCATTTATATTTCAAAAATTCAACTTCTAATTTATTTAAATTTGAAAATATTCACTTAATCATTTTTAATAAATTTAAATAAAATCTCAAAATACAAATTTAAATTAGAATTAAATATCTCTTCAATTATATTGAATTCTAAAATATTCACCTAATCATTTTTATAAACACGAGTATATATGCACGCTTAGGTGGGCCTACATCTAATCACAATGCCTTGTTGCTAGATCACCAACTCCGTTCTTTTTAGTGCTCCATGGTCAGTAGTCTCTCATATATCATTTACGTTGTAATTTTTTTCTAAATTCACATTTTGTTGAATATACTCGTTAATATTTTTGTTAAATTTGTGATTGTGAAAAATTACACGTTAGATGATTAAAAAAATTCAAAGTTTGAATCAAAGATGTTTTTACTTTAACCTTATGCTATCAAATTTGCAGAAGGTTGGGAAGTTAAATTTTATCTGGCGAACTAATTCTTCCTCAAGCAAATGGAATTGCAACACTGTCCAAAATGAATGCAAGCTCTCATATGTTGTGTTTCGGCACTCAAACGCGTTTCCATAAATGTGCGCTTCATTACAGACATATATATAGTCTTGTCAACACTTGTTTGTAACAAAAGGAATTCTCAACGTTACATGCCACCAATTCCACATATATACCATGTTATGCACCATATTTCTTACAATGTGGGACTTAACGTCACCTACGCACTCTCAACTGCGAGACACACCAAACAGATCTCCACCTTGGCAAGCATGTCCTCTAACCTTCATTTGGAGCATACTGAAGTAGCTTTGCAGTTGGTCAGGCTTCTTCCACTTCTTTACGCAGTTGGTGAGGCTACATTACCAAGTCTCCACTTCAAGGCGAGTACTTTCGCTAAGGCCATCTTGGAGCATCAACAATGCCCAAACATTAAAATTACAATCAAACATTAACAACCCCCAATTTTGTCAGGTCAACAAAGCTCATTGCCTCCAATATGAGGAGGCCTCCTACACACAATAACTTTATGTTCTTCAGGTCCTATATGATTTTACCCAACCGTTTAAAACAAAACTAAACTCAACCTGTTTAACCCATTTGGCAAATGGATTAACCTGACCCAACCCATGATTAAATAGGTCAGACCGACCCGACCTATTTGGAAAAATGTACCAAACAACTAATATATTGCAGGTTATACATTATAGTTCAATATGCAGTTCAAATACATATAATAATATGTTGTTCAATTTATAATAAGAAGTTCGATACATACATATAATTATAAATCAAAGTTTAGTACATACATATAATGATAAACTTCAACATTAGATTTTTTGTTTTGACCTCATTATATTGATGAAACAAAGCATCATTATACAGAAGAAACAAAGCAACTTAAAAACCTTCAAATAGCTGCAAATGCCCACAAAGTCAGCCAATATACACTTTCAAATGTAACATGTTTTAGCACTGATTCATGCTATACTTTGGTTTACACAATCACTAAATTAATGCACACCTGCAAATGGAAAAAGCATCAATCCATACATCTACAAATGCGAAGAATTAAACTGTCACTAAATTCATGCTATACTTTGTGTTAGTATTTGTTGCCACTTTAGTAATATGCATTCGAAAATTATAACAAAACATACATAAAATGAAAAAGAGTACCTATACATGTAGATGATAATCAATAAATATAAACTTTCATCTAGGATAGTACATAGTGGATATTTTTTAAATGTGTTGCTTAAACGTGAAACCTTCATGGTATTGGAATTCATTATGTCATAATTGTATTCAAATAGAAAGTTGCTTCTATGATACTCGTATGTAAGATTTCTAACTGTGTTGCTTAAATATCAAACCTTCATGATATTTGCATTTTTACACAGAGAAAACAACGAATGTTGACAGGACAAAGTGCAGCATGCCTTTCTACTTTAGTTTTTCTTGGAACAAAAACTAAGTGGAAACTCTTGTGCTATTCTACTATTCACAATTTGAAGTTGAATACTTTACTTTATGAATTATGTTAGTTACAATGCAATTGCAGAAAGATACACTACATGTGAGTTACAACCGTTCTTTTATTTATTTTTGCTCAATCATAATGTTATCTACTCATGATGAAAGCTATTTTTTTAAAACCCAAAAGAACCCGGCGGACCGGTAAACTCCTGAGGAGGGTATAGTAAAGTCGTCCACTGATCCATGTGAGCCGCTGATACTGAATAATAAATAGTACATTAAGATGAGAACTTAGTAGATTTTTTGTAGTATTAAATGGAAAGTTCAAGCAACGAATGTTAAAGAAAAATGAACCGAATAATAAATAGTACGGTAACTTAAGTACGATATATATTTGTAGAAGTTATAAATAGAAAGTGCAGGTTACAGTTGTTGCAGCAAAACAATGCAGAATGCAAATGGTACAATGATCTATTATTATAGTTGCTTGTTGTGTAATAAAATGAATGAAACAAAATAGTGGGTTGAATTTTGTTATTCCTATTTTTTGTTAAATCGAGCATAGATGACATGTAAATTATTTTAGAAACTTTATAGTACATCATGACTTTCTCTAAGGCTTAATGTCACTTAATTTATTTATCGTGATAGATGATGCAAAAGCGTAATCAACATTTTCCAAATATTGTAGAAATAAGCAAATTATAAAAACCACTAACAGTCTCCAAACAGCACATATTTGTTCTACTTACATATCCCATGTGTTTGAAAATACATATAGCAGATTAAGATTAAGGGAACATGTATACCTAGGGTTAATCACTATCTGCAAAACCATTTAGTGACTGATTTAGGAAATTAGAAGAGTTACAAACAATTCATGTATACAGTAATGCAGTACTTGAAAGCCATTCATGACATATTAAGGTTACGAAATCTCAAAAATATAAGTTTAATCCACCAAACATATACCATTTTTGTTAAATCCAAAACAGATTAAGAAAAAGAAATGTTTATTAGTAATAATTTATTCTAAATTGTTTAGTATAAATGAATGTAAAAAATAAGCATATTCATATTATTGTAGTTCGGTATATCATAAACTGCAATATTTTTATTCAGAAGTTAAACGATAGCACCAGTATTGTAAATTGTGTACCTTTCTGTTGTTTCTAGCGTTGTAGAATTGAAAGAGTAGGATTCAAAGATGCTTGCAAATGTTACAGTAGTAATAACCGATGAAAAGTTGTAAATCCCAACTTCAAACTGCATGTTTATTTTTTAAATAGTAAAGTTTATAACATCAAGACATTTAATGTTCTGTTTTTGTCAAGTAGATACCATGTTTTTGGATGCCCAAACCCTTCATTGAACTTTTCCATTATTATGCGCTCTACCTTTTGGAAGCATCATTTTTTTCATATTCTACATTCCAAATCTATAGGTAAATGTGTAGGCGAAGTTAGTACATATGAATGAAGCAAGAGGAATAAATTTGGGAAAAAACAAAGTTTTTGGTGTGCAGCTAGCTAACCTTTTGAGTGGATGGCCTCCTGTTTTGTTTGTGGAGTGCATGTAATCTATTGGATAAAGTTGAAGTTTGTTGTTAGACAAATATCAACTGAATATTGCAGCCAGAACTGCTAGAATATTAAATTCATCTAAACATCAAGATTGAAAAAAAAAAATCATATAAGGAGGCTAGTGCAGAAAAAGCATGGCCAAAATATGAAGAAAAGAAATAAAATAAGATATAAATTTATTATTATCCCAACAAATGATGATGCAGTTAATATCTACAAACGCACACGATGTTTTCTGAAAAAGCTTCTTAAAATATAACAATACGTAATCGGTATAATCATTTTTGTATATCATGGTCAAATCAGATCAGTTTAAAAAAATTTGTACCTAGCTATTAAGTGACAAACAATAAGCTGCTATGCATGCTCGTCAAATATATTGTTACAAATGACACCCATACTTATTGATGTAATTTATATGCAATCATACACAGGGTTTGTTCGCATACATATCACGTTATGCTTTCGAACTGAGCATGGTTGAAATGTTAAATAGAGATGATCATGTCTTACAATGTACTATTTCTATTGAAAGTACAAAAGATTATGGGCTAAGTGAATTTTTGTCAATCAAATCAATGGGTTCATGCATATGAAAAAAAGTAACTTCCATATTGTTAATGAAGTTGTGCACAAAAATAATTCGTACAGATAATGTAGTTGACAAACTACTAAAAAGTTAATAAGATTTAGCAAAGCTCGAGTATTCTACAAACGTATTGAAAGTGGGTTATATATGAATAAAAGTGATTTAAGATGGTCAGTTTAGTATCCTGTAAAGGTAAGTTGCAAGCACCATTAGTAAAAATATTTCTAAGTTAATTCACCTATAGCGGTTAGTGGATTAAAAGAAGTTAAAAAAAATACAATTTTTTTTACTTTTTATGAATTGGTAGCTTGTAAAAAAATTTAATTGACTTCAGTAAGGAGCAGAATGCAGCCACATTTGAGAAGTTCACAATTTTAAACCCATACAATTCTTAAAGCATGAAGAAAGATCAACATGAAAAACATTTTTAATTTTGCAAAGCTAAATGTGGAGAAATAAATATATACACACATCAAATAAACCCAATCAAAGAGAAGTGTCCGCCCATGCGCAAATCGTTTATTCACTTAAACCAAACATTCTTTAATACTTGTAAATTATATTGTCAGAAATAAGAAGAGAAACGATCGATGCCTTGGAAAAAGAGTTGCTCATCTAAATCAAACATTATTTAATAATTGCTATAAAACAAAAAGAAAAGGCAAAAACATAAACGTAGATGAAGATAGTGTTTTGCAGTTAGTTTCCTCGAAGGGAAAACGGTACTGTTTAGGCACAAAAATGCAACAACCTAAGAGAATTAGTGAATTTGAAGAAAAAAATGAAATATGTTGCTTTAAAGGATCAGCTAGCCCATGGAGAAAGATTTACTCAAGTGAACCAGGTTCTTTACTATGTGTTAATTCCACCATAATCTGTAATCTAATGAAAATAAACATTATCCACTTAAGTCAATCAATATAGAACTGGCTTACACATGTACTGACAACATTGTTCGATTGCAAACTTGACATGTACATAAATAATCAGTTAACTGGAATAATATGCAGTCAACTGCAAATCAGTATAAGAAAACTCGAAATAAATCATATAAACTTTAGAATTATTTTACAAAAGATCGGTTGTAGCAATGGTAATAAGGTGTGAAGCAGGAAATAATGCAGAAGTTTAAAAATTACCTAAAACATTCTCAAAGTTTGATATCGATGCAACAGCTGCCCAATCGATTTTGGTTGGAGAAGTTGAGAAATCGCAATTACCCTTAGTCTACAAAATCGTTCAATTGCAAACCACGATCTGATGGAGTAGGTATAATGTTGGGCAAAGATAGCCTTGGTGATAGGTTAGCGAATGTGATGAAGGGTCAATTAAGGATAATTGATGATGATGATCGTAATGTTTACTTTCGATGGTTAGGGTTTGTTAACCTGCTATTGAATGTGAAAAGGAAGACGATATGAAGTGTGCAATGATGCGAGAGCATATGAGAGGGTATTTTGGGAAATGCCAAAAGACACGGTTGAAATAGTGTATTGAATTATTATTATCAATAGTAGAGATGTGCTTCATCGTCAAAATTTTAGACTTGACAGGCTCGAAAACTTCTATAAAAATATGACTATATCTGCAACTAAAAACTTCAAAGAATTAGCATTGTCAAATCTAAGTAAAAGATTTACCATTGAATGTTATATGTAAATAAAACTGACACTTTAAAGTAATAGTACACTTGAGTGAAGTGCTAAAAGACTTTCTTATAGTGCATTTAACATTTCCTTTCTAAAATAGTAAGTCTCAGAAAAGAAGCATAAACTATAAAGTTATATGGTTATTAGAATTCTAAAAGATCTTCAGGAACTATTTTTAAACTGTATGTTAGCAAGCACAAATATGAATGTACATGCATAGAGAAGCACATGTGATATATGTGTAACATAATATTACTTGTGTTGAGGACAAATATGAATATGCAAGTAGCGATATATATATATATATATATATATATATGTATGTATGTGTGTATATATATATATATGTATGTATGTATGTAGTAAAAGCGCAATCATTGCTCATAATAAGATATACTATTTTAGTGATTTCTAACTGCTCATAAGTACACAGTTATAAAAATTTCTTGTGTTAATAAGGTAACAAACAAATATACTATCAGATGACTGACTTAACCTGGCCAACTTTAGGCATTAACACTGTTTGAAATCGTAGATTAAATATTTGATACAATTCACATCAAATAATCCCAAGAATCCACAGTCGAGCAAGGAAACTAAGAAAATAAATTAAATAACTAAATCCAATTTGATGGCTTAAATAATTTTCCAGCACCCCTCTAGCAAAAATAAAATCGAAATTAAAGTATATATTAAAAAAAGCATAATCTAACGGTATTACCAATTATTGAACTGCATCGACTCTTGTACCTTCACATTTTAAGTTTAGTTCAACCAAAATGAAATTAAAGTTAAGTCCAGCATACCTAAAATCGATGTGGTATATGTTGGTGACAACAGATTTCGCTTGATGGCAACAGCAACGGTAAGCCGCATCATTCAGTTTAGTGATGATAATGGCGGCCGCTAATTCAGTAATAAGCAGCATCGATCGATTTAGGAATTGCAGTCATGCTTTAATCGATTTGTGAAAGGGGGCATTGATCAGTTTTGGTGACTATAACCATGTGTCGATCGATTTGGTGGTGAGTAGGTTTTATGAGGGCAGTGGTGGCATATTTTAGCACGTTGGTGCTTTTGAATAGCCATGGCGATTAGGGTAAATGAATAAAGGGCATAAAATGAGCGTGTGAAGAAGCGAATAAGACAGAACGAAAAAGTGAACAAAAATGAGAATGGATAGGGGCGTTTTTGGTAGTTCAAAAAGACACCGAGTAATTCGTGCACAAACAATTTCTTTATTAGTAGTAGAGATTTAGATAAAATCTCAAATACACATTTAAAAAAAACTATATTTCAATTTAAATTTATTCAAATCTGAAAATATTCATCCATTCACCTTTAATCAAATACAAGTTATCAAGTTATAAAATCATATCTTTAAAATCAATAAGTTTCAAATCAATATTTATTATATTTAATTCTTAAATCAATTAATTTATCATTCAACTCAATTTATCTTTCCAACTTAAATTTTACTAAAGTTATTACAAATCTATTTTAAAATATTAATATAAATTTAAATAAATAATTTAAGCACAATATATCTCTTTATTAGATTAAGTTTTATTAAATTAAATTTTATTATATTAATTATTATTAAATTAAATCTTATTATTATTAAATATATTTTAAATCTTATTTTATATATTTAAAAATAATAAAGTTACAAGTAAAATTTTATAATTTACATTTTAAAACTTAACTTATAATTTTAAAATTTCCAAAACATATAAATTAAAAAATCTAAATTTTACACGTAACAAAATAAATATTTATCAAAACCCATATATTTTTCTTTCAAAATTCCGAAAATCATTTAGAATAGACCAACGATGTCCATATATAGTTTTCTAACCTATGGTCAAGTGATACCGATATTTATCATTTCAATCTGCAATTATTTAATATTTACGGGTATATATCATTTCAAGCCGCAATCCCAAAATTCCAAAATCAATAAAATCGCTTGAGTTTATCGTCATTTCAACCAATAATGATTTTTCCTATTCTAAAATATCATTCGGGTATGTATCATTTCAACCCATAGGGAATTCCCAACTAACAGGGAACTTGAAGTGTGAGAACAAAATAATAATATAAAATGACATGGCATATCAATGGCAATATGATCACAATTAACAATCTAAGTATAATATTATTAACAGGACATGGGTGAACAAGTGCAAATATTAACATACTATTTAACAAATTTAATCACTAATCAATTCAGATTTAATAACATATTTCAATTGGCATTTCATGTGGAATCAATTTACTAAATATAAGAATGTTAATCGTGAGCGATCGCTCACCTTTCGAGGCTAAAGAAATAACAAGAACAAGATGTGACGAACCCAAGCACAAATTCCAAAGCAAAGCACGACGAACTTGAATCGATGAATTCAAAATCAAAACTAGCTTGATATAAATATATATCATATATTTAATTTTTCTAAAAAAAAATATTCCAATAAAATACATATATTTAAAATAAAAATCTCCATATTGTAATTTGAAAATTAATATTTATTAATACATATATTAAAATCAAAATATATATGTATATTATATTTTAAAAATCTGTATATAGTTCTCTATATTTAATTTAATCAAAATCTCTATATATTTATGTTTCAAATTCAAAAATCAATAATTATAAAACCCATATTTTCCAAAATTCTTCAAAAAAAATATTTCAACATAATACACACACACACACACACACACACACAAAATTCTTCAAAAAAAATATTTCAACATAATATACACACACACACATATTACTCTCATAAAAAAAATTAGTTTAAAATATTAACATAAATATATTGTATGTATATATATTTTTCCTATAAAGCACAAGAAGGCTGAAGGATCCATATATATATTTATTAAAATCACAATATCTACATATTATAAATAAAAACAATAAATGAAACATATAGTTATATATTATAATATAATATATACTCTCTATATAAAAAATGCTTGGCTGCGAGGCAAACTAGGGTACTCAGCAAACTCAAGCGGAGGAAAACCGACGAGGTGTTGCGGTGAACTATGCTCGGGTACGTGGAGTGAAGGACAAGGCGGTCAGGGCGGACTGGAGGGCCATGATGCGACGAATGAAAAGATGGCAGGGTTGGCAAGGAGTGGACGTGGGTCTGGTGAGGTTTGGTGGCTTCAGATGGGTGGAAGCTGCGGCCAGAGGGTGAGGGAGGTGAATGGGCCGAAGCTGCTATGATGGAAGGTGACCTGGCGCTGAAGCTTGGTTGTGTGGTCTATTAGGCTGTTCGGTGGATGATGGGACAATGGGTGTCTGGGTTTGAGGCTGTGAGATGTTGAAGAAGGTGGGTGCGAGGCTGAAGGGAGGGTTGGTGGTGATAGGTTCGAGCGGGCGGAGCTGTCAGGGGCGATCTCGGCAGCAAGCAAGGAGGAAGGAGAAATAACAGTTGATGGGTTGAAAAATGAAGGAGGCCGTGATAGGGAGAGGGAAGGCAAAGCAAGGTGTTGTTTGGTGGCACAAGCGGCTGCAGGGGAGGTGCGTGTCTCGGCACGTGGAGTTTGAGCACGGCTGGGTACAGAGATCAGGGGAGAAGGTTTGGCGGTTGCTCCGTAAAATAAGAAAGAGACGAGAATAACAGGTGGAAGAAAAGTGGCAGCAGCTTTCAAACAAATTATATGCAATCCATTATTATTAATATTATATATATACATATCAAAGTAAGATGAGTAGGAACCATATCAATTGAAACCAGGGAAGAGTGACAGCCACATTTGTTGAATTATTGGAATTTTAAAAGCCTACTGGTGGCTATTTATTTTTCAACCAACGGGTACAGAGAAATCCAAAAGCTCAAATGGGTACCAATACGGTTAACCATTTCGTAAATTTTTCATATACGGATGTCGAATTATAGAAATGAATATACTATGAAGATCAGCACGACGAGACGAACAGAATGGTACACAGATATCAGCGATACGGCCATCCTATCAAAAGTCGATTTTCGCTGCCAAAACTGCTGCTAATTTTCCAAAAATAAGATAAATGAGGTAGTCCAAATTTAATGAAACAAATACGAAGTCTTAATCAGAAAATGATTTACATTTTTCTTATATAGAAATACTCGGGTTTCAAAAATATTTTATTTCCATCAAATTTACTGATTTAAATTTTAAACTGAAATTTCACAGAAGAACAAACATCCATATTTTATGATGAAGATCTGACACTTACTACGTTTAAATAGACATATTTCAAATATCAAATTTTCATTGCCAAAATTTAATTGTTTAATTTCAAGAAAAATTTAGTTAATTACATTATAAAAATCGTTAAAATTCCTGGGTTGTTACAACACATCCTCCATCATTATGCTATATGCATTCCCCGCTTTATGTCACCAAGCCATCACATCCTCCTTTTTCTAATGTTCTTTTGTATTTATTATTTTTAAATGGAAAAGAAAAGTCCACTCTTACTTAATTACTTAAATATCTTTTAATTTACTTTTAACAAAACCATTTAATTGATAAAAGTTGTTTGGTTATTTGTATATATTCACAATAGTGCATAAAACATGTTCCAACAACTTTTGGTCGATGAAAAGTCAAAAATTCGAAAAACGATTTTCGGTCATATTTTCGATCTTTCTCTGAACTACTTATTTCTATAAACCGAATTTCAAAACAAGTTTATTATCATTAGTTATTACTTTAAATATTGTTTATTTGAGTTATAAAATTTATTATTTAATCATTCAAAAATATACTGAATAATCACATTCAAAGCGACTAAATTACGGGTCGTTACAGTTCCTTTATAGCAATCGACTTATGATTTTGCGATAGTGGGCCGAAAAATAAAGTTCCTCGGTAGCAAGTCACATACGTTTTTGCAATAATGAGTTGGGATATTAGGTTTGGTCAAGTGTTTATGATCAAATCTGGGTTAGATTTTAGCGAGTCCTTATCCTATATTGTCACTATGGTATTATACTTTATTTAACCAACTTGTGTGTGCATGTGACATATGTTAAGATATGGTTTTTGAGCATAAGTATTGTTTTACTATGTTATTAGTATTATACACTTATATGATGCATTTAACTCATTAGATCTATGTTTGACCCCTTTTTTCATTCTCTCTTTTTAGATATATTCCGATAGATCGATAGAGAGGCCTGGTGGTGATTTGGAGGAATGATCGTATGATGTAATGCATATTTTATTTATAGTTGTCTAATATTTTATCTTATTTATTCCTAGACGTTAGCCTGCTTTTATTACTAGTATAGAGAAATGTTGTCAATGAATTTTATTTGATACTGTATATTGTTTTGTTTGTCTAGGATTATTATATTATTGATTATTTTATTTTATTTCTTCCGTTGTGAGTTTTAGAAAGCATGGAATATTATAAACTACTCTGTGATCTGTTTTATATTTTACCTCAAAAATGATCCGCCATTTGTGAAGTCTACGATACCCGTGTTATTTTATGCGTGAAATGTGGCATCGTGGATTTCTGGTTGTTACAATCCATGTGTTAGTAGATTCGTTGGTATATTACCATGAATCCATGTATGTTTATGCTGTTAGCGTAAGCCTATGTGTATGTATATATATTATATATGTATGTATATGTATATACGTATGTCCGAGGCCTTGGTGCAGTGGTAAAACGCCAGGCTGTTGACGACAAGGTCGGCAGTTCGATCCCTGCCTCTGGCATATTAAACTGTGCGCCATGATGATTCTTGCAGACTTGTGTGCTGCCTACTTTGTAAATATAAGTACCCAGTTTCAAAAAAAAAAAATGTATATACGTATGTATATATTAAAAATATACATATATATATATATATATGCGCGCGCGTGCGTAGCTCACGGTTATGAAAAAAATAAGATAATTTTCGATTTAAACAACACATTTAAAAGGACTTTTAGAAAAAATTGATCTACGATATATAAATAAATATATGAAATACATATCGATTTTGTTAATATTTTAAACATAATATTATTCAATATTAAAAAAAGTTCCATATATTTATTAATAAAACCATAAATATATATTTAAAGTATTATTTATTATTTAATTCAATAAATGTGTGTGTATTATAGTATATATACACATACATACATACATACATATATATAATAGGTTTAATAAGTATAAATTTTGAATGTTGTAAAACTAAGTTTTTAATACAATCACACATTTCAAACAATTTTTATTCGACAAATTTTTTATATAAAAAATATTATATTAAATAAGTTAAAAACCGTAAGTTAATTTTTTTTTATTTTGTTTAACCGTGAATACGTACATATACATACATACATACATACATTCATATATATTTGTGCGTGTTTATTTAACCTATATCATTTTATAGTTGATTTTATTAATTTTAATATATATTCATATAAATATATACATTTATTTGCATTATATTCATTTCATTTAATAAACAGATATTTATATTTTATTCTTGTATATATATGAAATATAAATATATATTTATGATAAAATTTATTTAAAATAGTTTTAAATATGAAATTATAAGAAATTTTAAAATCAATATCTTTATTTGAAAATTTGAATTTTAATCTAAATTTAAAATTTACATTTCCTATGTATGAATTACAAACATTATTATTATACATGGTTATATATATGTGTGTGTGTTTATATCAAAAGTATATATTTCATAAATATACTTTTATATCTTATGCAACTATTTTTTTTTAAAATATTATTAAACTATATATATGTATGTATGTATATAAGATATCACATGTGTATTTATATGGGCTAATGCATGTGTATTTATATGTATGAATATTGATTTTATTTAAAATTTATGTAGACCGGATCTATATAGATTTAGACTTCATAGGCCAAATAAGATCCAAAATGGAATAATTTCTTTGAAATTTACTTACTTAATCTGCCACCTACTAGCCTAGATCCAATAGTTGTATCAGTTCCCAATAGTCTATGTAGTATAAACTAGTCATGTTAGGTTAAGTAATAAGCTTACCCATTTAGTAGGATATTTAAAATAATAATGTCTAGGCACCTATTTGGCTATCGACCTGGCCCATTAGGTGAAGTGAGTTGTCCCTAACAGAAAAGACCTAGTTTGAATTTAGGCCTTGGGATAATTTTCAAAATTGTTTTGAAATTAATATAAAAATTTAAAATTAAAAGCTAAATTTAAATATGAAATATATTATATATGTTATAATATAAATTTTCAAAAGTGCTTTGAAAATATAATAAATATATTTCAAAAATAATTATATTTATTAGATCAATAAATTAATTAAATAATTAGTTAATTAAAGTAGAGAGAATTTAGGATCTCGTCTTTTACTCAATCTCCTTCCATCCGAACCATCTATTATCAAGCCTCTCTAAACCCAGTTGCAACCACCTATAGCTCCTTCTTTCAGAAAAAATAATCGGCCCTTATAATAGGCCTTAAATCCATTTAAGGCCCGAATAAAATATTATGCAGTTAAATCCAATTTAATCGTTTATCGATATCGTTTATCAAATGGTATATTATAAGTATCATAAATATATTTAATAATACTTATTCATCAAATCATAACAAAATTTTATGATTAATATTTCATAAATATTGATTAATTTAATTAGTTTATAACAATTATAAACTAAGTAAATCGTCTAGTCAAAGGAGAATTCATCATTTTGGTTGTGTGTGGCTAATTAAGTGTAAATTTGGTTAGCGATTAATGTCAAACTATTGAAATATTTATGTTCATAAGTCACTTGGCACGTGGTGTGACATTTTAGCTAAATTTATCGCTTACTTGGTTCCCAAAAAATCCAATTTTACTTTGTTAAGCGTTACCATTTTATAACTTTATTTACACCAATTCTCTTTGATCGTCAAAACTACATCACTTTAAACTTATAGAATTTTGTAATAGTCAAACTTCCAATATAGTTCATATTCAATTCTATAGTTCAAATACAAAGTCCTTGGTTCAATAATAACAATTATCGTTAACCGAAATGATCTGGCCAGACACTTTGACTTTGAGTTGACTTTATTTGACCATGATACTAACCTCATATAACCGAGGAGACAAATCCTCTCTTGAATAGTGCTTCACTTTCAATACTTTCACTCGACCCGACTAGAGTCATTCAATAGAGATCGTACCATTATTTGACTATAATCAAAGCATAGCTTTTATATTGAAGATCAACTCAAGTTGAGAGAACTATGTAAATCAATCACGTCGATATTTTCTATTTGACCTTAGTTAGATTAATAAACAGAAATCTATCGAATGAGTCATTCTATAGTTATATAATTACTATCAGTACGTAACCCCTAGGTGCCCCAAGTAGTCATGTGTGACGACCCGCCTTTCTAACCCCAGAAAGACGTTTCATCATTAAAAAAGAAAGGGATAGAAATAGAAAAGAATAGAAAGAAAGAATAACAACATCAGAATCTCACAGCGGAATGGAACAAAATATAATACATCAACATAACTATTACATAGTTATACATACATCAAAGTTATCCAATATCATACAACATGACTGTCATACACTTAAAGGTCCATACATACATCCAAAATAAAGCATACATTAACTACACAGCGGAACTACATATATAGATACATACGTCAGGTCTTCTTCCCAAAAGCTTCTCCAGAAAATCAACGCTCCCAAATACCTATCACTGGCTACTCATAAAAATTTGAGTACCCAAGAGTTTATGAAAACACAAAATATAAACTCCGGGTCACACATGGGTCTGGTATGAGTAAACGGGTTAAAATTGTTTAACTTTGAAAATCATTTGAAATAAAGGTATCACGTAAGACTCCCCACACATAAATACGGGTAAGTTTTTACCTTACGCTAACCAAAACATTTTATAGGAAATTCAGTGATATTATAGTAGTGTCTAGGGTTTTCAAGTAAATAGAAAATAGCCGAAATTGTTACATCTATTAAATTCCAGATACTAGCCACGAAAGTGGGTAATACAAATCAAAACCGTAGGGTCTCGTAGGGAAAATGGGTTTCCAACAATGGCAGGGCTACCAGGGTACCGCCCGTCACAGTACGGGGCCTAGATCACCGAACCGAGGATCACTTCCGACCCCCTACAACACAAGGCCGGAACCATTCCTTACTGAACAATCCCAAACAAGATAACCCCGCAGTTCTGGCCAACAACTGCTCACACAGCCGAAATAAAAAGGGACACCTAGACAGGGGAATATCTTGTCCTGCTTGGGCATGACCCACCTAACCTTGCTGCATCTCCCATGTTTTAGCCATTCCCGGTTGATGAGGCTTGAGGCTGCGATTACCTTTATTGAGCATTATTCTTAGAATGCTCATCATCCGCCTGACGATGTGCTGAAAGCATTCAATCCATACAAGTTCGTTCCGGGTTCGAATGAAACCGAAGACATTATCTCGTTACACTCAATTTGGAATCACCCTCAGAGTTAACGACGATAACCCTTGCATTCTGAAATACCATCTCGATCTCCACTTGACAAGTCACGACCTATCGTTTAATTTGGATCGATGTGGTTTTCGGAGAATCAAAATTTATTCTTCTTATCCCAGTCTCATCGGAATCCAAACGCCATTTTAAGGGCCAAGTTGTCTATTTAACTTAACAATTTAATTTAATATTAAAAATTCACATAACAGGTATAACAGACAAATCGTACACAGTTATCACATATATCCATAATATATCACAACATATCACAGAATATCATCAAAGTCAATCAGACAGAATTATCAATGCATACCAAAACAATTTGGTTTATTTAACTTAATTTATTGCTCAAGAACAAGCTACTTCATTCTGTTTAATTAATCACTGATTAATTAACTTATTAATGGTCAATTAATTACTTAGTTAATCACTAATTATTAATTTATTAGTCATCTAATCTTAAATTAATTATTTAATTACTCAACTTAATTAGTTGATTTTTAATTATTAATTATTAACTAACTTGTTAAAAATTAAATAGTTATTTAATTATCACAAATTACTTTAATTAATCAATTATTATCAATTTTATTAACTATATAATCTTTAATTGATCACTAAAGTTAATTATCATTTATTAATTAACTTTTAAGTCATTAGCTAACATTCTTAAGACTTAAATTGATTTAACACATGATTAATTTTTAATTACAAATTTAATTATAGTTATTAATTAATTTCAGTATAAAATAAATTTACATACTAGTTGCCTTATACCAATTAATTACCCCTTTTACAACCCATATTCTTAATAAATTTAAATTAATTACTTACTTTAAACTAACAAATATTCTTTACTGTTGATCTTTGTTAATCAAGATGCTTAAAGCAATCAGACACGGCAAGACCCGAGGCAACTCCATCTTCCCTCGTGACAAACCCGAGTACTCCTCTGTTTTCCTCCGAGTTCTCTCTCTACTTTACCCTCTTCTTCTCTTTCCTGTTTCTTTTCTTCCTTCTTCTCATTCATTTTTTTAAACTTAAGTTATAAATGACACAACAACAGTATTTAAATTCTCACGCACAGAACCCATAAAATACTCGATGCGGACACCAGTTCGACTCGCGCAAGAGCACACGATGGCCACGGCAACCCAACCTGACATCCAACGCCACCGTGCACGTGCACGGTGGTTCGGCTCACCATTGGCGTCCCCTGTCGCCACTCACAAACCACTAATCGTCTCGAAACCCAAAATCACAACTCAATTCCTCTCGAAGATGATCAAATCAAAATATGACCTGATGCTCGAACCAAAGTTCGAACGACACCGAGATAAATTTCCTCGCCCTACCTCCTACGACTACCGGAGGCGAAACCACCTCGCCTACACCACATCCAGACTCTCCTCAACCTCTACCTTAATGCACGTCGCACTCGATCACTCCAGTGTGACGCAAATGGCAATTTTTATGAGCACAGGAAACAAAAGAACAAAACCGTAAGTTTAACTCACCCTCAAAATTTATGCATTCAAAAATTTTCTTTGTATTTTTCTTGTGTTAAATTATCTACAAGCTTCCTTTATATCAAATTACAACAATTAAAATTTACTCAATCATCCAGAATTTACAAAAATCCAATTCGGCCTCCCTTTAAAAGTGCTCTTAATATCTTTGTTTGAAAATCATAATTTTTATATTATAAATCCTAACTAAGTGTATGAATTCGAAATATTTTATTGAATTCCTAAATTTAAACATTCGAATTTTTGACTTTGAAATCCTTTTTTCCTGTAACTTGAAATAAACAGTGTTTATAAAATACTATAAAACTTCAAAACAAGATTGCAGGCCTTGATTTGGATAAACAACTTAAATTAGCATTAATATCCAAGTTTAAAACATTTATATGAAGAGGTATTTACAATTTTATTTGCTTTACTATGTTCAGAAACTTGGAAACAAAAACTGAAGAACAGCCATATCAAATTTCCAGAGCAACAGAGAGTACTTTGTACTACTTGTTTAAAATAGACATCAGAGCACATACCATTTGTAAGTTAAATATACAAGTTTGAATTTGAAAATAGTAAGTTTACTCACCAAAAATGATTTAACAGAGAGTAAGGCTTGGTCCTTCTTTCCAGGTGATCACAGCCTGATATTATGCTTCCAAAGTTATGCTTTAATGATACTGATGTTGGTCAAGTTGTTGTTGGTTTTATATATTTTGTTTTCTCTTCAAGTTTAGATTCAAGAACAAAAATGAAATACAAGATGGTATATATATATATATATATATGAAAGTTACAGGCTGATGAAATTTAGGCAAGATATTTTAGTGTACAAAATTTGTAGGCTGAAAAGATTGATTTGTGGCTTCATTAATTAATTTTGTTTGGTTGTTATTATTACCCTATACTCAATTATTACCCTATACTCAATAGATGTCCACGTTTGTTCATTGATGTAGCAACATACTTAGTCATAAAGTTTACCTTGTCTTACTTAAGAAGCTTGCTCATGTATATAAGTGTTATATATATATATATATATATATTTTTTATAGTGCAGCCTGATTTTGATTTCTTTGTTTGTTGAGTGAAACTATATATAACTTGTTAATTTCATTTTACATTGCTAAAAGTTTATGCTTTTAACTAATTTCTTATTTCAATTTTATATATATTCTCTTTGTATGTTGGCTAAGAATATTTAACTACATTTATAAGTTTACTTACATTTTACATTGATGTATTTTGATTTTATAGTCTTTGATTTTATTTCAACATTATAACCTATATATAATATTTATCAATTGTAAACAAAGTGAAATATTTTAATTCAATTATATAAGGTAAATACTATGTAAGAGATTTATTTTAAATTTTCAAATCTAACTGTTCTTTCCAAAATACAATTTTGTATAAACAAATGGCAATCATTCCAAAAGATTTATTTATTTTAGAATGATCGGTTTACATTTTATTTAATTGGATTAAATATTTATTAAGATAAATAGGGTAAAAATCCAGGGTCGTTACATTCCTCCCCCCTTAAAAGAATTTCGTCCCCGAAATTTAAAACAACAGTTAATTCAAAAGTTTTTATATTTACAATCCAAATATACATATCATTCACACAATAACAAACAATCAAACAGTCTATTCTAACAAACATCACTAGTTATCCGAACATAAATCCGGATAAGCATTCCTAAGACTATTGAGAGTTTCCCAGGTACAATCTCTGGGATCCTCACTCCACTGCACCTTGACGAGTTTCACCACTTTGTTCCTGAGTTGCTTCTCGTCTTGATCCACAATCCGAACTGGATTTCTAGCCACAGGTAAATTGGGTTCAACTTCCAAATCTTCTTGAATTACTGGTTCTACAACTAGATGGATCATGAACAAATTTCCTCAAATGCGATACATGAAACACATTATGAATCCCAGACATCCGCTCTGGAAATTCAATCCTGTAGGCTACAGCTCCAATTCTTTCCAACACTCGAAATGGTCCAATGTATCTCGGAGAAAGTTTTCCCGTTTTTCCGAATCTTATAGCACCTTTAATTGGGGAAACTTTAACAAAGACCAAGTCTTCGATATCAAATTCCAATGGTTTTCGTCTTCGGTCAGCATATTTCTTCTGACGATCTTGAGCAGCTTTCATCCTTTTCTTGATAAGCTCAACCTTCGCAGAAGCTTCTCGAATAAGATTGGGTCCGAGCACAAGACGATCCTTCGATTCAATCCAACAAGATGGGGATCTACACGGTCTTCCGTATAAAGCTTCATAAGGAGCCATATTAATACTCGCTTGATAACTGTTATTATAAGAGAATTCTACTAAATGAAGATGGTCCTCCCTGGATCCTCCAAAATCTAAAACATAAGCCCGCAGCATATCCTCAAGAATACAATTTAGCCTCTCCGTCTGTCCGTCTGTTTGAGGATGATAGGCTGTACTCAATCTCAAATTTGTTCCCATTGCTGATTGTAGAGCTTCCCAGAATTTGCTAGTGAAAATAGGATCACGGTCACTTACTATGCTGACGGGAACACCATGCAATCGAACAATCTCCTTCAAGAAAATTTCCGCTAGAGAAACTGCAGTACGGGTTGCCTTTACTGGTATAAAATGGGCACTTTTAGTTAAACCATCCACAATAACCCATATACCGTCATTTCCCTTCCTGGTTCTAGGCAAACCATCGATAGAATCCATCGAAATCATTTCCCATTTCCAATTCGGAATTTCCAAAGGCTGCAATAACCCGGCAGATTTTTGTTGATCACCTTTAACTTGTTGGCATATGGCACAATTGTTCACAAATCAAGCAACATCCTTCTTCATATTTGGCCACCAGAAAACTCTTCTCATGTCCTTGTACATCTTTGAGATTCCCAGATGAATATTCGATTTGGAGCGATGACTCTCAGACAACACTTCCTGCCTTAAATCCCTCTCATCCGGAACACAGATTCTCCCGTTGATCCTTAATGTTCCTTGGCCATCAATTTCAAAACTAGGGCACTGACCCTTCCTGACTCTTTTGATGATCCTCCTCAACATTTTATCAGATTCTTGCTTGCTTGAGATCCTTTCAATAAGAGATGGAACCACTTCCAGAATAGATAGAACTGCATTCCTACTGAGAGCATCAACTACGACATTCGCTTTCCCCGGAGTATACAAAATATCCAAATAATAGGATGCTAGGAATTCAACCCACCGCTGCTGTCTCAGATTAAGATCTTTTTGAGAGAATAGATATTTCAATGGTTTGTGATCCGTGAAAAATTCGAATTTCTCTCCCAAAAGATAATGTCTCCAAATTTTCAAAGCAAAAACAATGGCTAGCAATTCAAGATCGTGCGTAGCGTAGTTTTTCTCATGTGGCTTCAGTTGCCGACTAGCATACGCGATAACCCTTCCGTTCTGCATCAGAACTGCTCCCAAACCCACTATACAAGCATCAGTAACAACCTCGAATTTGCTCTTCCCATCCAGAATAGCAAGCACTGGTGCACTAGTTAGCCTTATCTTTAATTCTTGAAAAGATTCTTCACACCGAGGTGTCCATTTGAATTTAGCTCCTTTTCTAGTCAACTTAGTCAGATGTGAAGAAATCTTGGAATAATCCCTGATAAATTTCCTATGGTAGCCAGCCAATCCCAGAAAACTACGAACTTCCGTCGGTGTCTCTGGCTGTTTCCATTCCAGAATAGTTTCAACTTTCGCTGGGTCTACAGAAATGCCTTTACCAGAAACAATGTGCCCTAAAAATTTAACTTCCGATTTCCAAAAATGGCACTTCGAAAATTTCGCCTTCAACACATGCTTCCTCAGAGTCTCCAATACAATCCTTAAATGTTCCCTGTGCTCTTCTTCGGATTTGGAATAAACCAAAATATCATCAATGAATACCAGCACAAACTAATTCAACACATCCCTAAAGACACGGTTCATGAGGTTAACGAAGTAGGCAGGAGCGTTGGTTAATCTGAACGGCATAACCAACCACTCATAGAAACAATTCGGTCCCCTAAATGCAGTCAAGGAAATACTGTCTTCAGCTACCCTCAACTGATGGAAAACTGAAGCTAAATCTAATTGAGAAAAGATAGAAGCACCATGCAATTGGTCAAAAAGATCATCAATGCAAGGAAGAGGATATTTATTGCGGATAGTCACTTTGTCCAATTCTCTATAATCCACACAGAACCTCAATGATCCATCTGATTTGGTTACAAACACTGCCGCCGAACCCCAACAAGAAAAACTGGGTCTAATCAATCCCTTCTCTAAAAGATCCTGCGTCTGCTTAATCAACTCTTCTCTCTCCCTAGGTGCCATTCTCCTACTGGGCTGAATCACCGGCACAACTCCTGGAATCAAACCAATACGGAATTCCATTTCTCGATGTGGTGGCAGACACTTAACTTCTTTAAAAACATCAGCAAAATCTTGTGCCACATAGATGTCTTCAATCTTCTCTTCAGAAGTCTCAATTCCATGCAAAAGACTGCTCAAGTGAATTCCAGAATTATCACATGACACTCTGGCAATTCTACCCAGATCAGTTTCCAACGAAACTGTTCTTTCATCACAATTCAAAACGGCTTTATACTTATCCAACCAATCCATTCCCAAAATAAGATCAAATCCCTTAAAATTCAACACATACAGGTCACAAGAAAAACTGTGGGATAGATAAGAGATCTTCAAGTCCTTACAGATAGTGTCTAATTTAGTCACCCCTCCTATAGGATTAGATACCAAGATAGGACTGTCTACAGAACTAGGGGTAAGAGAGAACTTTTCAGCAGAGTCCAAAGAAATAAAACTCAAGGAAGCACCCGAATCAAACAAAACTTTAATATATTTTCCATCTAAAAGTAAAGTACCTTCTAATAACCCTTTGCCCATCGAAGAAGAAGATGGTCCGGCTTCCAAAGCAAAAACTTTATTCTGAGGTGCCCTCTGCAGAAGTGGACAATTCTTGATCATGTGTCCTGGCTGATGAAAATTAAAGCACAATGATTTCTGAACCATAGCTGATCCTGGGCCACTCTGATGCGGTTGCTGTTGCTGTTGCTGGAGTCCTTTTCTAGGAAATTTATTTGCCAAATGCCCTTCCTGTTGACAAATGAAGCACTTGCGAGGTCCATTGTTATGTCCAGGTTTCTTCTTATTCGGCTTTCTCCATTTAGGATCGAACTTTCACTTATTCGAATTAGTGAAATTCCCACCTGAAGCTGCAACTGGAGCCCCTGGTTTCTTACTCATCAAACTTTCATATCTCAACGCCATATCAATCAAATCAACAAAAGATCCTTTCAAAAGCACCGTCAATTTTCCATGGAATTCAGGCCTCAATCCTTGCACAAATTTCTCATTCTTTTTCAGAGGAGTATCGATGAGTCCTAGTCCATAACAAGAGAATTCGTTGAATCTGGTTTCATACTCCGAAATAGACATACTACCCTGCTTCAAATACAGAAAATCCTGATACAATTGGGTTCTCCCTGCCGTTGGCATAAACTTCTCTTCAAACAATTCCTTAAATCTGTCCCATGAAATGTCATCCTCAGAAATATTTACAATGGTTGAATCCCACCATGCTGCTGCACCACCTTGCAATTGCCACGATGCCATATGCCTCTTACGCTCATCAGATAATTTCATGCTCTTGAAAATACGTTCGCAAGAGAGTAACCAGTCTTGAACTTCAATTATTGACTCCGAACCTTTGAATGGTTGGCCTCCGAGATTTTTGAAATCCTCGCATAAAGCTGCAAAACTAACTTGAGATGGTACTGGATTGACAGCCTCACTAGCATTTTGACTCCGTCCATCATCTGTTGAAGTACTGGCCCTACTCTACCTCTTCTTCCGGAACTCATGTCGGTCACCTGAACAGGTAACTCAACAATTTAGATAGATATATATATATTTATATGAGTATACAAATACGCACTCTCAAGATAAATATAACACAAGAGCCTAGGTACTCGCTCGACCTAACGCTCTGATACCAACTGTGACGACCCGCCTTTCTAACCCCAGAAAGACGTTTCATCATTAAGAAAGAAAGGGATAGAAATAGAAAAGAATAGAAAGAAAGAATAACAACATCAGAATCTCACAGCGGAATGGAACAAAATATAATACATCAACATAACTATTACATAGTTATACATACATTAGAGTTATCCAATATCATACAACAGGACTGTCATACACATATAGGTCCATACATACATCCAAAATACAGCATACACTAACTACACAGCGGAACTACATATATAGATAAGTATGTCAGGTCTTCTTCCCAAAAGCTTCTCCAGAAAATAAACTCTCCCAAATACCTACCACTTCGCTACTCATAAAAATTTGAGTACCCAAGAGTTTATGAAAACACAAAATATAAACTCCGGGCAAGACATGGGTCTGGTATGAGTAAACGAGTTAAAATTGTTTAACTTTGAAAATCATTTGAAATAAAGGTATCACGTAAGACTCCCCACACATAAATACGGGTAAGTTTTTACATTACGTTGATGTAACAACCCTTGAGATTGCAATTACCGAATGATAAATTAAAAATTATGATTTTAAGTTGAAAAGGGAGCTAAACAAATTTTTGGGAATTTAAATTTGCAATTTGATTTGCAAATTAAAATATTTTGGGGTTTAAAATGGGGGAATTTTTAAATGTGATTATAGGTTTAATTGGCCAAATGAGACTATTACATGGTTTTAATTAAAACTAGGTTGCTACTTAGGATTTTGTTCACATGATAACCTTAGAAAAATAAACTAAGTCCTAAATGGTTTTAAAACCTCCTAACATGGCCCATTAGCCTACCCACTTCTATATAATATCTTAAACCCATTCCATAAACCCTAACCTCCTCTTCATAATTCCTAAACCTAGATCTAAACATAACTAATGGCCTCCCGTTGGTAGAAGATCCACCTCCTTATCTACATAACTGAACTAGTTTAATCTTTGAAAAAGGTAATGCAATCTCCCCTATTCTCTAATCCTTCTTAATCCCTATTTTATCTCTACCATCTTGTTGTAATCTTTGTTTTGTTTTTTTTGATTTTTGGATCCTTGAAGTCTCTTGATCTTTTGCTTTGGGGTTGAGGATTTTGGCTTGCTTGATATTGTGTACACAAACTACTTGATCCTTTGCTTCTATGAGGTAATTACTATTGATTAGTGATTATTGCTAGTTGTAATATTGGTAAAAATTTGATGCCAAAAACTGAAGAAAAAAACACCCCAAAAACTGCAAAATATGCTGGCTGGAATTGCACAGCTTGAAAACAGGCCAAAACAGGGCTCTGGGTGCACCAGGACAGGCATGGGCTGCACCCAGGCACAGCAGGGCTAGCCCAACTGGGCTAGCCAGAAGTAGGCCAGCCCACACGGGTTGGGACGCATGGCCTCCCCAGCCCGCGCGGGCTGGGGCTCGGCCCGCCCTCCCCAGCCCGCGCGGGCTGGGGACTGGGCCCGCATCCCCAGCCCGAGCGGGCTGGGGACTGGGCCGCCTCCCCAGCCCGAGCGGGCTGGGGGGGGCTGCCACTCTCCAGCCCAAGCGGGCTGGGGGCCCGAGAGAGGAAAAAAAGAAAAAGAAAAAAAAAGCCAACAAAGAAATGAAAAATGTTGTTTTCTGTTTTCAGTTTGGGACTGAAATTTGTGACATCGCCACGGTCACATCCTTGGTCGAAATCCAATGTTTTTGGACTCGTTGGAAAGCTGGAGTTCCGAACTTCATCTCTAGAAAGTTTGATTAGTATCCGAGTTCATTTGACTCTTCGAAATTGCTGTCAAAGAGGGACCCGGATCTCAGCCTGAAACAATGTATTCACTGTTTCCGGGTCTGACTTTGGAGCGTCGCTGCGACTTCGTTTCAAGTCGGAATCGAGTAATTCTTTTTGCGTTCTGAAGTAGGAATGTCGGACTACGTTCCTACCAATTTTCATGCCATTCGGATTCGGTTTGCTGGTCCGAATGATTTTATGAATTTGGGTTCGCGTCAGTTTTGGACTATTTTCCAACACTTAAAATATTTTCAGCGATTTTCTGATTATCGATTTCTTTGAGATTTGTCTCTGGATTTCGTACACGGGTTTTTATGAACTATTTTAAAAAAGGATTTTTCACTCCTAAATGGCTTTCGAAATTATTATATAATATTATTTTTAATTATTAAATTAATTACTCCATAATAGGATAGTTTTAAAAAGCCGTTTTAAAGTGATTTCAAAATCAATTATAAATCCGTTTCGCACCATTATTTTCTATAATAAAAATCTCACACTCACTTTTTGCACGTCGAGCGAAGTGGAAAGGTGCTTAAACGGTTAGGAAATCTCCGGCCTATAGAACCGTGTGTATTTTCTTTCCGGTTAATCCCTGACCTATTCGATTGACCGTTTTGACCTTTGGGTCTAGTTTACCGATGATACGAGGTGGACTTTTTATTGTTTGGAGTGTGAGCGTGCTATTGGTTAGTAAACCGTTTAGTGCGAACGTGGGGTATGGGACTCATTGTTAACACTTTACGGGTTCTTCTCCAAGAAGTTTGTGACACATTAGCCTCTGGGCGGCCAGTATTGGACCTCTGGGTCACCACGCCTCTGGGCAACCATCTCTGGACGCCTGCTCTATGGAGAAGTTTTTCGACGTGTGCCTCTGGGCCTTTATCCTTCAGGGAAGGATCTCGCCGTCTCACGCGTTCTGCATCTGTGCGAGTGATCGATCGCAACTCTACAGTACTTGGCAATAACGACTCTGGTCGGTGCACGTGTAATACTTGTATTATTTGATGATTTTTATATCCATTCGAGTATCTCCATTCGGTGTTGGTTCTATGGAACCATACGATGTAAGTGCGATTACCTTGTGGATTTACAGTGTCTCTAGACACTACTTTTCATTATTCGATTTCATTGACTTTTCAGTATATCCCTATTGCTCTTTGGAGCAACGATCTTTGCTTGGGCATTGATTATAGACTCTGGTCGCTCTTGGGATTATTACCTATAGGCAACTTTATATAGTTTTGGCTACGCCGATGATATGAGGCGATTGTATTTATTTTACACTTTGGTGTTGATATTATCTTTGGAGATTTTTAATGTTTATTGATGATTTGGGATCGTCATTATATTCATGTAGTCCATATTACTCTTCTCTTTGGAGAAGTACTGTTTTATTTATGTACTTCATCACTATATATCTAAGTTATTACTGATTGTTTAGCTAGCCTGACCCGAGTGTTTTCGCTCGGGTCAGACCGAGTTGTTTCAGGTTAGGTTCTGGACTTAGCTTCTGTGCTTCCGCTTGGACATTATCTGCTATGCTGATAGATAGTGCTTTTATTTGTCCACTATTCCGCTACTCTGTTATTTCAGACTCTTATGTACATATTTTTGACTCACATGTGTGAGCGGTGGCTTTGTACCCACCTTTCTGATACTTGGATCTGTATTGACGATATATTGTACCTATGTTATGTGACTGTTATGTGACTGTTTTGTGATGATGATGTTATGCTTTAGTATTATGTTTGTTATGAACCTATTTTCCTTAGCCATTGTAGTTTCGTTATAAATATCTATTGGATATGTCGAACCACTTGAGAAAAGAAAACCACCTATTCGACGTATTCAGTAGATAGTTATAGCTTGATGACATATGGTCGCTTCCATTATACTCTATTCTCCGTTCTAGTAGATGGTATTACTCCGTAATACTCTTTACTAGAGTGGGTCTCGGAGTGAGGCGTTACATCTTGGTATCAGAGCTAAGGTTTAGAATTAAGCATAACAAACACAGAACAGACACGTAGTACAATACGTTATAATACGATCTAAATTGAACATCACCACCTTTAGATAGATAAGTTAGGAATAATTGTAGGAATCTGTTATATTCCGTAGCATTCCTAAATGAATTATCTATCCATGAATCGTGCTTAACTCCATCTTACTTTATCATTCAGTATGGCTGGTAGAGGTAGGAACCTCCGTTCTGCTGATGCTGGACAGTCCAGCAACCCTCATCCTGAGGGCATATACATGACCACGGACCAGATCATGGAGCTGGTTCGTAACTCTCAGTCACACTCTCAGTCTCCTGCACCAGTTTCTGATGCACCGCGCAAGTCTGCTTTTGCGTGCCTCTGCAGCGACTTTTTGCATCTTGGAGGGAAGCCGTTCAATGGCTCCGAGACTGTTCTTGAGGTCCAGGCGTGGATCAGAGTTTGCGAGCGTAATTTCACTCGCATGACCCTTCCTGACCATGACAGAGTCCTTGTTGCTTCTAGCCATCTTGAGGGCCGTGCCTTGGATTGGTACGAGCTCCTTATTTCTGAGACCGATGAGGCCACTCTCACTTGGGATCAGTTCCGAGAGCGCTTCTTGCTCAAGTTTGTCCCCAAGTCCGAGAAGATAGCCCTTGCACACCGCTTTATTGACCTTAAGCAAGGGAAGACCTCTATTGCTGACTATTCTTCGTCTTTCGAGGCCCTGTCTAAGTATGGCCTCGAGTTCATTAGCACTCCTTATAAGAAAAATCTCAAATTTGTTGAAGGCCTGAAGAAAGATTTGAAGAAACAGCTTATGCTCCAGCTTAAGCTCCCTTTTGATGAGCTAGTTGACGCAACGCTTCACCTTGAAGCAGTTGACCGTGAGAGAGACAGTGATGGAGATGGTGGGGGTTCCAAAAACCCCAATCAGAAGCGAGGTCCATTTCAGAAGACCAAGCCTTGGAACAAGAAGAAGAAGACTGGCAGTTCTACTTCTCAGACTCAGCCTCAGACTCTCCTCAGTCCCAGACTCCTGCTCAGCCTAGTGGGACACGTCCTCCGAAGAAATGCTTCAACTGTAGTTCTCCAGATCACTTTATTCGAGAGTGTCCCAAACCTCTCTATTGCACCTTCTGCAAGAAGGAGGGACACAGGATCTCCACTTGTCCTATTGCTCCAGCTAGTGCCAAGCCTGGCAAGCTTAATGCTGCCAAGGCTCCTACATCTTCAGCTCAGCCTCGAGGTATGCATCCTTCCGTTCTCGAGGGTTCTATTTTATTTCATGGTAGATCTTGTAGAGTTCTCTTTGATACGGGTGCCTCTCACTCATTCGTATCAAAGGAACTAGTTGATACTTTATCTTTGGATGTTACTTGTTTGGTTTCTTCACTAAGGATTGTGAATCCCATCGGTGGATCCACGACCCTTAGTCTGCTTTGTGAGGATATAGATATTGATCTTTGTGGATTTTCTTTCCGTGCGAATCTGCACGTTATGGAGTATTTGGGATTTGACATGATTCTTGGCATGGATTGGCTCGCTCAGTACGACGCCAAAATCATTTGTTCGGAGCGGATATTATTTCTTCGTCATCCTGACTCATCCGCTCTGTTAGCTATTGCTCTTCAGGATGTTGGGATTTCTGATATTACTCTATTTGCACTTGATTCACGAGATGAGGATGTGGACATATCTCGTATTTCTGTTGTTCGGAATTTTCCCGATATATTCGAGCCAGTATCAGGCCTGCCACCAAAGCGGGCCATTGAGTTCCGCATCGATCTTATTTCAGGCTCCCACCCAGTTGGACATCCTCCCACAAGGATGTCTACTAAAGAGAATGAGGAACTCAGGAAGCAGTTAGTAGAGCTTGAGGCGAAGCAGTTCATTCGGTCCAGTTCTTCACCATGGAGTGCTGTTGTGGTCTTCGTTAAGAAGCCCGATGGCTTTCTTAGGCTTTGCATTGACTACCGCAAGCTTAATGAGTTGACCATCAGAAATCGTTATCCATTGCCATGGATAGACGATATGTTTGATCAGTTGAGTGGTGCGAAGGTCTTTTCCCAGCTCGACCTTGCCACCAGATTTCATCAGCTCCGAGTTGCGGAAGATAGCATTCCTCTTACCCCTTTCCGCACTCGTTATGGTTCTTTTGAGTGGTTGGTCATGCCTTTCGGCTTGACGAACGCACCGGCTTTCTTCGTCGATCTTATGAATAGAGTATTCCGGGAGTACATCGATAGATTCGTTCTGGTTTTCATCGACGATATTCTTATTTACTCTAGATCCGAGGCAGAGCATGCTCATCATTTGCGGATCGTCTTGGATACTCTTCGTCAGCATCAGCTTAAGGCCAAGCTCTCCAAGTGCCATTTTTGGGAGAGCAAGGTCAAGTTCTTGGGCCATATTGTATCATCTGAGGGTGTTTCTGTCGATCCTGCCAAGATCGAAGCTATTCAGAATTGGAAGCAGCCCGAGAACGTTCATGATATTCGCAGCTTCCTTGGTCTGGCGGGTTATTACCGTCGGTTTGTCAAGGATTTCTCCTGAGTTGCACTTCCCCTTACGACGCTGACTCGTAAGGGTGTTCGCTTTATTTGGTCTGATAAGTGTGAAACTTCTTTTCAGCGATTGAAGAAACTTCTCACTCATGCTCCTATCCTTGTGGTTCCTGAGAGTGAACAGGATCTTGTTGTTTACACTGACGCTTGTGGTAGCGGGCTCGGTGTTGTGCTTATGCAGAAGGATCGGGTAGTTGCTTATGCTTCCAGGCAACTGTGCTATTGGTTAGTAAACCGTTTAGTGCGAACGTGGGGTATGGGACTCATTGTTAACACTTTACGGGTTCTTCTCCAAGAAGTTTGTGACACATTAGCCTCTGGGAGGCCAGTACTGAACCATACGATGTAAGTGCGATTACCTTGTGGATTTACAGTGTCTCTGGACACTGCTTTTCATTATTCGATTTCATTGACTTTTCAGTATATCCCTATTGCTCTTTGGAGCATCGATCTTTGCTTGGGCATTGATTATGGACTCTGGTCACTCTTGGGATTATTGCCTATAGGAAACTTTATATAGTTTTGGCTACGCCGATGATATGAGGCGATTGTATTTATTTTACACTTTGGTGTTGATATTCTCTTTGGAGATTTTTAATGTTTATTGATGATTTGGGATCGTCATTATATTCATGTAGTCCATATTACTCTTCTCTTTGGAGAAGTACTGTTTTATTTATGTACTTCATTATTATATATCTCAGTTACTACTGATTGTTTAGCTAGCCTGACCCGAGTGTTTTCGCTCGGGTCAGACCGAGTTGTTTCAGGTTAGGTCTCTGGACTTAGCTTCTGTGCTTCCGCTTGGACATTATCTGTTATGCTGATAGATAGTGCTTTTATTTGTCCACTATTTCGCTACTCTGTTATTTCAGACTCTTATGTACATATTATTGACTCACATGTGTGAGCGGTGGCTTTGTCACCTTTCTGATACTTGGATCTGTATTGACGATATATTGTACCTATGTTCTGTGACTGTTATGTGACTGTTTTGTGATGATGATGTTATCATTTAGTATTATGTTTGTTCTGAACCTATTTTCCTTAGCCATTGTAGTTTCGTTATAAATATCTATTGGATATGTCGAACCACTTGAGAAAAGAAAACCACCTATTCGACGTATTCAGTAGATAGTTATAGCTTGATGACATATGGCCGCTTCCATTATACTCTATTCTCCGTTCTAGTAGACGGTATTACTCCGTAATACTCTTTACTAGAGTGGGTCTCGGAGTGGGGCGTTACAGCTGACCAAAACATTTTATAGGAAATTCAGTGATATTATAATAGTGTCTAGGGTTTTCAAGTAAATAGAAAATAGCCGAAACTGTTACATCTATTAAATTCCAGCTACTAGCCACGAAAGTGGGTAATACAAATCAAAACCATAGGGTCTCGTAGGGAAAATGGGTTTCCAACAATGGCAGGGCTACCGGGGTACCGCTCGTCACAGTATGGGGCCTAGACCACCGTACCGAGGATCACTCCCGACCCTCTACAACACAAGGCCGGAACCATTCCTTACTGAACAATCCCGAACAAGATAACCCCGCAGTTGTGGCCAATAACTGCTCACACAGCCGAAATAAAAAGGGACATCTAGACAGGGGAATATCTTGTCCTGCTTGGGCATGACCCACCTAACCTTGCTGCATCTCCCCTGTTTTAGCCATTCCCGGTTGATGAGGCTTGAGGCTGCGATTACCTTTATTAAACATTATTCTTAGAATGCTCATCGTCCGCCTGACGATGTGCTAAAAGCATTCAATCCATACAAGTTCGTTACGGGTTCGAACGAAACCGAAGACATTATCTCGTTACACTCATTTTGGAATCACCCTCAGAGTTAACGACGATAACCCTTGCATTCTGAAATACCATCTCGATCTCCACTTGACAAGTCACGACCTATCGTTTAATTTGGATCGATGTGGTTTTCGGAGAATCAAAATTGATTCTTCTGATCCTGGTCTCATCAGAATCCAAACGCCAATTTAAGGGCCAAGTTGTCTATTTAGCTTAACAATTTAATTTAATATTAAAAATTCACATAACAAGTATAACAGATAAATCATACACAGTTATCACAGATATCCATAATATATCACAACATATCACAGAATATCATCAAAGTCAATCAAACGGAATTATCAATGCATACCAAAACAGTTTGGTTTATTTAACTTAATTTATTGCTCAAGAACAAACTACTTCATTCTGTTTAATTAATCACTGATTAATTAACTTATTAATGGTCAATTAATTACTTAGTTAATCATTAATTATTAATTTATTAGTTATCTAATCTTAAATTAATTATTTAATTACTCAACTTAATTACTCAGTTAATTAGTTGATTCTTAATTATTAATTATTAACTAACTTATTAAAAATTAATTAGTTATTTAATTATCACAAATTACTTTAATTAATCTATTATTATCAATTTTATTAACTATATAATCTTTAATTAATCACTTAAGTTAATTATCATTTATTAATTAACTTTTAAGTCATTAGTTAACATTCTTAAGACTTAAATTGATTTAACACATGATTAATTTTTAATTACAAATTTAATTATAGTTATTAATTAATTTCAGTATAAAATAAATCTACATACTAATTGCCTTATACCAATTAATTACCCCTTTTACAACCCATATTCTTAATAAATTTAAATTAATTACTTACTTTAAACTAACAAATATTCTTTACTGTTGATCTTTGTTAATCAAGATGCTTAAAGCAATCAGACACGGCAAGACCCGAGGCAACTCCATCTTCCCTCGTGACAAACCCGAGTACTCCTCTTTTTTCCCCCCGAGTTCTCTCTCTACTTTACCCTCTTCTTCTCTTTCCTGTTTCTTTTCTTCCTTCTTCTCATTCATTTTTTTTAAACTTAAGTTATAAATGACACAACAACAGTATTTAAATTCTCACGCGCAGAACGCATAAAATACTCGATGCAGACGCCAGTTCGACTCGCGCAAGAGCACGCGATGGCCACGGAAACCCAACCTGACATCCAACGCCACCGTGCACGTGCACGGTGGTTCGGCTCACCTTTGGCGTCCCCTGTCGCCACTCACAAACCACTAATCGTCTCGAAACCCAAAATCACAACTCAATTCCTCTCGAAGACGATCAAATCAAAATATGACCTGATGCTCGAACCAAAGTTTGAACGACACCGAGAAAAATTTCCTCGTCCTACTGGCTACGACCACCGGAGGCGAAACCACCTCGCCCACACCACGTCCACACTCTCCTCAACCTCCACCTTAACGCACGTCGCACTTGATCACTCCAGTGTGACGCAAATGGCAATTTTTCCGAGCGCAGGAAACAAAAGAACAAAACCCTAAGTTTAACTCAGCCTCAAAATTTATGCATTCGAAAATTTTCTTTGTATTTTTCTTGTGTTAAATTATCTACAAGCATCCTTTATATCAAATACAACAATTAAAATTTACTCAATCATCCAGAATTTACAAAAATCCAATTCGGCCTCCCTTTAAAACTGCTCTTAATATCTTTGTTTAAAAATCATAATTTTTATGTTATAAATCCTAACTAAGTGTATGAATTCGAAATATGTTATTGAATTCCTAAATTTAAACATTCGAATTTTTGACTTTGAATTCCTTTTTTCCTGTAACTTGAAATAAACAGTGTTTATAAAATACTGTAAAACTTCAAAACAAGATTGCAGGCCTTGATTTGGATAAACAACTTAAATTAGCATTAATATCCAAGTTTAAAACATTTATATGAAGAGGTATTTACAATTTTCTTTGCTTTACTATGTTTAGAAACTTGGAAACAAAAACTGAAGAACAGCCATATCAAATTTCCAGAGCAACAGAGAGTACTTTGTGCTACTTGTTTAAAATAGACATCAGAGAACATACCATTTGTAAGTTAAATATACAAGTTTGAATTTGAAAATGGTAAGTTTACTCACCAAAAATGATTTAACAGAGAGTAAGGCTTGGTCCTTCTTTCCAGGCGATCACAGCCTGATATTATGCTTCCAAAGTTATGCTTTAATGATACTGATGTTGGTCAAGTTGTTGTTGGTTTTATATATTTTGTTTTCTCTTCAAGTTTAGATTCAAGAACGAAAATGAAATACAAGATGGTACATATGGATGAAAGTTATAGGCTGATGAAATTTAGGCAAGATATTTTAATGTACAAAATTTGTAGGCTGAAAAGATTGATTTGTGGCTTCATTAATTAATTTTGTCTGGTTGTTATTATTACCCTATACTCAATTATTACCCTATACTCAATAGATGTCCACGTTTGTTCATTGATGTAGCAACATACTTAGTTATAAAGTTTACCTTGTCTTACTTAAGAAGCTTGCTCATGTATATAAGTGTGTTATATTTTTTTATTTTATTTTTTTTATAGTTTAGCCTGATTTTGATTTCTTTGTTTGTTGAGTGCAACTATATATAACTTGTTAATTTCATTTGACATTGCTAAAAGTTTATGCTTTTAACTAATTTCTTATTTCAATTTTATATATATTCTCCTTGTATGTTGGCTAAGAATATTTAACTACATTTATAAGTTTACTTACATTTTACATTGATGTATTTTGATTTGATAGTCTTTGATTTTATTTCAACATTATAACCTATATATAATATTTATCAATTGTAAACAAAGTGAAATATTTTAATTCAATTATATAAGGTAAATACTATGTAAGAGATTTATTTTAAATTTTCAAATCTAACCGTTCTTTCCAAAATACAATTTTATATAAACAAATGGCAATCATTTCAAAAGATTTATTTATTTTAGAATGATCGGTTTACATTTTATTTAATTGGATTAAATATTTATTAAGATAAATAGGGTAAAAATCCAGGGTCGTTACATCATGAGTAATGTACTGCCCAACATTTGAAGAGTATTATGTACTCTAGTCTTAACGGATATACCAATATCTAGTCTCGATGCATTTTGACTTGGAACATTTAAAATGATGTGTTTTATATTATTGTAATACAATACTCATGATTACAACTATTTGTAATTACTATCGCAAACACACCATTTATTGTTTTGCTATTAGATATACTTTGATTGAGTTAATATAACACATTATATCAAGTATATAATAGAAAGAAAACACCTTTATATTTAGAACAAAATTGGTTATCGAGTTAGATATATGTAACAAATTACATAATTATCCTTAGGACATACCCTAACTCTATCATTCTAAACTACATTTTCCAAGTTTTATTTTGATTTTTAATGCATATTTAATTGTTTCTTAATGCTAGATGATGGAATTGCTAAGCTAAGAGTTGATTGTTGAATAGCTTGATATGATTCAAATTGGTTGAATGGAATACTGATATTATAGTAGAGCTTGTATTGGAAGTTAAAATTTGATCACATTAGATGACTGAAATCGAAATTTTATTAATTAAGTGGAATAAAATACCATTCTTCTTAAAATGTTATTTGGTTATTCTTAAATATTTTTGACTTATAGATTCAAGAATATATGGTGTCTATTTATTGTTTTATGGAACTGCGTAATTATCTTTGTTAAAACATGGTTTTTTGTTAAAAATGAAATTGAGATTGAAGTTGAGATTTCGGTAATTTTAACCTGAACTTTGGATTTTGAAAACTATGAGATATTATAAAGCTAATTTTGATAAAATAAAATGATTGGTGGAAAATAAACCTGAGGAATTTTGAAATTGTTTTTGCATTATTGAGGACTTCTCGATTGAAGGAATTCAAATTATGATTTTGTGCATCTCCTCATTTGGAAATAGTTTTAGTGATTTTACCTTTTAAAGATATTTATTTTATACCAGATTTGTTGAAACTATGTTGTATTGTGAAATCTAGTTTTGATAACAATTGGGAATATTATGAAACTGGTTCTGATAAATGGAAAACTAGTAATTTAATGAAATAAAGGGAGATGATATTTTGCATAATGGTTTGGAAAGGTGTTTTGGATAAATCGAGTTTGCAAATCGACTTGAGAAAATATAATAAAAGTCGGTTTTATACAAATTTTGAAATATTGTGATAAATTACTTGAATATAAAATTAGCATTTTGGACATCATTCGCAAAGTGGATCTCTGGCATTTGATTTCTGAATATATGGGATTTTTTAAATGAAGTGATTTCATAAAAGTAATTTGCAATCCATTTTGAAGCCAATACTAAGGAATAATTTAGAAGAAAAAGAATTTGGAAAACTATTTTGAAATGCTTTTAATTACAGAGCTTCTATGGAAGTATTTATGGATCTAGACTATAGCGACAAAGTTGTGTTTATCATCAGGAATAATTACACCGTGTGTAGCACATTTAAACCTGACACACTCATTATGTTACATTTTAAGCATGGTTACACTCAAAGCTATATTTCTAGCATGACTCGATCTTTGTTATGTATTTAACACTTTGGTCAAACTGAGGTTGTTACCAGTTTGATGTTATAATTGTATGGATTTTGTGACCACAACAGGATGGATCCGACGATGACAATTTATATTTAGTTTGATCATATTTATACTGAAGGTCATTGTATTGGTTAATGCGATGTACTTTTGTGAGGAGTTATATATAATATTATTCGATACATCATTATATATATATGTATTGTAACGACCCCGGATTTTTATGAATTTAAATTTATAATTTAAATGAATTTTTGAATTAAAATTTGTAAAATTGATTTTTAAAAGGCAGCGAGTTTCCCCGATTCAAATAGAATATATATTAAGTCATATGAATTTGAAAAATTGTATATATATGAATATATGTATATATTTGATTAGAAATAAAATCTTAAATAAATGGTTTTAAAATAAATAGAAATAAAAAAAATAAGTAGTCATGTAAGAATAGAAATAAATATACATGTTAATGTAATAAAAATAAATATAACAACTTTTAAAATATGCACATAAAGTAAAATAAGTATAAAATAAGTATAAACAAATCAAACATAATAAATACAAACAAATATGAAAGTAAGTATGCAGGCTAAACAAAGTAATGAAAAAAAAAATCTATGAACATAAAAAATATATATATATATATATAATAAGTAAAAACATAAAGGACTTAAGCATTGAATGCTTACATCTCAACAAAAATAAACAAGTACAACATCACTGCAGCCTCCCTTTATAAAGTAACCTATGATATACATATGACAGGAAAGTATATATGCATGCACACTTGCAAAATAATGAAGACCAATCAAAGTACATACGAATAGGAGTTAAAATTATCTTCAGCCATGACTGTTGTACAACATAAACCATCATCCTATACACTACAACATCACCTATAACTTCATTTTTATATACATTACCTTCTCATTTCAGTTTTGTTCACCATCATAAACTGAAGTATAAAGGTCATTCTTTAACTCAAACAATCATTCAATATAAAACATTTTCCAATCAATCAAAGCTTGACAGTTTGGAAGCAAAAGTAAAGCTTCAGATAAACCAAACTCCAACTTGTAAACTCCTGGATTCAAACAATGATTTGGAAGGTGAGTAACCTCACTCTTAAATTCATCTTAAGTAAGTATGAAATGTGCAAATATAAATCCAATACTATTTAGTACATATGAATGTATGATATGTAATGCAGGTGAATTGACAGAGTACTCTCTGTATTTAGCTTCCAAATTTTTGTTTTGCAAAAGAAAATTTAAAATCTTTTTATTCACTTTCTGTTTAAACTCAAGAATCAAATGAAAATTGTTTGTTTAACTACAAAATTTAGTCTGGAGAGTTATTCAAGACAAAATAATACAAATATGTCTCTGGAAATAAAAATTCATCAGTAAAGTTTGAAATTCTGGAAAATTCGAGTGTCATAAAATATTGATTCCAGTATATAATTGGAATCTACACTCAAAAATAAGATTTTTAAAACAAATATGAGGATTTTTAGTTGAGTGTGCAGCGTGTAGTTTCAAATTGAACCGAATGTGCTTTTTAATCAATTTCTGGAAATTTAGCAAATCTGAGATGTTGAATTTTTGTTTGGAGATAGTTGGTTGATTGATGATTTCAGGAAAAATGCTAAATATTTTTTTCAATGTAAGAATGTTTGGGACGAAAACGATTTAGGGTTTAATACTGCATTTTGAAACATTGAACTGTCGAGGTCGTGGCGTCAACTATATGGCATCGGAGTTGATCGCGATTGTGGGAATGGTCGCGGAATTGTATGGAGAAGCCTCGGTGATGACGGCGGGTGGTCTCGAGGTCGTGGGCGATGGGGAAGGTGGAGTTTTCGGACCATGGTTGTTTCCTGATTTGTCGAGAATGCTTCAATTTTGACTCGTTGGGTTTTCGTGCGATCTGGGTTCGTCTTCGTGTTCACGTAGGTTTGTGTGGTTGTTGGGGATGGTCGCGACCGCCGCTAGAGGCCGAAGCCGTTGGTGCAAGTGCACCGCGTGCACGTTTGGGTCTTTGGGTTTTTTGGCATTGAGTTGCGTCTTTGAGGGAAGGAGAAGGAACACGGGATTTTGCTCGAGTTTCGCTTGTGTTGTTCGTACCTTATTGTTCTTTTTACTTAACAGTTTTAAAAAAAAAAGAGAGGGAGGAAGAAGATAGGATCAGGGGGGAAAGGGGTGGCGTGAAGACAGGGGAGAGACTCGGGAAATTCTCATGTGTTTCGAATTTTTGCTCGAAGCAAATAGAAGGGGGGGCTCGGGTATTAAGTTGTTACAGGTTTCTAGGGAAAACTGTTTGTTCCCAATTCAAAATAAAGTTTTAAAATCTGGTTCAAAAGCAAATGTTTTGAATTTCTTTAAGCCTCAGATTAAGAAGTTTAAGTGGTTTTTGGAAAACTTTGTTAAAAATTGGGATTTACTCATTTTAACCCTTAAGTTTAAAATGAAATATGAAAAAAATAAATTTGAAAATAATTGTTTAAACTTGTTTTGTGATGATAATTAAAACATTAGGTAGAAAATGTTTTAAATTTGAATTAGTGAAGATAAAATGATATGCACTCATTAAATTAGTTCAAGTGAATAATTGATTTAATAAAATAATCAAGTAATTAAAATGTAATAATTAATTAAGAAATGATTTTAAGGATTAATCACTTATTAAAATTAAAGTTGGATATTTTGATTTATTAAAGATAATTAATTATGAAATTGGTTTAAAAGGTTTATTTAATTGATATGATTAATCAAAAATAATTTAATTAATTAAGGTGATTGATTAATTTATTAATATCAAATGATTAGTAATTAATAAATTAGGACGGGATAATAAATTCATAAGTAATAAATTTACTTGGAAATAAATTAAATTGATTAGGATTAAAAACGATTTAATTAATCCTGCTTATAAATGACTATTGAATACTTGACTTACTCATGAATGATTGTATTGTATGAGATGCCTTGAATTGATTTTCCTATATGATCTGTGATATTTTGTTCTGTGAATTGAGCTGTGTATTTATTTATTTATTGTTGATATATTTGTATATTATCTGTGAATCTGTGAATGTATGATAAGCGTTATAGTTTATATCGCTTATCAATTATATTTCTGTGTTTTAATCTATGATGACTGAATGATTGTGCACTATTGTGTTAAACCCCTGGACCACACCATACACACACAATGATGGATTTCACGAGGAAATCGATTAAGTCACAGATTTTGAAATAGTTTAAAATTTGAATTTTTAAATTCAAATGTTTTGGAAATGGAATCAAAATAAATGTGAAAATCTTTGGAATGGAATTCCAAGATAAAATTTATTTTTAAATTACTTGATTTAGTTTTGGAAATTTAAATAATTTGATTTAAATTTGAATTCAAAATTAGGAATGGAATTCTATGATTTGAAATTAGGGATTAAAAATGTTCTGTTAGTTATATACGGTTTGAAACCATATTTAAAGTATTGTTTTGGGAATTCGAATTAAACCAAAGATTGTAACTTGTATAAAAGAAATCGGGTTTATCTAAATTAAAATTGTTGTTTTTAAATGATAAAAAGCTTTCATTTCAAATCTTATTAAAAGGAATTCCAAGTTAAATTAAAATAGTTTTCCAAGATATAGATGAATATTCGGAAAACGAATTTTGAAAATGAATATTTGGGAACGATTTGAAAACTATGAGACAAATCTTTAATTTAAAAGATTTAAATGAATTAATCTTTTTGAAACAGAATTGTTTTGAAAACTGGGAATGAGTCTTTGTGAAACTAGGTAAAACTTTATGAAATGAATCTTTTGTTTAAAAGATTTAAAATGGTAATTAGTTAAACCATTTGAAAGAAAGTTTTGAATTATTAAGTTGTGACTTAATTGAAATCCCATATCCATATGTTTTAAAAAATATTTTCGCTCACTATTCGGATTAACCGGGAAAGGACCTTTGTGTCATATAACCCATTCCGAATATGTGATTCGACGTTATGGATAGCATTTGAAGACCGGTGATGAAGACAGGGTATTTGCGAAAGCGATAGGATGACCTATCGATTGTTTCTACACCGAGTCGCGCCGGTATAGAGACTCCCTAAGTGATGGGAAATCCGATCAGGATTGTGAATATCCGGATTGCAAGGACTTCTTTGGAAGTGCCTTCGGTTCTGTTCGAACCCGGAACAGACTTGTATGGATTGTATGTCTGGCGTTACAATTGAGATATAAAGCTGATTTCTTTCAAATATATTTCTGTTGGTGGCGGAGAATTTATTCTCTTAGCTTAACACCCTTCTCTGAGACGTACGAGCTCAGAGGTTATGTAGTTGAAGGTTATCAGCGATATATTCCCAATTTGGTAATGTGACATGCTGAGTGTTGCTGTGAAGTGATCATTGTGTTGATCATTTGTGATAGGATCATTTGTTTGATCGTTTATCTTTGTGATCATTTCTATGATCATTTGTTGACCCAAAGCATGGCTTTTGTATAAAGCGTGGCTTTGAGGACGAGACTTCGTCGGACCTCACACCCCAGAATGGTCGAAACAGGAAAGATGACGCAAGGTTATTGGGGGTAGCACCCCTTAGGGTATGTGCATTTCCTTCTGGATAGAAGTGGTATCATGGTATGGAGCCCAGATACTTAACTTATGTTGATATCGCAGATATATATATATTACTTTGTGATTTGTTGCTGGGCCCCGGTTAAAGGTTCGTTACAACCGGGAGATGGCATACTCGTGTCAGTAGTTACCCAGTTAGGGGTAACCAGGCCTTGTGTTGGCAGAGATCCGGTTTGGTTCTCGGGGACGTCCTTCCAGAGGCGTTCTCATGTGGCAATGGGAAGTTCCTTGGTCTGACCATTCGTTGGAAATCCAAAGAAACAATACGATCTTGTACGGTTTTAGTTGTATAACCTGCCATGGAATGTGGCGGTAACCTGCTATTGAACATGGTAGCTATAGTAGGCATAAGTGTGGAATTCCTATGCTGGCTAAGATTTATATCTTTATTTTCGAAATGAATTTCTCCTACACTATGCACTAGTAATAATATCAAATGTTCTTTTTAATGCGTATCAAGCATCTTTGACTATCATAAGGAGAAATCTCCTCCGATTCTGCGTTTGCATTGTATGTGTGTGCGGGAGGCCTTATGGTAGTCTCATTTTTAAAAGCATTGCGAATTGATTTTAAAATCTTTTGTAGATTGTTTTAAAAGATAAACTGTTTTTGTTACTTATACCAGTCCCACGACTAATCCGCAGTTTATTGTTTCTTTCCTAAACTCTGGGTGCTCATTATTTTCTACATGAGCAGTCTAGAGTTTGGGTTTATTCAGATAGCTAGGTTCAGTAGATTATCTGGAGTTAGTTCATCCTTTGGACCATACCAGTCTTGCTTAGCTTGGTGCATCGTTATTGGGGGTTCGAGCTATTGCTGGATTGATTCTTGGAAATGGAGTTGCAGTTCTCGGAGTTCTCTTTTGAAGACTATCTTAGTGTTATCGTTTTCTTTTCCGCTGCTATTTATTGTATCATATCTCTGATGTATATTGATATCTATTGGATCATCTGTTGTACCAGATATTGTATCAAAGTTGTATATCAATGTATTATTCTTTTATTCCGCTGTGTTGTTTACTTAATGTTGTTATAAGCTCCGGTGAATCGGATTTGAACGGTCGAATCTATGGCATTCGAATACGATATGAAGTATGGATGTCGATTTTCGAGCGGGCAAAATCCGTCTCGTCACATTTGGTATCGAGCTAAGGGTTGAACTTTAGCTCAGGAGTATAACACATTAAGTAGCTCATTAGAGATAGGGTGAAGTAAACCCTAGAACGAGTATATCCCTAAGATATCCATTTGAACGTCTTAGTAAATTCTCTTACTATCCATTGATAGTGAGTATGAGTGCAAGAAGAGAACGAGATAGGGGACATGGAAGTATGACTATAAATGGTCAATACCCTACAACGGTGAAAATAATTAGTCAAAACTCTGTAACAACAGTGGAAACATCTTTCTTATCAATTTCCTTTGATTCGTTTCTAAATTCTTTTGATTGTTTCGTGACAGCTACAAGAAGAAGTTTCGGTGTGATGATGGCCCTACGAATCATTGTAGAAATTTTTTACTTCGTATCCTCATCAGTTTCTTATCAGTTTTTGATTTAAACCTTAATAAATTTGAAATATTGAGATTGAAAATTTTAACTAAATTGGAAATTTTAAATTGAGTTAAATTGATAAATGAAATATAAGGATGAATTTGAATGGTATCGATAAAACGATTTCGTTTAAAACCAAATTTTAGATTTCTGTTATAGCTTCTTGAGTAGGAAAAAAATCTGAAATATAAACTTTGTTGTATTTCTCAAATTCTAAAACCATTAGGATCTTAATATTTAGATTTTGATTTTAATTGTAGAGAACAAATAGCATCAACCGAGGTGGAAAGGCCAGAAGGGTTGGTGATTTTGGTTCATCTAGTAGGATTCGAGATGATTTGGGTGAACCATCAGGACGTGAGGAGGTGCCAGAAGAACCTGTGGTGCAGCCACAACCTCAAGTTGAAGAACCCAAGGAGGAGTCTGGAAATGAAGAAGAATTCGAAGAAGAATTCGAAGAAGAATTCGAAGAAGAATTCGAAGAAGAATTTGAAGAAGAGTTCGAAGAAGAGTTTGAGGAAGAGTTTGAGGTGGAAGAAGAACCTGAAATGGAGATAGAGTCCGAAGGTGATGAAGAAATTCATTGGGATTTAGATAATGCCGTAGAGGATGATGATGCTATAGAAGACGAGGAGCTAGATGGTGGAGGTTTTATTCAGATAGACTCTGACCCAGAGGAATTTTTTGAGACAGACGATGAGGCTGAAGTTATAGAACTGTCAGGGCCTAAGAGAGGAAGTTCTGACAGTGAGGATCTGTAATTGGTTGGATTTACTTCTTTTGGTTAAGGTATGTTTATGTACGTGTTTTTAAATTAAAATTGTAGTGAGGGTTGGATATTAGTAGAGTTATGTATGACTATAACTTGTGTACTAATATTATGAGTAGCATTTTATATGAGATATATTATGAATTACCCGAAAATATCCATATGATTACTAGTATAGTTTGAATTGGCTTTAGTCTTTTCTGTGGGTGTATAATTCATGAAAAGAGCGGTGCAATTTCGAGGACGAAATTCTTTTAAGGGGGGAAGGTTGTAACGACCCTGGATTTTTATGAATTTAAATTTATAATTTAAATGAATTTTTGAATTAAAATTTGTAAAATTGATTTTTAAAAGGCAGCGAGTTTCCCCGATTCAAATAGAATATATATTAAGTCATATGAATTTGAAAAATTGTACATATGTGAATATATGTATATATTTGATTAGAAATAAAATCTTAAATAAATGGTTTTAAAATAAATAGAAATAAAAAAAATAAGTAGTCATGTAAGAATAGAAATAAATATACATGTTAATGTAATAAAAATAAATATAACAACTTTTAAAATATTTACATAAAGTAAAATAAATATAAAATAAGTATAAACAAATCAAACATAATAAATACAAACAAATATAAAGGTAAGTATGCAGGCTAAACAAAGTAATGGAAAAAAATATCTATGAACATAAAATATATATATATATATATATATATATAAAATAAGTAAAAACATAAAGGACTTAAGCATTGAATGCTTACATCTCAACAAAAATAAACAAGTACAACATCACTACAGCCTCCCTTTATAAAGTAACCTCTGATATACATATGACAGGAAAGTATATATGCATGCACACTTGCATAATAATGAAGACCAATCAAAGTACATACGAATAGGAGTTAAAATTATCTTCAGCCATGACTGTTGTACAACATAAACCATCACCCTATACACTACAACATCACCTATAACTTCATTTTTATATACATTACCTTCTCATTTCAGTTTTGTTCACCATCATAAACTGAAGTATAAAGGTCATTCTTTAACTCAAACAATCATTCAACATAAAACATTTTCCAATCAATCAAAGCTTGACAGTTTGGAAGCAAAAGTAAAGCTTCAGATAAACCAAACTCCAACTTGTAAACTCCTGGATTCAAACAATGATTTGGAAGGTGAGTAACCTCACTCTTAAATTCATCTTAAGTAAGTATGAAATGTGCAAATATAAATCCAATACTATTTAGTACATATGAATGTATGATATGTAATGCAGGTGAATTGACAGAGTACTCTCTGTATTTAGCTTCCAAATTTTTGTTTTGCAAAAGAAAATTTAAAATCTTTTTATTCACTTTCTGTTTAAACTCAAGAATCAAATGAAAATTGTTTGTTTAACTACAAAATTTAGTCTGAAGAGTTATTCAAGACAAAATAATACAAATATGTCTCTGGAAATAAAAATTCATCAGTAAAGTTTGAAATTCTGGAAAATTCGAGTGTCATAAAATATTGATTCCAGTATATAATTGGAATCTACACTCAAAAATAAGATTTTTAAAACAAATATGAGGATTTTTAGTTGAGTGTGCAGCGTGTAGTTTCAAATTGAACCGAATGTGCTTTTTAATCAATTTCTGGAAATTTAGCAAATCTGAGATGTTGAATTTTTGTTTGGAGATAGTTGGTTGATTGATGATTTCAGGAAAAATGCTAAATATTTTTTTCAATGTAAGAATGTTTGGGACGAAAACGATTTAGGGTTTAATACTGCATTTTGAAACATTGAACTGTCGAGGTCGTGGCGTCAACTATATGGCATCGGAGTTGATCGCGATTGTGGGAATGGTCGCGGAATTGTATGGAGAAGCCTCGGTGATTACGGCGGGTGGACTCGAGGTCGTGGGCGATGGGGAAGGTGGAGTTTTCAGACCATGGTGGTTTCCTGATTTGTCGAGAATGCTTCAATTTTGACTCGTTGGGTTTTTGTGCGATCTGGGTTCGTCTTCGTGTTCACGTAGGTTTGTGTGGTTGTTGGGGATGGTCGCGACCGCCGCCAGAGGCCGAAGCCGTTGGTGCAAGTGCACCGCGTGCACGTTTGCGTCTTTGGGTTTTTTGGCATTGAGTTGTGTCTTTGGGGAAAGGAGAAGGAACACGGGATTTTGCTCGAGTTTCGCGTGTGTTGTTCGTACCTTATTGTTTTTTTTACTTAACAATTTTAAAAAAAAAAAAGAGGGAGGAAGAAGATAGGATCAGGGGGGAAAGGGGTTGCGTGAAGACAGGGGAGAGACTCGGGAAATTCTCGTGTGTTTCGAATTTTTGCTCGAAGCAAATAGAAGGGGGGCTCGGGTATTAAGTTGTTACAGGTTTCTAGGGAAAACTATTTGTTCCCAATTCAAAATCAAGTTTTAAAATCTGGTTCAAAAGCAAATGTTTTGAATTTCTTTAAGCCTGAGATTAAGAAATTTAAGTGGTTTTTGCAAAACTTTGTTAAAAATTGGGATTTACTCATTTTAACCCTTAAGTTTAAAATGAAATATGAAAAAAAAAAATTGAAACAAATTGTTTAAATTTGTTTTGTGATGATAATTAAAACATTAGATAGAAAATGTTTTAAATTTGAATTATTGAAGATAAAATGATATGCACTCATTAAATTAGTTCAAGTGAATAATTGATTTAATAAAATAATCAAGTAATTAAGATGTAATAATTAATTAAGAAATGATTTTAAGGATTAATCACTTATTAAAATTAAAGTTGGATATTTTGATTTATTAAAGATAATTAATTATGAAATTGGTTTAAAAGGTTGATTTAATTGATATGATTAATCAAAAATAATTTAATTAATTAAGGTGATTGATTAACTTATTAATATCAAATGATTAGTAATTAATAAATCAGGATGGGATAATAAATTCATAAGTAATAAATTTACTTGAAATAAATTAAATTGATTAGGATTAAAAACGATTTAATTAATCCTGCTTATAAATGACTATTGAATACTTGACTTACTCATGAATGATTGTATTGTATGAGATGCCTTGAATTGATTTTCCTATCTGATCTGTGATATTTTGTTCTATGAATTGAGCTGTGTATTTATTTATTTATTGATGATATATTTGTATATTATCTGTGAATCTGTGAATGTATGATAAGCGTTATAGTTTATATCGCTTATCAATTATATTTCTGTGTTTTAATCTGTGATGACTGAATGATTGTGCACTATTGTGTTAAACCCCTGGACCACACCATACACACACAATGATGGATTTCACGAGGAAATCGATTAAGTCACAGATTTTGAAATAGTTTAAAATTTGAATTTTCAAATTCAAATGTTTTGGAAATGGAATCGAAATAAATGTGAAAAGCTTTGGAATGCATTTCCAAGATAAAATTTATTTTTAAATTACTTGATTTAGTTTTGGAAATTTAAATAATTTGATTTAAATTTGAATTCAAAATTAGGAATGGAATTCTATGATTTGAAATTAGGGATTAAAAATGTTATGTTAGTTATATACGGTTTGAAACCATATTTAAAGTATTGTTTTGGGAATTCGAATTAAACCAAAGATTGTAACTTGTATAAAAGAAATCGGGTTTATCTAAATTAAAATTGTTGTTTTTAAATGATAAAAAGCTTTCGTTTCAAATCTTATTAAAAGGAATTCCAAGTTAAATTAAAATAGTTTTCCAAGATATGGATGAATATTCGGAAAACGAATTTGGAAAATGAATATTTGGGAACGATTTGAAAACTATGAGACAAATCTTTGATTTAAAAGATTTAAATGAATTAATCTTTTTGAAACGGAATTGATTTGTAAACTGGGAATGAATCTTTGTGAAACTAGGTAAAACTTTATGAAATGAATCTTTTGTTTAAAAGATTTAAAATGGTAATTAGTTAAACCATTTGAAAGGAAGTTTTGAATTATTAAGTTGTGACTTAATTGAAATCCCATATCCATATGTTTTAAAAAATATTTTCGCTCACTATTCGGATTAACCGGGAAAGGACCTTTGTGTCATATAACCCATTCCGAATATGTGATTCGACGTTATGGATAGCATTTAAAGACCGGTGATGAAGACCGGGTATTTGCGAAAGCGATAGGATGACCTATCGATTGTTTCTACACCGAGTCGCGCCGGTATAGAGACTCCCTAAGTGATGGGAAATCCAATCAGGATTGTGAATATCCGGATTGCAAGGACTTCTTTGGAAGTGCCTTCGGTTCTGTTCGAACCCGGAACGGACTTGTATGGATTGTATGTCTGACATTACAATTGAGATATAAAGCTGATTTCTTTCAAATATATTTCTGTTGGTGGCGGAGAATTTATTCTCTTAGCTTAACACCCTTCTCTGAGACGTACGAGCTCAAAGGTTATGTAGTTGAAGGTTATCAGCGATATATGCCCAATTTGGTAATGTGACATGCTGAGTGTTGCTGTGAAATGATCATTGTGTTGATCATTTATGATAGGATCATTTGTTTGATCGTTTATCTTTGTGATCATTTCTATGATCATTTGTTGACCCAAAGCATGGCTTTTGTATAAAGCGTGGCTTTGTGGACGAGGCTTCGTCGGACCTCACACCCCGGAATGGTCGAAACAGGAAAGATGCAGCAAGGTTATTGGGGGTAGCACCCCTTAGGGTATGTGCATTTCCTTCTGGATAGAAGTGGTATCATGGTATGGATCCCAGATACTTAACTTATGTTGATATCGCAGATATATATATATATATATATATATATATTACTTTGTGATTTGTTGCTGGGGCCTCGGTTAAATGTTGGTTACAACCGGGAGATGGCATACTCGTGTCAGTAGTTACCCAGTTAGGGGTAACCCGGCCTTGTGTTGGCAGAGATCCGGTTTGGTTCTCGGGGACGTCCTTCCAGAGGCGTTCTCATGTGGCAATGGGAAGTTCCTTGGCCTGACCATTCGTTGGAAATCCAAAGAAACAATACGATCTTGTACGGTTTTAGTTGTATAACCTACCATGGAATGTGGCGGTAACCTGCTATTGAACATGGTAGCTATAGTAGGCATAAGTGCGAAGTGCCTATGCTGGCTAAGATTTATATCTTTATTTTCGAAATGAATTTCTCCTACACTATGCACTAGTAATAATATCAAATGTTCTTTTTAATGCGTATCAAGCATCTTTGACTATCATAAGGAGAAATCTCCTCCGATTCTGCGTTTGCATTGTGTGTGTGCGGGAGGCCTTATGGTAGTCTCATTTTTAAAAGCATTGCGAATTGATTTTAAAATCTTTTGTAGATTGTTTTAAAAGATAAACTATTTTTGTTACTCATACAAGTCCCACGACTGATCCGGAGTTTATTGTTTCTTTCCTAAACTCTGGGTGCTCATTATTTTCTACACGAGCAGTCTAGAGTTTGGGTTTTTTCAGATAGCTAGGTTCAGTAGATTATCTGGAGTTAGTTCAGTCTTTGGATCACACCAGTCTTGCTTAGCTTGGTGCATCGTTATTAGGGGTTCGAGCTATTGCTGGATTGATTCTTGGAAATGGAGTTGCAGTTCTCGGAGTTCTCTTTTGAAGACTATCTTAGTGTTATCATTTTCTTTTCCGCTGCTATTTATTGTATCATATCTCTGATGTATATTGATATCTATTGGATCATCTGTTCTATCAGATATTTTATCAAAGCTGTATATCAATGTATTATTCTTTTATTCCGCTGTGTTGTTTACTTAATGTTGTTATAAGCTCCGGCGAATCGGATTTGAACGGTCAAATCTATGGCATTTGAATACGATATGAAGTATGGATGTCGATTTTCGAGCGGGCAAAATCCTTCTCGTCACTTGTATGGAATGATGTATTGAATTTTTTGATATGAAATAAAATTTATCGTTTGTACTCACTTTGATTTTGTTAATTAGGATGTTTTCATTTGCATCTATTATTTAGTCTGGGCAACTTGTAATTGTTGCTTTGTGTGGAGCGAGATATGTATTGTTTTAGATGCGATCAGGTACAATCATGTATCTGTGTTAGTCCAAAGTTGTGTGTACGAGAGAGCGCTTCTTCTCCGTCCTTCGATCCAAGCTATTAGATGGCAATCCCTTTGACAATTTGGTCACTGGAGCTAGGGCATTAAAATTTACATGGTTGAGTATTTTTAGAGTTATTCATAAGGCTGAGAATCTCATGGACAATATTTGACAGAGTTAGAGATATGCCCTAGAGGCAATTCTGTAATTTATTGTAAACTATTAACTCCATAATCAATTCTCGTTTGTAATAAATAGTGTTTTCTTTCTATTATATATATATATATATATATATATTTGTTATAATGTGTTATAACTAATAAATAATTAGATGTTTAACTGAAATATATTTAATGAAAATCCATAAATAGGTGTTTTTTAGAGTAATTACAAATAGTTGTAATCATGAATATTACATCACAATATATAATAAACACATTATTTAAATATTTTTAGTCAAGATGTATTGGAATTGGATATCGATACATCCATTGAGACTAGAGTACATAATGTTGTCTAAATGTCGGGCAGTGCATTACTCACGACTATTGGGAGGCACCAAGGGGTTGCGTACCAATATTTATTGGATAATTATGAAATGACTTACTTGATAGTTTTCTGTCGATTAATATAACAAAGGAAAAATAGAAAATATAAATGTGATTAATTTACACAGTTCTCTTGAGACTACTATTAAACTTCAGTATGAAATCTTCACTTTGGTTCCATCGAATGTATATAGTTGGGTCGAGAGGAAATATTGGAAGTGAAATACTATTCAATAGAGGATTCATCTTCTCGGTTATATGAGTTAGTACCACGGTCAACTGAAGTCAACCCAAAGTCCACCCTCGGTTACAACAGGTAAATAATCCTTCAAACCCTCACTTTGAAAATACTTTTTTACACTCTTTCTTTATTGCTCATATCTAGCTGCCATCACCCCATAACAACTCTAATAATCCAAGCATTAGTTCACATCAATTTGCTTTAATTCGATCGTTGGTAATAGGGCAATGCAAAAGCTAGCAACTTTGAGATTGGAATTCGATTCAAGGAGTTCGCTCCTTCCTTTCAACGTGTAAGCTTTGGGCTTTGGTTAAAGATACTCTTCTAGTTTACTATTATATATCAATATTTATACAATCGGTGTTCCATATATTGCTATGTTTGAAATATCACGAATCGGTATATCGAAGGAATGTCATATGTTGATGGTTAAATATATAACTGTGTATGTCTATCAATATATACATATATATATATGTGTGTGTGTGTGTACATTGAAAAATTATGCATATTTTCTTGCATATACTCTTTGCTCGAAAATAAAAAAAATTATTTTTGAAATTTAAAATAATAATATATTAAATTATTTTAAATAATAAATCTGGATTAAACGTTTAACAAAATATAATATATGTTTTAAAACTTTACAAATTTATTTTTTAGAAAGGCTTTCAGAGATAATAAAAACTATTTTTTTTGGAATTTACTATATATATATATATATATATATATATATATATATGTGTGTGTGTGTGTGTTGTTCTTTAATTAAAATTGATTATATAAATAAAATGTATGTAAATACACACACACACACACACACACATTATGGTTTTGAAAATTATTTTTTTTAAAAAAACATTTATTAATTTCGTAAGGTTTTTAATTAATTATAAGTTTTTAATTAATAAATTACCTAAAATCAAAAATTTAATTTAAAAATTATTTTAATTCTCCGACCGAACGCAGAAGCAAAATATATCTCTAATATATAATATGTATTTAAATTAATTTAATATATATAATTCAATTCGAATTTGTATTATAAATATTCTATATTATTTTATAAACCAATATTTAAAATAATTTTATAATTTAATTATATTTACTTATTTATAGGTGCATGTGTGTATAAGTTTGTGTATGTGTGCATTTTAATAAATGCTTTATGTAGATAATTTACAACCAATATTTTATAATAATTATATAATGTTTTTTCCAAAAAACGTAATAATTATATATGTATATATCTATGTGCGTGCAAAAATTTATATATGTGTGTGTATGAAATTATAATTCTATTATAATTATATAATTATAATTTCGTATATATATAAACAATCTTATTCACATACAGATATATAAGCACGTGTGCACACACACATATACACAAAGACGTACACATATACACAAAGACACGCATTTAGATAATCCATTTGCATAAACGAGGGACTAACATGTCCATGCGGTGTAAATATCAAAATCTACACACGAACGTGTTAAAAAATGTACACACTATCCTCTTGCATGTGCACACATAACCCTATGTGCATATGATACAAATATTTAATATAATACAAATTATACAAAATAAAATTTTATTAATTGTAATGATTCGTCTTTTCGACCCTCGAATGTCGACACTACTACATGCTCGATATTCATATGCTGAGCACCCAAGTGCTGGAAAGACGATTATTAAGGAAAAAATAAAAGAAAATGAAATAGAATAAGGAAGAAGAGAACACAAGGAATTTTGAAGTTATAAAACCTAAGCACTATCATCAGCCAGGACAGTTCTAACCGCCTGTCCTCATAAATGCTGATGTGTGCAATATAGTAATGCAGCGGAAATATGGTAGGTGGAACATCCAGCTCGTCTTCTCGAGATCCAAAGGACATCAATGATAACCGGCCTTTCTCAAACTACTTGAAAGAGTTAGCAAGAAATTTAAGGAAAACAAAAAATCAAGCATCAGACATAAGTCTGGTATGAGAAACTCAAGAAATATGCTGCAAATATATAATGATACATTTGAAACTGTGTGGAATGCCATACGATTATCCCCTAAAAAAAACCAACTAATAAGTATATAAGATGATATAATAGATAATGTCTTTGGTATAGAATATAAATATATAACACAGCCAGAATGGTTACATTGATTACGTTCAATAGCATGTTATATGGTACAATCAAAACCAATAAGGAACGTTCACATATTGGATTTTTCGTGGAGATCCCTTTGGTTAAGCCAAAATCCAATCTTTATGCACAAGGATCAAAAAACACCTTCTGAGCGCCATATATCTCTGGATAAAATATACCATAAGGTAAACACAATTGGCACATGTTCGAATAAGCGAACCCGAACCACGTGGAATCAAGTATCATCAACTTCCGTGCACAATATCAATAAGCATACTCTAGATATGAAGTTGATATACCTCATCGTGGGACTGAAAAAACCTCGGATTGTGCATCCTACTCTATCTTTAGCCATTTCCGATGTTGAGGTCACTTTCAATATCTTTCACTCGAGTCTTCATTACTCCAATAGAACATGAATTCCCAATTGTATTCCCACATCTCAAATAGATTTTGAAACAACACGTGGATTCCAGCATCTCGACCAGATCCAATTCCAGAAGATCAAACATGTATCGCAGTCTTGAGGTGGTTTGCATAAGTAAAACACTTACCGATCCTAGTCTCTTCAAGACTGAATCGATGAATTTGGTCATTAAATAGTAATGAGAATGACCGCATATAGAAACCAAGTCTCATATGCTTATCACATTTCCTGTATTTTTATCTCACACTATCCCTCGGTCAAGAGTGATGCCAGTAGGTTGGGGCGTTATTGCTTATATCCCTACCCAAACATCAACTTTAACTCCCACAGATTGACAAACCTACTTTATTGGCTTTTAGTGGTAAGTACACAACTAAATGTTTTCCATAAATGAGTAAACATACAAAGCACAATCAAGTCAAAAAAAGCGCAATTAAGTCACATAAGCGACTTTTAATCCCTTTTGGTTTAATTAGTATTTTATTAATTAAAACCTCTTTAATTAGTAAAACATCTTTTATCTAATAAAACATCCTTGTCAATTTATGCTATTCATTGTATTCTTTTTACTTCAAAAGGTATTCATATATTTATCTTAAATGGTATAAGCATATTCATAAATCATTAACAAGATTTCTTATGTAGAAACCTTACTTTTTCTATCTTTTTTCAAAAGATTCCATACTTATAATTTCATTCAAAATATCCATTTTAAGGAACTAAGAACTTTCACAGATCCATTCAAAAAGGTTTAAGACTAAAGTTATTTAAACATTGTCACTACGAACTTAAAACCATTTCGCTTATGCTTATCTTTAAAACATTCTTTTAAAGATCTACTTACATTCATGAGTATAGATAAAAAAGGTTAAAGATGAATGTTATTAACACATTGTCATAACAAACTCAAAACTATTCATACTTATGTTTATTTTTAAAAAATTCTTTTAAAGATATAAAATAATATTTGGTAAAATTCGATAGTTGACTAAGCGACTATCTAGTTAGAAACGATCGCTTATAGAAACCACGATTCATATACTTAACTCATTTTTGACATTCCAGTTTTAACTATTCCTTGTCCAAGAGTGAAGTCAGGCAAGTTAGAGAACTGGTTACATATCAAAACATTGCCTAGACACTTCATTTTTAAATCTCACAAATAGATAAATCCACGTCGTCGGCTTTTAACGTTAAGTATAATATTTATGACTTTCATCAATGAGTAAGAAACTATATGATTAACACGTTTCCTACATTCCCGACTTAAGTATTCCTTGTCCAACAGGAAAGCTGGTAGGTTAGAGTTGTACTACTCATGTCCCCACTCAAGATCAATCTTAACTTTTATAAATAGACAAGCATACTTCGTCGGCTTTTAATGTTAAGTAAAATTAACTACTTTTCTAGTAAATAAGTAAACAATGAGATTAACACATTTTCGATATTTCAACTTAACTATTCCTTATTCAAGAGGGATGCTAGTGGTCAAAGATCTATTGCTCATATTCCTACTGACATTAGTCTTAACTCTTATAAATAGAGAAATCTACCTCATCGGCTTTTAGTATTGAGCCTAGTCAATTACCTTTTTCAAACTTATAGATACTTTAAAAATTCTTGTAAATAGGTTTTAAATATCTATGTAAAATATTGCTTGAAAATAACTAATTTATAATTTGATGAAAAACATGTTTTATATTATAAAACATCATTAATTTAAAAAATACATAAATAATTATTAAAAATATTCTTAAACATCAAATCAGCTTTAAAGTAGATTATAAAACATCTCCAAAAAAGATCAGAAAAAATAATAAATAAAAATATTAATTTTAGACACTTAAAACCATAAGCTGCTAACTATAGCATTTATAAATGTTGTTAAAAGTCTTTGTTAAAGAACACATTGAAATGCATAATCTTTGTGACCAGTTTTAACCACTTCAATAAATTATTTAAGACTTGATATTTTTACAATACCTTTAGGGCAATTAAAATCTATGGAAAGAAGCCCCTAAGAATATCTTCTAATTTATTTATAAAATTTTCGAAAATAGGCTACATTTACAAAGTGTATTTACAACCACATTTTTGCTTCAACTTTCACGACTTTGGTTCACAATTTCTATAACTTTCCAGACTATTTATTTTCTATCCAATATACAAAATACGTGTAGAGAACAACCAAAATCCTAAGTTTAAGAATACAAATACCAATTTACACAAGTTAAAATTAAGGGATATCGAAGTGCACTTGTAACGACTGTTCTCGCTTCAAACGCATTCAAACTTATTTCAATTCAACACACAATCCAGACAACTATTTAAAAATCAAGTCAAGGTCATGCCATATATTTAAGAGGGTAATAGAAGTGATGTTATATAATATAAAGTTATCATTCGCTTTCAAAAGCAAGAAGAGTTCAAGTTTATAACTTTATTTAATTAATGTCACTTTAACTTTATATTTCAAACACAACATAATAATACACAATATATATGGACTATATAGTGAGGTAAGTCACTTAGATTTAATACAAACACATGCTTAAGCACAACTAATCTAAAGAACACTTCCGACCATCACCTTCTTTCTTCCTCCTTTGCTTAAAACTTGCTTTCCAAGGCAATTTTGCCTTTATTGCTCACGACCATCACTTGAAGGGGGAGCATGGCTTTGCTTCTTCCAATTCTAACTAGGTAGACGGTGTTGTAAAATAATCCTAAGGCTTATGGAAAATTTTGAGTGGATTTGGGTTGATTTGCAAAAAATATTCTTTAGAACATAAGAGAAGAAGAAGACATTAAAGAAGCTTGCTTTTGCTTTGTGAATTTGTGATCATTTAATACGGGTATGCCCCTCCTTATATAGGCTCAAGATGGTTTTGCTTTAGTTATCCTCACCCCCCACTCATGTCATGGAAGCCTGACCTCCACACATGCCCATCACTTCTCCTTTACGTTACTTTACTTTTAATAAAATACTTAAATGCACTTAACATGTTAATATCTCTTATCCATTTGGAAGTTTGTAGAAAGTTCTATTTTCTTTATGAATCAAAGTGCTAGTTAGTTCCTAATTTAATCATTAGACTAGAAAAGAGTTTGAAAAACTCATATTGAATTAAAAAGCTGTTTATCGATAAACTGATTTTTGGTCACATTATCGATTTTTCTTCAAAGAATTTATTTTTAAACAAAATTCAAAAAAAAGTTTTCTGTCATTAATTATGATTTAAATGGGGTTTAATAAGATTATTAAATCAATTTAATAACATTTAATCCAAAATTCAAATATTTAAATAATTTAGATATTTAAACACGAAGTGTCTGAAATTCTGAGTCGTTGCATTCTCTCCCATTAGTATATTTCATCCTTGAAATTCCAACATAAGCAATAAAGGAAAATATCACATTAAAATACTTAATAGTATTTAAAATTTACTAGCATACAAAACTCATGGTTTTCTTATGTTCGAAAATCATCCTATCGTAGTAGGACGATAAACAATCTACTAAGTGTGCCTTACAGTTAACAGCCTCAGGCTCAATTATTCATGTTACCTCATAATAAATCAAAGATTCATTACCTAAACTCCTCATAAGAAATAAAATATAGTATACCTATATACCAAAGACCGTACGATGTACATGTACCATCTTCATGCAACATCAAATCCGATCACTTGCTAGATCTCATAAATTTCACTTCCAACTAGTACAGAACACCTAACCTCTCTATGCAGACTTCGATCGGGTCCTTGATTAGAAACCTTCTTCCCCTTACATAGCCATATACGATGTTGGAAAACTTTGGGATCATATAGAGAATCCATGTCAAGTGTTTGCCTTTAAGAATCTAGTGATAAATCCTTGTTTGGACCCATGTAAACCACCTCGAAATCACGTACTCTATTATTGGATCAAGAACGGTCATGCGAATAAAATGATCCATGTATAACTTATATATTTATCCTATTGGTTTCTTAACTATACAAATATCTTTTTATCACTTCCATTTATACACATAGTATGTCATCCAGTACAAAATAATTTATGAATCATTTCATAAAACATAACTTTAAGTTTATAAACATTCATAATTTAAGTTCACATTCGTATAATACTCTACTACATCCCAAGAGTATGTAAAAAACATCAAATTCATTTTACTTAACAAGCATGTTTAACCCATTTAAAACTTGCTTTAACTTACTACCTTTCTAATTCAAGTGTTATATAAACTCAACTTTCATATTTTCACACGACAATTAGTTTCAAGTTCTATAATGATTCATAAGTTTTCGATTGTCCAAAATCGTTTAAAATCCCATTTCATTTTAACAAATGAAAACTACCAAACAACATATCATAACATGATGCGCAAACCATTCAATTCTAATGCATAGGCTATATATGACCATAAAATATCTTATCAAATTTCAATAATTTGTTAACAAAAAGGGAAAACATGAAAAGTTTCAACATTTATTTCGGGCTCTGCCATTGCCACTTTGTCACCTTACATATCATACATATCAAAAATTTCTACATTAAAAAGTTCATATCAAACTTCTTTCCAAAGAAAAACTTGAGAACTGAACACTGGCTTTAATGTCAAATCGCTTTGAAATAATAATACATACATATATCTTTTGCATAACAAATCATACTTTCAAAATCAAATCGAAATCGTTTTACTCAAACAACCTGTATTTCCCCACATAGAAACCTGAAATGAACGTCGATGATGTTGAAGTCATCGCCCGAATTATTTTTAAGCAATGGAAGTGAGTTCAGTTCCAATTCATGTCTTTCGAACTTAACCAAAATCATTTCAAAATGTTAACAAACACTTCATAAATATTACTAAATACCATGATCTCAATTTCATAAACCAGTTCCTCAAGTACCTTCTTTCAAATAATATTGCTATTATTTCCTCCAAAATGTTGAAATTTTTTTCAAAGACGCCAGGAATTAAGTTCTCAAAATATCATTTAAATCCTTCTTGTTTATAAATCATGTTTTATAAACCTTACTTATATAAAATTACTTTCTTATATAAATTTTTTCACAAATGTTTATTTTATAAAATATCTTATCTTTCCTTAGATTAATAAACATCGTTTACTAAAGTTAACTTTTAACCCAACATTGCCACTAAACGGCTTATAGTCAAACCATGAAACTGAATTCACAAGCTGTTTGTTTCAATGCATCTATAAATACTGTCTACCCAATCCATGTAGTAAAAAGGAAAAACTACTCATAAACTGGTCAAGCACAAATCAACAATCAATAAATGATAGTCAATGCTTATAAATTGGCCAAGCACGACTAAGCTACTAATTCTATAAATGATAAGTGCTCATAAACTGGTCGAATATGTTAAATTATTTTACAAAGGATAATAATGCTTATAAACTAGCCGAACATATCAAAACAAACTAATAAGGGGAAACGAATGAAAATTATTAATCCTTACATTAATTAAACCATACTTTAACAATTCATACTAATATAAGTTACCTTATATAAGATCTTTAATTTTCGCAGTCGTAACTACCATTAAGGTATACGTTTATAATAATTACAAATATACCCTCATATGTTTAATACGCTCAACTCATACTAGGACATTCTATTATCCTATCTCTTTATGAGTCATACCCCACCAAACCTAAGGTTCTCACATAATGTTTAGCTCCAATACCAAATGTATAGATCCATCTTTTTGACCCTAGAATGTCGATAATAATACATCCACAGTATCTACATGTAGAGCACCCAAGTTCTGAATAGACGAATCTTTAAGGAAAAAAGAAAAGGAAATAGAACAAGAAAGAAAAGAACACAATATCAAAATCTCACAGTGGAATGATAATATATAATACTAAAATATAAAAAGGGTTACACCAATACAAAAATTTCGAAGTTACAAAACCTAATTACTATCATTAGCCTAGACGGTTATAATTGTCGGTCTTCACCTGATATGTACAATATAATAATGTAGTAGAAATACGGTAGGTGGAACATCCAGCTCATCTTCATGAGCCCCAAAGAACATCAACGATAACCTTCCTTTCTCAAACTACTCGAAAGTATACATGAGGAATTTAAATAAAACAAAAACCAAGCGTCAGACACAAGTTTGGCATGAGAAACTCAAGAGAGGCCAATATATAACAGTATTTTTGAAGCTGCATGGAATGCCATAATAGTTATCCCCTCAAAATAACTACCATCTAATAAGTACACAAGATGATATAATAGATAATGTCTAAAGTGTAGAATATAAATATAATATAGCCGGAATGGTTACATGATTACATTCAACAACATATTAGAGGGTACAATCAAAAACGATAGGGAACGTTCGCATATTGGATTTTCCATGGAGATCCCTTCAGTCAAGCCAAAATCTAATCTCCATGTATAACGATTAGAAAACACCTTTCAAGCACCATATATCTCTACATAAAACATACCATAAGGTAAATACAAATGGCACATCATCCGAATGTTCAAAATCGAACCACGTGGAACCAAGTACCATTAACTCCAATGCACAACATCGATAAGCATACTCTAGATATAGAGTTGATATACCATGTCGTAGGACAAAAAAACCCCAAATTGTGCATCATACTATGTCATTAGCCATTTCCGATGTTGGGTCATGTTTGGCATCTTTCACACGATTCTTCATCACTCGAACAGAATACGAATCCCTAATTGGACTCCCACATCTCGAATAGATCTTGAAACCACACATGGATTCCAACATCTCGATCAGATCCACTTACAGAAGATTGAACATGTGTCTAAATCTTGAAGTCTTTTTTGATAAGTAAATCACTTACCGATCCCGGTCTTTTCAAGGTTGAATCGATGAATGTGGTCATTTAATAATAATTAAAACGACCGCATATGGAAAACAAGTCTCATATCCTTATCACGTTTCCTATATTTTCATCTCGCACTATCCCTTGGTCAAGGGTGAAGCCGGTAGGTTAGAGCTCAATTGCTCATATCCTTACTAGAACGTCGGCCTTAACTCCGACAGATAGACAAGTCAACTTCATTGGCTTTTAGTGCTAAGTACACAAATAAATGTTTTCCATAAATGAGTAAACATGCAAATCACGATCAAGTCACACAAAGCATAATTAAGTCACATAAGAGACTTCTAACCTCTTTTTTGTTAAATCGATTTTTTATTAATTAAAACCTCTTTTATTAGTAAAACTTCTTTTATCTAATATAACATTATTTATCAATTTCAACTATTTATTTGTGATAACCCAGATTTTTGGTCATCTGATAATGTAACGATTCCGATTTTTGAGTTAAATTTCAATTGATAATTTATATAAATTTTTGATTTAATTATGGATTAATTTGATTTTTTCAAATTTAATAAGATATATACTTATTTATTTTAAAATTTGAATTTGAAACTCAAAATAAATATTTTAAGTAAAATTGGATTGTAAACAAAATTTTGATTTGGAAATTAAAAATGTATTGGAAATGAATTGGATTTAAAATTATATTTTAAAGTTAATAAGAATTTGTTTCTTAAGTATGTTAAATATGCACTTTGATTTGAAAGTAATATTATGAAATTGATATAAATAAAATTTACAAAAGCTATTTAAAAAAATAATAAAACAAATTCTAAAATATATATATATATGCATACATGTTTATTTCTTTTATGTATATAGATAAATTTTTATATAAAAGTATAATAGTTTTAATTTAAATAAGGTTTGATAAAAATGGTTTGTAAAACTAAATTAAAAAGATATATGTATACATGATTATTTGTTTGGATATAATTACATTTCAAATCATTTCTTTAAAAGTTGTACAATTATAAATAAAGAAAAGTATTGTAAAACGTCATGTAAAAACTATACAAATGTAAATTATAATAACATAAGATTTAAGATAAAAATTTATAAATTAATAAGATTTGAATAAAGTAATTATAAAATTAAATTGAAAATATAAGGTATATGTAAATATAAAAGTAAGGCAAGGGTTAAACTTAAATTTATAAATAAAAATGGAATGTGGGTTTAAAACACAAATGCTTAATTTTAAACAAGTGTAGGCTTATCATCTTATGTAATTACATGTGTAAGTTAATATGATTTGAGCCTTAACAAGTGGCATTATGGTTTTATTTTAATTTGAAAATGTAAATAAATAAATAAAAAAGGGAAAACTAAGTTATTCTCAGTTTTAAACTTCTAAAACTAAGAAAAAGAACCTGATCAAAAGCAAAAGAAAAGTTAAAACAACTTCAAAATCTCAAACCTGGAAACCAGATTCCAGTTCAAAACACAAAAGCATTTGAGCCTGAGATTTTCAAATCTGAAAGCAATCAAGATTTAAAACCAATCAAGATTTAAAACCTGATCAATGCAACTAGATATTCAACCTGGACAGCATTCCATATTTTTTTAACAAACCAGAAAGAAAAGTTAAAACAAAATGCAATTTAAACCAGAAGCTTTAATCTGAAAGCAACAAACAAACTAGAGAGAAAATCATGTTAGGAACTGAGTTGATGATGTTTTGATGACAACAATCTTATATAGTTATTATACTTTACTTTATAAAATATATACCAACATTTCCATATATATATATATATATATATATATATATGCATATAGGAAGTATATGCAGGTATCATCGAAGACTGATCATATAAAGACTCAAGCATCAAGATGAAGATTAGAGATTCAAGACTCTAGAGAATCAAGATTTCAAGATCTCAATATAAGTGTCTAGTATTTTGTTAAAACTTCATAATAGCACTCTCATCTTTCTTCCAATTTTCTTTTGGGATGGAACCCAATTTCTATCGAAACCAGTGGCTTACAAACCCACGACAAGTAGCTTACAAACCTACGACAAGTGGCATACAAACCCACGAAAATCAAAATCATTTAAACTACTTTGTACAAGTTCTCGAGTCCTATAGAGGAGCTCTGTAGGAAGGTTCTTGCAATTTCAGTTTGAATAGATTTTTCAAAATGTTTTTAAATCTGTTTTCAAAATGTTTTAGCTTTCAAAATCATGTTTTCAAAAATATTTTCAAACTTTGTTTTAGCCTTGAAATATTCCTCTATTCTGATTTTAAAAACTTCTAATTTTAAACATTAAAACTTATTCTGATTTAAATATTACTTATATAATTTAAGGTCTATATCAATTATATATATATATATATATATATAAAATAATGTTTTATATTCATTCTCTATCTCAAAATATTGTTTAAACACTTTACTTTGCTTCAGAGTAGTTTTAACTTGTTTTAAATTCAATTGTCTTTACAAAACAACATATCTATAATTTTGAACTAAGGGATGTCGACATAAGGGGATACCCCATGTCGACATTGTGACAGTTGGATTCAGAATTCAATTTTCAAAAGAAGTGTCCATTCGTTCGACAACCTTTCGCTAATGGTTATGACTGTTGTGCATCTATATAAAGGCTTCCAAAAAGAATTTTTTTAACAACTACTTTCTTAGTTTCTTCACTCTTTCTTCTCCACCATTCCATATCCATAAAACTTCATATTTTCAAGATCGTGTCGTCATTCTGCCAAATTCTCAATAGGAAATCATTTAGATGCTCTCTCTATTTGATTCTCCATCATTCTACTAAAGATCAAAGTGCTATTCAGAGTTATAGGATTAATTTGTATTCAAAAAGTCCATAGAGTATATCCATTCAAAAGGATTGTTATTAAGAAGTATTAGGGTGATCTTGTGTCTCGTAAATCAAGAGAGTTTACCCCAGACTCGGAGATAGGAGGGTTCCTTAAGGCCTTAGAAATTGAGGGTTGTAATTTGGATATTGGCTTATAAATATCTGTACAAGGATATTGCCTTGGTGCAAGACTGGATGTAGGAGGATTCCGAAGCAGTATAAAATCCGGTGTGTTCTTTCCTTTTACTTGCTTTACTTTACTATTTGCATTTGTTATATGTTCTATGATCATTCTGTGTTAGAATTCTGTTTGGATTTGTGTTGAAAGTTTTAATTTAGTCATATAGTTCATATATTCTTTAAAACACTATTCAACCCCACCCCCCTCTAGTGTTATTTCTGCCTTAAGATCCTTAATCCGCATCCCTAACAATTGGTATCAGAGCATTGGTTTTCATTGTTTTCATAATCTAAAACTTGAAAAATATAAAAATGGCATTTTTGAAAAATTGGGTTAAAACTGTTTTGAATCTATGCATTTCATCAAAGTCTCATAAATCTGCATATAGTTATTTTGAAAAATCAAGTTATCTACCGAATTGGTGTGTTATGCAGGAATAGACATGTTATATGGCTTTTGACGAATCAACACCCAATGGACAAACTGTGCAAATTGAGAAAGATAAATGGATACTTAATAGTGGCTGTTCGAGGCACATGACTGGAAATCCCGAGATACTCAAGGACATTACTTATCAAGATGGTGGATTAGTCAATTTTGGTGACAACTCTAAAGGATATGTGGTTGGCATCGGCAATGTCGGTAACTCTAAAACTTTACTTATTTCTGATGATTTTTAGTTAGGAATTTAAAACATAATCTGCTTAGTATAAGTCAACTTTGCGATAAAGGTTTTAAAATTAAATTTGGAAAAGATAAATGTCACATTGAAGATGATAAGTCTAATATAATTTTTGAAGGTATTAGGAAGAAAAATATTTATATCCTTAGTATGAAAATTTCAAATGATAATCTATGTCTTTTGGCTAATACAAGTGACCCTTGGATTTGGCATAAAAGATTTGGCCATTTGAATTTCAAATTATTATTTAGGATATCAAAACTTGACTTAGTTAGAGGTCTACCCAAGTTAAACTTTAAAGTAGATAGTATTTGTGATGCTGATTATGCTGGTTGTAAATCAGACCGAAAGAGTACAAGTGGAACTTGTCACTTTCTAGGACATTCACTGGTTTCCTGGTTCAGCAAGAAACAAAATATTGTTTCCTTGTCAACAACTGAAGCAGATATATATCTGCTACTCTGGCCTGTTCACAAGTCATATATATGCAACAAACTTTAAAAGATTTTGGAATTAACATAAGTAAATCACCAATATATTGTGATAACACTAGTGCAATAAATCTATCTAAAAATCCAACTCATCATGCTAGAACAAACATATTGATATAAGACCTCATTTTCTTAGAGATAATATAACTAAAGAAATAATAACTCTAGATTATATAAATACTGAAAAACAAATTGCTGGTATATTAACTAAACCATTAACCGAACAGAATTTTACTAAATTTAGAAGAGAATTAGGTATTTGTTCAAAATCTAAAATGTAAAATAATATAATATAATAATCAATAAAAATTCAAAATAAAAATTACACTTTTTTTGAAGAACATGTCGACATGCCCCATCTCATGATGTCGACATACCCAACAAAAATTTGAAAATTGAATTTCCCTCCAAAGTTAGTTATTTGGTTATTTATCTATTTATTTCGTTTTCTCTCCTTTTTCTTCACTATATTCTCTATAAATAACTTCTAAAACAATAAAATAATGGCCTCCTCTTCTACTAATGAACCCACTTCACCCACATCTCCTCATTCTGGTCCATTTCAACGAACTACGCACGCTCGAGTGATCAAATTGCAAGAGAAGATGAAAGATATCCTTCAATTGGTGACTGAAATTCAAGTAAGTCAACTTAGGATGGCTAGAAAACAACAAAGGCAAGGGAATATTATTAGGAATGTACAAAAATTCCTTATGGATAACCGTACAAATCCTATTAATATTGAAGACTCTTCACAAGCCATGGAATCCGAGGAAGAAGAACCTATGGAAGAACCACAAGAAGACCAAGAGGAAGATCAACCTTTACCTCAACCCAAAGTCCCTATGAATACGGACGAGAGCGTTATTTGCGTTGGTGAGATCCTTGTTGATACTAATGGAAACATAATTGAACAACGTGGAAACTTTTGTCTCCACTACCCCAATTGTTCGATTCATAAGTCTCCTATAGTTAAGGATCGCCATTAAAGCGTACTTTCATTTTATTCTTTGTTTTAAATTGTTTTGTTTGTTCGTGTTTATGTATGTTCTTATATATGTTGTAATAACTAAAATGTGTTCACTTATACTCATTGTTTCATGCTTGTTCTATACATATTATTTGTTCATACTAATCATTCTTGAATTCTTAAGTAGTTAATAGTTTTTGTTGGTGACAAAAGGGGAGAAAGTTATAAAAATATATGTGCTTGGTGTAAGAGGGAGTCATGGAGTAAGGGGGAGTTGTAGTTTTAAGAAGAAATCACGAAGTAAGGGGGAGTTATGGTATGGTAAGAATATTTTATAAATAAAGGTTGTCATCATCAAAAAGGGGGAGATTGTTAGGAACTGAGTTGATGATGTTTTGATGACAACAACCTTATATAGTTATTATACTTTACTTTATAAAATATATACTAACATTTCCATATATATGTATGTATGTATGTATGTATGTATGTATGTATGTATGTATGTATGTATGTATGTATGTATGTATGTATGTATAGGAAGTATATGCAGGTATCATCGAAAACTGATCAGCATAAAGAATCAAGCATCAAGATGAAGATTAGAGATTCAAGATTCAAGACTCTAGAGAATCAAGATTTCAAGATCTCAAGATAAGCGTCTAGTATTTTGTTAAAACTTCATAATAGCACTCTCATCTTTCTTCCAATTGGGATGGAACCCAATTTCTATCGAAACCAGTGGCTTACAAACCCACGAAAAGTAGCTTACAAACCTACGACAAGTGGCTTACAAACCCACGAAAATCAAAATTATTTAAACTACTTTGTGCAAGTTCTCGAGTCCTATGGAGGAGCACTGTAGGAAGGTTCTTGCAATTTCAGTTTGAATAGATTTTTCAAAATGTTTTTAAATCTGTTTTCAAAATGTTTTAGCTTTCAAAATCATGTTTTCAAAAATATTTTCAAACTTTGTTTTAGCCTTGAAATATTCCTCTATTCTGATTTTAAAAACTTCTATTTTTAAAACATTAAAACTTATTCTGATTTTAAATATTACTTATATAATTGACGGTCTATATCAATTATATATATATATATATTTAAAATAATGTTTTATATTCATTCTCTATCTCAAAATATTGTTTAAACACTTTACTTTGCTTCAGAGAAGTTTTAACTTGTTTTAAATTCAATTGTCTTTACAAAACAACATCTCTATAATTTTGAACTAAGGGATGTCGACATAAGGGGATACCCCATGTCGACATGGTGACAGTTGGATTCAAAATTCAATTTTCAAAAGAAGTATCCATTCGTTCGAAAACCTTTCGCCAATGGTTATGACTGTTGTGCATCTATATAAAGGCTTCCAAAATGAATTTTTTTAACAACTACTTTCTTATTTTCTTCACTCTTTCTTCTCCACCATTCCATATCCATAAAACTTCATATTTTCAAGATCGGGCCATCATTCTGCCAAATTCTCAATAGGAAATCATTTAGATACTCTCTCTATTTGATTCTCCATCATTCTACTAAAGATCAAAGTGCTATTCAGAGTTATAGGATTAATTTGTATTCAAAAAGACCATAGAGTTATCCATTCAAAAGGATTGTTATTAAGAAATATTAGGGTGATCTTGTGTCCCGTAAATCAAGAGAGTTTAGCCCAGACTCCGAGATAGGAGGGCTCCTCAAGGCCTTAGAAATTTAGGATTGTAATTTGGATATTGGCTTATAAAAATCTGTACAAGGATATTGCCTTGGTGCAGGACTGGATGTAGGAGGATTCCAACCAGTATAAAATCCGGTGTGTTCTTTCTTTTTACTTGCTTTACTTTACTATTTGCATTTGTTATATGTTTAGTGATCATTCTGTGTTAGAATTCTGTTTAGATTTGTGTTGAAAGTTTTAATTTAGTCATATAGTTCATATATTCTTTAAAACACTATTCACCCCCCCCCCCCCCTCTAGTGTTATTTCTGCCTTAAGATCCTTAATCCGCATCCCTAACAAATCAAACAAGGCAGAAGTTAACAAAAAACTGGAATGATCAAATCAGCTTCCAAAAGCAAAGGAACCGATCAAGTTCAAGATCAAAATAAACCTGTAAAAGCAAATACAAAATTCAAACCAGAAATAGAAATCTGGAAGCAAATAACTGAATCAAAGAGTGCAATGAAAGTACAAAGTAAGCAAATCCACAAATCAATATTAAAAGCTTCAGATCCAAATTCTACTCAGATCAAAACTGCAGATTCAATAAACCAAAGATCAACTTTCAGAATAATAAAGTAAAAGATTAAGGGCAAAAGAAAAGGCAGGGAAATTCGATTATCAGGTTTTCATGATTGGATTACATGATTAGAATCGTCATAAAAAATGATGAATTTTAGAAATAAAATGATGATTTTTAGTTTGTAATCGAGGGTGAAATTCGAAGTTAACTAGAAAATGGAATTTTAAGTTTTTCTGGTGATCAATGAACTCGGGGTGATCGGGGTTCGTGCTGGAGGAAGATGAAGGTTAAGCGATCAAGGGAAAAATAATCAAAGCTTTTCTGGTTCGCCGTGGTTGAACTAGGGTTTAATAACCCAGTTTAGTCGATGAAGTTTAAGGAAAAAATTCTTCAGTGTTGGGGCACGAGAGGTGATCGATCTAGGGGGAAAAGGAGGAGGAGGCTCTGGCGAGTGTCTGGACAAGGCGGCGTGGTCACGGGCTACCGAAGATGGTCGAATCAGAGTATCTTTCCGGTGGTCTACTTAGGTTCCAGTTTTGGTGAATTCATCAATTTCAATTTCGTGGATGCTTCGTCGATACTGGGTGGTTGTTTAGGGAGAGATGACCGTCGTTGACATGTCGACGGTCTTGGCATTGGTCGGAGTTGGCCTGACTTTTGTGCACGGTGCACACGTGAATGTCGTGTCTGAAAATCTTGTGATGAGTGAAGACGAAGATTGTCTCGGGTATGGTATTGAGTAATTCCGGTTTTGGCTCGAGTACTATCTCACGGCGTTCATGTGTGTTTTAAAAAAGGTTTTCAAATTTTAAAACATAGCAAAAAGAATTTAAAGAAAAGGGGCAGGCATGGGAATGTACTCGAGAAAGATGTGGGGAAACTCGGTGCAAGGCTCGGGTTTAACTCAAACTAGATTGGGTCGGGTTAATTAATTAATGTAATTAAGAAATAATTACTTTGTGTAATTAATTTAAGATTAATTAAGGGTTAATTAAATTATAAATTATTTAAAGGGTGATTAATTTATGTAATTAATTTAAAGATTAATTGCTTTGATGTAATTAAAAGTGGATAAATTAGCTTGTTATTAAAAGCTAATTAATAATGAGTAAATAAAGGTGATTAATTACTTAATTAAAAGTAATTATCTAATGTTTTGTGATTGATAAATCAAATAATTAAAAAAAATATTAATATAAGTGATTATGGATAATCACTTATAATCAATTAAGGGTAATTAATTGAATGATAATTAATTAATTGTTAATTAATTAATGTAATTAATTAAGGATAATTAAAGAATAATTAAATAATTAAAGCCTAATTATTTGAATGATTAAAGGTTAATTAATTTATTAATTAAGGTTGATTAATTAATAATTAAGGGTTGATTAATTTATTATTAAAAGTTAATTAATAAATGATTAAAAGATAATTAATTAATATGGTTTGTAATTAACTAATTAATATTAACTAGGATTAGTAGTTATTCATAAGTAATTAAATCTGATTTAAAATTAATCAGATGATTAATTAACCTTACTTATGAATGTTTAGTTTCAATTGAATGTTAATTGTGTGATATCCCTGATGCGTGATGCTTTGTTTTGATTGGAGCTGTGATAAATGTAATTTATTTATCTGTGACGAATGTAATTTATTCATCTATGACGAATGTACTTTATTTATCTGTGATAAATTTATATCTGTAAATCTGTGAATGGAAGATAAGCGTTATAGGATTATACCGCTTATCGATATTGATATGATTGAATCTGTGATGATTGATGTTGTTCCACTATTGTGTGAAAACACTGGACTACACCATACACACAAAAATGTGGATTGCACGAGGAAATTAGTTAAGTCACGGATTTTTGAAATGGTTTTAAAGTTTGAATTTTGAATCCAAATGGTTTTGGAAATTGAGTTGAAAAAATATGAAAAGTTTTTGAAAAGGAGTTTTGAAGATAAAAGTTATTTTTAACAACTTGATAATGTTTTGAAATTTAAATAGTTTAATTTGAAATTAAATTCAAGATTTGAAATTGAATTCTATACTTGGGAATTATGGTTTAAAAAGGTTATACAAGTTACAAATGTGTTTATATGGGTTTTAAACCATTTTAAAAGTATTGTTTGTGGGAATTTAAATTCAACCTAAGTTTAGATTTGAAAGGCTTTAACTTGTGCAAATGTAATCGGATTTTTCCGAGACGAAAACTATTGTTTTCCAATAAAAATAGCTTTTATATAAAGAAAGGATTCCCAATTTGTGTTGAAAAGTTTCAATTTTGAAATGGAATTGGTTTGGAAACTATGAATAAATCTTTGTGAAAGATGGTTGAACCTTGTTCTGAAATTGAAGAGGATTTCAATTGGTGTATCTTTTATATAAAAGATTTGAAATGGAATTATTTTTTGGAAATGGTTTTGAAAGCTATAAATTGAATCTTTGATTTAAAAGATTGGATAAGTTATTAAAAGATTGATTTTATTTAGAATATAAATTGTTTATATCATTTTCTTTTTAAAGGAATTTATTTATATAAATTAAAATATGTATTTATAAATTAGAAAATTAATTATAAAAGCTTTTAAAACATTTAATAATTTATTTATGCATGCAAGTTACATGTGTTAAGATTCAAACCTCTCTAATAACATGTGTTAACAAATTAAATAAGTTTAGAGACAAGTGTTATTACTTTTTACAAGTGTCGCGTTTTCATTTTATTTTCTTTAATTTTAGTAAATCAAAAATTAAATCTATATAACCATACTTCTTCTTCATTCTTTTTTCCCCTATCTCATTTTCAAAAGAAAAGAAGAATAAGCTAGTAAATTTACAAACCTGAAAATTGTATCAACTTCCACTCTTTCAACCTAAAATTAAAACAAAGAATCAAATTCATTTCAAAATTCAAAAATCTGCAAACAATTTTCAAAAGCCTAGGTATCAAGCAAGCACTCTTCTCCGATTTTAAAAGCCTTATCAATTCAGTTTTTTTTTAAAAAGAGAGAACCTGATCATTTCAACAAAGCTAACAAGAGTAAGATCAAATCATTCAACATCTAAACCAAGTTCAGGCATCTCAGTTACAACAGATTTCAAGCATTTTTCTATCAAAAGCTCTTTAGTTTTTAGCCTTTGTTTCAAAAGAGTAACATGTGAGTAAACTCTTAAAATCTAATTTGACTGAATGTGCATATGATTAATCCTTGAAGTATGATATGAACTATGCTGTGCATGTTGTTACAAATGATATTTATGTATATGTATGTGATTTAGTGGATGTGTTCATGACTGGAACAGGCAAGCATACCTCTGTTTTAAGTCATTACAGGTTTTAGACCTGATTTAAAATTTTAAATCTTCCACTTAAATGATTTTTTTAGGCCTTGATCTCTGAGTAAAAATGTTTCTATTTGAGCAACCTCAATTGTAAAATTTAATTCAAGTAGAATGTTTAGTGAGTATCTCAGGAAATCAAATATTACAGTGAAGAACAAGTCAATGTCAAAATTTTAATTTCAAGTTTAAATGTTTTGATTGTAAAATCGAATTCGTCTATGAAATTGGTGAATGTTTGTGACGACCCGGCTTTCTACTCACAGAAAGACGTATCATCAATAAGAAAAGAAAGGGATAGAAATAGAAAAGATAGAAAGAAAGAATAACAACGTCAGAATCTCACAGCGGAAACAGAACAAAATATAATACATCACATAACTATTACATAATTATACATATATCAGAGTTACACAATATTATACACATGACAGTCATATATACATCTGTCACTAAATACATCCCAAATATAGCATACATTAACTAACACATCGGAACTAGATAGATATATGGATACGTCTAGACTCCTGCTCCAGCTCCTGCAGAAACCAACACTCCAAAACCTATCGCTTGGCTACTCATAAAAATTTGAGTACCCAAGAGTTTATGAAAAACAAAAATAAACTCCGGGTCAGACATGGGTCCGGTATGAGTAAACGGTTTAAAGTTGTTTAACTTTGAAAAACATTTGAAAATAAAGGTATCACGTAAGACTTCCCACACATAAATACGGGTAAGTTTTTACCTTACGCTAACCAAAACAATTTAATAGGAAATCGAGTGATATTATAATAGTGTCTAGGGTTTTCAAGTAAAATACAGAAATAGATGAAATGTTTACATCTCACATTCCAACATAGTTGGGCACAATCAAAACGTACGGCTCTTATTAGAAATTGGATTCCGTACAATGGCAGGGCTACTGGGGTACTGCCCGTCACAGTATGGGGCCTAGATCACCGTACCGAGGATCACTCCTGACCCCCTACAACACAAGGCCGGAACCATTCCTTACTGAACAATCCCGAACATGATAACCCCGCGGTTGTAGCTAGCAACCGCCCACATAGCCGAAATAAAAAGGGACATCTAGACAGGGGTATATCTCGTCCTGCTTGGGTGCTACCCACCTAACCTTGCTGCACATCCCCTGTTTTAGCCATTCTCGGTTGATGAGGCTTGAGGTTACGATTGCCTTTATAGAACAATATCTCTTAGAATGCTCATCGTCCGCCTGACGATGTTCTGAAAGCATTCAATGCATACAAGTTCGTCCTGGGATCGAACGAAACCGAAGGCATTATCTCGTTAAACTCATTTTGGAATCACCCTCAGAGTCAACGACAATAACGCTTGCATTCTGAAACACCATCTCGATCTTCACTTGGAAATTTACGACCTAACGTTTAATTTGGATCGATGTGGTTTTCGGATAATCATAATTGACACCCGATTCCGGTCTCATCGAAATCCAAACGCCATTTTAAAGGTCAAGTTGTTTATTAGTTTTAAACAGTTAAATTCAACACTTTGTATTCTCATAACATTTATCACAGATAAATCATACACAATCATCATAGATTTATCAAGGCATATCATAGAGTATCACAGAATATCATAAAATATATATCACAAAAATCAGATATTCTACTTATACAACATTCATAAGCAAACATCTTTAATTCTTATTGTAATTAATTTAATTAAATCAATTACTTGAGAATTAATTACTTAATTAATTAATTATTTCATTTCACACCATTTAATTAATTACTTCTTGATCAATTTATTTAACCTTAATTACTTAATTAATTACCCTTAATCATTGATTAATAACCTTAATTGTTAATTAATAAAACTTAATTACCCATTTATAAACCACTAATTACTTAATGAATTGATTATTAATTCTTAATTAAATTACTTAATTAATTAACTACTAAACATACATTGATTATCTTTAAGTAGATAATTACAAATTTATTTATTTCTTAATCATTACTTATCCAATCTCTAATTACAATTATAATTAATTATTCTTAATTACTTTCTAAAATAATTAATCAATGATAATTATTCATCTTGATTAACATTTTAAAAATCTTCTCTAAACTTTAAAAATCAATTTATTACTAACTACAAAACTTAATATTAATTAATTTTATACTTAACTTAAATTAATTACTTAATTAAAATAATTAATAGTTTAAAACATTGTTAAGTATTAACTAAAATAATTAAAACTTGTGTTAAAGTATTAACTTAAATTGTTAAGTTTACAGTGCTTAAACAGGTTGAAAAACAAGTTGCTTGACTTTACTTTTTTTTATTGCAGTTTGAAAAAAAACCACCCGAGAACTACCCCTGTTTTACTTGAGCAACACTCGAGCTTCTCACCGTTTCACCCGAGACATCCCTTGTTCCCTCTCGTACTCCATCTTCTTCTTCTTTTTTTCCAGTAAGTTGAAGTTTAAACTTAAGTTAACTATAGCATCAGGCAATCATATTCACGCACTCGATTATAACCTGAAGCAACCTGCTCGTTAACTCGAGCAACAACTCGAGACATTCATCTATCGACGCTGACACAAAACCCACGTCGTACATGTGCACGGCGATGCTCCTTAGCTTCGACGAACTCCATCACCTCAGGCAAGTCACAAAACTCCCATAAACTCGAAAACCAAACTTGATTTATTACCAAACATTCGAAATCGAAAAAGGGCAGTATGCTCGAAAAACTGCAACACAACCCACTACTAAAACACCTCACCGCCGCCGCTCAGTCCACCGGAGATGCCCAAACTTCGTCCATACCACGACAACACACTAAGCTACCATTCTCCAGAGTTACGCGAAGCTCAATCACGTATAGGAGACGAACACGCCTCATTTTCTGATCATAACACAAACGAACTTTAAACCCTAAATTGGATTCGTTCAACCAATTCATGCATTTGAAAAATTATTCAACAATTTTCTCGAGAACACAGATGTTCATACTAGCTTCAAACCAAATTTCAACATTTTAAATTGATTCTATTGTCTGAAAATGGGGAAAATGCAAATTTTGTTCAAATACAAACTGCTCTTAGAATACTAATCTAAAAATCTTCATTTTTGTTTTGAAAATCATAATTTACAGTAAGAATTCAAGGTATGAACTTGAATTAACTTTTTATAACAATCGAATTTATCAAATTATTACTTGATTACCTGTAAACAAGATTTCCTGCAGTAATATTTCACTGACATGTTTTAATCAGCTTTAAAAAATATTGATTGAGGTTTAAACATCTTGTTTGATTGAAAACCGAAGGCTTTACAATGATCAGTTGAAAACAATTTGAGTTTAAATGATAATCAACCCTGTAATCCATAACAGAGAAGACCAATATACAAATAAACCTATATATTCAAAGATAAAACATATACAATACCATAAAATCAATGAATCATCTTTACTGTTAAACTTAATGCCTTAAAGTTGATGTTTACTCACTTGCAAGGGTTACTGAACAAAGAACACTCTGTTGTTCTTTGAAAACTGCAGTTTGAATCTGCCCTTAATCCCTGTTAGTTTTTGTTGAATTGAATTTGAATTTACTTCTTTTTCTTCTTTTTGTTTTTCTCTGGTTAGCTAAGTTTTACTGAACGAACTAAAATAGCTTAGATATATATTTATAAGAGAAAATAGTTGTAATAAGGAAAGTATTATCTGGTCAAGCTTTCTTCTTTTTGTTATGATTGATCAGATTTTTATTTCTGAAATGTAAATATTTGTAAATATTTTGAATTGACTTAATTTTTTTCCTGAGATGATGGCATTTAATGTCTTTGTTTCCTATTTTTTTACATACTTATACATTTCGCTTTTGTATGAAGATATCTTGTTTTTATTAACTTCTAGCTTTCACAATTCATATACATATATTTGTCCGGTATTATTTTATACCTTGTGCTTACAAATTTTCAGCTTATGTTGCAAGCATAACATAACTACTTAATTCTTGCTTTTATTTTTATTTCTATTTTGTATTTTAACTGTCAACATTTAAATTATATTCATATGTTTTACTTATATTTTATACTTATATTTTATATTGATAGAATTTGATTTTATTTTAAACATTATCATCCATATATATATACACATGTATATATGTACCAAATGATACAAGATAAAGCATTTTAATTCAATTATATAAGATAGATTTTATTGTAAATAATTTTAAAAGATTTTATTTTTAAATTTCCAAAGCAAATTTTCCTTTTCAAAAATACAAATCTATATAAACAAATAGCAAATATTTCCAAAAGATTTATTCATTTTAAAACGATAAGTTTACATTTTATTTAATTGGATTAAGTATTTATTTAAAATAATATTACCAAAATCCTGGGTCGTTACATTCCTCCCCCCTTAAAAGAATTTTATCCCTGAAATTTAAAACAAAAGATAATTCAAAAGCTTTTATACCAACCATTCAAACATATCATTCATACATTAGCAAACAACCAAACAATCCATTTTAACAAACATCAATAGCTATCCAGACACAAATCCGAATAAGCTTTCCTAAAACTATCCAGAGTTTCCCAGGTGCAATCTCTGGGATCCTCGCTCCACTGCACTTTGACGAGCTTCACTACCTTGCTCCTGAGTTGCCTCTCGTCTTGATCAACAATTCGAACTGGATTCCTGACCACAGTCAAATTCGGCTCGACCTCCAAATCTTCCTAGACTACTGGTCCTACAACTAATGATGGATCATGAATAAATTTCCTTAGATGGGATACATGGAGTACATTATGAATTCCAGACATCCGTTTTGGCAATTCAATTCTGTAAGCTACTATACCAATCCTTTTCGAAATCCAAAATTGTCCTATATATCTCGGGGCAAGTTTTTCCGTCTTTCCGAATCTAATAGCTCCTTTAATCGGGGAAACTTTGACAAAAACTAATCACCAATCTCAAATTCCTATTGTCTCCTTCTCTTATCCACGTACTTCTTTTGACGATCCTGAGCAGCTTTCATCCTTTTCTTGGTAAGCTCAACTTTAGCAGAAGCTTCTCGAATCAAATCTGGCCCAAGCACAAGACGATCTTTCAACTCTATACAACAGGATGGGGATCTACACGGTCTTCCATACAGAGCTTCATAAGGAGCCATCTTGATACTCGCTTGGTAACTATTATTATAGGAGAATTCTACCAAATGCAGATGGTCTTCCCACGATCCACTAAAATCCAAAACACAAGCTCGCAACATATCTTCTAGAACACGGTTCAGCCTCTCCATTTGTCTGAGGATGATAGGTTGTACTCAATCTCAAACTTGTTCCCATAGCTGATTGTAGAGCCTCCGTGAATTTGCTGGTGAAAATAGGATCACGATCACTTACTATAGTGACAAGAACACCATGCAATCTGACTATCTCCTTCAAGAAAATCTCCGCTAGAGAAGCTGCAGTACGAGTTGCCTTAACGGGTATAAAATGGGCGCTCTTAGTTAACCGATCCACAATAACCCATATGCCATCGTTCCCTTTCTTGGTTCTTGGCAAACCGTCGATGAAATCCATCGAAATCATCTCCTACTTCCGTTCTGAGATTTCCAAAGGCTGCAACAAACCCGCTGACTTCTGTTGATCTCCCTTAACTTGCTGACAGATAGCACAACTATTAATGAAAGCAGCTACATCCCTCTTCGTGCTCGACCACCAGAAAACTCTTCTCATATCTTTATACATCTTAGAAATTCCTGGGTGGATATTTAGCCTAGAGCAATGACACTCAGCTAAGACTTCTTGCCTCAATCCATTTATATTAGGCACACACAAACGACCATTAATCCTCAAAACACCTTGATCATCCACCTTGAAATCAGAATATCGACCATCCTCAATTCCAAGAATCGGTTCCTCAAAAGATCTATCCTCCGTTTGCTTACTTATGATTTTGTCCTAGAGAGATCGAACAACTTCCAAAGAGACAAAACTGCATTCCTGCTAAGAGCATCAGCTACAACGTTTGCTTTTCTCGGAGTATACAGAATATCCAAATTATATGATGCCAGAAACTCAACCCATCGCTGCTGCCTCAGATTAAGATCCTTTTGAGAGAAAATATATTTCAACGGTTTGTGATCCGTGAATAACTCAAACTTCTCTCCCAAAAGATAATGCCTCCGGATCTTCAAAGCAAAAACAATGGCTAACAACTCAAGATCGTGCGTAGCGTAGTTCTTTTTGTGTGGCTTTGATTGCCGACTCGCATACGCAATTACTCTTCCATTCTGCATCAACACTGCTCCCAGTCCAACTATGCAAGCATCTATATATATAACTTCAAAGTTTCTTTTTCCATCCAGAGTAGATAGCACTGGTGCACTGGTTAGCCTCGTCTTCAACTCCTGGAAAGCTTCTTCACACTGGGGTGTCCATTTGAACTTAGCTCCTTTCCTTGTCAACTTGGTCAGATGTGAAGAAATCTTAGAATAGTCCTTGACAAACTTTCTGTAGTAGCCAGCCAATCCCAAAAAACTACGAACTTCCATCGGTGTCTTCGGTTACTTCCATTCCAAAATAGTCTCGACCTTCGCTTGATCTACAGAGATACCTTCACCAGAAACAATGTGCCCTGAAAATTTGACTTTTGATTTTCAAAAATGGCACTTAGACAACTTCGCCTTCAAAACATGCCTCCTCGGTGTCTCCAACACTATTCTCAAATGCTGCTTGTGCTCTTCTTCAGACTTAGAGTAGACCAGAATATCATCGATGAATACCAGAACAAACTTATTCACTACATCCTGAAAGACTCGGTTCATCAGATCAACGAAGTAAGGAGGAGCGTTGGTTAACCCGAAAGGCATAACCAACCATTCATAGAAACTATTTGGTCCCCTAAATGCAGTTAAAGGGATACCGTCCTCAGCTACCCTTAACTGATGGAAACCTGAGCTAAATCCAGTTGAGAAAAAATAGAAGCTCCATGCAATTGGTCAAAAAGATCATCAATATAAGGAAGAGGATATTTGTTTCGAATGGTCACCTTGTTCAATTCTCCATAATCAACACAGAACCTTAGCGATCCATCCGACTTAGTGACAAACACTGCAGCAGAACCCCAACAAGAAAAACTGGGCCTAATCAACCCCTTCTCCAAAAGATCCTGAGTCTGCTTAACTAATACTTCTCTCTCTAGGAGCCATCCTCCTACTAGGCTGGATCATTGGCACTGCTCCTGGAATCAAATCAATACAAAACTCTATCTCTCGATGTGGAGGCAAACACTTAACTTCCTCGAATACGTCAGGGAAATCTTGGACCACATCGTTACCTTCAACCTTCTCTTAAGAAGTCTCAACTCCATGTAAAAGACTACTCAAGTGAGTTCCAGAATTATCACAGTCACTCTAGCAATCCTACCCAGATCGGTTTCCAAAGAAACTGTTCTCTCATCACAATTCAGAACAACCTTATACTTATCGAGCCAATCCATTTCCAATATAAAATCAAATCCCTTAAAATTCAACACATAAGGGTCACAAGAAAAACTATGGGACAGATAGGAAATCCTCAAGTCTTTACAGATCGTATCTAATCTGGTTGCCCCTCCTAAAGGATTAGATACAAAGATGGAACAGTCAACGGTACTAGGGTTAAGAAAGAACTTTTCTACAGATTCCAGAGAAATAAGACTCAAAGAAGCACCTGAATCAAACCAAACATTAATATACTTGCCATCTAAAAGTAATATACATTCCAATACTCCCTTGCCTTTAGACGAAATAGACAGTGCACCTTTTAAAGCAAATACCTTATTCTGCTGAGCTTTATAAAGAAGCGGGCAATCCTTGATCATATGACCCGGTTGGTGGCAATTGAAGCATAGAGATCTTTTGAACCAAAGCCGAACCCGGTCCACTCTGATGCGACTGCTGCTGCTGTTGCTGAAGTCCTTTCCTGGGACACTTATTCGCCAAGTGACCTTCTTGTTGACATATATAGAATTTGCGAGGTCCGTTGTTGCTTCCAGTCTTCTTCTTGCTTTTCTTTCTCCAAATGGGATTGAACTTCCTCTTATTCGGATTAGCAGAATTCCCTCCCGATGCTGCTATTGGTGCCACTGATCTCTTATTCATCAAATCCTCATATCTCAGAGCCATATTAATTAACTCAACAAAAGATCCTTTCAAATGCGCCATCATCTTTTCATGAAATTCCGGCCACAAACCTTGCACAAATATTTCGTTCTTTCTGAGTGGAGTATCAATGAGTCCTAGTCTGTAGCAAGAAAGTTCATTGAATTTGGTCTCATACTCCGCTATAGACATGCTTCCCAGCTTCAAATTTAGAAAATCCTGATACATACGAGTTTTTCCTACTGTTGGCATGAATTTCTCTTCAAATAACTCTTTAAATATTTCCCACAAGATGTCGTCTTCAGAGATGTTTGCTACCACAACATCCCACCAGGCTGCTGCACCTCCCTGCAATTGCCATGAAGCCATTTCCCTTTTTCGCTCATCAGACAACTCCATACTCTTAAAGATCCACTCACAAGAGCGTAGCCAAGCTTGGACCTCAATTATCGATTCTGACCCTTTAAATGGTTTTCCTCCAAGGTTGATGAAGTCCTTGCATAAAGCAGCAAAACTAACCTGAGGCGGTACTGGATCTACAGCCTCACTAGCTGTTTGACTTCGTCCATTACCAGTCGAGGTACTGCCCCTACCTCTGCCTCTTCTTCCAAAACTCATGTTGGCCACCTGAACAGGTAACTCAAAAAATTTAGATAGGTATATAATTATATTAAAATACAAATACACACTCTCAAGATAGATATTACTCCAGAGCCTAGGTATTATCTCAACTTATGCTCTGATACCAACTGTGACGACCTGGTTTTCTACTCAGAGAAAGACGTATCATCAATAAGAAAAGAAAGGGATAGAAATAGAAAAGATAGAAAGAAAGAATAATAACATCAGAATCTCACAGCGGAAACGGAACAAAATATAATACATCACATAACTATTACATAATTATACATATATCAGAGTTACACAATATCATACACATGACAGTCATATATACATCTATCACTACATACATCCCAAATACAGCATACATCAACTAACACGGTGGAACTAGATAGATATATGGATACATCCGGACTCCTATTTCATCTCCTCCAGAAACCAACACTCCAAAACCTATCACTTGGCTACTCATAAAAATTTGAGTACTCAAGAGTTTAAGAAAAACAAAAATAAACTCCGGGTCAGACATGGATCTGGTATGAGTAAATGGTTTAAAGTTGTTTAACTTTAAAAAACATTTGAAAATAAAGGTATCACGTAAGACTTCCCACACATAAATACGGGTAAGTTTTTACCTTACGCTAACCAAAACAATTTAATAGGAAATCCAGTGATATTATAATAATGTCTAGGGTTTTCAAGTAAAATTAAGAAATAGCTGAAATGCTTACATCTCACATTCCAACATAGTTAGGCACAATCAAAGCATACGGCTCTTATTGGAAATTGGATTCCATACAATGGCAGGGCTACTGGGGTATCGTCCGTCACAGTACGGGTCCTAGATCACCGTATCGAGGATCACTCTCGATCCATTACAACACAAGGCCGGAACCATTCCTTACTGAACAATCCCCAACAAGATAACCCCGCGGTTGTAGCTAGCAACCGACCACACAGCCGAAATAAAAAGGGACATCTAGACAGGGGTATATCTCGTCCTGCTTGGATGCTACCCACCTAACCTTGTTGCACATCCCATGTTTTAGCCATTCCTGGTTGATGAGGCTTGAGGTTACGATTACCTTTATAGAACAATATCTCTTAGAATGCTCATCGTCCGCCTGACGATGTTCTGAAAGCATTCAATCCATACAAGTTCCTTCCAGGTTCGAATGAAATCGAAGGCATTATCTCGTTACACTCATTTTGGAATCACCCTTAGAGTCAACGGCAATAACCCTTGCATTCTGAAACTCCATCTCGATCTTCACTTGGAAATTTACGACCTAACGTTTAATTTGGATCGATTTGGTTTTCGGATAATCATAATTGACACCCGATCCCGGTCTCATCGAAATCCAAACGCTAATTTAAAGGTCAAGTTGTTTATTAGTTTTAAACAGTTAAATTCAACACTTTGAATTCTTATAACATTTATCACAGATAAATCATACCCAATCATTATAGATATATCAAGGCATATCACAGAGTATCACAGAATATCATCAAATATATATCAAAAAAAATCAGATATTCTATTTATACAACATTCATAAGCAAACATATTTAATTCTTATAGTAATTGATTTAATTAAATCAATTACTTGAGAATTAATTACTTAATTAATTAATTATTTCATTTCACGCCATTTAATTAGTTACTTCTTAATCAATTTATTTATCATTAATTACTTAATTAATTACCCTTAATCATTGATTAATAACATTAATTATTAATTAATAAAACTTAATTACCCATTTATTAACCACTAATTACTTAATTATGTAGGATCTAGATTAACCCTAGAGGGGGGTGAACAGGGTTATAGCAAATTTTCTCGATTTAAACGTAAAAACAAACTGCAGAAATAAATATGCTGAAAAGTAAATCACACACAAAATTTACCCAGCTTCGGCAACCCCTGCCTACGGCTGCATTCCCAGATTTCTATTAGAATTAAACAGTATCCCCTTACAAACACTCTACTAGACTCGCAAACCCTTGCTCCCGCTCACAAACACTCTCATAGACTCGCACACCCGGCTCCGCCTATAGAGTTTCGCAAACTCGCAAACTCTGCTCTCGCCTATAGAGTTTTGCAAACTCGCACACCCTGCTCACTGAATTAATTCTAACTAGACAATCTGACACTACCTACAACCTAGGTGGTGATTTACCAATTCTTTGACTTGAAAAAAAAAACAGACTTCAAAAATAAAAACAAGAGCAAAAATTAAAATACAAACTTGAATCCGTAATTTTTGCTCAAATAAAAAATTAAACCCTATTAAAATTAGACTAAAGCCCTTTAAAAATAAAACCCCCTTTTTTTATAAATCACGGCCGGCCCTTTTATTCTTTAACCCGATCTTTTCTTTTGCTATGTGAACAAAGTGTCGGCCTTGCTCTGAAATTAGGGCTTGAGTCTTTGATCAAATTAGGGCTTCTGATGCACGCCTATACTGATTGTCTTTCTGGTTGCTTGCTTGCTACTTCTCTGATGATTCGCGGCTTGCTTTACTTGAGATTGTTTGCAGCTGCTCCTCTGTTGACCGATTCTCTTATTTGCGTTGCTTGCGCTCGTTCGTTCTCTGATGATCGAGTTCGTTGTTGATTAGGTATGTAATTTCTTTCGTTGCTCATTTTAATTGCTTGCTTCAATTGAACTCGATGCTTATGATGATCTTTTGGATGTGGTATTTATATGAATTCGTGACACTTGATTTTGTTCATATCAATTTGGTACTTTCCTAAATTTTTTTTTCCTGATGCACACGGCTTTCCTGATATATTTTTGCGACTTGTTACTCACGGCCTTGATTTTCAATCATTTGATTTTCCTTGAATAATACGACAAAAACTTTCCTAAATTGATTTTTGACTTCGAACATGTTATTCACTGTTTCCACATGAACTTCTATGATTTCGACTTCTATGACTTCTGTATGCTTCCACATGAGCTTGTATATTTGATTCCATGTATCATTGCACTGACTTATGAATTGTAGTCTTCATGTACTTGTCGAATTTTCACTTGTATTGCTTCATATGTGTGCCTGACTGCTTTTCTCTGTTGAGTCTTTGGTGGTGCTTCCACTTTGAATTTTCTTGCAAACTGCCTTGTAATCTGCATCCATTCTGGTTATTACTGCATGGAATTTTAGTTTGGATTGTGGTTTTCATTTGGTTTATTAATATTGCAGTCATTTCTTCAAATGTGCCTCTACTTAAATGCTGAGTTACTTGTGTTTCTCACCATGTTCATGTGTGTCTGCCATTCCATGAATTTCTTGTATCAGTTCTCGACCACACTGTTTCCATGGCTATGCCTTGTTGAGTTTTGTTTCATGTTTGTACTGGTTTGAATGGTCACTGACTTTGTTTTAGCATACTTGGTGTAATCTTCATTATTGTGGCCTGGTCTGGTGCATGTTGTTTGCTTGGTGGCATTTCTTCGAGTTAGTTTGCATCATTGCAGTGGGTGGTCTGACCTGAACTTGATTATTGAAGTATGTTGCACTTTGGTCTTACGTGTCTTGTTGTAGCTGGACTTGTTGTGCATACATGTTTTTATGCTTATGACATTCATGTTGATTCCATTGCTGTTGACATGCCTTGTACTTGTAGTCTTGGCCATGTTGGTTTAGTTGTATTGTGGTTGCATTCACTTGGCATTCACTTGAGTCTGTTGCTTTGCTTATTTGTAGCTTGCATCACTGGTGCAAATTATTTGTTGTGACACTTGTTCACTGGTGTACTTGAGCTTCTGGCCTGTATTTTGATGTTGCCACTGTGTTGCATTTAGTTTCACCTCTATTGGTGTTTCTGTGTTCATGACTGTTGTGTCTGCACTTAGTGTTCTGGTCATTTCATCTGTGATGTTTTGATGTTGTTTCATTTATTCAAATCTGTATTCTGTAGCATGGTCTGGAGTTGTAACTGAACATGTCCACTGCAGTTTCTTCACTGATGCATTTGGACTTGGTCTGATGCACTTTTGATTTGTCGAAGCTTTGCATTTGAGTTGAGCCATGATAACAATGACTTGACCTTTGCATTCAGTTTATTGTGCCTTGTGTTGAAACCAGTTTTAAAAACTTGGGTTTGACCTTGTGCTCGTGTCGTGATTTTCAATATATTGCACGTGAGTTGAACCCGGTTTTTCATTTGGGTTTGACCTGTGCTCACCTGTCCCTGTAGCATTATCAAGTGTATATTAATGTGCACGGCCTTGTGGCATGTACAGTAATACACTGTGCATGTCACACTGTTCGTGTGTGATGAATTCAAGTGTGAATGATGACGAACAACCCAAATAACTGAGGCAAATCATATTTTCAAAAATCATATTTCATTTTATATTGGAAAAATATTTCTTTTTCAATTTTACTGCATTAGTGAATATTTTTGCAGATTGCTCAGATGCTGGATTCAAACTGGAATGCAGTTGAAGACAAAATACGAGTGTGAGTGATATGTAGTGAGGAAATTATGTAAACTGAGTTGTGATGTAATTATGATGTAATCAAAAATGTATATGTAAAGTGAGAACATGAATTTGTACTATTCAAGATTGTAATAAATATTTGTTTGAATAAAATTTCTGTTTGGATTCAAATTCTGTGTAACTTGTTCTGTTTGAATTCAAATCCTGTGTAATTTATTTTATTCAACAAATATTTATTTAATCTATGAAAAACAAAATAGTACATTACCAAATACATTTGAAAGAATATATATGTTTATTATCATCAAACAAAAACATATAAGCGCATATTCATACAATCTCCCCCTTTTGATGATAACAAACATATATTTAAGATTTTGACCGTGTTAAATGTATTTGATTAATGATATACTCTAATTGCTCCCCCTATTTAAATGCTTCCTCTCTACATGATGCTCCCCCTACATATATGCATACAAATAAAAATATATAAATGAGCCTAGATGCAAATGGAAAATTATTCGACCTTTGCTTGATTCTATTTGACAAAATCTTAACTTTTCTCTCCCCCTTTTGTTATCAGCAAAAGAATAATAGTGTTAGTGAAAATAGAGATAAAGTGATCAATATCAATCCAGCATTAAACTCAAATTGAATATAAATATCAAACTCTAATAAGAATCAAACAAAAACCATAACTACCCTTGTTAGGAGCATATTCCACTTTTAGAAATGATGGTAATAATGTTCTCATATAAAATCATTCGGTTGTATCTTGAGGTACATTATATCAGGAATTTGAATATCTACCAATCATGCATAACCGTTAGGACTTTTAAATGAGATTAGTAGTATTCCAATTTAATTTTAAAAATGAAATCAAGTATCTTCTAACCACGCATGACCGTGAGGACTTTTAAATGGGATTAGAATCAACTTTTCTATTTAATCAATTAATTTTGATATGCGTTCCATACATGCATAACCGTAAGGACTTTTAAATGAGCATGGAAGCACATAATCAAAAATCCAAGTAATTCACCCATGCATAACCGTGAGGACTTTTAAATGAGAGTGAATACTTTGGATATTTATTTATTTTTACAAAAAAATGTGACATGAAAAACAAATGATTCCTGATTATAGTACCACATATCGACAAACTATATTTAATATTTGATAAACAATGGTCGATAGAAATATGATAGATAAAGAAATGGTCATGAAATCTTTACCCAACAAAAAGTTTTATAACTCTTGTTTGAATTCCTAAAGAAATTTTCCAAATATACTCTCTTGAGTAATGTATGTTAAATATCAACACTTATCATCTTTTCAATCACTATTTATCTTTTTGATAATTAGGAGGGAGTCGGATTAGTCAAAATTTGTCATTTAAAATCAAATAAAAAAATGACTAATCTGAAAATATGGTCAAACATGATTTTCTCGAAGGGGTTATATGAGAAAAATTTCTGCTATTTGAAAATTGTTTCAAGTGAAAAATATGCAGATATTTTCTTGGAAAAACGATGCAGTTACTAAATGTCTCACCATAAATCACGTTCAACTAGTAATTTTTCTTTCAACTAGATTACCAGTGTAATCTGCATCTGAGTTTCTCTTTCAATCCAAAATATCACTAACTAAAATTGATAAACCAGACCATGAAGTATGCATCAAAAAATTTCAAACTCAATTTTAACAAAAATTTAAATGACATTCTTTGAATTTGAATTGAAGCCGTGTAAATAATCAGAAAACCGTGAATATAGAGTTAGCCGTATTATAACCAAAAATATTATCATCCAACAAAACACTATCCAAACTAATATATATGAAGAAATTCAAAGAATAGTATTTTTGGCATAAGTATAATTCGCCAACTATGACGAACAAGTCAAAATAAAAAAAATCATCTCAATATTGGCTGATTTCATTCAAAATACGGTGCAGATTATCACACTCAATATATCGATCAAATAAATATACCTTCACCTGTTTTACCTTTACGATAATTTCTCGTGATTGCCCATTGTGATTCTGTCACCTTTGTACTAGGCTAAGGAACTTTGCTTTGTTGCCCGTTGTGTTTCTGCAACAGCCAAAATCCAGAGAACACCGTTATTGTTACTTAGCCTGCCACCATACCTACACGGGAAAAGATTTATGTGACCTATTTGTTTTTATAGGTCCATGGTTGTTAGTGGCAGAAGATTTAAAAAAATAATTTTGTGGAGAACCAAAACTGTTTATATATGTTCCTTTTAGCACCCAAATTTGTTTAACTTTGAGATATTTTATATTCGTGCCTTTTGGAACCTAAATTGATATAGTTTTCACGTGTTTGGGTCTATACCAACAATTATTTTGATTGTGTCCAAATTTTCTACAAATTGTGCACACTGAATTTTCTTGATTAATCTTGCTTTCAACATTTTCAGATTTACTATATCCAAGTCCTAGTCTAACCGTATTAACAGTTTGCTTTCCTAATAGCATATTCAATGATTTTTCACTTTTTGAGAATTTATCTAAAGTCATTGACAATTGTTGGACTTGTGTTTTGAGAGATTCATTTTTGTTCAATAATTGTGTGCACTTTTTGATAGAATTTTCGTTCTCTTTCAAAATCAGAATTTCATTTTCAAGTGATTTTATATTAATTTCTAATTTTTTAATTTCTTTTTTGAATGTTGGACACATATTACACTTAGGGATCCTACTTTGATAGGTTTTAACTAATTGGTCAAGTTGTTCATTTAATTCTATCAAAGTGTCCTTTTGTGATTCAAGTTTGGCATACTTCTCCCTAAGTCGTTCAAAACAGCCATTCACTTCATGGAAATAAATAAGTAATTTAGAGTGAGTGAGTTTTGATGCCTCGCTTGGCTTCATATTGTGCTCTCTGTTTTTTAATTTTTGATTTAGAGCTGGATTTCCGTATTTGCAGTTCCTCCTTTTGAATTTCTTCATTAGTAATGCCAGCTCGGCTGCTCCATCATCATCATCCTCATCACAACTGCTATTTACCAATCCTGTTAAGCACATTTCTTTAACTGAGTCGGTTGTGGAGGACATCTCATTGTTGTTGACTTTTGCTCCATATATTGCATCGAGAGTTTTCCAGATTTTCTGTGCATTTTCACAATGAGAGACGAAATAAAAATTATCACGATTAATAAGAGAATATAATATATGCATAGCAAGAGCATTAATCGAGAAAATTTCCTTATTTGTTATATCACACCCATTTTCAATAATATCCCAACATTTAATATTAACAGATTTTAAATAAAATTCCATTTTCAATGCCCAGTTCAAAAAATCTGTTCCATTGAAAATAGAAGGAATAATATTGGAACGACCCTCAACAAAACTATTATTTGGTGAATTCATGACTCTAGAGTTAAAGAAAAATACCGGGCTCTGATACCACTTGTAGGATCTAGATTAACCCTAGAGGGGGGTGAATAGGGTTATAGCAAATTTTCTCGATTTAAACGTAAAAACAACTGCAGAAATAAATATGCTGAAAAGTAATTCACACACAAAATTTACCCAGCTTCGGCAACCCCTGCCTACTGCTGCATTCCCAGATTTCTATTAGAATTAAACAGTATCCCGCTTACAAACACTCTACTAGACTCGCAAACCCTTGCTCCCGCTCACAAACACTCTCATAGACTCACACACCCTGCTCCGCCTATAGAGTTTCGCAAACTCGCAAACTCTGCTCCCGCCTATAGAGTTTTGCAAACTCGCACACCCTGCTCACTGAACTAATTCTAACTAGACAATCTGGCACTACCTACAACCTAGGTGGTGATTTACCAATTCTTTGACTTGAAAAAAAAACAGACTTCAAAAATAAAAACAGGAGCAAAAATTAAAATACAAACTTGAATCCGTATTTTTTGCTCAAATAAAAAATTAAACCCTATTAAAATTAGACTACAGCCCTTTAAAAATAAAACCCCCCTTTTTTTATAAATCACGGCCGGCCCTTTTATTCTTTAAGCCGATCTTTTCTTTTGCTATGTGAAGAAAGTGTCAGCCTTGCTCTGAAATTAGGGCTTGAGTCTTTGATCAAATTAGGGCTTTTGATGCACGCCTATATTGATTGTCTTTCTGGTTTGAGTGTTGGCTTGCTTGCTACTTCTCTGATGATTCACGGCTTGCTTTACTTGAGATTGTTCGCAGCTACTCCTCTGTTGATCGATTCTCTTATTTGCGTTGCTTGCGCTCGTTCGTTCTCTGATGATCGAGTTCGTTGTTGATTCGGTATGTAATTTCTTTCGTTGCTCGTTTTAATTGCTTGCTTCAATTGAACTCGATGCTTATAATGATCTTTTGGGTGTGGTATTTATATGAATTCGCGACACTTGATTTTTTTCGTATCAATTTGGTACTTTCCTAAATTTTGTTTTCCTGATGCGCATGGCTTTCCTGATATATTTTTGCGACTTGTTACTCACGGCCTTGATTTTCAATCGTTTGATTTTACTTGAAAATATGGCAAAAACTTTCCTAAATTGATTTTTGACTTCGAACATGTTATTCACTGTTTCCACATGACTTCTATGACTTCGACTTCTATGACTTCTGTATGCTTCCACATGAACTTGTATATTTGATTCCATGTATCACTGCACTGACTTATGTATTGTAGTCTTCTTGTACTTGTCGAATTTTCACTTGTGTTGCTTCATATGTGTGCCTGACTGCTATTCTCTGTTGAGTCTTTGGTGGTGCTTCCACTTTGAATTTTCTTGCAAACTGTCTTGTAATTTGCATCCATTCTGGTTATTACTGCATGGAGTTTTAGTTTGGATTGTGGTTTTCATTTGGTTTATTGATATTGCAGTCATTTCTTCAAATCTGCATGTACTTCAATGCTGAGTTACTTGTGTTTCTCACCATGTTCATGCGTGTCTGCCATTCCATGAATTTCTTGTATCAGTTCTCGACCATACTGTTTCCATGGCTATGCCTTGTTGAGTTTTGTTTCATGTTTGTACTGGCTTGAATGGTCACTGACTTTGTTTTAGCATACTTGGTGTAATCTTCATTATTGTGGCCTGGTCTGGTGCATGTTGTTTGCTTGGTGGCATTTCTTCTAGTTAGTTTGCATCATTGCAGTGGTTGGTCTGACCTGAACTTGATTATTGAAGTATGTTGCACTTTGGTCTTGCATGTCTTGTTGTAGCTGGACTTGTTGTGCATACATGTTTTTATGCTTGTGACATTCATGTTGATTCCATTGCTGTTGACATGCCTTGTACTTGTAGTCTTGGCCATGTTGGTTTAGTTGTATTGTGGTTGCATTCACTTGGCATTCACTTGAGTCTGTTGCTTTTCTTATTTGTAGCTTGCATCACTGGTGCAAATTAATTGCTGTGACACTTGTTCACTGGTGTACTTGAGCTTCTGGCCTGTATTTTGATGTTGCCACTGTGTTGCATTTAGCTTCACCTCTATTGGTGTTTCTGTGTTCATGACTGTTGTGTCTGCACTTAGTGTTCTGGTCATTTCATCTGTGATGTTTTGATGTTGTTTCATTTATTCAAATCTGTATTCTGTAGCATGGTCTGGAGTTGTAACTGAACATGTTCACTGCAGTTTCTTCACTGATGCATTTGGACTTGGTCTGATGCACTTTTGATTTGTCGAAGCTTTGCATTTGAGTTGAGTCATGACAACAATGACTTGACCTTTGCATTCAGTTTATTGTGCCTTGTGTTGAACCCAGTTTTAAAAACTCGGGTTTGACCTTGTGCTCGTGTCGTGATTTTCAATATATTGCACGTGAGTTGAACCCGGTGTTTCATTTCAGTTTGACCTGTGTTCACCTGTCCCTGTAGCATTATCAAGTGTATATTGATGTGCACGGCCTTGTGGCATGTACAGTGATACACTGTGCATGTCACACTATTCGTGTGTGATGAATTCAAGTGTGAATGATGACGAACAACCCAAATAACTAAGGAAAATCATATTTTCAAAAATCATATTTCATTTTATATTGAAAAAATATTTCTTTTTCAATTTTACTGCGTTAGTGAATATTTTTGCAGATTGCTCAGATGCTGGATTCAAACTGGAATGCAGTTGAAGATATAATACGAGTGTGAGTAATATGTTGTATGTAAACTGAGTTGTGATGTAATTGTGATGTAATCAAAAATGTATATGTATAGTGAGAACATGAATTTGTACTATTCAAGAATGTAATAAATATTTGTTTGAATAAAATTCCTGTTTGGATTCAAATTCTGTGTAACTTGTTCTGTTTGAATTCAAATTCTGTGTAATTTATTTTATTCAACAAATATTTATTTAATCTATGAAAAACAAAATAGTACATTACCAAATACATTTAAATGAATATATATGTTTATTATCATCAAACAAAAACATATAAGCGCATATTCATACAAATTAATCGATTATTAATTCTTAATTAAATTACTTAATTAATTAACTATTAATCATACATTAATTACTTTAAGTAGTTAATTACAAATTGTTTTATTTCTTAATCATTACTTATCCAATCTCTAATTAAAATTATAATTTAATTATTCTTAATTACTTTCTAAAATAATTAATTAATGATAATTATTCATCTTAATTAACATTTTAAAAATCTTCTTTAAACTTTAAAAATCAATTTATTACTAACTACAAAACTTAATGTTAAATAACTTTATACTTAACTTAAATTAATTACTTAATTAAAATAATTAATAGTTTAAAACATTGTTAAGTATTAACTAAGATAATTAAAACTTGTGTTAAAGCCTTAACTTAAATTGTTAAACATTTATTAAGTTTACAGTGCTTAAACGGGTTGAAAAACAAGTTGCTTAACTTTACTTTTTTTATTGCAGTTTGGAAAATAAAAACACCTGAGAACTACCCATGTTTTACTCGAGTAACACTCGAGCTTCTCACCGTTTCACCCGAGACATCCCTCGTTCCCTCTCGTACTCCATCTTCTTCTTCTTCTTTTTTTCCAGTAAGTTGAAGTTTAAACTTAAGTTAACTATAGCATCAGGCAACCATATTCACGCACTCGATTATAACCCGAACCAACCTCCTCGTTAACTCGAGCAACAACTCAAGACACTCATCCATCAACGACGCTGACATAAAACCCACATTGTACATGTGCATGGCGACGCGCCTAAGCTCCGACGAACTCCATCACCTCAGGCAAGTCACAAAACTCCCATAAACTCGAAAATCAAACTCGATTTATCACCAAACATTTGAAATAAAAAAAGGGCAGTGTTTATAAATTAAAACTCGATTTTCTTTTTAAAGGAATTTATTTATATAAATTAAAATATGTATTTATAAATTAGAAAATTAATTATAAAAGTTTTTAAAACATTTAATAATTTATTTATGCATGCAAGTTACATCTGTTAAGATTTAAACCTCTCTAATAACATGTGTTAACAAATTAAATAAGTTTAGAGACAAGTGTTATTTCATTTTACAAGTGTCACATTTTTCATTTTATTTTCTTGAATTTTAGTAAATCAAAAATTAAATCTATATAACCATACTTCTTCTTCTTCATTCTTTTTTCCCCTATCTCATTTTCAAAAGCAAAGAAGAGTAAGATAGTGAATTTACAAACCTGAAAATTGTATCATCTTCCACTCTTTCAACCTAAAATTAAAAAAAAATCAAATTCATTTCAAAATTCTAAAATCTGCAAACAATTTTCAAAAGCCTGGATATCAAGCAATCACTCTTCTCTGATTTTAAAAGCTTCATCAATTCAGTTTTTTTTTTAAAAAAGAGAGCTTGATCATCAACAAAGCAAACAAGAGCAAGATCAAATCATTCAACAACTAAACCAAGTTCAGGCATCTCAGTTACAACAGATTTCTAGCATTTTTCTACCAAAAACTCTTCACTTTTAGCCTCTGTTTCAAACAGTAACAGGCGAGTAAACTCTTAAAATCTGATTTGACTGAATGTGCATGTGATTAATCCTTGAAGTATGATATGAAGTATGCTGTGCATGTTGTTACAATTGATATTATGTATATGTATGTGAGTTAGTGGTTGTGTTCATGACTGGAACAGGCAAGCATACCTCTATTTAAGTCATTACAGGTTTTAGACCTGTTTTAAAATTTTAAATCTTCCACTTAAATGATTTTTTTTAGGCCTTGATCTCTGAGTAAAAATGTTTTGTATGTGAGCAACGTCAATTGTAAAATTTAATTCAAGTAGAATGTTTAGTGAGTATCTCAGGAAATCAAATATTACAGTAAAGAACAAGTTGATGTCAAAATTTTGATTTTCAAGTTTACATGTTTTGATTGTAAAATCGAATTCGTCTATGAAATTGGTGAATTTTAATAGTGACATGGTGATTTTTAAGTTGGTAGATGTCGAGGATTGTCGAGTTGAACGCCTCTGGTGTTTCGACCAAATTCCGACGATCGAAGTAATGAGGGTGATTGTGCTCGTTGCTGAAGGAGGAACGAGCGGTGGGGAGCATAGGAAAAATAGTCAGTTGATTTTCAAATCACCGGAGCATCCTGGCGATGACTTTTTAAGGTTTTAAACCCTATCTGAGTTAATGTAGAATTCAAAGACAGATGGCCTCGTCATCGAAGTAGAACTCGATCGGTGGTAGGGGAATGGCATCGTTGGTTCTCGACGAAGTTCTGCTCATGGTGGCAGGGATGCAGATGGTCGAAGGTTGGTGGAGTATGATGTTTTCGTGGTAATGCTGTTTGTTCCGAGAATGGTGGGAATGTCGGTTTCGTCTTGAGGGATGATATCGGGTTTCTGGGTGATCATATCAGGGGAGAGTGTCGTAGGCGATGTGTGGGTGGTCGTAGCATCGGTCGGAGGGAAGCCGACGCCTTGTGCACGTGCACGAGTACCTGATGTATCAGTGACCATTGCTATGATGTTGAAGCTCGTGAGGATGTAATGGCTCAGGACATGCTCGAGAAATGAGGGGGGAACTCGAGCGTGGCATCGGGTATATTCGAGTGGGTTTCGGCATGTTAATATCAGTTTTAAAGAAATAAGTATAAATGATGATCAGGTTTTGGGAAGCAAGAATAACTATGTTGACCTGTTTTGGAAACAAAAATGTTTATAAAAGCAAAAAATTTAAAACAAGTTTCCAAAATTTGATTTAAAATAAAATGTTTTGAATTAAATTGTTTGGCTTTGTTTAATTAGACTAGGATAATCGATTTAATTTAGAGCTCCTAAGTATTTTCAAATGAAATTTTCTAATGAAATTAAGTAAATATTTAAGACTAGTGTATTTAACCTTAAATCAAATAAAAGTTCTCTAGTGATTGATTTCCAGCATTCAATTTAAACAAGACATAGATGATGAGTAAGTAATCAATTAAGGTAGATAGTCTATCTCGTTTAATTAAGGATTTATTTTATTAGGGATAATTAATGTGATTAATTGTTGGTTAATATGTTAATGTGATTAATTAATGAGATTGACAAAAGGTAAATTAACCAATGTAATTAATTAAGGTTAATTAATTAGTATAATTAGTTAAGGATTGATCAATTAAGGATTGATTAATTAAGGGTAATTACTTAATAAAGTAATTAGTGGATAGTTAATGAAGGTAATTAAGGGAAGAAACATTAAACTAAGTGATTAAGTGATAATTATTTAATTAATTAATATAATTAATTTAAGTTGACTAGTTAATTAATTAAAGATAGTCACTTAATGTAACTGATTCAGTACAATTAGTTAGTGAAGTAATTATTGGATTATTACTGAATGTAATTAAGTAGGGAAAATCACTTAATGAAGTAATTGGAAAATAATTACTTAATGGAAGTAATTAAGGATTAATTACTTAGTGTTAATAATTAAAGGATTAATTAATGTGATTAATTTAAGTGTATTTAATTAATGTAAGTAATTAAAGGGTAGTTAATCACTGGATGTGATTTAATTAATTAGGGTTAACGTGATTTACCAAGATTAATTAATCAAGGTAATTCATTTAAGCAATGGTTTATAATTAACCAAAGTTAATTAAGCAGGATTAAAGATAATTTTTATAATGGGTGATCACATTAAATTAATTTAGAATTGTTTGATTTATCTTGCCTATAGACGATAACTTGAATTGATTCCTTAGTTTGTCTGAATATCTCTGATATTGAGATTGTGATGTATTGAAATATGGTATGACGGGTTGGACTGTGATATTGTGAGTTATCTATCAATAATTGATTTGTTATGAGAATATGAGAACTTGTATTTGAAATTGATTTGTATCCACTTTAACAAACTGGGTTTAAGATGACATTGAATTCGAAGAGACCAAGGTCGGGTATTAGGAAATACCCAAAACCACTTTGATTTATAATCTTCAATAATCCTTAAGGATTTGAGATGTGCATCAAATAGGCTGGAATGGGATAAATTTAAATGACTAGACCATTTAAACTAAGTAAGAGTACTAGAGGTTGATTTGTGAAATAAGTGTTGATTATAACAAGTTAAGAATTCATAGAAAGTACAAGTTACCCCCGGGTTTTAAATAAGTTATACAATTGTATTTCATGTTAGATGGATTTACTCACGCTGGTTTCCAGCCTGACCCGGGTGTTACTTTGATGTAATGCTCGGGTCAGACCGAGTATTACATATTTCCAAGTATGGACGTGCTGGAGCTCAGGAGGCGAGCTGGATGGCAGGAACGTATGGAGTGTATTCCGCTGTGATATACTATAGTTATCTGGAACATGTGATATTAACTGTCTAGTGTTTGTGTAAATATTGAAAACTATGATGTATTGTATGAATTTAACTGATAAAGTTCTTTGTATAAACGTTGTTATTTGATATTGTATTTTGATCCGCTGCGAATGTGAGATCCTATGTCTTATTTTCTGATTTCTTCTTATATCTCTGCTCTTCTTTTCCTAACTATCTGGAATTTTCGAGATCGAAAATTCCAGGTCGTTACATTATTTGTACTCTTTTTAATACTTCAAAAGGTATTCATATACTTATCTCAAACGGTGTAAGTATATTCACAAATCATTAACAAGATTTTTGACTTAAAGCCTTTACTTTTTCTATCTTTTTTCAAAAGATATCATACCTCTAAAATATCCATTTTAAGGATCTATGTACATTCATAAATCCATTCAAAAAGGTTTAAGACTAATGTTACTTAAAAATTTTCACTACGAACTCAAAACCATTTCATATATGCTTATCTTTTCTTTAAAAATGGTTAAAGGCGAATGTGATTAACATGGTGTTATAACAAACCAAAAATCATTCTATAACGATTTGCCTTTCTTACACCTAAAAGCAACACTTAAAGCATCCTCAGTATTCGTGTGTTGATCATTTAAGTATCTGAAAGATAAGTCATTCGGGGCGAAAAATGAAAAGACAGAATAGAATCTCACAAAACATGATCAGTAATATATAATATGAACGAGTCTTTACAAAAAGAAATCTTTTTCATTACATATAACATCAGAGTACACTAACCTATTATCAGTGTGGATAGTTATAACAGCATGTCCTTATAATTGCTGATAAATACAAATAAGAACAAAACAGAATAGAACAGCGAAAGAATATAAGGTACATGAATACAACTTAGATGATTCAGGTCATCTCTTGAAAGCTCCAAAGGATCTAGGTAAATCTGGAAAATATGTTCAGGCTGACCCGAGCTTTATAAGAAGCCCCAATCAGTCTAGTAAAACAAGTGTGACAAATTAAAATCATAAGGAATTTTATTTATTTAACTTGTAAAACCTTTTAAGATCAAAGGTTTTTCGTAAAACCACGCCGCACATAAACACAGACGGATTTTTACCTTACGATAACCAAAATATTTTCTAAACAAAATCTGGTGATATTATAATAATGTCTAGGATACAAATACATATTAATCTTAGCCGAAATTGTTATGTTAATTAAATTTTAGAATAATAGGTATATAACCAAGTCCGTAAAGGAACGTATTGGAAAATGGATTCCATCAATGACAAGGCACAGGGGTACCATCTATCACAGTGCATCTCTTGATAAAACACATCGAGAGACTCGCATGGATTCCTTGCGAGTCAAGACCAACCCTACCTTTACTAGATAGTGCCAAATATTTCATCATCCTGGTTGGGATCAACAACCTGAATGGTCCTCGAGCACACATGATCTATAATATCGATCTAGATTAGGTGATGACATACCCTAATGGTAATGAACCCCATAGCCTTGAAGCATATGTCATTCCCGAGTATGAGGCATGAGGTTATAATTACCTTTTTTATTATAGAAAACCAGCTTGGAATGCTAACGCTGCCTTCCAGGCAGAAATGCAATGTCAGCATTCATCCGTCCAAGTTTGTCCTAGGTCTGAACGAAACCGAAGGAACTACCTCTGGTACATCCATTTTGGAATCACCTTCAGTGATAATAGCAAGTAGCCCTTACACTTTAAAAGCTCCATCTTCAACCATCTTTAAGATGTCTTCAGTTCAAAATGCTTGAGTTAGATTGAAGTGGTTTTCAGATAATTTATACTTATTCGATATCGATCTCTTCAAAACAACTTTCGATAGTTCCAATAAACTCAACCCTGGTTCTTTTGAAAATAATCAGACAATATATAGAAACAAGATCATCCATAACCGTTTAAGTGAATGGATCTCCGTATCATTAGTGCTAGGAGAACAAAAATAGATTTAAACGCACAATATAGCTTCATCGAAGATGACAGTGCCATATAACTCACGTGTTTCTCCTAGATATTTCCAAAGTTATATTTTGATCTAGATTCGATAGTTGATTATATTACTATCAAATAAACAAACAAGCAACAATTTAGAGATTTAATTACCCATAGAAACTACTAAGCCTCAAAATAAATCTTCCATTTATTCAAATCTCTTTCCAAAACATTTATCAAAATATTCATATATTTATCTCACCGCCATAAGTATATTCACAAAACATTATGAAAGATTTCTCATTTCAAAATCATATTGAAAGGATCAAAACAAATGTTACTCCTTCGATCTTAAGTGTGGAACGGATGTTCTGTACCACCTTTATTAAGAAGTTTAGTTAAGGGATATCCAAATCTCAAATTACTTTATGAATTTCTTATATAAATCATTTTAATAAATATCTTTCATTTATGAAATCTCTTTTACTTAAATTACAAATCCATTTATAAAACACTTAATAAATCTTCAAGTTTATTTGTACGACTCTTTTACAAATATCAAAACCATATTTATAACTCTTTATAAATCTCCAAAATCATTTATAAAACTTCTAATATAAACTTTCCTTATTTAAACAAAACTTCTTAAATAGTTTTTTAATCAATAAAGTTCCTTTGATAAACTCAATTATTCAAAACACCTCAAAATAAACAAGTTATCATTTTCAAACGTCATTCATTAAAGTTATCTTTAAACCACATTAGCAAAATAATGATTTCAAACAATCATTTTAAAAAGTTTTCAATTAACTTCGAAAACAACTTTAATAAAATCGTTGCTTAATTATCCATTAAATATCATATTCAAAATGGAGAAAATGAAATATTTGACTTCACAAAATCAGGTAGAAGCTAGTGACCACAATGGTTCATTTAATTAAGTTTAACATATCCAAGTTATAACATGGTATTTACATAACAAGTAGATATGTAAAGGGAATGAACCAACAAAAAATGAATCAACATATAAAAAAGATGTCCGAGTTATTATAATAGTAGAGGGGATTTGTTCTGCTAAACACATGTCATAGTTAATATACTAGTAGAATGGTGTTGGTTCTGCTAACAGATGTCAAATATAACTAAATTAGTAGAATGATGATTTATTCTTCTAAACAAATGTCATTGGTTTTCATATTCATTCGAGATTACGTAAGGGTAATTGACAAAGAAATCCTTGAGTTTAAAATATTCTTAGAAAAAAGAGTTACTTCAAAACAAATAATCTTTAGAAAATAAAATGGTTTAGAACTTCAAATCTTTTATTTAAAAATTAAATAACAATTAAAATTTTTACTGGTAATAATTAAATAATTAATTAATAACTAAATATAATTATCCTTAAATAAATAATTAAATAATAGTTAATCTCTAAATAAATAATTAAATCATAATTAATCTTAAGTCGATTATTAAATAATAACTTAAAATTTTGAATTGTAACGACCCGTAAATTTTATCAGTATTAAAAAATATATTTAACTGAAATTTTGTGAATTTTTAAATAATTGAATTTTGAAATAAAAATTTGATATTTGGAGTACGTTTATTTCAACATAGCAACTAATATGTTTTCATCTAATAATATGAAAGTTTATTTTATTGTATAGTTTTATTTTAATTCAAATTAGTTAATAATTGATGATAATAAAATATTTTTCAAACCTAAATATTTTTAAACAATAGATTTGTAAATCATCTCCTGAGTGAGACATCAAATTTTGTTTCTTCAAATTTAGACTGCTATTGCTCCATTTATCTTATTTTCGACGTATTAGCAGCATTTTCTGTACCAAATATTGATTTTTGATAGTTCGGTCATATCACTAATATTTTTATACCATTTGACAGTCTAGTCATGCTGATCTCTACGGTATATTCATTTTTGTGTTTTCAAGTTTCGGTACGCGGCGAAACCCGCGAAGCGGTCAGCCTTAGCGGTGCCATTTGAGTCTGTTTATTTCCATGTGACTGTTCAATTGTCCTTTGTAATTCCAATAGATATTGCTATTAATATTTTCTGACCTTCACTATTCTGTAGCCTCTTAAAATTCTAAACTCTATCCGTCCTCTTCCCTCAATTTTCACGGATCATCCTTTATCCATTTTTAAAGAAAAATATATTATACAAGCCTATAATTTTAAAGTGAGATCTATTTTAACATGCTCCTCCTCTGGCCCTTCCAGTTTGGCATTACCTTAACCTATTCTTTTTCATTAAATTGCTCATACCCGTCTCGTTCACAATCTCCAACGCTTCCACCCAGCCATCCACTTCCCACGTAAGCAACCGATCCTCTAGCCTCCAGCCACCGAGCTCGGCCATCTTATGGCCACGTCACAGCCAACACTTCCGACTTCACCGTGTGTAAGCAGTCTTTTAACCGAAACCTGATTTATTGATTTAGTGACATAACTTTTTTATTACACAGGTTCTATTATATACCTTGGGTATATTTCATATATGAGTTTACAAAACTTTTGAGATTGCTGTTACATATATAGCATATATATATAAAGTTAGTTGCTTATATTTTATATAAATTATATATATATATATGTATATATATTGCTCATACATTTTGTAGTTCCAATTACATGTATACGTATATATATGTTTAACAGTCTTTGGTATAAATTGTTATTTTAAATATATAAGTATATGTGAGAACTAGATTAGTATATTTATTAGTTAAATATATAAAGGTTTGGTGTTGGATTTTCGAACATATACAAATAAATCTATATATATTTTACAGTCTTTTGTCTGTTGATTTCAAGTTATATATATATATATATATATATATATATATTTGAATATAAAGGTTAGTTGTAAACATATGTCTATATTACTTGTGTTGTATTTTTGTACCTTGTTGTTATACGTAATGGGATGTACATAGCTTATATATATATATCAGTTAGTTATAAAGGCTGTATACTTTACATAGTTATATATTATATGTTTAATATATATAAGTCTATGTGGTTTTATATATATTTTCATGTAACAGTTTCTTGCAATGTAAAGGTTTTATCAATATATTTTCTATGTTATAAATATAAACTATATTCTTTGATTTTTTTGGGTATATATATAGGTATGGAATATAAAGGTAATACATATTATTTATTAATACGTATTGTGGGGATGAACTTTCTATAGAATTTTGGTGAGTATATATATGTGTGTGTATACTTATATATTGGTTATATATATATATATATATATATATATATATATGCATATGCATGAATTTTGTTTTGCGTATGAATAAATTTGGCTCCAGCCGTGTTATATATATATATATATATATATATATATATATATATATATATATATTATTATTATTAACGTACTTCGATTGTTTTATGTGTGTGTATATATATATATATATATATTTATTATAAGGATTCGATAAAGTTGTTTTCCTATGTGGCTAAGCTGCTTGATGTTTCGCATTATATATATACACACACACACACACACACACACACACACACTATAATTTCTCTTAGCCTATTCCATAAATATATATTAACAAATGGAAGTTATACACCTGCTATCAGCTTTGTTCTGTTTTCCTGTATATTATTTGTATTAAATTTTGTAAACAAGGTGTGTGTGTGTGTGTATAGATAGTATGTGGGACCGTACGTATGTATTTACATTTTATGGGTTACAGCGTGTAGATTTTGGACCGTATACTTATTCCTTTATGCAAATATGGGCTTTAATGTATGTTTATATAAATTAGTTTATATATAAGTATACATTTGTTTGGTTTTAAATTTTCATATAGAGACTTTGTTTTACGTGTTTTAAAATTTAGAATAATGAGTTTTGAAATACATGTATATATATATATATATATTATTAATAAATGTTTGAAATTTAAAATATGAGTTTTTTTGTATATATATGATTTTATATGTTATACCTATATCAGTTCACTTATACCAATTATTTTTATCGGTCCAGTTCTGATTCGATTTCGTCAATTTCTATTGTCAGCTTTGCTTGTCAAATCACGTTCAATCTAGCTTTGCTTTGGATTCGTAACTCATCTGATTCTCGTTCTTATCTAGCCTCGAAAGATGAGAAATCACTCACGATTAATGTTCTTATATTTATTAAATTTGATTTCAATTGAAACAACAATTGAAATAAGCTGTTGTTAGTTATTTATATTGCTATATATATGTATATGTTCACCTGTGACATCTGACATCATAATCTGTTATTTATATTGATGATATATGCCTGTTATATTATTATCATATCTGTTATCACTCTGCAAGTTCCCTATTAGTGTAGAATTCACTATGGGTTGAAATAATAAATACCCGAACGATCTATAGAATAGGAGAAAATCGTTATGGGTTGAAATGATAAACCCAAGCGATTCCCATTGAATTTAGGATTGCGGGTTGAAATGATATATTCCTGTATATATTTAAATTACGGATTAAAATGATAAATATCTGTATCACTTGACCATAGGATAGAAAATGATTTCTATGGTTTTATATAAATATTTTGAAAATGATTTCTATGGTTTTGGAAAGAATATATGGTTTAATAAATATTGATTTTTAAGATATTATATATACATATTTGGAAATGATTTCCAAGGTTTTGAAATTGAATTTATTTAAGAATTATACTCAAATAAGTTTGATTTGAAATTTATTAAATTTGCGAATTTAAAGATATGATTTTATAACTTGATTTTGATTAGAGTGATTTAAATGAATATTTCAAATTTAAATAAATTAGAATGGTATATTTAGTTTTATTTAAGTTTGAAATTTGAAGTTTTATTTAAATGTTATTTGAATGATTAAGTAAATATTTCAAAATAAATAATAGTAAAGTGAATATGATATATATATATATATATATATATGTATGTATGTATGTATGTATATGTATGTATATATATATATATATATGTGTATATATATGTATATGTATATATATATATGTATGTATGTATGTATGTATATAGATGGAATTATCAAATCTAGTTTGAAATGTTTGAATATTTAAAGCTTTGAAAATATTGAAATTTAAATGGTTTATTTTATGGTTCAAATCTGTATTTGAAATAGATATAATTTGAAATGGTTTATTGAGAAACTGAATTGAATTGAAATTGATGATTTGAGATTGGATTAAATATAAATTTTTGGTGTTCGAGTTGATTTGGAATTGATTTGTGAAATTTGAGGAAGCTATTTTATTATATAAAGTATTTTTAAATTATATTTAAAACCATTTATCTATTTTACTATATAAACTATTTTTAATATAAACCATTTTAATTTATAATTCTTTTTATATAAACCATTTTACATTATAAACTATTTATTATATATATTATTTTAATATCTAGACTGTTTAAGTGGTGGAAGTTAGGTTTTCAAAGTTATGAATTTCAAAGTATTATGTTTTGAAAGGGTTATAATTTCAAATGTTTGGTTTCAAAAGTGTTATAACTTTGAAAGTGCTATGATTTTGAAATGGATATACTTGAAATGGAAATGATTTCAAATTTGGTTTTGAAATAGAAATGGTATCATATTTGGTTTTGAAATGGAAATGATATCGTATTGATTTGGTTTTGAAATGGCAATGATATTTTGGTTTTGATGTATAAACTATTTTGAAATGACCGCGGTGATATAATAACATTTGGTTGTTAAAAAGACCAGGATCGAAATTTGTCATACTCTTTGCCAACACCAAAAACCACTTTAACAACTATGTACGCGGTGGAGATTCCAAAATGAAGTAGGATGGTGGCGACGATCCTATATGACGTATACACGTGGACCCGACTCCCGTGAATTGGCATAAGGTGGCTAAAACAGGAGCAATCGACGAGCCAATAAGGTAGCTCCCCTAATCGGACACACTCCTTCGCTACCATACTATTACTTTGTGATTTATTAGGTGCACCCTTGATTTTTTTTGGGAGTGTGGATCGAGGTGGGCGTAGTGGCTGCTACGCATTACCACCGGTCCGGAAGTGTAATTTCTATATCTACCCTGGAATTGCCTAGTTGTGCCGTGTCACCTACCCTAGCATGCTTTACTATGAGTTTGATTTGTATCGTACCTATGAAGTATTTATAGTAGCCTTCCGTTTGGAGGTACTGTCATGACCCGAAATTCAATGTTCGAAAATTGACATCAAATACCTCACTTGTACTCGACTGCCAAGGATTCAAACATCAAACTCCAGTCGGATGGAGCTTATAACAACATTAGATGAATACGAAACAGCGGAAACAAAAATGAATATCATGCATTACATCACAGATACAACATCATCATAATATCCGTTACCACATCAGAGTATCATAATACATATATCACAACTACAAATAGAACATCATAATAGAACAATAAGTGATCATATGCCAAAAGTGTTTAAGAAAATAGAGTGATAATGAACTTCCAACTAAGCACCTTGAGATCCCAAAGCTTCCAAAATATCTCTAAGGTAAAAAGCCTCCAAAAAAAACCGATACTCTCCAAACCAAAAATCTCCAAAATACAGCTAATACAAAAATACGGAAAACCTGCTACTAGGCTGCCCGTGTGGAAATGATGGGCATCCAGAGTTTAGAAAAGAAACAATAAATCCGGATTAGTCATGGGACTGGTATAAGTAAATAAAGATAGTTGCTTTTAAATAAAACAGATTTATTAAAGAAAACCGTTTATGCTTTTGGAAAATGAAACTACCATAAGGCCTCCCGGCACACACACAATGCAATCGCACACTTGGGGGAGTTTCTCCTTATGATAGTCAAATATGCTTAATACGAGGAAAATTCTTTGATATTATTACTAGTGCATAGTGTGAAAACATTTCGAAAATATAATATTAATCCTAGCCAGCATAGGTACCATGATACAATGCCTACTATAGCTGCCACCTGAGGTGGCAGGTTATACGAATTGCAATCGTAAAGGGGGTCGTATTGTTTCTTTGGATTTCCAACAAATGGTCAGGCTGAGGAACTTCCTATGCCACATGGGTACGCCTCTGGTGGGACGTCCTGAGAACTTAACCAGTTCTCTGCCAATACAAGGCCGGGTTACCTCTGTAACTAGGTAACTACTACACGACTATGCCATTCCCCGGTCGTTTGCGACCTTTATCCGAGGGCCCTGCATCATAAAGCAATAACCACACAGTAAATGAGATTGAAGCAACCACATAGGTGAAGTATTTGGGCTCCATACCATGATACCACCTTTTTCCAGAAGAGAATGACATACCCTAAAGGGCGCGACCCTCATAACCTTGCCACATCTTTCCTGTTTCGACCATTTCCGGGGTGTGAGGTCGGATGAGATCTCGTCCACAAAGCTACGCTTTACATGAAAGCCATGCTTTGATCACAAATGATCAATAAATGATTATCAACACATAGCAGCACTTAGCATGCCATGCTACCAAATTGGAAGTATATCGCTGATAACCTTCAACTACATAACCTCTAAGCTCGTACGTCTCAAAGAAGGGTGTTAAGCTAAGAGGATAAATTCTCCGCCACCAACGGATATGTATTTGAAAGAAATCGGCTTTATATCTCAAAGTGTAGTGTCAGACACACAACCATACAAGTCTGTTCTGGGTTCGAACAGAACCGAAGCCACTTCGTCCAATAAGGAAGAAGCCCTTGCAAATCCGGGTGTCCACAATTCCGATCGGACTCCCCATCACAGGTGGAGATCTCTATACCGGAGCAACTCAGCACATAGACAATCGATAAGTTATCCTATCGTTTTCGAAGACACCTGGTCTTCAACACCGTCTTCAAATGTTATCCATTTCGTCGAATCGCTATCCAGAATGGGTTATATGACACAAAGGTCCTCTCCCGGCTAATCCATATAGTGAGCGCTCAAATCTAAAACATGTGGGTTTATCAATTACAAGGATTCACCTTCAAGGTTCGATGTGGGTTTTGGATAACTAACTGAATCTGACTCCCTGTTGCATCGAAGTTTAAATGCCGTTTTACGGGCAAAAAGGGTTTTCACATACACATAGAAACAAATCATAAATTACAGTTCAGCACAAAGCAATCACAGTATCACAATAGAAATATCAATCTAGTAGAGAATATTTGATGATAGTCAATCATCTTCGATTAAGGTGAATGTGATTTAAGTGAATTAACCAAATAATTATCTTTATTAATTATTTTAAATCAATGTTTAATTTTACTTCATTATGAATTAATTAAATCTTAATCAACTTAATTGATTAATTATTCCTTTATTAGTTATCTTAATTTATTAATTCTTAATTATTAACTGATTAAGTTTAATTACTTTTATTAATTGACTATTCTTTCATTAATTAATTATTAATTATAAAATCATTACAAAATATTAATTGTTAATTACTATTTCATCATTATAAATAAATTTGGTTTAAAGTTAACACTTGATATTTGATTTACCTCTAAATTTTTATTAAGTTAAATTTTAAAACAACTTTTATTTAAAAGAAAATATAAGATTTAAAATATCTTTGAACTTCATAAATTTCAAATAATTATTTCAGTACCATTTACCTCATATTCCATTTACAACTATCATTAATTTCTAATGAATGGATTCATAAAAATTATTTAACTTGTGTTTTCAAAATTTAGTTAAAACTGGATTTTTGCTATTCTCATGACCAACCCGAGTCTGCCTCAAGTTGTCCCCGAGAAAAACACCCTCCGCTTCGAGTTCTAACCCAAATTAACCTGGGTAACTTTTTTTTACAAATTTTTTTTAAGTTTTTTAAACAACTCGGTCCAACCCCAAAACGACATGAACATTCCTTCGAGTCTTCTCCCCAATTCCCCGAGTAGTGCTTCGAGTCACCCCCTTTCTCTTCCTAACCCATCAGGACTGACACCACAACCACCATGTGCACGTGCACGGTCAAAATCATCACCGTTGGTCGAAGTTGCGGCCACCATCGAGTCGACGACCATTCCCCAAAACCCCACAAACAACTAGAACTTGGATTAATCTCGAAAACAAGACTCGAGTCGTCTCGACCCGAACGACCCAGCAGAACATCATCAGAAAAAGGACTCGCTCCACCTCCTCTGACCATCAGCGGTCACCAAAATTTGACCCAAACTCCATCAACATGCGACGCCGCGATTGGCACCGAAGGCACGAAGTCCGATCACCCTATGATGGCGCGGCACCATCATTTCAAACATGAACAGAAATGGGTTCTTAAACCCTAATTTGATCTCGAATCAAAAATTCAATGATTTATAAGTTCCACTCGCATTTTTCTAGTGATCTCGAACATCCAATCTAACTATGACGACGAACTTGAGGCTCACCATCACATAGATCACCAGAATTTTACAAGAATTCATTTTCTGATCATCCCAAATATCTCAATGAAAACTTGACGAAAAATTTGAATTTTGGTTTCTAAAATCATCATTTTTGAAGGGGATTCAAATAATATTACTAAAATAAAAATCTAAGAGGTTCGCATTTCTGCAAAAATTGAGTGGTGACTGCATTTCATAATTTCTAGGAAAAAAACTATATATAACTTGCTTTAATTCATTACTGAAACACAGTGCAGGGTTAAACAATACTTAAATTCGTCTACAATCCATTTTCAGAAGAAATGAGGAAGAGAGAGATTTGGATTTGCTATGATTCACTCTGTAAACCAGAATTTAGATGTGACTGTGTTTTTCATAGTTTCTAAAAAAATAAGAAAGCCTATTGCTTTACTTTGATTAGTTATTGAAACCTAATGCATGTCCAAACCATAGTTTATCATTCAGATTCAATAGAAACAGAGGGAGAGGGTTTTTAGTTTGGCATGGTTTATACTGTAAACCAGAGAGTTAAAGGAACAGAAGAACAGGAAAGAAAATAACATTTCCAGGCAAAGAAAACACAAGCACAACAATTTATTCACATGCAAGTGTCTTTCAACATTCATTCAGGCATTCAAACAGCAGCAAATGATTGAATAAAACAGGGGTTTACTCACCTTTGCCTGAAGATAAAGGCTCCTGACAGTTTTCAAGATAGGGATGAAGCTTGTAAGAATTTTATTCTTCTTTTCCTACTTTAAATTTTTGAGTTTAGATCTGTAAGTTATATATAAAAATTCTTGCTTACTCTTTGTTGTATTCATTTACTTAATTCATCAATAACAGTAATTTTAAATTTACTTACAGTTGAATTCTTCTATGTAACATAGAAAGTTTTTTTTTCCTGCAACTTGAAATCCAGAAATGGGTTTAAATCTTTGATCTTGATTTCTCCTGCAACTGATTGATTTAATTGATTAATTCCTGCTTTAATATTGTTTATCAAATTCAAATCTTTAGAAAGATAGTTACTTGCCTTAAATTATTTCAGAAACCTTGCACTGTTTCCTTGGCCAAATTGAAGCTTTGATGTAGATTTATAAATCTGCAGTTTTGATTCTGTTTGTTAAAACTTGATTTTAAAATCATAATTTCACTGAACTATAAAGTTTTAAAACTTACCTGAGAGATGGAATCATAAACTACATCTTGAAGTTTTAGAAAGATCTTCAGATTCCTTTTTTTCTTTCGAATTGAAGAAAGTTGGCAGTTTTTTTTTCTTTCTTTCTGTTTTTTTTCTTTCTTGAGTGTTGGAGTTTGGAATGCTCAATCTTTTGGTTACTGTACTTTCAGAGATTAAAAGGCTTAATAAATTTGAAATTGGAAGCTAAAAAGTTTCCTATAAATTTTTAATTTGATTATTTTATTCAAGCAATGATGTTGAATGCCATTTGTAAACAATAATCATGAGAGCTAAATTTTGTTAATTTCTTTACTCCATCTCCCATATGAAAGTATATTTAGCATTTGTGATTTTACAAGACAAAAGAATTTTTATAAATTTTTATATCATATTCATTTTATAAATGAATACACCCCCTTATTCATTTGTGTGTGTGCATATATATATACATACATACAATGTTTAAAAGAAAAGTTGTTTTAACCAATATTTACATTATATACTTTATTCCTTAATGATTTTAAATGCCCACTTACTTTTAAATCTCAATTCACTTGATTTATAAATATCCATTTATGTCTATTCATATATTCATATCCATCCCTATACAATTTAAATTCAAATTCAATGTGTGCATTCAAAACTACTCATATATGCAACATACATATATGTATATAAATTTAAATTCAAATGACTTTTTAAAACATTCTTTATTTCAAAATTTTAAACTCAAAATAAATTGGAATTTTATTCATATATAATTTTCACTTATTTTATTTGTTTAAGATTTTTTTTCCCAATTTCTTTTCAAATTAAATTCCAAGAGTTTAAAATATATTATTAACTTTAAATAGATAAAAAATTTTGGGATGTTACAGGTACGATAGTACTGTATTGAATATTGACACTATAAATGTGTTAAGGTGGAAAATGTAAAGCCTTAACGCTATATTTAAGTAATTTTACTTTACTTTAGACATTATTATAATAGCGTATATTACTACATAGTAGATAGTTTAACGGATCCTTAGAGGATGGTTATCCCAAACATCCTTTGAGTTACTTGTATTTCAGTTGTTATTTCACTTAAGTTGGATTTATTGATATAAGAATGTTAACCCTGACTCGAGTGTTTTGTGTTTTGCTTTACCCTCGGGTCAGACTGAGTGCTCAGCATTTGAGACTCACCTTTGGAGTTGGAGCTTCGCTTGGAGATCCAGCTATCTATTCAGTTACGGTTACTCAGTTGACTCCTATGATATTCTTATTTTGTTATGTGACTATTGTATTCGAGACTACTGTTGTATCTTATTTAACTTTGTTATATATATAGTAACTGAACTACTATTCTTTTGTTTCCGCTGCATTATTATTATATTACTCCGTGTCTGTGATTCTATGATTTATTTATTTACTGTATATGCTGAGTTTTTTCAAATATAAATTAACAATCTGGTATTTTGAGCAATTCAAATCCGGCATATGTGGATGCGAATGGTTGAAAATATCAGGATGTTACATAAATAATAATTAAATATCATTAATCTCAAATAATTAGTTAAATAATCCTTAATCAAAACTTAAATAATAAATTAAACCTTTATTTAAAATAATTAAATTATAATCAAGTTTTAATTAAAACTTAACTTAGATTAAACTTGATTAGAAATGAATTAATAATTTTAAACCCTTTTAAGATAAATAATTAGTTATAATTATTAGTCATTAAAAAATTAATTAAATGATAATTAAGTTTTAAATGTTTAACTACTTATAATTAACTTAATTACTAATTAAATACTAATTATTTAACTTTATTACTAATTAACTTCTAATTATTATTATTAATTAATTAATTAATTAATTACATTTTTAGCTCATACTTAACTAAAACATAATTAACCTTTACACTTAATTAATATTTCAAAAATGATTTCAAAAACAATTATGTGAAAACACCTTTATTTATAATGTTGATTTTTCCCGAAATGCATTCATAGCGACTATCGCTACAGATGCAGTAACTTAAGATTAATTTTTAAGTTACTATCTTCCAAACTCCTTTACTTTAACTTTGTTCCATTATAAAACATAAGAAAAGGATTTGGAAAAAAACTTTGAACTTTAGTTTCTAAACAACATAAACCACTGTTTTTCCAACAAATTTCAAGTCTTATTTAACATAACAATGTTAACAAGTTCACATACAGCATCATATTCAAGTTCGCGTACAACACCATATTCAAAGTTCGCATACTGCATCATATTCAAAGTTCGCATAATGCATCATATTCAAAGTTCGCATATAACATCATACTCAAAGTTCACAATTTCAAAATAATACTAAAGTTCGACTTAAATTCAAGTCTAATTTCAATCTCATATGAACAACATCTATAAACACCCAAACATATAATAATCTAACATAATTCGACATATCATACAAACAATTTATTCAATGCATTCCAAAGTATAAAGCTTTTTAATTTAAAAAACAAAGTTTACTCACAAAACCATCCAAAATTCCACTATAACTAAAGTAGAACCTAGATCCATGTTATATGCTTTGAAAAATTGGTGGCCTTAAGTGGGCTCGACCAAGGTATGGTATACACGGCCTAAATGTGGTGGAGCTCGACCTTGAAAGGTGGACTGACTTCGGATCATCATCAAATTCACAAAAATCAAACCCGAAAATGGGTCATTTTCTACAAATGTTTTGACAAGTTACTCATAAAATTGGGAAAAGTTTCCATAGGAAAAATTCTTGAAAATTCTTTTCTCTACAATTTAAAAAAGATAATTACTCAATTTGGATCTGTTTTAAGGGAGATGCCATCAAAAGAAGAATAGGTAGTTTCAGATTTGAAAATCTAAGTTCGAAAACACTCTACAAAGAAACGAGAATTGGACATTGTTAAGCTTAAAATTTGAAGAAGTGGTACACATGAAAGTTGCGTCCGCTAGAATTTTTTATGGTTTGAAAAAAATAAATCTTCTATTTGGATAAGATATGAGAAAGATATGGTAAAAGGAATAGGTGGAAAAATTAGAGAAATGAAAAGGGTATTTATAAGAAAGAAACAAAGTAAATTACCTTAATGCCCTTGGTCTATTACCCTCAACCTCCTTTTGCCACCTCACCATGACCTTCTTCACTATGTACCTCATGCCCACACTCATGTTCCCCCTCCTTTCTCCTTGTTCCAACATGTTTAAACATGTTTTTTTACCTATGTTTCCTTTGATGTGACTTTTTCTTTTTCATATATTTATAAAATACAACATGTTTATTATAAATACACACATATATACATTACTATAATACATAACCCTAACTTATAAATGTATATGAATATTTATAATCTAAGGTTAACAATGTCTTGACGAGTTTTAGCCGATGAAAAGTTGAAATTTGAAAAACGAATTCAGGTCACATTTTTGATTTTTCTTCGAACTATATAATTTTGCAAAAAAATTGGAAAACTATTTCTCCATAATTATTTACTATTTAAAATTGTTTGATTTTAATCATAAAATCTATTATTTTAATTTTTAAAATTAACTAAATATTCGTAAATCAAAGCGGTGAAATTTTCAGTCTTACACTCTCCCCCTAAAAAGAATTTCGACCCCAAAATTTTACTACAGCCCTAAACCTAAAAACCCTTAACACTACTCATCAATACATATGATGTTCATAGGTCATTCCTATGCAAAAATATGATTTGATCACTCACTCAAATACATGCTTTTACTTCCTAACTAGTATCGCTCACCCGACTTCCTAGTGCGGACTTTGATCAGGCTTCTTAATCAGAAACCTCTGTTCTCCTTATATAGGCATATACTATGATAGAAACTTTGGTTCTAAATTAAGAACCCTTGCCAAATGTTTGCCATCAAAAATCGAGTGGTAGATCATTATTTGGAATGGTGTAAAACACCTCAAGTCATGTACTCAAATCTTGAATCGAGAATTATGTGGAAAAGAAAAATGATCTACATACAACTTATGTACTGATCTAAAGGTTCTTATTACACAACTACTTTATGCCCTTCCCAAAATATTTATGAAAACATTTCATAACAATTTCTTCTTCGGTTCAAGCAATTTAAAATGAAACAACTTATTTATGAAACCTTTTCATAAAATCTTTTTAATTTATTAAGTTGTGTAATGCACTTTTACATCCTAAGAGTTTATATAAAACATCAAACTTTAATTCCATTCACTTTTAACTTATTCAGATGTAGGTCCAAGGTAATTTGGGTCTTAAAACTGAGTCGACCAATCCAACCTCTTTACCTATTCGGTCTAGCTAGTAGCTAAGAAGAGTAGGATGCTGGTATCCCAGTGTCGTCCTAGAGTCTATTTTTTCTTAGACATTTTAAGTTAAATATGTTTATAAACTGGCCCAGTAACATTCAATAATTTTTTAACCTGCTAGATGTTAAAATTAAAAGACATACTTTAATAAAACAAAGCTTATTACCTCCTTATTAAGTTAATTCGATTTTAAAACTTTATTTATTCTTTAATCAAAATACTTATTATTTTGAAACTTAGGAGCCAAATACTCAGGTTTTATTTCGAAAATCCTTTTGAAATGATACTGTATTTTTAACCCTTAGAAAATATACATATAGCCTGAGTAACTCCAAGATTATATCAAGGAACCAGGTACTACCAAATAGTATCATAAATGCCTTTACCAAGAAGGTAGTACTCAAGAGAAGTGTTTAGCATCCGAACACATCTCATGCCTATTTTTTGTTAGTTTCGAAGCACTCAAACAAGTTAATTATAAAAATACTTTTTCTTTCTATAGTATTACCATGCAAATTCAAACTTGTTTCGATCGTCTAATGGCAAAGTGAATAATTTACTAGTGCGCTATCACATCTGTCTATGAAAATATCAGATCATCAGTTAGAAGATTATTCAGATCATCACAAAACAGATCAAGATTCATTCCCCGAACCAAACCAAAGAAAACACATCTTACTATATAATTTTCTTTTCAAAGCATTTATACTTCAAAGTATTTTTTATCTAAAATTATTACTAATTTTCAAAAACTTGAAAACCATTTTCCTAAAGCACTGGAATTTAAATTCTTTGAAAATCCATATTATTTTTTCAAAATATATTTCATAATTCTGATTTATAAATCACTGTATATATAAAATATTTCCTTAAATATTCATTTTTAAAATATGTTTCCTTTATTTTTAATAAACACCCTTTTATTAATATCCAATTCGTTTGATCCAACATTATCATTGAACGCCTTATAATCAAATTCTAAAACTTAATTCACAAGGCATTCATTTCATATTCCCACAAATTCTATCTACCCAACCTATGATAGGAAAAGGAAAACTACTAATAAATCAGACAATAATCAGTTCTCAAAAGTGGATGAGCATGTATAATCAAAACCTATATAATAATTAAATATTATCATCTCCAGACAACAATCACATCATATATAACTATACTTTATTTTTGAGAATAATTGCTTTATAAAGAATATATTCCTAAGTAAAATTATTTCATTTACCAATTTAAAATGAAACTATGTCAATTTTCCTATTTTAAGTGTTTAGAAACCCCTGTCAACACTATGGTGCCACATGTCTCGATCAGAATTCATAAACCACTCAACCGATAAATCAACACATTTTATAGCATTAACAAGTACGCACTCAATGTATACACTCAAACTCATTCTAAGGTCTCTCTAACCCTATCTCAAATGAGTCAACCCTACCAAAGCCTAAGTGTTCGCTCAACCTAAGCTCTAACACCATGTTGTAATGATCTTCCTTTCTTACACCTAAAGACGACACTTAATAAATCTTTGGTATTCATGTGCCGATTATTTAAGTGCTTAAACGACAAGTCATTTGGGGTAAAGAAAGAAAAGATAGAACATAATCTCATAAAACGTGATGAGTAATATATAATATGAACGAGTCTTTAGAAAAATAAATCATCTTTATTATACACAATATCAGAGCACGCTAACCTATTATCAGCTTGGACAGTTATAACAGCATGACCTTACAATTGCTGATAAATACAGACAAGACAAACAAAACAGAACAACGGAAGAATATACGGTACGTAAACATGTCATGGATGATCCGGTTCATTTTTTGAAAGCTTCATAGGATCCATCTAAATCTGAAAAATATGCTCAGGCTGACCCGAGCATCATAAGTAAAAAAAATGGCTGGGTCTATTTGGTAAAACCAATATGAAAAACTCAAGTCATAAGGAATTTCATTATTTAACTTATAAAACCTGTTAAAATCAAAGATTCTCGTAAGGCCACGTCCCATATAAATAAAGACATGTCTTTACCTTACTATTACCAAAACATATTTTATAAAAAAATCCAATGATATCATAATAATGTCTAGGATATAAATACATATTAATCATAGCCAAAATTGTCACATTAATTAAATTCCATCATAAAAGGTATAGAACTAAGTCCATAAAGGCACGTATTCGAAAATGGATTCCATCAATGGCAAGACATTGGAATACCACCTATCAGAGTTCATCTCTAGATAAAACACACCAAGATCCTCACATAGACTCCTTGTGTGTTAAGACCGGCCCTACCCCTTACTGGATAGTGTCGAATATGTCATTATAATGGTTGGGATCTACGAGCTAAATGGGCCCGAAGCATACATGATCTATAATACCGATGTAGATTGGGTAATGATCATAACCTAATGGTAGAGAACCACACAGCCTTGAATCATATCCCCTGATTTTAGTCATTCCTGGGTGTAAGGATGAGGTTACGATTACCTTTTTTTATAGTAAACCATCTTGGAATGCTAACACTGCCTTCTAGGAGGAAAAATGTCGACATACATCCATATAAGTTCGTTCTGGGTCTAAACGAAACCGAATACACTACCTCCACTACATCCATTTTGGAATCACGCATAGGATTAATAGCTAGTAGCCTTTGCACTTCAAAAGCTCTATCTTCAATCTCTATCTTCAATCATCTTCAAGACGTCTTCAGTTCGAAATGCTTGAGTTGGATCGAAGTGGTTTTCGAATAATTTATACTTATCCGATCCCGGTCTTTTTAAAACAACTTTCGATAATTCCGATAAACTCAACCCCGGTTTTTTTGGAAATAGTCAGACAATACATAGGAGCAGGGATCATCCCCAACCATTTAAGTGGTCAGATATCTCTATCATTTGTCTTAGGAGAACAAAACGAGATTTATACGCACAGTACAACTTCATCAAGATGACTGTGCCATATAACTCATGTGTATCTCCTAGATATTTTCAAAGTTATATTTTGGTCCAAAATTGGTAGTTTGTTAACTTTCAAATAAACAAACAAGCAACAATTTAGAGATTTAATTACCTATAGCACCAACTAAGCCTCAAAATAAACTTCCATTTATTTAAATCTCTTCCAAAAATATTTATCCAAATATTCATATACATATCTCACTGGTCTAAGGATATTCACAAAACATTACGAAAGATTTCTCATTTCCAAATCATAATAAAAGGATCAAAATAGATGTTATTTAAAATAGAGATAAGGATAACTTCAAACATTATTCCTTCGGTGTTAAGTGTTGAACAAATGCTCCATACCACCTTGATTAAGAAGGTAAGTTAAGGGAAATCCAAATCTCAAATTATTTAATTAATTGCTTCTATAAATCTTTTTAATAAATCTCCTTCATTTACGAATCCTCTTTTACTTAAATTACAAATCCATTTATAAAACACTTTATAAATCTCCAAGCTTATTTATAAGACACTTTTATAAATATCAAAACCACATTTATAACTTTGTATAATCTCCAAAATCATTTATGAGACTTCTTTTATAAACTTTATTTATTTAAAAAAACTTCTTAAATAAATTTTTAATCAATAAACTTCCTGTGATAAAGTCAATTATTCGAAACACCTTTAAATAAACAAGTTATCATTTAGAAACATTATTCATTAAATTTATCTTTAAATCACATTAGCAAAATAATGATTTTAAACAATCATTTTAAAAAGTATTCGGTTAACTTCAAAGACAGTTTAATAAAATCATTGCTTAAATATGCATTAAATATCATATTTAAAAATGATAATAACTTTATACCCTTTGCAAAAAGGAGAAAACAAAATATTTGACTTCACAAAATCAGATAGAAGCCTAGTGACCATAATGGTTTATTTAATTGAGTTTAACTTATCTATGTTATAATATGGTGTTTACATAAGAAGCGGATATGTAAATGGAATCATCCAACAATAATCAAATCAACATATAGGTAAGATGTCTAAGTTACTATAATGACAGACAGTGATTTGTTCGGCTAAACACATGCCCAAGTTAATATAATCCTAGAAGGTATTTGGTTCTTCTAATAGATGTCAGATATAACCAAACTAACAGAATAGTGATTTATTCTGCTAAACAAATGTCATTGGGTTTCATTTGAGATTACTTAAGGGTAATCGACAAAGAAATTACGTGGGTTAAAAATATTCTTAAAAAAAGAGTCACTTTAATACAAAACCGATATTCGGAAATAAAATGGTTTAGAACTTTAGAACTTTTATTTAAAAATTAAATAATAATTAAACTCATTACTTAGTAATAATCAAATATTTAAATAATAATTAAATAATAATAAACTATTAAATAAATAATTAAAAATAATCGTCCTTAAATAAATAAATAAATAAATAATAGTTAACCTTTAAATAAATAATTAAATCATAATTAATCTTAAATCAATTATTAAATAATAATTTAAACATAAATAATAATTACATATTATTGAATATTAATAAATTAATTAAATAACCCTTAATTAAAACCTAAATATTTAATTAAACATTTATTTAAAATAATTTAATTATAATTAAGTTTTAATTAAAACTTAACTTAAATTAAACTTGATTGATTATGATTAATAATTTTAAACCCTTTTAAAATAAATAATTAGTTAATAATTACTCTTTATAAATTAATTAAAATATTAATTAATCCTTAAAAAATTAATTAAATAATAATTAACTTTTAAATAATTAACTAATTATAATTATCTTACTTAATTATTACTAATTACTTCACTTAATTATTAATTAACTTTTAATTATTCTTAATGAAAAAATTAGTTAATTAAATTTTAAACTCATATTTAATTAAAACATAACAACCTTTATACTTGATTAATATTTTGAAAACGATTTCAAAAACAATTATGTGAAAAACACCTTTATTTAAAATGTTGATTTTTCCCGAAGTGCATTCATAGCATCTATCGCTACGATGCGGTAACTTAAGATTAATTTTTAAGTTACTATCTTCCAAACTCCTTTACTTTAACTTTGTTCCATTATGAATATAAGAAAAGGATTTGAAAAAAAACTTTGAACTTTAGCTTTTAAAACAATATAAACCACCATTTTTCTAAGTAATTTCACATCTTATTTAACATAACAATGTTAACAAGTTCACATACAACATCATATTCAAGTTCGCATACAACATCATATTCAAAATTCACAGATAACATCATACTCAATTCTCGATTTCCAAACAATGCTAAAGTTAGACTTTGATTCAAGTCCAATTTCCATCTCATATCAACAATGTCTATAAACACAAAACACAAATAATCTAACATAATTCAACACATCGTAAAAATAATTTCTTTAACGCATACCAAAGGTTAAAAAAATTTAAGTTAATAAACAAAGTTCACTCACCAAAACCATCCAAACTTTCACCAGAACTAGAACGGAACCTAGTTCCGTGCTATATGCTTTAAAAAATGAAGATTTGGTGGCCTTAAGGCCTTAAGTGGGTTTAGCCAAGGTATGGTACACATGGTCCAAAGGGGTGGAGATCGACCTTGAAAGGTGGACGGACTTCAGATCATCATCGAATTCACAAAAGTCGAACTCGAAAATGGTTCATCTTCCAACAGATTTTTTGACAAGTTGCTCATGGAATTTGAATAAGTTTTCAAATGGAAAGTTCTTGAAAATTCTTCTCCTACAATTTAATTTTTTTTACTCAATTTGGATCTGTTTTGAGGGAGATATGGTCAAAAGAAGAATAGATAGTTTCGGACTTGAAAGTCTGGGTTCGAAAATACTTTCCAAAGAAATGAGAATTGGACATGACTAAGCTCAAAATATGAAGAAGTGGTACACATGAAAGTTGTACCCACCAGAATTTTCTACATTTAAAAAATAAATCCTCTATTTGGATAAGATATGAGAAAAATATGGTAGAACGAAGATGAGGCAAAATCAAAGAAATGAAAGGAGTATTTATAAGCAAGAAACAAAGTAAATTATCTTAATGCCCTTGGTCCTTTACCCACCACCTCCTTTTTCCACCTTACCATGACCCCTTGCACTATGTATCTCATGCCCACACTCATGTTCCCCTCCTTTCTCCTTGTTCCAACATGTTTAAATGTATTTTTGTAGTTAAGTTTCACGTGATGTGAAATTTTCTTTTTCATTTATTTATAAAATGAAACATATATTATTCTAAATATATATAATATTATAATACATAACCCTAACTTATAAATGTATTTGAATATTTATACTCTAGAGTTAACAATGTTCCGACAACTTTTAGTCGATAAAAAGTCGAAAATTCAAAAAACGAATTCTGATCACATTTTCGACTTTTCTTCAAACTAAATATTTTTATAAACAAATTTGAAAAAAATATTTCACCATTATTATTTATTATTTAAAAGAGTTTTATTTTAATTATAAAATCTATTATTTGACTATTTAAAATTAATTAAATATTCGCAAATCAAAGCGATGAAATTTTCGAGTCGTTACACATTTTATACTTGTATTTATCTTTAAAACATTCTTTTATATATTTGAGACAATATTTGGGTAAATTCGACAGTCGATTAAGCGACTATCTAGTTAGAAACGATTGCTTATAGAAATCATGATTCATATACTTAACTCATTTTCGATATTCCAACTTAACTATTCCTCGTCCAAGAGTAAAGCCAGGTAAGTTAGAGTACCGGTTGCATAGCAAAGCCTTTCCTATTTACTTTATTTTTGAATCTTATAAATAGATAAATCTACATCATTGGCTTTTAGTATTAAGTATAGAATTTATGACTTCCATAAATGAGTAAAAAAAACAATATGATTAACACCTTTCTAATATTCTCGACTTAAGTAATCCTCGGTCAAGAGAGAGGCCAGTAGGTTAGAGCTCTATTGCTCATATTCCTACTCGACATCAATCTTAACTCTTATAAATATATCAGTCTACTTCGTCAGCTTTTAGCGTTAAGAAAAGTTAATGACTTTTCAAATAGATGGGTAAATAATGAGATTAACACATTTCTGATATTCCAACTTAATTATTCCTCGTTCAAGAGGGAAGCTAGTAGATTAGAGTTATATTGCTCATATCTCTACGTTAAAATATTGTCAATTACCTTTTGAGAATTTTCAAATACTTTAAAAGTACTTGTAAATAGGTTGTAAGTATCTCTGTAAAATATCACTTGAAAATAACTAATTCATAATTTGATGAAAATCATTTTTTATATTTTAAAACCTCAATGCTTTAAAAATACATATATAACTATTAATAATATATTTAAACTTCAATCCAACTTTAAAAAACTTTAAAATAGGTTAGAAAACATCTATATAAATATTACAGAAAAATACCAAATTAAATATCATTTCTAAACATTTAAAACCATAAGCTGCTTACTACAGCATTTATAAATATTGTTAAAAGTTTTTGTTAAAGAACACATTGAAATGCACAATCTTTGTGACTAGTTTTAAGCACTTAAAAAAACTATTCAAGAATGGAAATTTTTTATAATAAGTACCACCCTAAGGGTACTTAAAAAGCATGGAAAGAAACCTCTAAGAATATATTCCACTTACGGTATTTATAACCACATTTGTGCTTCAATTTTCATAACTTTGGTTCACAATTTCTATAACTTTCCAAACCATTTGTTTTCTATATAATACGCTAAAATATGTGTACAAAAAAACTAAATCATTTCATCCCAAATTAATATCATAAATATCCAATTTACACAAGTTAAAGTCAAGGGATATCGAAGTGCACTTATAGCGACTATTCTCATAGCAAATACTTTCAAACATGCTTCAATTCAACACATAATCCAAACAATCTTTTAAACATTAATTTAAGGCCACACCACATGTTTAAGAGGATAATAGATGTTATGTTATATAATATAAAATAGTCATTTGCTTTCAAAAACAAGAGGGTTCCAAAATTTATAACTGTACTTAGTTAATGTTACTTTAACTTTATATTCCAAACATAACATATGTATGTACACAATATATACAAACAAGGTAGTGAGATAAATCACTTAGATCCAAGCCAAACACAGGCTCAAGCACAACCAAACTCAAGAACACTTCCTACCATCACCTTGCAATCATCTTCTTCCTTCCTCCTTTGCTTAAAACTTGCTTTTCCAAGGTAATTTTGCCTTTATTGCCCACAGCCATCACTTGAGGGAGGAGCATGGCTTTGCTTCTTCCAATTCTAACTAGGTAAAAGGTGTTGTAATATTATCCGAAGGCTTATGGAAAAGTTTGAGTGGATTAGGAGTTGATTTGCAATATTTTTTTAGAACATAAGAGAAGACGAAGAGATTAAAGGGGCTTGCTTTTGCTTGTGAATTTGTGATTATTTGTCAAGGGTATTCCCCTCCTTACATAGGCTCTAGATGGTGTTGCCTAAGCTTGTTCTTATTCCTCTCTCATGTCATAGAGGCCTTACCTCCACACATGCCCATCACTTTCCTTTATATCACTTCACTTTTAAAAAGGTACTTAAATACCCTAAACATGTTAATATATCTTGTCCAGTTGGAAGTTTCTAGGAAGTTCTATTTGCTTTATGAATAAAACTATTAATTAGTTCTAATGTGTTCATTTGATCATTAGACAAGTGCACAAGAGTTCGAATAACTTTGAATAAAAAGCTATTTATTGATAAACTTATTTTCGATTGCATTATCGGTTTTTCTTCGAAAAATTGATTTTTGAAAATGAATTTGAAAACAATTTTTCGATCACTAATTATGATTTAAAAGGGGTTTAAGAATGTTATTAAATCACTTTAATAACATTTAATCCAATGTTCAAATATTTAAATAGTTAAGATATTTAAATACGAAGTGTTCGAAATTTCAAGTCGATACATTAGTAAACTTAAATAAAATATTAATTTTATTTAACAGAATGTTTAGAAAAGTTATAAATGAATTTAGACAATATAGGTCCCTTAAAGGTCCAATAATGAATATTTGAAATGTACCATATTACTCCATGGTGAGTTGCTCCAGTTCTAACAATGGAAATGGAAGCCTTATAGCCTGTGCAGTCTAAATTAGTCATGTTAGAACTAACTAATTATGCTCATAACTTAGATAATGGTATGTCTAGAAAGGTAGTATTGAAGGATTGGATATGGGTAGTCAATTACTCTACCACACCTGACTGCCAACCTGACCATGACAGATATATAAACCCAAATGTTGCCCCTAATAGAAAAGGCCCAATATGAATTGGGCCTTAGGCTAATTTTTTAAAAAAAAAAAATCTAAAACATATATTTTAAATTTAAAAGTTAAATTTAAAATAATACATATATATTATAAAAGTATAATATAATAAAACATTTCAAAGTGTTTGAAAATATATATACATAAGTCAATTTCAAAATAAATTTTACTAATAAGGTTAATAAAAGAAATTAATTAAATAAGTTAATAAAATAAATATAATATGCATGTATAATATATAGTGATATATGTTATGTTGTCTTGAAATGTTTTAAGACAGTATAAGTATACATGTGTGCATATAAAATAATTTTCAAAACTAACAAAATTTAATTAAATCTATTTAATTAAAGTTGATTAATAAATTAAATACATATATATACATACATATAAACACACACGCATGTGTATTATTATAAAGGTTATAATATATAAATATTTAACATGATATGTTAAAATTGGATAATAAACAGTTAATTAATTAATTATGCTTTAATTTATATAGTGTTATACATAAGATTATTGCACAAGATAACTAAAACATAAAATTATATATGATGAAACTTATAGTATATGAATGTATAAATGGAAGATGGAATGTTATAAAAACACTAATTAGACTTAATGAATAAATACGTATGTAAATGTATGTATATCGTGATTATCGATGTGTTCGTCGATTGAATCAATATGGTACTTCATTAGAAATACATTATTCCACAAGTTGATATCACTCTATATAATATATTAAAGTTTGTGAATCTTTAGTATAATGTTGTCCTCTACCATACATATATATATGTATACATATATTAATAAATTACTTGCATGCTCCTTAGTTGTTGAGAAAACTCAAGCTAGGGATGTTATGTATTATATTATTACTATATTGAATAGATGAGGTAAGATTACTATATATTTGTTGAGAAAACTCAAGGTACATATACTATATTCAGGCCGTCGTCTTATGGTATGTACGAGTGAATAATTTCATTTCGATTTGTTGAGCAAACATGAGGTCAAAGTGAAATTAGGACAAGGTACTATGGGTTAGGATTTATATGTGATACAACTGATAAGGAGTTATCCATCATCTGTTGAGCTATGACTTGTTGAGAAAACTCAAGGTCAGAATTCTAAGACAGACGAGTTCTAGCACCTACTAGTGAAGTCGAAAGACTTTTATGTTTTGACTTAGAGTTTGGTGAAATATAAAAGAGCAACGGGAGCTTATTAGTAAAATGAAATGTGAAGTTTAACGTTACTAATATTATAAAAACATCTACTATGATATTGTTCTAATAATTCATCGATAAAAACTTGTAGAAAATGCCAACTCCAAAACTATTTTCAAAACACGACAAGCTTACTAGACCCAACTATGTTAATTGACTAAGAGCGACTAAGATAGTGTTGACTTATAAGCATCTTTGGCAGTCTATTACCTATGATCCTAAAGAACAACCATTGATGATGTGGACGAACTTAGAGCTGCTTATGAGAAATAGGTTTCAAACCTAGAGATCACCAAATTTTCATGTTGTTTATGCTAAACAAATCATTGTAGAGGCAATATGAAAAGCTGTTTGTCAATGAGATATTTAATAATCTCAAAGCTCTATTTACTCAACTATCATTTCTGTAAGGCATGAGCTTATAAAGAAATTGTTCAATACTAAAATGACTAAAGGACAGAAAGTAAACGATTACGTACTGATGATGAAAGACATATTAATAGGCTTTCACAATTGGATATAACGATAGGCAATGAGTTACAAGTTTATTTGATCCATGGTTCTCTTACATCTCAGTATGAACCGTTCATACCGAATTAAAATATGAACCGGTTGAATGTGAATCTCATGGAGCTCCTTAATATGATAAGGTCAGTTAAGTCTACATCTAAGGATCAAGGGACTATGCTTGCCGTAAAGGGTGGTGCATCATCTTCGAAAGGTTCGAAGAAGCAGAAGACGGTTACCAAGAAAAATAAGAAGACTACTCCTACTGATAAGGGCGGACTATCATATGAAAGGTCGTGGGAAACAGAACTGTCAAGGATACTTAAATATGGTTAAAGAAAAGAAGCATAATATTTTTGAAGTTCCATCATGTACATTTATGATTCAAGATTGTGTTGCAATCAATAAATTATATTGGATTTTAGATACTGGATCATAAAATCATATTTATGTTCAATACAGAGGCTTAGGAACCGGTCGTGTGGCAAAAGGGGCAATGAGGCTTCAATTTACTGATGGATCCACTGTAGATGCAACGACAATTTGAGACTCTCATTTGAATTTTCCAAGCGGATTTTTTTTGATATTAAATAATTGCTATTTTGTTAAAGGATTTATTTATGGAATTATTTCTATGCCTAGACTGTATAAGGCTGGTTATATTTTTCACTATGTTAATAATATTATTTAGATCATTTTAGATGGTAATAAAGTCTGTGATGGTATTTTAGAAAATGGCATTTATGTAATCAATACAAATTATGTCTGTGAAAAATTCATCAAATAACAATATAAGTAATAATTATCTTTGGAACTGTAAGCTGGGTCGTATAAGTGAGAAACGATTGCACAAATTAAAAAATGAAGGATTTCTCATGTCACTTGATTTTGAACCATTTGACATGTGTGAGTTGTGTATTAAAGGAAAGATGACCAAGCATCCCTTCAGTGGGACTAACGAAAGAGTTGATAAACTTTTAGATATTGTACATAGTGATGTATGTGGTCTGATGCCTATAATCCCTAAGGATAATAATTCTTACTTTGTAACCTTTACTGGTGATTTCTCGAGACTAGGATATGCGTATCTTATGATGAAAAATTCTGATGTCTATGTGAAACTTATTCAATATAAGAATGAGGTAGAGAACCAGATAAACCATTAGATTAAGATTCTTCGATCTGATCGAGGAAGTGAGTATGTTGGATAGGAATTCCAATTGTACTTAAAAGATAATGAGATTATCTCTCATATTACTCCACTCTATAGTCCACAACAAAATGGTGTGTGGGAGCAAAGGAACCAAATCTTATTAGATATGGTTCATTCCATGATGAGTAAGGCTAAGTTACCTCTGTTCTATAAGGGACATGCGATGTAAATCGCAGCGCATATATTGAAATTGTTGCCCACTAAATCTGTGCCTAAAACACCATATGAGATATGGCATGGTAGAAACGTCAACTCAAATTTGAAGGTGTAGGGTTATCTGGCCTATGTTACGAACATTTGTTTGAATAAGTTAGAGGCAAGATCAATACTATGAAAATTTATACGATATCCCGAAAACTCAATAGGATATATATTATACAATATCAAAGAACAAAAGATTGTTGTCTCTTGATAAGCTGTCTTTTTAGAAAATGAATTGCTATCAAAGGAAATTAATAGTAAGTTTGTAGAGTTGGATGAGATCCACGAAGTTAACACTGAGGACGAACTAGTGGGAGAACTGAGTTAACCCGTATACAAAAACACACAATCTATTAAAAGGTCTAGTTGGAAATCTCCACACTAGAGAGATACTATGGTTTTCTCATGGATAGCTAGAAGAAGGACGTTGTCTTAGATGACGACGCTACTCTATCTTTCCAAAATCCATAGAGCAAAGACTCTGCACTTTAGCTTGGAACGATGAAATTCGAGATGGATTCCATGTATGGAAACAAAGTATGGACTTTGTCAGACGTACCCAAAAGGATAAAACCCAATGATGGCAAATGATTTTTAAGAATAAGCTAAATGCAAATGGACAAGTAGAGATTTATAAGGCTAGGTAATTGTGAAAGGATTTCATCAAATTCAAAGTGTTGATTATGATGAGACTTTTTCACCCGTAGCCATACTAAAAGCCCATTCGGATTATGTTGGTCATTATTGCATTCTATGACTATGAAATATGGAAAATGGATGTAAAGACATCATTTCTAAATGGTGATTTAGAGGAGACCGTCTATATGTCGCGGCCAAAGGGTTTTGTGGTCAATAGGAGTAAGGGAATGGTCTGCAAGTTGTTAAAGTCCGTGGACTCAAACAAGCTTCAAGGAGATAGAACAACTATTTTGATAAGGTAATCAAACAGTTTGGTTTCTATCAAGACATAAAGGAAACATGCATATACAGGAGGAATAGGGCAACATTATCATATTTTTAGTGCTATATGTAGATGATCTTCTGTTTATTTGCAATGGCACTTCATTGTTGCAATTAATGAAAGCTTGGCTTTTCAAGAACTTCTCCATAAAGGATTTGGAAGAAGCAGCCAATATACTACATATAAAGATCTATAGAGATAGATTTAATAGGCCATTGGGAGTTTCCCAATTCTTGTGCATAGATACTAGTGAAGAGGTTTAGTATGGAGAATTCTAAGCATGGAAATGTTTCATCACGATTTGGAATCGTCATTTTTGGGAAGGACGCTCCACATACTGGTAAGAAGAAAAAGCATATGAATAAGATCCACCATGCTTCAACCATATGATCTATAATGTATGCTATGTTATGTACTAGATCGGATGTGACATAGCATTAAGATGCCTAAGCTAATGCCAGTTTAATCCTAGAAAAAAAGAATGGACAAATATAAAATATATACTGAAGTATTTAAGAAATACCAAGGACTTATTTCTCATATATAGGAATGGAGACCTCCTTATGAAAGGGTATACTGACTCTAGCTATCATTACGACATTGATGACAGTAAACCAATGTCTTTTTATATTTGTACACTTAACGATAAGGCTATTAATTGGAAAAGTTCCAAGTAAGAAATAGTAGCTGATTCAATTATGGAGGCAGTCTGGATGCATAAGTTTTTAGGTGAGCTCGAAGTGATTCCCGATACCAAGAGTCCGGTGGCAGTGTTCTATGACAACAATGTAGCAATACAGATCACACAGGAGCATAAAGCACATAAGAATTCATGGCATATTCTTTAAAAGTTTTATCTCGTTAAAGGGTTCGTTAACAAGAAAGAGGTTATGATACAAAGTGTAGATACTAAGGACAACATAGCAGATCCATTCACTAAGAGTCTAGCTTAGTCAGCTCTTGAGAAGTAATCGAAAGGATGAGATTGGGATTCCATAATTAGCACTAAGTGCAAGTGAGACATTGATAAAGTTAAGGGTATGCCCTAGGGGAAATTCTATAATTTATTGTAAATTATTAACTCTATAATCAATTCCTGTATGTAATAAAAGTTTTTTTCTTTATATTATATTTTTTTTCTATAGTGTGTAGCAAATAATTAAATTTTTAGTTAAAATATATGTAACAAAAAATCCATAATTGTTGTGTTTATGATAGTAGTTACAAATGGCTATAATCATGGGTATTATATCGTAATATATAATAAACACATCTTTATAAATATTCCTGGTCAAGATGTACCAAGACTGGATACCAAAGCATCTATTGAGGCGAATACATAATGCTCTCTAAATGTTTGGCAATGTATTACTCATGACTGTTGGAGGCACCAAGAGGTTACATGCTTATAGTTATTTGATAACGATGAAATGACTCACTAGATAGTTTTATATTATTTAATATAACAAAGGTCAAACGGAAAATATTGATGCGACTAATTTACACAGTTCTCTTGACTTAAGAATATTATTGATTGTCAATATAACATCTTCGCTTTGATTATAGTCAAATTGTGAGAGGGCATCTATCAAACGACTGTAGTGGGTCTAGAGGAAATATTGAAAGTGAAACACTATTCAAGGGAGGATTCGTCTCCTTAGTTATATGAGGTTACTATCACGTTCAACTTAAGTCAACTCAAAGTCAAAATCTTTGGCCAGAGTAGTTTGGTTAATAATTATTATTATTATTAAACCAATGACTTCGTGTTTGGACAATAAAGTTGAATATGGATGATATTAGAATTTCAACCATTACCAAATTCCATAAGTCCAAAGTGATATAGTTTTGATGAAGAGAATTATGTGTAAATAATTGTCATCACTGGGTGATGCCTACAAATATAAAATTGGATTTTATCGATACAAAGTAAGTGATAAATATGGTCATAATGTCACATCACCTTCTTTGTAAAGTGCAAATGTTAATATTTGAATTGTTCGGTGTTAATCGTTGACCAAATTTACACCTAAGAGTCACATAACTAAAACGTTGAATACTCCTTTTTCCACTGATTCAATTAATTTGTTATTTCTATAAATTAATTAAATTACCAAATACGTATGAAATATTATTATAAAATTTTATTTGATATGTTGGAAAATATTAAACAGTGTGTTTATAATATATATAAATATATTGATCGATATACGATATCGATGCAGGTTCAAATTGGATTCGGATGTAGCAACTATTGTTCGGGTTTGGACTGGTCTTGGGGTGCATAAGGGGCATGGTATTATTTAAGCTATGATAGGAGCGTGAGGGGCTGACCATATTATGGTAGAGAGGAAGAAATTTTGAATTAAAAAGAGAAGGAAATTGTAAGAGAAATAAGTGGATCTCGATCCACATTTCGCTCCCTAGTCTCTTTTTTATATAATCCATTTAACCCTTACTTTGAACATACTTTTTCGCACTCTTCCTTTGCTATTCATATCTGGCCGCCATCACCTTATAACAACCCCAATAATCCGAGCACTAATTCACATCAATTTGCTTCGATTCGATCATCGGTGGTAAGGCAATCCGAAAGCTGGCAACTTCGGGATTAAAATTTGATTCTAGGAGTTCACTTCTTCATTCAACGTGTGAGCTTTGTGCTTTGGTGAAGTGCATTCTTCTAGTTTACTATCATATATATATATATATATATATAATCATTGTTCCATATATTGCTTTGTTAGAAATATCACAAATCGATATATCGATGAATTGTCACATATTAATGGTTTTATATATAAATGTGTGTGTGTACTACAAAAATTATGTATATTTGCTTATATATGCTCTCGGGTTGAAAATAAAAATAATTGTTTTTCAAATCCATAATAATAATACATTAAATGATTTTAAATATTAAATCTAAATTAAAAGTTTAGTAAAATATAATATATTTTTTAAACATTTACAAAATTTATTTTTGAAGGCTTTCGGCAATAAAAAAAATTGATTTTTTGGATATTTATCATACACACACACACAAAAATATATACTATTATTTAATTCAAAATTGATTATATAAATAAAATATATTTATTTATAAATAATAAAAAATTCTATAAAAAATTGATATAATATAATATATACATAATGGTTTTGAAAATAATTTTTTAAGAAACATTTATTAGTTGCGTATGGTTTTTAATTAATTATAAGTTTTTAATTAATAAATTACCTAAAACCAAAAATCAATTAAAAAATTTATTTTTTTCTCCAGTCGAAAGCATCAGAAAAATATATATTTAATTATAAATTATATATATATATAACTATATTAGTTATATATTTATATATAATATGTATTTAAATTAATTTAAAATAAATATATACAAACAAATAAATAATTTAGTTCGAATTTCATATTATAAATATTCTAAATAATTTTACAAACTAAGATTTAAAATAATTTTATAATTTAATTATATATATGTATATGTGTGTGTGTGTGTGTGTATGTATTTTAATAAATGCTTTATGTAAATAATTTGCAGCCAATATTTTATAATTATATAATTATATTTTCACACACATATAGACACGCACATATATATTTAAATTAGTTTATGCATACATATAAACATACATTTAGACAATCCATTTGTGTATATGAGGGGCTAACATGTCTATTATGGTGTAAATCTCAATATCTACATATGGGCATATTAAACCATGTATACATTATCTTTTGTACGTGCGTACACACCCCTAAGTCTATACACATTAATAAAATATAATACAAATTATATAAAACAAAACTTTGTCAATAAATTTAAATAAATATTAATTTTATTTGACAGAAAATTTAGAAAAGTTCTACATGAATTTAGATTACATAGGCCCATTAAAGATCCAAAAATGTAATTTTTTTAAATTTACCAAATTACTCCATTGTAGACTGGCACAGTTCCAACGGTATTACCTTGATACTTTATATTTGCTCGTATATTCTATTGTTATCTATGAGATAACCTTGTCTACCAAGAGATGCCTTGCTAGTGCGGGATGAATATTTGGCTTGAATATGTTTTCTTGTTATTTACGCTTTATGTTAAATAAGACAAGAACCTGGACATGTCTACTAAATGATTATATGAGGGATAATCATGTTGGTTGAGCATACCCATATTTATGTATCAAGGTATGTTGATTTGTGTAAGGATGTAGGATTGTATCACCCTGCCTTAGTCATGGGCTATTTGATGCGTTGATCTACCTGTACATTCTTATGGATGATGATTTATGTGCATGATACATATGTGAGATGTTATACTTGGAGATGTTCTTTTCCCATCATTGTTTTATTACTTCATACCATGCTAGTTACGTTATATGCTAATATGTAATCCTAAACATAGTTTGACATGTTCATTATTTATATAATAATCGGGTTAGTCCGAAATATTTTAAGTTCAAGGATGAAGTGGCCAACTTATGGTCATTGGGTATACTTTAAAAGGCTAGTTTATTGGTTAAATTATGTATTATATAGCCTCATGTATATAAATGTTGATGTTAGGAGAGGTTGTATGTATTGGGCATATGTCATGAATATATTTTAGGAGATAATGAATATTTGACCCATTTATGCATACCATTTTGGACATGTATATGATATCCATTACCTTGTATCGTTGTGTATTCAATAACTCTAAGTGCTCTGATTTTTATATTGTTATTATTCTATAATGGAAAGCGCATGTGTTTGTTTATTTAAGTCGGTACCGAGTAGATATAGGTGAGTTGTATGTGATTTTTTTTAAACATGTACCAGTGTTAGCCCAAATGTAACGATCCGTAAATTTTAACTGTTTTAATAACGTAATTAACTGATTTTTTTTTATTTTATAAATAATAAATTTTGAAAAATAAAACAGAAAGAAGGGAAGAATGTATATTGCTTCAAAAAATTTCTCTTCTTGCGCGAACCGTTCGCCTCTGTATTTTTCTCCTCGCCCATGCATGGCAGCCGCATCCACCTTCTCATCTCCTTTCTCGAATCTCACCCTCCAACACGTCAGCCTCTGCACCTTTCCTGCCTCCGCCACTCGCCTCTAGCCTGTCACCCTCCAATAGCCGAGCTCCACCTAACCAACGCCTCCACCATACATGCGCACCCTACCACAAGCCCACCTCCATTCCCGCTGTGGCCTCCTCTCCGCCAACATCAACCACCACACAAGCCTCGCACAGGCGGCGCCTCCAACCAAACCTAGTCCACCCTCATCCATGGCTGCGTGTCACTCAACCTCGTCTCCTCTTTAATAATATAGGCAATGTATTTTCGGTTGTTATATATTGTTTTTTTTGTTTTCTATATATATATAAGTTTATAGTGATGTATGTATGAGTATATATATTTTGAAGTTATTTGAATAAGCCATGAGTTTTATGTTGTGTACAAATATGTGCACATATATATATATATATATATATATATATATATATATGTTAATATATGCAATTTTTATAACTTGTTGTTTGTATATATAAGAGTATATAGGTTTGAATATGTTCTGTTGAATTTGTATATATTTAAAGTTTATATTAATTATATGTGTAAGTTATAGAATATGCTATGGGTATTGGCAGAGTTCATATAGGTATATATATCCAGAACATTTATCTATTGAGCTTTAAGTTCAAGGTGAGTGTATATATATATATATATATATCATTTTACATATATTTATGTTAGTCGTAAACATATAGTTACAGCATTTTATATTAATGTAGTAATATATATATATTTGTTTGTTTAAGTGAGTTAGCCGGGTTTTATAATATTGAACTTAAAATTTTATATATATGTGTCAAAGTCATGTTTTATAAAAATAGGTTATAGTATGTTTATGAAGGAAAATTTTATATGTTGTAAATGTTTCCAGATGGTTGCATATCAGCTTACAAAAATTATCTCAATTTATTTTATAAAAGTTTGTTTATTTTATGGAACATATGTTTACGGTATGTGTACATATATGAATTTATATATGACATGGTGTTTCCTCATCTTTGCGTGTGTCAGTCATATGTTTAAAGTATATATGCTAGTTTGATAAAGTGATGTCAGTAATAATATATTTGTTTATTTAATTTTTTGTTCTCTGTACATATACATACATACATATATATATATATATACATATATAAAGTTAGTTTATATATATTACGAAGTTCTAATGTTTACCAAATAGTGTGTTCAATTTTGCATAAATATTGCTTTACAAATATTGTTAAGTATTATTTGAAAATATAAATTATATTGACTTCTAAATATATGTGTTTAAGAATAATGATTTTTAATTACAGATTTATGTATACTTTGGTCTCGAATATATGATTTTATATAAATATTGCTTTACAAATATTGTTAAGTATTATTTGAAAATATAAAATATATTGACTTTTAAATATATGCATTTAAGAATAATGATTTTTAATTATATATTTATATATCCTTTGATCTCGAATATATGAGGCTTTAAAATATAATATATTTTATTTTATTTATATGTGCTTTAAATGGATACTGATTTTAACAAATAATGTATATATCTTCAGTTTATATCAAAACTGATTTGGTATGTTTTCATCGGTTATTCTTTATCAGCTTTGACCATCAAATTCGTGCCAATCTTGATTTGCTTTGAAATTCGTGCTTGGATTCGTTACTCATTTTTAGTGTCATATATGTTGTCACTCTGCAAGTTCCCTGTTAGTATAGAATTTTCTATGGGTTGAAATGATACATACTCAAATGATCTTGTAGAATATGAGAAAATCGTTATGGGTTGAAATGATAAACCCAAGCGATTTTCATTTGAATTGAATTTGGGATTGCGGGTGGAAATGATATATACCCGTACATAATCACGGATTGAAATGATAAATATCTGTATCACTTGACCATAGGATAGAAAACTATATATAGACACCATTGGTCTATATATAAACATTTTGAAATTGATTTCTATGGTTTTGGAAAGAAATATATGGTTTAGTAAATATTAAGTTTTAATATATTATATAATTGTATTTTATAAAGTTTAAATACTTGATTTTAAAGTTCTACTTTTGAAATTGTTTGGAACTATAAATTAGTTTTGAATTTGTGGAATATTTAAAGCTTTGAAATATACTGAAATTGAAATGGTTTATTTTGTGGTTCAAATCTGTTTTTGAAATCGATATAATTTGAAATGATTTATTGATAAACTGAATTGAATTGAAATTGATGATTTGAGATTGGATTAAATTTGAATTTTGAAATTCGAGTTGATTTGGAATCAATTTGTGAAATTTGAGGAAGTTATTTTATTATATAAAGTATTTTTAAATTGTATATAAAACTATTTATATACTTTACTTTATAAATTATTTTCATATAAACTATTCTATTATAAATCATTTGAGTATAAACTTTTTTTTAAACTTTTTTAATATACTAACTATTTTATTATAAACTATTTTAATCTATAACTACTTTATATAAACTATTTTATTGTATAAACTATTTTATTTTATACCCGATTTTAACATCTAAACCGATTAGGTGGGAAGTGTTATGATTTCCAAAGTATTATGAATTTTAAATTTTGATTTCCAAAGTATCATGATTTCTAAGTTACGATTTCTAAAATGTTATTGTTTCACAAGCTTTATAATTTCGAAAGTGTTATAACTATGAAGTGCTATGATTTTTTAAAATTGATATATTTGAAATGGAAATGATATCGTATTGATATGTTTTGAAATGGAAATGATATTTTGGTGTTTGAAGTATATACTATTTTGAAATGACCGAGGTGTTATAATAACGTTTGGTTGTTAAAGAGACCGGGATCGGATATTGTCATGCTCTCTGCCAGTACCGAAAACCACTTTAACAACTGTGTACGTGGTGGAGATTCCTGAATGAAGTAGGATGGTTTGGTGACGATTTTGTATGGTATTTACGTAACCCTGACTCCCGTGAATCAGCTTGATACGGCTAAAACAGGAGCTATACTGGGCCAAGTGAGGTCATTCCTCCTATCGGACATATTTCTTCGATACCATTCTATTGCTTTTGTGATCTGATTGGGTGCACCCTTTGATTTGGGAGTGTGTCATAAGGTGGGTGATAGAATTGTTATGTGTTACCACCAGGCCGGGAGTGCAAATGGTATATCTACCCTGGCATTGCCTCGAGTACCGTGTCACATGCCCTAGCGCGACTTCTACGAGTTTGTTTTGTACCATACCTATGGGGTGTCCGCTGTGTAAACCTCTCGGAGGAGCGTAAGGTATTGTATAGACTATGAGAATATATATAAAATGTGTTAAGGGGGATATGGGTGACGCCTTAACGCTATTTTAATACCTTTACATTACCATAGACATATTATAATATCGTATATTATTACATAGTAGATAGTTCCACGAATCCTTAGAGGATGGTTATCCCAAACATCCTTTAAGTTACTTGTATTTCAGTTAATATTTCACTTGAGTTGGATTTATTGATATAAGATTGTTAATCCTGACTCGAGTGTTTTGTGTTTTGCTTTATGCTCGAGTCAGACTGAGTGTCACAGCATTTGAGACTCACCTTTGGAGTTGGAGCTTCATTTGGAGATCCATCTATATCTATTCAGCTTTCAGCAATCCAGTGGTTTTGTTCAGATTTGTCATCTGTTTGTTTTCGAGACTATATTGTATTTGATATTCTGTTGTATTTTATTTCAAAGTCTGTTATTTAAATAGTAGCTTCATGAACTACTATTTATCTATTCCACTGCTTATTGTTATATTACTCTGTGTATGTGATTCTGTGGTTGATTTACTTACTGTATATGATGAGTTTTGCGAAATATAAATTAACAATCTGATATTTTGAGCAATTCAAGTCTGACATGTGCGGATGCGAATGGTTGAAAATACCGGGTCGTTACAGCCGGTGTCAAAGCTCTAGTTATAGGCAAAATTCAGCATATATAGTAAATATAATTACAGAATCACTTTCTTTCGAGCTTGAATCTCTTCCTCTTTGATTCGAATATCCTTTGAATTTTTAGAACATTCCATGTTCTAAAATCCATACTGTCTCTCCCTATTCATGTTTTCTTAATTCTAGAGTATCACATAACTCCACTTCGGATGATATCTATAATGAATAAGCGGTTACGCCAATCTTAAAATGATTTGTAAAGGGATGATACTCCTTTACAACGAGCATTGGTTCACCGAAGATTTCTATATCCTCGGTTTTACAATGTTGCTATCTCTTGTTGTACCTTGATTCTATCCTTTGCGATCGAATGTCGATTTGCTTCAGAATGTTGCATTGATCTTATTCTTGAAGTCACAGTTGACCTGGTTAAGGTCGCCCGTGATTTATACAAGTCTATCTATTCTTCTCTCTTTGTAATCATCTTATCTTTGTTTCGAGCTTATCTTCTAGTTATAATTCTTTTTTATTAGGATTCCTCTAAATTTGAATCCTTACCCTTGCTTTGTAATATATTCTTGTATCATCTAGTGAGGGAGTGTATTTGTAATTTATACAAAAATGTTTTATATTGTGTCCTTTGAGTATTTAAGTTTGAATTTTGGGTTTCGATCGATTCATCTGATTAACATTATTGATAGGAACTACAAAACACTTAAATAGAGCAAACTGACACAATAACGTTTTCAAATTTGGTTAATGAAATAAATTTTGTATGATTATATTATATATATATAAGTATAATTTTCTGAGGTTAAATGCTAGAAATGATAACGCTAAAATTTTCGTTTATTGCTTTATTAACATTTCTAAACCATTAACTGTTATTTTATATTATAGGAAATGAAATTCTAAAGCATGGTTTGTAAATTAGATTTGAAAATGAAATCAATTTAAAATAAGGATTTAAGGATTAATTCCCATTACATTTCAAAGTTTGGGTTTAAAATTTTGAAAAGTATTATTATTTAAAGGGTACTTCAAATAGAAATCGTTTTCAAAGGATTTTAAATTTTAAAACCTATACTCTCCTCCATTGTCATTGGAAATATATTCGGTGATGATTGCAGCATCATTGACATTCAATTTCGAGTCTTGAAGTGGAGAGACCACTTAGTAGCTTTGCTATGCTTTTGTTTTGAAAAATGGATTTGATTTGAATTTCTTATGTACAATTTGATTTACAAAAATATATATGTGTATAATTATTTCAAATTAGTCTAAAAGTGAAGCCAGAATTTGAATCTTAAATTTTACATTAAGATATGGTCTCAATTATTGAAATAAAGTGAAATTTTTGAATAATTGGAATATCTAAAATGATAAATGAAATTTGACCAACTTGAAACAGTAAATTTGAATAAAACTGATTTGTATAATCCTAAACTGCATTCTAATATATATAACTTGCCTAAAATATTCAAAAAGGTAAAATATTTATGTGAATGTAATTGAAGGTTATATAAAAGGAATTTAAGAAATAAAAATGTTCAAACTGGGATTTTGCTTGATAAAAATGTTGTAAATAAAGGGAAAATTTGCAATGTATTTAATTACACTCAAAACATTGATATAACTTGCTCAAAAAAGTTTAAAACGTAACTACAATGTAATTGGATAATGTACACATGATATAAGTAACAGGATATTAAAATGATATTTTGTTAAGGAAATTTACTGATAATAAATTAGATAATAAATTGGATAGTGAAAAATTATTTGTTAAATAATATATGGTTATCAAATGTATACACCTAATATATGTTGCAAAATGTGTTAAGTGGAATAAATTAAATGAATAAAAAGAAGACTATGAACTTAAGAATAGTGAACCTGGATTTTAGTGGAATCAACTTAGCTGAAGATAAATGGATAAAATAAATGAGTTAATTTAAAAATGAATTTGTTTGAAAGAAATGTTGATAAAATGAAAGAAAAAAATTTTTAAATTGAAGAACTATTTATTAGTTGAATAAAATTGATTAAACCAAATTGTTGAATACTAATTTATTAAAAAATTTAAATCTATATGGTTTTGAATTTTTGAATTTGAATGTTGAGGTGGGATTAACTATGGTTGATCAAATAGATTCAATAGAAGAGTAAAATAAATAAAAAATTGTTGTGAAAATTTTGTAATAAATGTTAATAAATGGGAAACAAATCAATTGATTAAAAATATATGAAAATGAAACACATCAATATGAACTCAATAAATTTGATTGATTAAATAAAATGAATTGAAATTAATTAATTGAATATAAACCAATTTTAAATAAATGAATTTTATATGGTTTTGGAATAAATTATGGTATATGGTATTTTTGTATTTTAATTTGTCTTTTCTTTCCGGTTGTTCATATTCTCCTACCTCCTTTCTTTTTGAGGATGAAAAGTTTTGAGTAGAGGAGAGTGTAACGACCCGTAAATTTTAACTATTTTAATAAGGTAATTAATTGAATTTTTAAATAATAAAAATTGAAAAAAAAGGGAAGAATGTATATTGCATCAAAATATTTCTCTTCTTGCATGAACCGTTCGCCTCTGTACTTTTCTCCTCGCCCACGCATGGCAGCCGCATCCACCTCCCCATTGCCTTTCTCGAATTTCACCCTCCAACACGTCAGCCTCCGCACCTTTCCTACCTCCGACACTCGCCTCTAGCCTATCACCCTCCAACAGCCAAGCTCAACCCAAACAACGCCTCCACCATACATGCACACCCCACCACAAACCCGCCTCCCTTTCTGCCGTGGCCTTTCTCTCTGCCTACATCAACACCAAGCAAACCTCACGTAGGCGACGCCTCCAACCAAACTCGGTCCACCCTCATCCATGGCTGCATGTCACTCAGCCTCGTCTCCTCTTTAATAATATAGGTAATGTATTTTCGGTTGTTATATATTGTTTTTTTGTTGTTTTTTGTATTATAGTGATATATGTATGAGTATATATATTTTGAAGTTATTTAAATAAGCCGTGAGTTTTATGTTGTGCATAAATTTCTGTATATATATGTTAATGTATGCAAGTTTTATAACCTGTTGTTTGTATATATAAGAGTATATAGGTTTGAATATGTTCTGTTGAGTTTGTATATATTTAAAGTTTATATTAATTATATGTGTTAGTTATAGAATATGCTATGTGTATTGACAGAGTTTATATAAGTATATATATCTACAACATTTATCTATTGAGCTTTAAGTTCAAGGTGTGTGTGTGTGTGTCCGTTTACATATATTTATGTTAGTCGTAAACATATAGTTACAGCAGTTTATATTAATATAGTAATATATATATATATAGGTTAGTTTAAGTGAGTTAGTTGGGTTTTATAATATTGAGCTTAAAATTTTATATATGTGTGTCAAAGTCATGTTTTATAAAAATAGGTTATAGTATGCTCATGAAGGAAAATTTTATATGTTATAAATGTTTCCAGATGGTTGCATATCAGCTTACAGAATTTATCCCAATTTATTTTATAAAAGTTCATTTATTTTATGGAACATATGTTTACAGTATGTGTACATATATGAATTTATATATGACCTGTTGTTTCCTCATCATTGTGTGTGTCAGTCATATGTTTAAAGTATATATGCTAGTTTGATAAAGCGATGTCAGTAATAACATATTTGTTTATTTAAATTTTTCTTCTCTGTGTGTGTGTGTGTGTATACAGATATATATATAAAGTTAGTTTATATATATTATGAAGTTCTAATGTTTACCAAATAGTATGTTCAATTTTACTTAAATATTGCTTTACAAATATTGTTAAGTATTGTTTGAAAATATAAAATATATTGACTTCTAAATATATGAGTTTAAGTATGATGATTTTTAATTATAGATCTATATATATACTTTGGTATCGAATATATGATTTTATATAAATATTCCTTTACAAATATTGTTAAGTATTGTTTGAAAATATAAATACATTGACTTCAAAATATATGTGTTTAAGAATAATGATTTTTAATTATATATTTATATATCCTTTGATCTCGAATATATGAGGCTTTAAAATATAATATATTTTATTTTATTTATATGCACTTTAAGTGGATATTGATTTTAACAAATAATGTATATATTTTGAGTTTATATCAAAATTGATTTGGTTTGTTTTCATCGATTCCTCTTTATCAGCTTTAATCACCAAATTCGTGCCAATCTTGATTTGCTTTGAAATTCGTGCTTGGATTCATAACTCATTTTCGGTGTCAAATCGCTCTAACCTTGGAAGGTGAGCAATTACTCACGATTAATGTTCTTATATTTATTAAATTCGATTTCAATTGAAACGACAATTGAAATATGCTGCTGCTAGTTATTTACATTGCTATATATATATATATATGCTATTATCTATTCACCTATGACATCTTACACCATGATATGTTATTTATTTTATCACTGATGATATATGCTTACTGCTGATTTTTATATTATTGTCATATGTGTTGTCACTCTGCATGTTCCCTGTTAGTATAGAATTCCCTATGGGTTGAAGTGGTGCATACTCGAATGATCTTGTAGAATAGGAGAAAATCGTTATGGGTTGAAATGATAAACCCAAGTGATTTCATTTGAATTGAATTTGGGATTGGGGGTTGAAATGATATATACCCGTATATAATTACGGATTGAAATGATAAATATATGTATCACTTGACTATAGGATAGAAAATTATATGCAGACACCTTTGTCTATATATAAATATTTTGAAATTGATTTCTATGTTTTGGAAAGAAATATATAGTTTAATAAATATTGATTTTTAAGATATTATATAAATGTATTCTATAAGGTTTAAATTCTTGATTTTAAAGTTCTATGTTTTGAAATTGTTTAAAACTATAAGTTAGTTTTGAAGTTGTGGAATATTTAAAGCTTTGAAATATATTGAAATTGAAATGGTTTATTTTGTGGTTTAAATCTGTTTTTGAAATCGATATAATTTGAAATGGTTTGTTGAGAAACAGAATTGAATTGAAAATGATCATTTGAAATTTGATTAAATTTGAATTTTGGAATTCGAGTTGCTTTGGAATCGATTTGTGAAATTTGAGGAAATTATTTTATTATATAAAGTATTTTAAATTATATATAAAACTATTTATATATTTTAGTTTACAAATTATTTTTATATAAATTATTTTAATATAAATCATTTTAATATAAACTATTTTTTAAAACTATTTTAATATACTAACTATTTTATTATAAACTACTTTAACCAATAACTACTTTATATAAACTATTTTATTGTATAAACTATTTTATTTTATACACTATTTCAACGTCTAAACCGGTTAAGTGGGAAGTGTTATGCATCGTATTATGATTTTTAAATTATGATTTCCAAGGTGTTATGATTTCCAAAGTATCATGATTTCTAAGTTAGGATTCCTAAAATGTTATGGTTTTAAAAGCTTACAATTTTGAAAGTGTTATAACTTTGAAGTGCTATGATTTTTGGAAATGAACATATTTGAAATGGAAATGATATCGTATTGATATGGTTTTGAAATGGAAACGATATTTTGGTTTTTGAAGTATATACTATTTTGAAATGACCGCGGTGTTATAATAACGTTTGGTTGTTAAAGAGAACGGGATCGGATATTGTCATACTCTCTGCCAATACCGAAAACCACTTTAACAACTGTGTACATGGTGGAGATTCCAAAATGATGTAGAATGGTTTGGTGACGATTCTGTATGGTATTTACGTAGCCTTGACTCCCGTGAGTCAGCTTGATGTGGCTAAAACAGGAGCTATACCGGGCCAAGTGAGGTCATTCGTCCTATCGGACACATTTCTTCGATACCATTCTATTACTTTTGTGATGTGATTGGATGCACCCTTTGATTTGAGAATGTGTTAGAAGGTGGGCGATAGTAGCGGTTATGTGTTACTACCAATCCAGGAGAGCAAATGGTATATCTATCCTGGCACTGCCTCGAGTGCCGTATCACATGCCTTAGCACGCCTTCCACGAGTTTGTTTTGTAACATACCTATGGATTGCCCTCTGTGTAAACCTCTCAGAGGAGCGTACGGTACTGTATAGACTATGGAAATATATATAAAATGTGTTAAGGGGGATATGGGTAATGCCTTAATGCTATTTTAATACCTTTACTTTACTATAGACATATTATAATAGTGTATATTACTACTTAGTAGATAGTTTCACGGATCCTTAGATGATGGTTATCCAAAACATCCTTTATGTTACTTGTATTTCAGGTTGTATTTCACTTGAGTTGGATTTATTGATATAAGAATGTTAATCCTAACTCGAATGTTTTGTGTTTTTCTTTACACTCGGGTCAGACCGAGTGTCACAGCATTTGAGACTCGCCTTTGAAGTTGGAGCTTCACTTGGAGATCCATCCGTATCTATTCAGCTTTCAGCAATCCAGTGGTTTTGTTCAGACTTGTCATCTGTTTGTATTCAAGACTGCATTGTATTTGAAATTCTGTTGTATTTTATTTCAAACTCTGTTATTTATATAGTAGCTTCATGAACTACTATTTATCTATTCCACTGCTTATTATTATATAACTCTGTGTCTATGATTTTGTGATTGATTTATTTACTGTCTATGTTGAGTTTTGCCAAATATAAATTAACAGTCTGATATTTTGAGCAATTCAAGTCTGACATGTGCAGATGCGAATGGTTGAAAATACCGGGTCTTTACACAAAGTAATTTACAAATGTGACAACCCACTATCACCACATTCTTCTTGTAACCACACTGTATTACTTTGTAATACTCTTTGGTAGTATGGATATAAAGGTGGGGTGTTATAATTTTATATATGTTTCTAGATGCAACTGAACCTAAATGATTTATTTAAATTGGATGATACCATAACACACACACACACACACACACACACACACACATATATTAACCTTCATTAACTAATTAAAGGCCAAAAAAAGTATTATACACACATATATAGTATATATTCCATTTATTTTAAAAGTCACAACAATTGACTTTCATGTATAAACATATTATTTTAATAACATCATTAACATATATGACTCTATTCTATGTATTCGTTAACCATAAGTCACAATAGTTAATTATACACATGTTACCATGTTTCGCCTAAGCTAGATAAATACTTTTAATATAGTTACAATGTTTATATTATGAGTACTAATTAATCAAGATATTAAAACATGTATTTAATTAAAATTAAATTTAATACATTAAATTCATATTAAACTGATAGTAAAATATTATGTTAAACAACAACAAATAAATGATTATCTTAAATACAGGTAAATAAACTAAAAATATGCCCCAAACTCTTTTATTAATAAATACAAAATATGATTTAGTATAAACTTGTTATTTATATACAAAAAATATGATCTTGCGGAAATCAATAAAATGAATTTTTGAGATTCACCCTTTTACCCTCGTTATCAATGCACTCGATCCAACAAAGTGAAGCACTACTTAAGAGAGGATTTGCCTCTTTCGAAATAAAGGATTAGTGCTACCTTAATTGGGAGTCAAATGAAAATAAAAGACTATAAATATCGCAATTCGATTAATAGATAAATTTCTTTGGACTGAACCAAGTGACTTTAGAGTTCACAACTAACAATAGTTATTATCAAAGTATTGACATGGTCTAATTTCTATATATCTTAGTAATGTACTAATGATGTAAACAAAACGTACACAATATCATTGCTTAAGGGCATTATTATAAATATGTTAAAATAAGATTTCACCAAAATAATTTATAATCTCTCGATTCATGCTTGATATCATACTTCAGCAAAATTTGTACAGGCTTTAATACTTAAATTGTTTAAATATTAGTTGAGGACTGAATTCACACTTAAGAGTCTAACAACAGAACTTCAGATGCATTTCACTATAATAAATAATTGTTATAAAATGGAGTAATATTAATATAAATGTTATATCTATATGCATGTATGTATTAAGAAAATATATTTTCTTAGTTAAATATATATTGTTACATAATTTATTTTTCTTAAATAGGGATTTAAAATAATTTGAATAAATAGTGTATTTATTTAAAATGTGCAAATATATTAAAATACAATGGTAGGATCAAAAACCATTTAAAATTCAACTAATGTTTAGTTATAATAATATATTAATATATATTAACGAAATGATGTTTAGTTAGATTTAATGGAAAAGGTTTAATCGGCTTTTCAAGGATATATTTTGGGATATTTGTATTCCTCTTTCTCCCTATGGACAATGGCTCATTATGTCATTACAATATGATGAATAACGTAATTAATGTAAAAAGAAAACTCCTTTGCTAGGTTAGCTAAGAAGGACTTTGCAACTCTCCACAAGATAAAAAAGAGTTTTAAGAAGGAAGAATCTAAGTTTGTTGTGATGAAGGCATGATTTTTCGAGGTAAATATTCCATTTTAATTTATCATATGTATAATTCATAAATAATTATATTTTTATTGGAATATAACAATACATAAACATACTTAGACCATGTCAATTCCTTAGCGGCAAATTCTATTCCAACCCGTGTTTTTACTTAGTAGCCCCCTTTGAAAAAACAATTTTCTGAAGACAAAAATACCCTTAAGAAAGTGGTTGTCAAACATGGATGGTAAGATAACCACGTTGGCGCTTTACGTGGTTGTGTGCTGAACCACGCATTGCCTCTACGTGGTTTTCTATCTAACCTCGTCTTACCTCTACGTGGTTTTCCATCTAACCTCGTCATGTCGGTACATGGTAACCACGTAAGGAAGAAATCACGTGAGGGGCAATTGTGGAAGAAGTTGGGGGTTACTGAGTATCTTTAGGGGTTTACAAGATTTTTCAAAAAAAGGTGGGTTACTAAGTGAAAAGTAGGTTGGAATAGAATTAGCCTTCCTTAGCAATGGCGATTGCGACTTTTCCTTTTTCCATTTTCCCTTTTGTCTAAGCAACTTCGTTTCCTCCACCTTCTCTTCATATTTCCCTCATCTCTCCCTGCCTCGCTTCCGCCTCATCTGCCTCTTACGCCTCCGATGAAGAAGACAAAGCTTGTATCTACAATGTTAGATCTAGTTGGTTACACACGCACTCTGGTGCTTTTTTAATGCCTCTTCTCCGTTGTACCGAGCTTCTGGGTCTCTTCCATCCGCAACGTCTCTACCTGTGCCTCCTTTATCAACATTTTCTATGCCTCTTAATGTCATTGCTGGTACCAATGCTCAGGAAGATGTATGCGTCCCTGCCTTGGTTAAGTCTGGTAATGGTATTCCTTTTTCTGGTCTTTTGATTGATATGAACATTCCTCACTTTGATTCTCCTCAGTTGCCACACAGTCCATTGGTATCAGGTGAGAACCTCTATCTTCGCTCCTAGTATCTGCTAGTAGTTTCTCTTGGTCGACGTCTGTAGTTAGCTTGAACCTTGAACCTAAATTCGATGATGATGTTTTTGGGCAAGGCGTTATTAGTCCCGTTAGTTTGGTTGACAAGTCTTTGGCTAATGCCGTGGAGGGCAGAGATGATCGAAAAAAATGCAGTTGAGGTAGTGGGGATCAAATCATTTGATTTTGGTAAAATTAGTGGCTGCTCTCTTGGTGCTTGTAAAAATGACGAGCTCGATATCCCTATAACCAATACTATACCCTCTATTTCTACACCAAATGAAACACATGCCATTCCTATGGATTCTCCTCCTAGGGTAGCTCCAAAATGGTCGTCATTGTTTTCCAAATTGTCGAAAAATGCAGGTGTACATTCTCCTCATTGTTTTGATAAAGTTAAGATTGAGGGTGTTATGATACCACCGATGGAAGTGATTGAAGTTGGTGTTGATTATTGGAAAGGTTATTTGGTGGGATTCTTCCTTGAATCCAATCCCTCCTGTTATCTCGTTAAAACAAGATGCAACAAGGTTTGGAAGCATAGAGGGGGCAGAGTTACACTTCGATAATGCTATGTTCTATTTTAAATTTACCCATAGTGATGAAAGACGACGTATTCTAGAAGCCGGCTCTATTCTCATAGAAGGGAAACCATTTATTATTACAACCTGAAGTCCATTTGTTGATAGGGCTATAGATCAGGTATTATCTATTCCTGTCCGAGCTCACTTTTCTCACATCCCCTTTGTTCTTCAGCCTCTCATTGGGATTGATTGGCTAGCAGGTCTTGTTGGTAAGTTGATATGTTATGACGCTAACACTATGGCCAGAAAGAGACTGGTTTATGCCAATGCTCTGATTGAAATAACTCATGCCATATCGTTACCTTAGGTGGTAAAATCGTATATAAGGGCCATTTTGCCAAGGTCAGAGTTCGATACAGTTGGAAACCAGAGATTTGTACGTCATGCCAGTCTTTTGGGCATCTTTCGAATGCATGTTCTAGTCCAGCCTCCGCTAGCCTTGTTCCTCTTGCCGATCGGATTCCTCTTCCTCGTCCTCCTTTATGGAAATGGGTTCCAAAGGTTGCGCCTCCCTCATCTGATCAGTTTTCTTCTGTAGCTCCAGTTAGTGTAGCTCCCAATGTTAATGCTCATGTTGTTCCTCCATCTTCCAGTTTGTCTCCTTCGGTCTAGTTTGAGGTTGCCTCCACTCTACTGTCCAATTCTATTATTTGGAATTTTGAGGAACGTGCCTAGCTTCATGTTCCATCTCATATGCGGTACTCTCTTGAGACTGACACTTTTTATGCCTGTATCTGTGATTTTGAGCGTGAGATTCGTTGCCTTATCCATCACATTGAGAGTGAGGGTTTGTCCCTTACTAGGGTTGGCGAGATTGGTGAGGCGAATAAAAGTAATTTTTATGATGTCGGCTTAGATAGGAAATTTGTTTACCCTCCTACTTCTGAGGGTTGTGATCCACATTTGGCTACCCTCTTCTCTGGTTTTTCTCATGTTATTGGTCCAACGTCGGATGATGGTCGTGGCTGTTCCTCCTCTTCTGAGGGTGTTTAGTCATGTTCTTTATAGTAGCTTAGGCACTTTTGTCTAGCTCATGTGCTTTTCTTTATTAGTGGTATGGTCATTATAAACCCGTTTAGCTGTTCTGTCCATGTACGGAACATCTGTTTTTCCATTTTTGTACAGTGGCGCGGCTCACTATAAAGCCGACTAGCTTTGCTAAATAATACATAAACATAATTAGATTTTCAAAACTAATAATTGACCAACTAAATAAATGTTTACAAGTCCATGCACACACACACACACACACATATATATATATTCTAAATTATTTTATACGTTGATAAATATATTCTATACATATATTTGTATATTGATACGCATTATATTTTACTTGTTTTTAAAAGCATACGCATTAAAGAATAATATACCCGTTTATACGCATGCTTTTAAATTAACAAATAAATTAATAAATATTAATATGTGTATATAAATGAATTCAATGATAAATATATATGAAGAAATTCTAAATTTTAATATGCGCTTTTTTGATAACAAGTGTGATACTTTATTCAAGCAGACTCTTATTTTGGTATCTCAAGGTTTCAAATCCATGACCTTGGGAGCTAAGTCATGAATATCATATCACTGACCAGTTGACCTAGTGGTCAATGACTTTTAAATATTAAATGATTTTATTTATAATTCAAAAAAATTATTTTATGCAAAATATTACAATAACAATAATAATGTTATTATTATTCATACACACACACTTATTTGTATATATTATTTTATATATAAGTATACATTCTAATAAGGGAAGCTATTTTGGAAAGGCTGACTCCATTCATACACCTATAATTTCTTAACATACAAAAAAATATAATAAAACAAGCCTACAGCAAAAATTACTTTATGTACACTAGCGCTTTTACAATGTTACTTTTTTTTTCATCTTCATCGCCTTCCCTCTTTAGCCCTTACAACTGTTTTACACAAACTAAGAATTTATAGCAACAAATTTAGTTAATATTCAACAAAATAAACTTTAATTTTTTACATTAATATTGTAACTTCTTTATTTTTTTTAAAAAATTCTTAATTTCATCAAAATCAACTTAATTTTAGAAGAAAAAATTTAAACACTTTTGGACTAGAGTAATTAGTTATGAAAGTTGTCTTACTTGATATTTTTGGTTTCATTAGTTTCATCAGCATTGTATAAATTTGATAAGATATTAGGATTTTAATATTTCAATTAGATGGGTTATAAAAAAACGACTAAAAATGCAATTATGAAGAAGGATAGCTTAATCATAGATTTTCTTGGTAAACAATGGTGTAGTTAGATGATTTTGATGTATGTTGAATTTGTCTTTTGAAAATAGAAATAAAACGACAAGCACCATTGTCCCAGTGGTTAAGTGATTTGGCTTTGGTGTGAGAGTTCACAAGTTCGAAACTTACATAGCGTGATTCGAACGTTTATTGACATGTGATATGTTGTCACGGTGATTTGTTGTATATAAAGTACCATTTCAAAAAAAAATAGAAATAAAACACAAAGTTCGGCACAATATATCTTGACCGTTGAATATCACTGGGTTCGCATTTAGGGTTAAAATCAAGGGATAATGTAATGATTGAGATCCATCTTATCATCCAAGTGCACCACTTATTTGTGTCCCAATAGAATTTTCATATTTTAACTATGCAAATATTTTACATGCGCGCGCACATACAAACACACATACGTACATATACATACATACATACATACATACATATATATATATTATACATACATGTACATACTTACATATATGCACACGCACGCGCACACATCTATTAATATTATAGTATTAATACATTTTCTCTTACCGAAAAAGATTAGGAAATATTGATTATGAATCGTTTATATTGTTATTTATATGAATTAAATTTAATAATAATTAAATAAATATATAAACACTTATGTATTTATATATGTTTTACATTTGCAAATATACTCACAAGCTCGCATATTACCGTATGTTGTTAGATCCTAATGTAATAAATATTATATACTCCCCATTAGTTATTGAACATATCATGTTCAGGAAAATATTATGAAATTATAAGTAAAGTCATTCGGTTAAATTAACAATTTAAAATAGTATTATAATGCTTTAAATTCTATTTTAATTTTCGAATTCTAGTTTTATTTTTCAAATTTTGATTTAGAATTAAAACTCAAAATATTAAAACACAAAATCAAATATGGTAAATTTCATTAAATATGATTTAATGAATATGTGCATTATTTATAATAGACAAGTTCATTTTTCTTAAATTAAATAAGAGGAATCCTTTTGGAATTTGCCTCGTCCATTGCTCCGTACAGTGCTTTTGTTCAACAGCCAATTCATTATAAGTTGAATCTCAGCATTGCCTCCTATAATTCCTTCAATTCAATTAAAGGTGAGCAAAACCATCAAGCAAGCTTAACCCAATGGTAATTCACGATTCTTTGTATAAAGAGTATTATGTGCACTAGTTTCTACGGATGTATCCATATCTAGATTTCTACACATATTAAGCAAGAACATTTCAAAGACAAACCTTCATTAACACAATTCGATACTCATGGTTACAAATACATTTGTAGCTGCAATCGATCAAACGCTTTTCATAAAATATTGCTTGTATATATTTGAGGTTTAAAACATTATTTATATTCTAATATAACAATATGGCAAATTCTATTTGAACCCGAGTATTTACTTAGTAGCCCCCCAAAAATTTAAGAAGCCTGTAAACCCAAAAAATAGCTTAGTGCCCCCTACCATTTCCAAAACTACCCTTCACATCACGGAAAATGTGAAAAATTGAATTTTTTTCTTCACTGATTTAGAAACTTAGTAGTGAAAATTTGAATTTTTTGCTTAATAAAGTCTGTAAACCCAAAATAAAATAGTAGTGAAAAATTAAATTTTTCTTCACTGATTTAGAAACTCAATTCATATTTTCTTCAGAACTACAATTAAAAAATTCTGTAAATCTAAAAAAATAACTTAGTAGTGAAAAACTGAATATTTTCTTCACTGATTTAGAAACTAGGGTTTTGAAGAAGTGGTATTTTAGGCAGTAAGAAACCGACGTAAGAAAATAATGCAATTGAGAAGAAAGAAGGTACGTAGATTTCTAAGGGTATTTTAGTCTTTCTAATTTTATTTATTTGGGAGGGCTACTAAGTAATGAGGGAATTAGGAAAAGGAAAAACTTTGATAAAAATTTTGTCTCAAGGACACCAAGATTCGTTTTTTGACTGAAGGACAAACTTTGAGAAAAATTAGGCTGAAGAACAATGCTAGTTCAAACTAGCATTATATTCAGTTTTTGCACTATACAAAATGCTAGTTCTTTTATTCAGTTTTTACACTATACAAAATACTACTTCTAACTAGCATTGTCCTTCAGCCTAATTACTTTCAAAGTTTGTCTTTCAGCCTAAAAATGAAACTTGTTGTCCTTTAGCCTAAATTTTTTGCAAAGTTTGTCCTTATGCCTATTTTCCACTTAAGTAGTTATCTGTGTTGAAATAGAATTTGCTTAACAATATATACAATAGAAAATGACCTTACATTATTTCGAGCAGGATTCGCTGTAAGAGTTTTGTATAATATAATCACACAATTAGTCCTAGATACATGTTTAATTCCATCCGTTTGTATTTTTGCATTCAAGTACCAAAAAAGTAGAAATTTGCATAACAAATGCAGCAAGTGTCATTCTCTAGACCACTTTTAAATCCATGTAAGTTGACTTCTAAACATTTTTACTTATTCTCTCTTCTTTTCATTTTATCGGCTCACATTATATCGGCTACATTCCCTAGTTCGCCTCTTTTTTAATATAAAGTTACCACTTAAAGGATAAGAATGAAATTTAACCTCTTACATATGAAAAATGGACAACTACATTTAAGGTGAGTTAGAGTCATTTTTTAGGTTCATAACGCATGTACCGTTTAGGTTAAAAAATGGCCTTGTTTATATTAATTAATTTACAACGGAATTTCTGGTTACAATGATTAGATTTTGCTTTTACTCGAAGTCTTATGATAAAGGAGAAGAAGATCCAAAAAGTACATCCCTCGGTTGTAGATTAGTCGCTATTTATAGACGGATTTGCACAAATCGCCATATCAAGTTTGACTAAGCAAATATGTTCAGATTCGAAGTTCCAGTGTGATGAGCAAGTCGACGCGCATGATTCCCAATACACTCTAATCGATCGGCAATAATCGATTATGGTCGGTAATGATCGATTTTATATGTCAATTCCTTGAGTTTTTCAACATGATAGAAGTCTCTAAGCGCAAAGGCACAAAAATCAAGAAATACCAAATCTTTCGTTATCGACCTGTTTCATTTTGCATTCTCGTATCTTTATCCAGATCTTCAAGTCGGATAGCATAGTGGATCCTCGCTTTGACATTTGTAACCGATCAGTAACGATGACTCCATTATTATTATTATTATTTTATTTTTTTGAAATGGTACTTTAAATACATATGTCATTGGGATAATATATCACATGTCAATAAACGTTCGAATCACGCTACACAAGTTTCGAATTTGTGACCTCTCGCACCAAAGCCGAATCATTTAACCACTTGAATAATGGTACTTATCAATCACTTCATGATTGGTGTGTATTGATCTATTTTGGATCCTCAAAACTTGGCCAATTCCTCCTTATCATCCATCTTGATGTTTTCCAATTCTTCAGATTCATTCTTTCGTCGTTTTATAGTCCAGTTTATCCAGTTTAAGTCCATTCCAATACTATGATAAATTTGATGAAAATCGCAAGATTATTTGACTTTCAAAAATGTACCGTTTAAAGATCAGATGTCAACCGTGGTTAGGTTGAGTCTTTTAAAATACTAGATTTTGTATTCTTCTTCTTTATTGCTCATTTGTATTTTGAGATCTTAAGAAATGGCTTTTAAGAGAGTTTCAGTGGTAGTTCAAGAGGAAGTTCCATTGTACTTTTGAGCAAAGAAAGAAAAATTTGCAAAACGGATACTTTAAATCCTTGCGACTAAACCTCTATATATGAAAAATGGACAGTTACATTTATGATGAGTTAGAATCATTTTTAGGTTCATAATCATGCACTTGGTTCCTTCCAAGAATAAAAGGGTAGGATCTTTAGTCATCAGTCTGAGTTAACAAATTTTCCTTGCAGTTGACATCCATTAAAAGAAAAATGCAGGAATTGCCTATCTATGTCTACCCACTGTGCAAATAGAACAAACATAGCATGCTTTATAACCTGTTAAATTTGTAACTTGAATGAAGTGAGAAAATTTTCAGATTTTACAGTACTTGCATATATATTCAAAATGGAAGAAGACAACATAACAAGTTTAAAACTCATGTCCTTCGGGCTTCCTAAACCCAGCTCTAGGGCTACCTCTAGGACTCTCCCTTCCTCTCGTCATACTAGTAACCAGCAACTTCCTCGAAAACCCAACAAATATCCTCTCCAAGCAACGCAGCTCTTCCTCCATTTCCTTCCCCTCGCTCCTCTCTCTCAGCCTCCTGATCCTCTCCGTCCCCGACGCGGCCTCCACCGCCGTCTCCGCGATCCTCCTGTTCACCATCTCCTTCTCCTCCATTGCTTCCTTCAGCCTCCTCTTCATCCCTCTGTACCCTTCCATGGCCTTCATCAACTGCTCGCTAAGCTCCTTTATTCTTTCGTGCAATGCCGCGCTGTCCCCGTTCCTGCTTTCGGATGTGGGATCGTACCCTTTCCTTAGTTTGTCGGTTAACTTCTCGTTCTGCGCTCGTAGATCGTTTACAAGCTCCTCGGCGCATTCGAGCTCCTGCACTTTTCTTGATAGCTCGGCTGCTATGAGCTCCTTTTCCTTTCCAAGGCTGTAGAACATTTTTTCTAGCCCTTTTCTTGCTGTCATGCTCGCTGAAAGCTGCCGTCGTAGCTCTTGGTTTTCCTCTGGACTCCCTGGGACTATTGGTGGTTTCTTTTCCTTGTCCATGTAGGCTGCATTTTCATGTAGTTTGGCATTAATTATATGTAAGTTCCATGCATATATATTTTAAGGGTAATTCTATTTGTTCACCAATATCCATTTAAACTTTTAAAGCAAACTTGTATGCACTAAAAATTTACCAAACATTTTTTAACAACATTATCTTGCCTAATCTTCTTTTATGTTCTCGTCTTCACCATCTTGCTTAATTTAAACCTAAAAATCATTTAGTCAAAACTAGAAATTTCTACTCTTAAATTAAATTAAACAAAAATGGACTTTAAATTCTAGCACTGATATTGTAGCTTTTTAACTGTTAACTATAATTTAACAATTCAATAAAAAAATCAACTCTAACTTTTTTCTTAAAAAAAGAAGAAGAAACTAATACTTAAAATTTGAGCAGCTAATGGTGAAAACTCTCCTATTAACAAATGTTTTAGGTTTCATGGTGAAAAAAATATCATTAGCTTCTTTGTCAAAGCATACCAAATTTCATTAATTTTAAGATTTAAATTTGATGCTATATAAGAAAGATATGTAAATATGCAAAGAAATGTAATTTAGTATTATTTTTTTTTGGAAAATTAACAAGTTTATGTAGTAGTTATTATTGATATATGAATAAAATTTGTCATATTTTATAAAAGCTTTTAGGCATTACTTGTTTGGAACATTCTCCTCTCTGGTTAAAAACCATTTATCAGACATTTTTATTTCAACTTATTCATCAAATCCTTGAGGGGGGGTGGGGCAAAAAAAAAAAAAACCTTTATGGTACAGGAGTTGTTTTAAATATTGCCATCACTTTTCTACTTTACAAAATTAGGCTCCAAAACCCTTTTTTTTCCTCCATTAAATTAGACTTCAAAATTGCTAATGTTCACCTACGTTAAGATCATGTGTAAACAACCAAATGCACCAAAAAGGATGCTGCTAAAAAATATAGTACATACGTGAATTAGGTAATTCTTTATGACTGCTATTGCGGTGCATTTCGGTGGTGCAGCGTCGTAGCTCTGCCTTACGAGAAGGAAGGGACGACTGTGATTTCTGGACGCGGTTCCGAATATCGTCGATGATGGTGAGCATCGTGGACAGACGCTGAGGTCGACGCCCATCGGTTTCCCTCGACGCGGCGTTGTGCTCTTGGATCAGTTTGTGGAGAAGCCTCACTTCCGTTGACACCCCTACACAAATCAAAATCTACATTTTATGCATGTCCTCCCGTAATATGGTTTATTTATGCAAAACAAAATTGCATTGGGATACCTTACCTTCCAAGGCATTTGAATCGTGTTGGATGGTCTTTTTGGGTGAAGGATCCGATTCAGAGGCCGAACCATCACGCGAATTCTCCATATTTATTTTTTATTTTTTATTTGATTTTTTATTTTTTTGGAAGAATGATTAAGAAATATAGTTAGAAGGTGATTTGTTTTACCATTTTATTTGAGGTCCTTAATTGCCGTTTTTGAACAGCTCGAGGTGTGGATGTAAATTGATCATTTGTACCGTACTTAATTAGTAATTACCAGGTCAGATGTGAATGTAAATTACGTTACTAAGGTGTTGTAAAAAGAAAGAGTTTTTTGTATAAAAAAAATTATATATATATATATTGATATCAAATCACCCTCCAACGGTCGGCATATACACAAAGAGCAGATTAATGATTTTATTGTACAAAAGCAAAGATGATGAATCAATTGATCATCCCTCGACTAATTGAATGGTGACACCCATGGAGGTGATGAAATCAAGAATTACAAAAAACTACTCAAATTCTGATAATAGAATGTCGTTGCAAAGTCGTGGGAAAACAGTAATTTCAACGGCATAACAACAACAATTTGGCTTCTCAGAAATTCTAGTAGAAAAAAATTCCAACAATATCCCGACAACTTTGATGCGGTGTTTATGACGACTTTTCGACGATGCTAATTTTCCGACGACAATTTTTTTACCCACTAATTTGCAATAGTAAAGCAATGACTAGTCGAATACAACATTTCCGACGACATGTTGACGGCTCAACTTTTATCGACGGTTTTGCGACGATAATTGTGATGTGTAATTTTCATATTTTTCCACGACTTAACAATGACATTTGTACAATTTCTTTTATAGAACTTTCGCTCACAATAATGTCATATATTGTCATTCCAACAATGCCAAACACATGATTATAACAATATATCACATTCAAACATTATGATTTCACGTTTAAACACAAAACATACCAAATATTATGTCAATAACAACAAAGTTTATCGATATCACATTACATCGTCATAGTCAAACAGTACATAATAATATCTCAATACTACATCAGTACACTAGATGATCATCTCAATACTATGTATAAAGTGCATATAAATAAATAACATCTCGATCATCCTGATGTTGATCTGGAACATCGTTTTGGCTTGGACAAAGTTCACCATTTGTTTGTTAATAAAACATCTTTGGAAGCTCCTAATATTACCTTTGAAGTAGTATGACTTGATTCTACAACTTAGCTCTTTCTTGTGTCTCATTGGTGTTGTATCCGACGCCCAGATCTCTATGTTGTCTCTGCATTTTTCAATATAATTTTTTATATAAAATCGCATAATTATAAGATTAATACTTTCATCAGCATTTTCCAATTGCATGTTTAATACTTTCACTTGAAACAAAATTGCCTTTGAAGTTGGCATAATTCATCATCTGTTCCAATTACAAGTTTAAGACATTTTTCAATATTTTTTTGTTTTGATATTTTGATATCATATTGAAAAAACTATACAACCGGTGAAGTCGTTTAATTTGTCGCCACCTACCAATGAACGTAGATGACGAGAAACTCAACCCTAGCCCCTGAGTTGGGGCTTGATTTGCTACTGCCTCGCTTCGATCTACAGCGATCCAACCATCCATCTTGTAGAGCTCGATGAGATCTACATCTTTGCTTTTGGGGCATTCAACTTCGTTGAGCGTATTTGGAGAAATCAAGGGAGAAAAATTTTGAATTTTCGGCCATTAAATTGTTTAAAATAAGCGGCCGCGTTTTAGTTTTGAGTTTGCGAAATGAAAACAAGATGTGACCTTTTATATAAATTCTTGACAATTTTCACACATAAATTTTCCAAACTCCAAATAAAGCATGTTACCTGGTGTTCTATATGTAATATCTCCGTTCCGAACACAATAAGATAGGTATTGGGAGCCAATTTCATCATACTCAGAAGATAGCTTTTTGAAATCAATTTATTGTAATTAAAGTTTTAAAAATAAATTCCACGCGGTTCAAGCTCGCACGACCAAACAATAAGTCTGAACGCTACAAAACATGAAATCAAATAATAATTCACTATTACACATCCGATGAAACTGATTTTGCTAAAATCGGAGACAGTGTCCAAAAAGATTACTTTTACACGTTAATTAAAACAAGTAATTTTCCAAAATCAATTTAATCACTTTTAAATTCGATTTTAGAAGTTAACAATTTCATTCTTGTTTAAATAAAATTTAAATCAACTTCCGACATCATTTTAATTCATATTAAATGCATGATTCAATTATTTAAATAATTTCCAATATTAAATTTAAACAATTTAATTATTCAATAAATCACTATAATTTAAATATGAGTTATTTTACTTATAAAATTTGACTTTTAAAATGAATTCAAATAATAAAACAACTACTTCCATTTTACAGTAATTCAACATTAACGCAGTTGCTTACAATTCAATACTATTTAATTTACATTCTAATGTAAGTTATCGTCTTTTATCTTATTAAATTTTATTATTCAAATTTTTTATTCAAGTTCATATACAGTAAATCACACTAATGAATCTTTAAATTTTTATTTCTAACCATTTTTTTTCAATAATCATATTAAATTTAGTATTTTAAAATAGTTAAAAATATGGGTCGTTACAAAGGCAATGTACCTAACCTTTTTCATTGAATCGACCATGGTCTTTCATTTAGAACATTTCCAACTTAAAAATTTGTTATTAACATATTATACTCAATATTACTTGTGAAAGTTTGAGTTCGAATATTCCTTCATAAGGAATTTATTGTTTCTATAAACAATTCTCTAGTATTTCATAAATACATGAGAACACTTCAAACAACCATTTAGTGATATCAATTTGGATTTCATATTTGCTTCATGTATCAAAACAAATCATGATATCGTAGACAACATAACATGTACGATAATTTCTATTGCCAATGCAAAGGAATCAATCTTACATGTTTCGTATTAAACATTTTAATAAGGTGTCTTTGCATATTATTTTGGACATTCCTGATATCTTTTATACTTACCTTAAAATACATTATTAATTAATCCAATGTTGATTATTAAAACAATTAAGGCTGATTTTGACACAAGTACATCGTTAAAATCAACAACGTGTTGTCTACTTATAGTTTAGAAATATCGTTGTACCTTTTAACGTTCTTTCTTATGAACACACGCTTCATCTGCATTTTGATCGAAAATCAAATTATTTGATATTTCTATCAAAGTACTTATTCAATCTTGATGCTTATACAATAATATTTTCGTATCATTTCTTGAATCATATCCGAAGACTCAAAACTCAATATCGCTCCCATTGACTTTGAGAAATTTTTGGTTAATATGTGTAAACAGCTTATTCTAAATCGTTATTTAGAATTTTCTATTTCAATACATATGTACCAAAACATTAGGACTTATCAAACAATAATTTTGTGAGTAAATCTGAATTGACTTGAACCTGTTGAATATCGAATCTATTACGCTAATTTCAACAATTGAAATTTGCGATATTATTCTTATCAACATTGCTCATTTAAATCCAACTGCATCAGTCTTACTCATAAAGACACAGTCATGGTCGATGGATCATATCCCTTCAGTTATGACCACCAAAATCTATATTTTGATAGCGCACTTAGAATTCTTTTGGATTTGTGCATCATAACATATAGAATCAACACTCTCATGGTTTAATTAAAAAAATCTAGGATTATATATTTTCGATATTAATAAGAAACTCGTAGTTTCTCTTCAATGTGCAAGAATACTTGTAAGACACTCTAATGCGTTGTGTTCGTTTAGGTTAGTTAATTTCATTTCATCTCATCTAATCAGTATTATCTATGGATCCTATCCAATTCCATTTTACCACCGGTAATTCTTCAAAGAAATTTCTTCATAAGAAGTTGGTATTTCTTGTTAGTGCAATAGAATAGGTATTCATAAACGTTTTATGAATTCTTTATTTATAAAACTAAGTTGGTTTTAGTTTACAAAAATTATGTTCGAAACATAAATATGTCATCCAATGACAGTCTTTTCAAAATCCTTTTAGGGAGATTCATACAAGATCCTTCATTAACAATTATTATGTGAAATATTTTGAATCGCAGAACCTGCCAACTCCTTGGCCTAGGATATGCTTGAGTTTCTTATAAACTCTTATCTTGTAAAATTTTGTAAACTGTTATTCAGATGAAATAATATTAACCTTGTGTACTACCCTTAAATACATTACCTTACAGAAAGAAACTAACTCAACTTCACTCGCAATTAACTCTACATTGTCTAACAAAGTTTGATTACTCCATATCAATGCATCATTATGTATCACGTTGAGAACTAATTTAGAGATTGAATCTTTATTCATTTTAGGTACGTTCGAAATATTTTCCAATATACTCACTGATTCGATCAAATCAAATCATTTATGTCGCATGTTACTTTATTTACTTATGTTTTCTATTCTATGAGTTTACCATAGACATACTACATATGTATCAAATACACATGTCCATGTCGACGATAACTCATCAGTGAATATGATGAAGTACGTGGAACCATTTTGGCATTTATAGAATTACGATTGCATGTGTATCAATTGAAGAAGTCATCAAATCATATGACACTGCCACTAAATGGGTGTATAGCCCTTTATTGTTTGAGATATAACTATCAAGTATCATATGATTCAAAATCGTATAATAAAATTACTTCTCAAAACTACGGCTTAGTCTATAATTCCAAACAACTGTAAATAATATTATATACTTTTTTTATTTCCTAATGCATCACTTTTGTTATAAAAAACAATACCACATTATAGTTTTTATTTCACAAAGAATATTCATAATATTCATATTGAAATATAGCTATGTCTATTTTTTTCAGTCGATACCGAAAAATAATCATTATTTCATAAATAATGTATTGTACATTTTACGAAAACAATTGTCGTACTATGATGCAACTAATAAGTGTTATATGGCATGCTCCCACTATTTCCACCATTACTATAATAGCGTACTAAATTTGGAGGTCCATCATTCACTTAATACAATTTGTTTATTTCATACACTGCAACTATTTACAATGGAGAGTGTGTTGATCAGATATATTGAGCTTAAAAAATAAATCTCATAGAAAATAATTTTCTATTTGAAAATACATTACGGAATAGAAATCATGTTTCTTATTCTAATATTAAGTATCAATTATTATTACAATTCTCATTTTCAATGTTTCTTTATGAAGTAGAAGTGACCACTCATTCTCTTCATCCCAATTGTATCTTAAATTACATATATTCTTATACATTCATTTTCCTTTCAAATGGTCAAATTATTCAAAAGAAAATCTTACTACGATATCATAAGAAACTCTTTACAAAAGCACATTCGATTATCCTTAACATTTAAGGACATCAAATATCTTGCACTTTACGTAAAACGATCAAAATGATATTTCGGTGATCGAGTTCTTAGATCTATCTTGTAATTTTTGGCCTTGTGTTACAATAGCATAATATGATCCCTTTTGGAATCAAACAGACTGAATACTCAATCTTGCATTAAGGTTTATTTGGTTTCTCAAATGAACTAATTTCATCGAAACATTGTACATTAAAAATATTGATCGTTCTCCACATAACATTTATATGCAATTGTATATGGATCAGATATTCATAGTCTTGTATTGCTTTTAGATTTTGAAACTCGTAGAATGCAATACATGGTCTTAACCAAATAAATACACGAGTGACCAAACCATGAATGTATTCACTAGTTGTAAAATCATGCACTTGCATAGATTTTGAAACGTTAACATGCAATAGGAATTTAATAGTGGGTATTATATTTCCATTTGTCAACTTTCAGTTTAATATGTTTGTATACGTTAATTGATAAACATTTTATCAATCATAGTAAATGCACAAATTTGTCATTGTAGATGATTATAACATTGTTTAGCACATGTTCTTACAATATTAGAAAGGTTAAATGTTACTATTTCATTTTTCTAATAAGGCTCACACTAGTCTTTTATGTTTATCCAAACTCTAAGATGAAATATAGAAGTCTTTCAACTTTACTAGTAGGTGTTAGGACTCGCCTATCTCGGTATTCTGACCTTGAGCTTGCTCAGCAAATCATAGCTCCACAAACGATCAATAACTCCTTATCGGTTGTATCACATACAACTCTTGACCCATTTTTCCTTGTCCTAATCTCATTTCAATCATGAGTTTGCTCAACAAATCGAAAGAGATTGTTCACATGTACCTACCATATCGTGATGGCCTAAGTATAGTATATGTATCTTGAGTTTACTCAACAAATACATATGAATATCTTACTTCATTTGTTCAATATATTAATAATACTACAGATAACATCCCCAGCTTGAGTTTGCTCAACAACTAAACTAAGGAATATGCAAGTAATTTATTAATATATATATATATATGGTAGAGCACAACATTATATTGAAGATTCATAATTTTCAATATATTATATTGAGTGATATCGACTTATGGAATAATGTATTTCTTATGAAATACCGTCGTGATTCAAGTGTCAGACACATCAGAAATCGCAGTATACATACATTTACGTATATATTTATTCTTTAAGTCTATTTAGGTTTCTTTAATGTTCCATCTTTAGTTTATACATTCATATCATATAAGTTTTGTTCTTATATAACTTTTATATTTTCATATTACTCATATGATAGTCTTATATATAATATTTAATTAATTAAATATTATTTAATTAATTTTAATTAATTAACTCTTTAATTAATTTTAAATTAGTATTCCAATACAACTTTTATGTTGGACATATCTACTATAACCTTTATAGTATGACACAAATATCTTATATATGCATATTTTTAGTGAATTACCGAACTTCATTTACTTTATTAATTAAGCAATTTTAATTAAATTATATTAATTTCAAAATTTTATCTTATATACATACATGTATGCTTATGTGATCTTAAACGCTTTAAAATAACGTAACATATATAATACATGCATATAAGTACTAATTCATTCATTCATTCAATTAATTTATATTATTAATCTTATTAATAATCTTAAATTTAGAAATTAATATTTACATAGTTTACATTTGAACTTTTCATTACATTTTCAAACATTTTGAAAATTTATGGTATATTATAACCTTTTATAACAAACATGTTTTTATTTTAAATTTAAAAAAATTTACTTTTAAATTTAAAATCATATCTTAATTTTAAAAACTATTTTGAAAATTAGCCCAAGGCCCAATTCAAATTGAGCCTCTTCTATTAGAGGCAACCTTTAGGCTTGCATCACGTTTCAGTCTAGGCGGGTAACTGGGTAGGGTGGGGTGCTTGATTACCCAATTCCAATACTGACATCACCTTTCTAGACACTATACTAAGTGTACAAGCTTAATCAGTTAGCCCTAACACGATAGTTTAGATCGCATAAGCTATTGGGCTCTGATACCATTGAAAGAACTGGGCTAGCCAGCAGCGGAAGAAATGGGTGAATTTCAAAAAAATTAGTCATTTGGATCTTTAATGGGCCTAAGACGTTTAAATATACTTAGAACTTTTCTAAGTTTCTTTTAAATAAAATCAATATTTTATTTAATTTTATAAATAAAGTTTTACTTTAATTTAATGTGTATGTAAATTAGAGTATATCAAATATACTTCGACGTATATATTTGTGTGAAACAGTAACACATTAATTTTATTTAGAGAATGAAACTTTTCATTTCCTATCTCTTAAATTATTCAATGACGGGGCTTAAATTTATTTAGAGAATGAGCCGTTTCATTCTCTTTCTCTTAACTTGTTCAATTAATGACATGGCATAAATTAATTAAGAGAAAAGAAATTTCATTTCATTCTCTTAACTTATTTAATTAATGAAGGGGGAATATTATTTATGTGGAGAGAGAAACCTTTCATTTCTCTCTCTTTAATTAAATTGGTTGATCATATAAATGTCACTAATTAGCAGCACTCATATGGCATGAATGTAAGTATAAATATATACATATATATAGTGTAAATTCTATAAGTGCGACATAAGATAGGTGTTACCAATTGATGGCAAGGTATGGACATATAAACAAAATTAAATGGATAGTTAATCACGTAAAGGAAAAAATGGGAAATAAATAAAAGGTAATAACGATGATTGAATCAATTTTTCATTTCGTAAACTTAAATAATGCAGCATATAAATGACAAATTGTAGGCATCATAATATAAGGATATAAACAGTCGAGAATAAATGTATGTATATATTATTGCCTCATTTAAATTGTTTTCTTCTTTTTTTAGAAAGAAATCTAATCATACTTTGACAATGTGAAATAAATGCAATAAATTTTATATATGCAAATTGTAACGACCGGGCGATTTTAGATCCCAAAAATTGACGCTAATACATTCACTGTATAGAGAGTCGAGTGATCGAGTGTCGGAAATACCATGTTGTTAGGGTTAAGAAGAAAGAGATAGAAGAAGAAAATAGAAATAACAACAACATAGAATCTCACAAACACAGCAGAACAAAATATAATATACAATAACAGCTCTTTTTAAAAGAAAAACTGTAACTGTTAATATACATATAAAATATCATAGTACAATCATCAACATATAAATCTAGACAGTTATAATAACTTGTCCTCAAAATGCTGAATATACAGCCTACAATACACACCGGAATATAATCAAATACGACTAATATGTCTATGATATCCAATTTGTCTCCTGAGCTCCAAAGCAACCTAACCTGAATCAGTAATACTCGGTTTGATCCGAGCATTACAATAAAGTAACACTTGAGTCAGGCTGAAAATCAGCGTGAGTAAAACCCACTTAATTTGAAATACTTAAGTTATCAACATCCTTCGAAAAACCAAGGTAATTCATAAGACCGTGTTACATATACACGATGGGTTTTTATTTTACGATAGTCAAAACACTTTTATAGAAAATACGGTGATATTATACCAATGTCCAAGTACCATACTTATTGAAAATGGTCAAGTTTTTTAAATTAATCTGATTCCAGCATTTAGGACTGTATAACCAAAATCGTAGGGGTTCATAATGATTATTAAATCTAAATGGTTCCAGATAATACTGATATCTGATCCCGGTCTCTTCAAAACAAATCGATAAACTTTTAAAGGCGGGTTGTTTTAAGCAAACAATTCACATTCAGGGTGTCAATATCACATATAGGAATTTATTACATATGTCTACTTCAATAAAACATATCAATGTTTTATTCTAACCATTTTGATTCCATTTGGCTGCTTAATGGTGCAGACAAGAACAATTAAAATAAATATCCAATAACAATAAAGCAAAGCACAGATCGTTAACTAATTAAATGACTAATAATTAATATTGAACAATTCACAAACTGAATTTAAATCAACTTAAATCAAACCGAATCTACTTATATTTTTAATCTAAATTAATTATGAATTAATTATTATTAGTTGATTAAAATTAAACGGCCCATCAATAATTAATTTATTAATCAACATATAATTAATTGCATGATAATTTCCTTATTCGTTTACTTCTATATTTATAAATCATTAAATTTTACTCTGTAGAAATCTCGAAGATATTTGTTCATATAAAAGTGTTCTAGGATAGGGGCTCGACGTAAAAATATGTGTGTCGACTGGTTTTAAATCGAATGAGGAAAAGTGGGTTGAATTTTGTAGATTTATAAACATAAAAATAAGATAAATTGCCCTTTCAAAAACACAGCCATAAAAAACAAGACCAGCCCAAACTTGTTCAAACACGTACCCGACCCAAATTCCTTCTTCCTCTTCCCAGTCTTTACCCTCTGCTCTTTCATTTAAAATACACAAATGTGCACGAAACTGTGCATTGTGCATATGTACACTCCCTTCGGCCATCACAATCTACCGCCGGTAAACTACGCAAGTCGCTCTCGACCACTACCTCTCGCTTGTACACCTAGAAACACTGCCCATCTTTCGATTCGAATTTCAAACAGCTCAACCAAAGTTTGGAATGAAACTGCGCCACCTCATTTGCCTCGCCACATCACCCTGATTGATCATCCACCACCAAAACTTACCTTGAGCTCCACCATCACCTACTCTACCCATTCCCCCTCATGTGCACACTTCTATCTCTCTCTCCACATCACCATTCCTCTCGAACCCGTAACCAAACCCAAATCACCATAAAACCCTAAAACCTCCTCGTCCAGCCCAGACACACTACAGAAAATTTTTGCATAATTTTTCTCGAACGCCCCATCACCAACACCTTCTTCACGCCAAATGTCGTGCCCCCAAATCGACCGCATCGCCATAATTCGACGAAGCCCCCAAATCAGATCAAATCCACATTGCCACCTCCACGCAACACTAAATATTCCAAAATCCATCTTAAAAATCAAGTTTTACAACAAGGAACACAACCAAATGATCCATTCCTCGTATCATGATAGTTGGTTTTCGACCAAACTTGACCCATTTGCTATTATTTATTATTTTCTCTCTCCTTACTTGATAGATTTGAATGAAACCAATTTTAAAATAATCTATATTCAAAAACAAGCATCATTTGTTTTGGAATCTAAGTTTAAAACTGAGTAGATGATGAGTTAATGATTTTTGAAGTTAAACGCCTTAACTGTTTTTACACAAACACATAACAGAGAAGAATTTTACACGTTGTGGTAAATCTAACCATGTCCAATACACACATATATATTGTTATCCCATTTTTTGGACAAAACTGGAATATCAAAGTTGAGCGCGTCTCCACCACGATCAAGCCAAGAAGAAGCAGGCAAGCATGCATAAATCAAGGGTTTCACTCAAGGTTCACATATAAAAGTTCATTCGGCGCTCCAACACTCAAGACTCATTCGGCAGTCACCACCAAAGTTTCCATTCGGCCAAACTCATTCGGCATTCCCATTCGGCATTTCCCAAGTAATAAGTTCATTCGGCATTTCCCAAGTAATGCCGGTCCAAACCTTGCCGGACCGTCCCTTCTCCCCTTAGCCGAATCCACCTCATAGCCGAACCAGCCACACTCCCACGTACTACCGAACCAACCTCCTTGCATAGCCGAACCAGATGACCTCTACAACTCCACCGAGCCAAACTAGTTCGCTTCACCACCGATCCAATCTACCACACCATCACCCACCGGACCATCCACTACCGGTCCAACGCCACCGGACCAAAGAATGCCGAACCAAAACTGCCAGTCCAGATTGCTTCAGCCCAAGCCCACCAGCAGCTATAAACATCCAAGACCCCTGCCCCTTACCTCACTCTATAAATGGAGGGGCAGGGGTACAACAATGGGAGAAGTTTGAGAGCTCAAGCCTGGAAGGAACTCTCAAACAACTTTAGATACTTGTAATCAAAGCTTTGTACTTGTAATCTGAAGGAAAAAAGGAGAATAACATATAAAGTGGACGTAGGCACGTTCTTGCCGAACCACTATAAATCTGTGTGTCTTTTACAGTTTAGTCCCTGTTTTTCATATATTTACATAAATCACCCAAATCACTAAGAACAACATAAAATCAACCAACTCATACGACTTTGGGTGTTTGCGGCCATTTTTTACGCAAACATTTTGGTGCTTTCACTGAGAGGAACCAACTCCCGCTACATCGGATAGGAGTTGAATTTGAAAATCTAAGAGTTCAGATCTAAGAGTTATGACGAGACAAACAAGTAAAAGACAAAGGCCAGAGAGAAGTGAACACCAAGGAAGTCAAGAGGCTTCCTCAGGAGGGAATCAAGCGTCGATCTTCATCACTAGGGATGAGATGGAAGTCATGATGAGAAGACAAGAAGAGATGATCCAGAACTTACTTCAACAAATTGGGCAAATTGGAGCACAAATCCAAGGGGCAACTGGAGTTCAGAACGGAGCAGGACCATCTGGCGCAGCACCAGAGCTAGGGGGCACTCACGCAGAGCATGTTGATCCAACCCCGGGAAGTGAGATGGGGGCATCCGAACCACCTGGTAGCAATAGAGGAATGAACGTTCAGCCAGGGATGCATACACATGGAAACTCCCGCGGACTTGGGGGGCAGGTCGAAGACAGTGAACGAGAACTACAGCTTGGAAACAACGACAGATTAGCGGAGATAGTTAGAAGAGCTATGAGAGGCGGTTTAGTAAACAGAGATTTGGAAGATGTAAACAGGAGTCCTTTTTCTTCTGCGATTAGGACGGCTAGGAACCCACCAGAATTCAAGCTACCATCATTGGACATGTACAACGGGAAAACGGACCCCACGGTCCATCTAACGAAGTATATGAGACATATGGAAGTGCTGGGGGCATCAGAGGAGGTTATGGCCCGGTGCTTTCCACTGTATTTGACGGACATTGCAGCGTTATGGTTTAGGCAACTGGAGAGCGGCTCCATAGGAACATGGGCAGATTTAACTGAGAGATTCATGAGGCAATTCAGGGTTCATATTGCGAGACCCAAGAATGTGATGACTTTGGCAACCTTGAAACAGAAAACTGGAGAGACTTTGAGGAGCTTTCTAACGCGATTTAATGCTGCAGCAGCATCAGTGGATCGACCAGATCCAGCTATGGTCATGATGGCAGCTGTATCTGGAATAGCTGGTAATACCGAGTTCAAGAATTCATTAACCAAGGATCCGCCTATGAATCTGGGAGAGTTCTATCATGAGGCTGAAAAGTTTCTGCGTCTGGAAGATGCTAGTGCAGAAAGAGAGGAGGAAGATGACGTTTACACAATTAAGAGCGGAAACCCACCTGGAAAGGGTGCGGAGACTAGCAAAGGAAAAAGAAAGGCTGGGGATAATGATGACAGGACAAAGTGGCTACGAAGAGAACCACGCTTCACCACCCATTCAGAGCTGAATGAGAGTTTGGAACGGATTTATCAGGATACCAAGGGGCAGGTTCCGTATCGTAAACCAATGCGAAGGGATTCAACCTCTGACGAAAGAAAATCAGATAAGTTTTGTGTATTTCATGAATTGAATGGTCATAACACTAATGATTGCAGGCATTTGAAGGACGAGGTAGAAGGGCATATCAGGAACGGTATGCTCCTTCAGTATGTGAGGAGGCGAACTCCAACGGTGGAGCCAGAGCGACCGCCCTCTACGTCAGCTAGAGGTGACCCTAGATCGGGGCACCATTTGATTATCCCTTGATTGCTTGATTAAAATAACGATGAACAGGTCGTAAGCTTCCACTAACGCAATTAAATCATTTACACATGTACGAGATCGCGAACGATCTCCAGGCATGCTCTGAATGATCATTGACTGCTTCGGAGTGGGAACTTACACTTTGACATCCTTGCTTTGCTTTTGTTTCGATTTGAACATTTGAACTCTTCCTGTTTGGACATTTCTGCTGTAAGGTACTATTGCTTTAACATTTGTAACTCCATGGAAAAATTATTTACTTGTATGCCCGTTGGATCGCGAACGATCCACGAGCACCTATTGCATGGCAACGAACTGCCGAACTCTTTGATTCGAAAAATTCCCCCAAACAATAACTCCAACACTGATAATATTAAGTCCCCCCCGGGCACACTCATTCGCCTCGAACGGCACCCGACTTCGAACAGTCACAATTCGCCTCGAACGGCACCCGACTCCGAACAGTCACAATTCGCCTCGAACGGCACCCGACTTCGAACAGTCACAACTCGCCTCGAACGGCACCCGATCGCGAACGATCACAACTCGCCTCGAACGGCACAACTCGCCTCGAACGGCACAACTCACCTTACCTCAAATGGCTCGATCGCGAACGGTCGTCATTTGAGGTCCGCCACCCACAACTCACCTTACCTCAAATGGCTTGATCGCGAACGGTCGTCATTTGAGGACCGCCACTTGACCGCACACTGTCGCACCTTACCTCGAATGACTTGATCACGAACGATCGTCATTTGAAGTTAGGCGCTTGACCCTGAACGGTCACATTTCATCACAAATGGCTCGGTCTCGAACGATCGACGCGTGGACATACAGACTTGACCGCGCACTGTCGCACTTTACCTCGAATGACTCGATCACGAACGATCGTCATTTGAAGTTAAGCGCTTGACCTTGAACGGTCCCCACTCGACCGCGCACTGTCGCACTTTACCGCGAATGACTCGATCCCGAACGATCGTCATTTGAAGTAAAGCGCTTGACCTTGAACGGTCACATTTCACTGCAGATGACGCGATCCCGAACGATCGACGCACGGATTTATGCGCTTGACCGCGCACGGTCGCACTTCACCGCAAGTGACTTGATCACGAATGATCGTCATTTGAAGTTAGGCGCTTGACCATGAACGGCCGCGCTTCATCCCAAATAGCTCGATCCCGAACGGTCGTCATTTGGGGCTATATAAAATATCAAGTTCTTTGCAGGTTGATAACAGGATATGAACATCCAGCTCATGGCATTACAAAACACGCCTTCCTACCGCAAGGCATATTTTGGGGGGCAAAGTGTTATCCCATTTTTTGGACAAAACTGGAATATCAAAGTTGAGCGCGTCTCCACCACGATCAAGCCAAGAAGAAGCAGGCAAGCATGCATAAATCAAGGGTTTCACTCAAGGTTCACATATAAAAGTTCATTCGGCGCTCCAACACTCAAGACTCATTCGGCAGTCACCACCAAAGTTTCCATTCGGCCAAACTCATTCGGCATTCCCATTCGGCATTTCCCAAGTAATAAGTTCATTCGGCATTTCCCAAGTAATGCCGGTCCAAACCTTGCCGGACCGTCCCTTCTCCCCTTAGCCGAATCCACCTCATAGCCGAACCAGCCACACTCCCACGTACTACCGAACCAACCTCCTTGCATAGCCGAACCAGATGACCTCTACAACTCCACCGAGCCAAACTAGTTCGCTTCACCACCGATCCAATCTACCACACCATCACCCACCGGACCATCCACTACCGGTCCAACGCCACCGGACCAAAGAATGCCGAACCAAAACTGCCAGTCCAGATTGCTTCAGCCCAAGCCCACCAGCAGCTATAAACATCCAAGACCCCTGCCCCTTACCTCACTCTATAAATGGAGGGGCAGGGGTACAACAATGGGAGAAGTTTGAGAGCTCAAGCCTGGAAGGAACTCTCAAACAACTTTAGATACTTGTAATCAAAGCTTTGTACTTGTAATCTGAAGGAAAAAAGGAGAATAACATATAAAGTGGACGTAGGCACGTTCTTGCCGAACCACTATAAATCTGTGTGTCTTTTACAGTTTAGTCCCTGTTTTTCATATATTTACATAAATCACCCAAATCACTAAGAACAACATAAAATCAACCAACTCATACGACTTTGGGTGTTTGCGGCCATTTTTTACGCAAACATATATACACATTCACATCACAGCACATACATACTTGATATATATTAATGATTTATTCATAACTCAGTTATATATATATATATATATATATATAAGTAATAACAAGTAACCAAAACATAGATTGTTTTACTCACTGTTTTCTTTTTTAAATGATCTGCTGCTCTACTTAAACCACCCCTCCAATCTTCAACACTTAGCTTGTTTTTATTTTAAATGTCAGATTCTTCTTCTTTTTATTTTAAGTGCGTGAACAAGCGAACAAGTGGCCGTGTAAATATCTAGAGGGAATGGAAGTGAAGGGTGGCTGAAAGGCATGATAGGCTTCATTTTTATATATTTTTTTGGCTGATTTGATTTTTTCATGTGATGTGATTTCTTGAAACTTGTTTAAATGTTTTGTGGTTTAATTAGATTTCATACGTGTGCTTGAAATGAAGTTTGCCATCATGATGTCCCCTTATATGTTTATACACACACACACACACACATATATATAGAGAGAGATTTACATATACACTATTTTATATTAACATATATATGTATTTAACTATTCACTATTTTATATAACATATATACATATATATTTACTTACATATATATTTACTTATGTGTATATATATATATATTTACTTACATATATTTGTCATCACATATATATACACACACACACACGCATTAAAAGTTGGGAGTTTATCATTATAAAGTTTTTACACACACACACATATATATAACTTCATATACACCATTTCTACCATAAATACATTTATTAGTATGTAGTTATGCATACATATACAATATACATATCATATTCACATTTATACATATTTACGTATACATTTAAATACACACATGTTTACATATTTTTACATATACAATATCCTTAACATATATATACACACACATATAAACTTATACATATGTTTAAACATCATAAAGCTTATGTATATTTATATGTACACATATATGGATATTTTGTCTTAAACTTTAATGGTGGAGTTTGTATTCATATATCTATAAACATTTCATATCTAGAAAGTTATATTTTAAAATTAAATATAGTTTTAATCAATATACAGATTCAGATATTTTAAATATCAAAAAATTCATCTATTAGACTAATAAAAATTAATATTTCAAAATTTTAAAATTAGTTAATTATCCCAACATCAGATGGCTAAAAATCCGGGTCATTACAACCCCCTAAACTTTTCGTCCTCGAAAAGGAACGAAGCGAGAATCAGAATTTTGAGGTATATTACTAAATAAATCATCTTATAAACATTTAAACTCCTTACTCTTTTATTATACAATTTAAAATATATACACTTTAAATTTCATAGTATTACCAAGCTAGTTTGATGTTAAAACATTTTTCATAACTCGATGTCTTAACAAGCCCATCCTTGTTCTTACAGAAATTTAGTCATAGGTTGATCGGGCATAGGATTGAAAATATCTAAGTACTTAGAAGACACGTTTCAGCATCCAGTGAAAATACTTGAAAAATCTTTTCGAAAATGATATGGAAAGTATCACCCCCTTTCCTTCTTTACCACCATGGATCGTAGTTAACCCGATGATTGCGTCGACATCCCAGCGAAATCATAAGTAAACTGTAGGCATCAACACCCCTCGACTTACACCATGAGAACACAATAGTCTACAGCTGCACAAAGGTTGCGTTGCTATCACAGCAAAACCGTAAGTAGTCTGTAGGCAATCTCTGCCCCTCGAATTACGCTATCAAATGAAACTAAACCACATATCGCAGTTGCACAAAGGTTGCGTCACTATCCCAGTGAAACCAAACGTAGACTGTAGGCAATCGATGCCTCCTGAATTACGCTATGGAACCATGATAGATCGCAATTACACAAAGTTCACGTTGCTATCACAGTAAAACCAAACATAACTGTAGGTACAATACCCCTTGATTTACGCTATGCAAACAAATGATCGCTAGGAATTCATGAGTTTTGTCAAGACATCCTCTAGGATCCCAGTTCTCATTGAACCCACCCTATGGATTCCTAAGTAGAACCACCTAGTGGATCTCCTACTCTAAATTTCAAGTTTCGTGGGGATGGCTTTCCATACTTTTAGTCTTAAAACATATCATACTATATATAGCACCTTTCAAATCATACATTTCGTATGTATCGTATAAATTTTATCTATATAAAATAGATATCTTCTAAATCGATAGTTCTTAAATTTGGTTTACCCAATTTCCAAAGTCGACTATTTACCAAAATCAAATGTCTTTAAAAATCAATAGGTTCTAAAACTATTTCAGTTTCATTCTCATACACATATAATATCATTCTTTCCAACTCGAATAACTTTCGGATCAATAATTTCAGAGTCCACCTCATACTAATATAAAATTCATTTAGTATTTCAAATATCTTTCAAAGATCATTTCTTTCTGGTTATAAATTCAACAAGGGGAGTTTAAATATATAACTAACATACATAATCTCATTAGTGCCAATCAAAAATTTCCAAGTTTGATTGCTTTACAAAGTTATTTGTAACATTTCTTACCTCTTATAAAGTAAGTTTAAGTTATAGTAACTACTAAATCTTCATTTTAAAATCATCGTTTTTACTCAAAATATACTACTTCCCTTTAAAATCATTGTTCTGCTTTAATATCCCGATTTTGGTTCCAATTCAAAATTGCTTCAAATTTCCATTTGGTTTATAACTTCAAGTTAACCCAATTTGTATTTAATCCATAATTTAAATATAAACAATTTCCACTCTGACCACTTTGAATGTAGAAAATAGCTTAAATAGTTTTAAAATAGTTAAATAGTTAATATAAGATAGTTTGAGTTTTAAAAATGGCTTGTATAGTAAAATAGCTTGGAAGATCAGAATAATCTGAATATTTAAGAAGATAGATTTTAAGCAGTTTATATTAAAATAATTTATTTGAAAATAGTTTCAAAGTCAAACTAATTCAATTCCCAATCTTCCAATTCAAACCCTTTCCAATTTCCATTTCCATTTCCATTTAAATTGGTTCGATTTCGATTTCAATTCGAATTAACTTCGATTCCAATTTTAATTCAAATCGATTTCAATTTCGGTTTTAAATTATTTCAATTTTGATTTCAATTTGAATTAGTTTCAATTCAATTCTCCACTTTAAACCTTTTCAGTTTATATAAATTCGAGTTCGATTTTCAAAATATCGATTTAAATCACTTAAATCAGATTAACCTTCAACATTCGGTTTAAAAATCCAAATCATTAAAAATAATTCAATGCCGAGCCCAAATTTCGAAATATCCATTTAAATTACTTTTACTTGGATTTATTTCAAGGTTCGGGTAAGAGTTTAAATCTTTTTAAAACAAACCAATTTTTTGAAAATCAATTGATTTCTCAGTTATAACTTCAAGATTTCTACGCGATTCTTTAAACAATTTCGGTTGACAAGTTCATTTTTAACATTTCAATTTTTTTGGGACTTAGATTCAAAACTTCTCAATTTAGATCCATTTTAATTTATAAGTCACATTTATAAATTATGCTTATAAAATTCCACTTCCTTAAAACATTTCACAATATTTTATCATTGTTTATTTTGAAATAAACATCTGTTATTAAGGCACAACAACCAATTTATCATAACAATCAATATTACCATACCTAGAAACCAAACACACCATATATTCCATAATAATTTTCCTGAAAAATTATTTCTATATATAAAATATAATTCGGGTAAACTTATTTCATTTCAAAACACTTTGACAAACTCTTCCGAAATTCTTGGAATTTAAATTCTGAGTCTATTTTTAGCCTAACCCATTTGTATAGTTCATTCTCATCAAATTGCTATTTAGTTATATACATATAACCATTTAAATTTTATAATCTTATTTGATTATTATAATAATAACAATCACCTTAATATACTATAATAATTTTAGAAAAATTATTCCTTTTATATCAAAATATAGTCTTATATAAAATTATTTTAAAATCGTTTATTCTATAAAATTATTATACAAGAAAATAACAAGTACGCTCTCATATACAGTACACTCAACTCATTCTAGGGTACTACCGACCCTATCTCTATTGAGTGATCCCCACCAGAGCCAAGGTTCTCGCTTAACCTTCCGCTCTGATACCATGTGTAACGACCGGGTGATTTTTAACCCTCAAAAATCGACACTAATACGTTCACTGTATAGAGTGTCGAGCAATCAAGTGCCGGAAATACCAGGTTGTTTGGGTTAAGAAGAAAGAGATATAAGAAGAAAATGGAAATAATAACAACATAGAATCTCACAAACGTAGCGGAACAAAATGTAATATACAATCACATCTCTTTATACCAAAGAAAACTATAACTGTTAATATACATACAAATTATCATAGTACAGTCATCAAAAAATAAATCTGAACAATTATAATAACTTCTCCTCAAAATGCAGAATATACAGCCTGCAATACACAGCAGAATTTAATCAAATACGCATAATACTTCTCTACCATCCAGCTCATCTCCTGATCTCCAAAGCAACCTAACCCGAATCTATAATACTAGGTCTGACCTGAGCATTATTGTAACGACCTCGGTTTTAAATCAAATTTAAATTGATAATTAATATAAATTTTTGGATTTAATTGCGAATTAATTTGAATTTTTCCAAATAAAGTAAAATATTTGATTGTTTATTTATTATATGTATATAAATTGATTTTAAATTAGATTTTGAAATTGGAAATTCAAAGGAACTAATATATATATATATATATATATATATATCTAAAAAGTAAATAATATAAAAATTATATAAATATATCAAAAACATTAATGCATGCTATAATACAAGTGTAAGATATTAAAAACATGTAATAACAAGTGTTAACTATGTGATGAGCAAGATAAACAAGTGTCATGATTTTATATTTTCTGTTCATTTTTAAATTTAACAATAAAAAGAAAAATCAAAGTTATAAATATCACTACCTTCCTCTTTTCTCATTTTGTTCAAACAAAATGGAATTCAAAGTAAAACAAACTAGAAAGGAAAACCTGAAACAAAATCAGATAAAAGAAATAAAAAAATCCGAAGCATGGATGCAATAAATCAAAGCAAAGATCCTCTTAGCTTTAAGCAAGCTAATTCAACTAAATCAAACAGCAAGTGATTCAGATCCAAGTTGCAGATCAACAAACCAAGTTCCAAATTTTCAAAACATAAAAACAATTTCCAAGATCAGATCAAAGTTTAAAGTTCACAACCCAAAATCATTTCCAGCTTTTCGGTTTCAAAATACTTCCAAGTTTTCAAGATCAAAACCTTCTTTGTTTTTCAAAACAACAGGTGAGCAAACTTTCAATCCTTAATTTATTTCTATGTTAATTCTTGCAAGTAAAAAAAACTTTTTCAAAAGTTAAAAATCATTTATTTCTTAATGCATGTGATTAATCTGTGTAGTGATAATGTGTATATGAGTTTATGTATGTGAATGTTTGTACATAAATATGGTATGCTGGTGAATGCCTGTGAATATATATATATATATATATATATATATATATATATATATAAGCTTTGTTTGAATCATAGGCTCAGACTTCCCTAAAGAAATTTTAATTGCTCTTCACCCAATCGATTTTAGGCCCTGATTTCTAAATGATATATGATTGCATGAATGTAATCTTATTTTTAAAAATAATTCCAAGAGTTTGCATTATGTATTTATTCCTAAAATGATAGGTTACAGTAATAATCCAAAAATAATTCAAAAATAGATGTTATAATTTCGAGTTTGGGTTTCATAATCAGAATCGTAGTTGAAATTGATGAATTTTAGTAATCAAATCATAATTTTTAGATTCGTATATTTTGTGAATTCGTGAGTTGATCAGATTAAGCTTTATTGTCGAATTCCAATGAACGGGGGAAGGATTGACATCGGGCTTTGGTCTGGAGGTTGGGGGTATCCTGATGGTCACTGGAAAATGATCGCCAGATTTATAGTTGGCTGTGGTGGCCAGGGGACGGTGATGTAGGGTTTTGAGTGGTTTTTGTCGAGTTGGATGTCGAGGTGATCTCGACAACGATAGTGCATCGGCTCGATCGCGAGGGGTGGGATTGCGGCGGGGTGATGTGGTGTTGCTCTGGAAGAAGTGTCGTGGGTTCCAATTGACGAGATCGTCGACGGCAAGGGGATTTCTCAATCAGGTTTAATTTCAGTTGGTGTTGAAGTGTTTATTTTCGTTTCGCTGGTGGTTTCATCGATCTAGGAGGGCAAGTGGGTTGGCAAGGTCAACGTCGATTTGTCGAAGGTCGCCACAGTGATTGAAGGTAGTCGGAGTCGCCGTGCACGTGCATATGTGCACTTTCGTATAACTGGGATGGTTGGTTTTGGGGAAGAAGGGATGAGCACGGGGTTGGCTTGAAGTTTGCTCGGGTTTTTGTTGGTTTGGCTCGAGAATTTTGAAGCTTAGGCTCGGATCTATTTTCAGTTAGCAGGTTTTTAAACTTTGTAAGTAAATTTGTTTCCAGGATTTCAAAAATATAAAGTAAAATATAAACCAGTTTTTAAGTTTTGAAGAAGCACTTCCAGGTTTAAATTTTAAAAAGGAGATTCAAGTTTTCAAGCTTAGAGAAAGAATACAAAGTTTAAAAGCAAAACCAAAACAAGTTTTAAAAGTGTAATTAAAATAATTAGTTTCCAAAAGAAGATGTTTAGCCAAGTTTTAAAGTGTATTGAAATGAATATGTTTCAAAGGGAATGTTAACCAAATTTTTAAATATGTTTAAAATGAATAAGTTTTGAAAAAGGAATGATAATTAAGTTTTCAAAGAACAAGTATTTATTAAATTTATTAAACAAGTTTGAACAAGTTTTCAAGATTTTAAAAGGTAAAATTTAATATTTATAATTGTTTTGTTTTAAAGTTAATTATATATTTTTAATCATGTAATTGATCTCTAAATGTTTTTGTAATGATATAATTAGGTAATTAATGAAGATAAAGAATTTATCTTTAATTAAGTTATGATTAATTAATTAAAGATAATTGGTTAGTAAAATTAATTAGAGGTTAATCACTTAATGAAATTAATAAAGATTGGTTAATTAATATTAGTAATTAAAGGATAATTACTTAATGAAAGTAATTAATGGATAATTACTGAATGTAATTAAATAAAGGGAATAATTAGTTATGGAACTAATTAAATAGAAGTAATTAAGGATTAATTACTTGGTGTAATTAATTAAAGGATTAATGAATATAATGAATTAAAGGGTCGGTTGATTAAGATAAGTAATTTAAGGATAATTAATGAGTGTGATTAATTAAAGAATGATTAGTTAATGTAAGTGATTAATTAATGTAATTGATTAAGAATAATTAATTAATGTGAAGTAATTAAGGGTAATTAATTACTTTAAGATTAGTTACTTGATGAAGGTAATTAAGGATAATTAATTAATGATTAAAGGTTAAGTAATTAAAGGATAATTAAAGATTAATCACTTAATAATTTAAGGTTAACTAATTACTTAGAGGATGATTAATTAATGTAATTAACTTATGGTTAATTAATGTGATTAATTAAGGATAATTAGTTAATTAAGGATAATTAATTAAAGAATGATTAAATAATTAAAGGTTAATTATCTAATGATTTAAAGTTGATTGATTTATTAATTAAGGTTAATTAATTAATTAATAATTAAAGGTTAATTAATTTGTTGTTAAAGGTTAATTAATAAATGATTAGAGGATAATTAATTAAAATGGTTTATAATTAATTAATATTAATTGACCAAGATTAGTAATTTTTTCCCCTAAGTAATTAATCTGGTTTAAATTAATCAGGTGATTAATTGATTTTGCTTATGGATGTTTGGTTTGTATTGAATGCCTTGAATTGTTTGATATCCCCGGTGTGTAATGTTCCGTGATATGATTGAGCTGTGAACTGCGACTTATTTATTTGTGATACATTTACACATTTATCTGTTTATCTGTGCATGAAGATAAGCGTTATAGAATTATACCGCTTATCGATTTTGTTGTGCTTGAATTGATGATGGTTGTAATATGTTATTATTGTGTGTAAAACCCCTGGACTACACCACACACATATAAATATGGATTTCATGAGGAATCGGTTAAGTCATAGATGTTTTAAATTTAAATATTATTTTGATTAAAAGTTGAATTTTGAATCCAAATGGTTTGAAAGTGAAAATTGAGTTGAATATGTAAAGCTTTTGGAAAGGAAGTTTTGAAATTGAAATTTAGTTAGAATATAATATATCTTGTTTAAGCTTTAAAAATTATTTTGGAAACTATGGTTTGAAAGGGTTATTCAAATTATACGATATATATATATATATGGATTTTAAATGATTTTGAAGTATGTTGAATAAATTGTTTTAGAAGTTTGAATTTAATTCAAATCGAACTTGCCGAGTATACGGCAGTTCGTTGATTTTCCAATGCATACTTTGAAAGGCTATAACTTGAGTAAATTGAATCAGATTTTCCCAAAATGAAAAGCATTTGTTTTCAAATGATAATTACTTTCATATAAAAAAAGAATTTCTAGTTTTTGTTCAAAGGATTTCAAGTTTGAAATGAAATTGTTTTGAAAGCTATGAATGAATCTTTGTTAAAGATTGGTGAACTTTGTTTTCAAATTGAAGAGGATCTTCAGGGTGAGTCTTTTGTTTAAAAGATTAAAAGTGGAAATTTGTTTAAACCAGTTAAAAGAAAGGTTTTTGGGAAGCAAGTGTTAAAAGTTGTGACTTAACTAAGATCCCACTATATCCATATGTTTTTAAAATTAAGCGCTCATTATTCGGTTTAGCCGGGAGAGGACTTTATATCATATAACCCATTCCGAATAATGATATGACGAAATAGGTAGCATTTGAAGGCCGGTGGTGAAGAATGGGTATTTTCAAGAACGAAAGGATTACCCGTCGAATGTCTCTGCACTGAGTCGCGTCGGTATAGATATCTCCGTATGTGATGGGGAGTCCGATCGGGATTGTGAATACCCGGATTGCAATGGCTTCTTTGTGAAGTGACTTCTGTTCTGTTCGAACCCGGATTAGACTTGTATGGATGTATGTCTGGCATTACACTTTGAGATGTAAAGCTGGTTTCTATCAAATACATTTCTGTTTGGTGACGGAGAATTTATTCTCTTAGCTTAACACCCTTCTCTGAGACGTACGAGCTTAGAGGTTATGTAGTTGATGTTTACTAGTAATACATTCCCAATTTGGTAATGTGGTATGCTAAGTGCTGCTGATCATTTGTTGATCAAAGCATGGCTTTTGTGTAAAGCGTAGCTTTGTGGACAAGACCTCATCAGGACCTCACACCTCGGAAATGGTCGAAACAGGAAGAATGCAGCAAGGTTATGAGGGTCGCGCCCTTTAAGGTATGTCCATTTCCTTCTGGAAAAAGGTGGTATCATGGTATGGAGCCTAGATATTTAACCTATGTGGTTATTGTAATTTTTTGGTGAATCTCGGGATAAAGGTCGGTAACAACCGAGGGATGGCATACTCGTGTCAGTAGTTATGCTAGTTATAGAGGTAACCCGGCCTTATGTTGGCAGAGATCCGGTTAGGTTCTCGGGGCGTCCCTCCAGAGGCGTACCCATGTGCCATAGGAAGTTTCTTGGCCTGACCATTTGTTGGAAATCCAAAAAACAATACGCGCCCTGTACGGTTTTAGTTGTATAACCTGCCATGGAATGTGGCGGTAATCTGCTATTGAACATGGTAGCTATAGTAGGTATACCGTAATGGTGGTATGCTGGCTAAGATTAATATTATACTTTCGATATGTTTTCTGCACTATGCACTAATAATAATATCAAAAAGTTTTTGCGTATCAAGCATGTTTGACTATCATAAGGAGAAATCTCCTCCAATTGTGCGTTTGCATTGTGTGTGTGCGGGGAGGCCTTATGGTAGTTTCATTTTCAAAAAAGCTTTGTGGATTTCTTTTTAAATTCTTTTTGTTTGTTTTGTTCAAAGAAAACTGTTTCTGTTTGCTCACACCAGTCTCATGACTGACCTGGAGTTTATTGTTCCCTTTCTAAACTCTAGGTGCCCACAATTTTCCACACGTGCAGCCTAGACTCATAGTTTTAGATAATCAGCTTGTAGATGTAGATTAGGTAGCCTTCAGCTTTCTGTTTGGAAATCTTGAAGTCTTTGATCTTTGAAGACTTTGGATTTTGGCTATCGCATTGTGCTTCTCTTCAACATTCCGGACCGGACTTGCTTAAGTTCAACATGATAGTTTGTGGTTCGAGCTTCTGGCTTGGAGTTTGGAGTTTGGCATTGAAGATTATCTTTTCGCTGCCGTTACCGTTTGTCTTCTGCTATTATTCCGTTGTTGTATTTTGTCTATGATATTGATAATTCATTTGTATCATATTGTTGTATCCATTGTGTATCAATAAAATTATTCATTTCCTTTTCCGCTGTGTTGTTGTAATTAATGTGTTATAAGCTCCGGCGAACCAGATTCGACATTTGAATCTGCGGCATTCAAATACTGGTGATGTTGGTGCCTTTCGAAGGTCGAGTCATGGTCATCACATTTGGTATCGGAGATGAAGGTTGAGTAAAAACTTTAGCTCAGGAGCATAACACATTGGGTGACTCATTAGAGATAGGGTTATAAATACCCTAGAATGAGTATCCCTAAGATATATTGTCTGTATGACTCAGTAAATTCTCTTACTATCCACTAATAGTGAGTATGAGTGCAAGAAGAGGACGAGGTAGGGGACAGGGAAATACCACTACAAATGGTCGATACCCTGTAATAACTAGGAACAGTCCTTCTTTATCAATCTCTTTTGATCATCATCCTATATTAATTCTTTGATGGCTTACTGCCAGCTACAAGAAGAAGCTTTGGTGTGATTGTGGCCCTGCGAATCATTGTAGAAAAGTTTCTAAATTCCTACTTCGTATTCTCTTCATCAATTTTATATCAGCTTTTCGTTTTAACTTTAATTTGAAATTTTGTTTGAAATATTGGTTAACAAAATATGAAACTGAATTGGATTGTATCCATATATCTGTCTATTCTTTGAGGTCTCTATATATTATCTACGAATGGTTAGTTATCCCTTCGAACTAACCAATGCCCCTGCATATTTCGTAGACCTGTGACCCTAATATTTCGTGAAGATTTGTATGAGATCATTCTCATATTTATTGATGATATTCTAATTTGATAAGCCAAATATAGAATTGATATTCAGTTTGATCTGGAAACTGTTTCTCTATCTTTGTGTGTTTATCTGTTCTTTGGTTATCTCCCTGTCTAACAAATTTCAGAGAAGAAATTTTCTTAAGGGGAGAATCTGTAACGATCCCGGTTTTAAATCAAATTTAAATTGATAATTAATATAAATTTTTGGATTTAATTGTGAATTAATTTGCATTTTTCCAAATTATATAAGATATTTGATTGTTTATTTACTTATACGTATATAAATTGATTTTAAATTGGATTTTGAAATTGGAAATTCAAAGGAACTAATATATATATATATATATATCTAAAAAGTAAATAGTATAAAAATTATATAAATATATCAAAAACATTAATGCATGCCATAATAGAATGTGACGACTCGGATTTTCGCGTTCGAAAATCCGGGTCGTCACATTTGGTATCAGAGCTAAAGTTCCTTCTGTAGTTTCCACGAAGCTATCAAAGAATGATGATCAAAGAGATTGATAGAAAATTGTTTCCGCTGTTGAAGGTATTGACCATTTGTAGTGGTACTTCCCTGTCCCCTATCTCGTCCTCTTCTTGCACTCACACTCACTATTAGTGGATAGTAAGAGAATTTACTGAGGCATACAGACGGATATCTTAGGAAATACTCATTCTAGGGTATACTTCACCCTTTCTCTAATGAGTTACCTAATGTGTTATACTCCAAAAGCTAAAGTTCACAAGTGTAAGATATTAAAAACATGTAATAACAAGTGTAAACTAAGTGATGAGCAAGATAAATAAGTGTCATGGTTTTATATTTTCTTTCATTTTTAAATTTAACAATAAAAAGAAAAATCAAAGTTATAAATATCACTACCATCCTCTTTTCTCATTTTGTTCAAAAAAAATGGAATTCAAAGTAAAACAAACTGGAAAGGAAAACCTGAAACAAAATCAGATAAAAGAAATAAAAAAATCTGAAGCATAGATGCATTAAATCAAAGCAAAGATCCTCTCGGCTTTAAGCAAGCTAATTCGACTAAAACAAAGAGCAAGTGATTCAGATCCAAGTTGCAGATCAACAACCCAAGTTCCAAATTTTCAAAACATAAAAACAATTTCCAGGATCAGATCAAAGTTTAACGTTCAAAACCCAAAATCATTTCCAGCTTTTTAGTTTCAAATTACTTCCTAGTTTTCAAGATCAGAACCTTCTCTGTTTTTCAAAACAACAGGTGAGCAAACTTTCAACCCTTAATTTATTACTGTGTTAATGCATGCGAGTAAACAAACTTTTTCAAAAGCTAAAAATCATTTTTTTCTCAATGCATGAGATTAATCTGTGTAGTGATAATGTGTATATGAGTTTATGGATGTGAATGTTTGTACATAAATATGGTATGCTGGTGAATGCCTGTGAATTATATATATATATATATATATATATATATATATATGCTTTGTTTGAATTACAGGCTCGGACTTCCCTAAAGAAATTTTAATTGCCCTTCACCAATCGATTTTAGGCCCTGATCTATAAATGATATATGATTGCATGAATGTAATCTTATTTTTAAAATTAATTCCGAGAGTTTATATTATGTATTTATTCCTAAAGTGATAGGGTACGGTAATAATCCAAAAATAATTCAAAAATAGATGTTATAATTTCGAGTTTGGGTTTTATATTCAGAATCGTAGTGATTAATGAATTTTAGTAATCAAATCATAACTTTTAGATTCGTATATGTCGTGAATTCGTGAGTTGATCAGATTAAGCTTTATTGTCGAATTCCGACGAACGCGGGAAGGATTGACGTCGGGCTTTGGTCTGGAGGTTGGGGGTAGCCTGGTGGTCACTGGAAAATGATCGCCAGATTTATAGTTGGCCGTGGTGGCTAGGGAATGACGATGTAGGGTTTTGAGTGTGGTTTTTGTCGAGTTGGATGTCGAGGTGATCTCGACGAAAGTAGTGCATCGGGCTCGATCGTGAGGGGTGGGATCGCGACGTGGTCACGTGGTGCTGCTCTGGAAGAAGTGCCGTGGGTTCCAGTTGACGAGATCGTTGGCGGGAAGAGGATTTGTCGATCGGGTTTAATTTCAGTTGGTGTTGAAGTGTTTGTTTTTGTTTCGCTGGTGGTTTCGTCGATCTAGGAGGGCAAGTGGGTCGACGAGGTCATCGTCGATTTGTCGAAGGTCGCCACGGTGATCGAAGGTGTCGGAGTCGCCATGCACGTGCACATGTGCACTTTCGTATAACCGGGATGGTTGGTTTTGGGGAAGAAGGGATGAGCACGGGGTAGGCTCGAAGTTTGTTCGGTGTTTTGTTGGTTTGGCTCGAGAATTTTGAAGCTTGGGCTCGGGTCTGTTTTCAGTTAGCAGGTTTTTAAAATTTGTAAGCACATTTGTTTCTAGGATTTCAAAAATATAAAGTAAAATATGAACCAGTTTTTAAGTTTTGAAGAAGCACTTCCAGGTTTAAATTTTAAAAAGGAAATTCAAGTTTTCAAGCTTAAAGAAAGAATACAAAGTTTAAAAACAAAACCAAAACAAGTTTTAAAAGTGTAATTAAAATAATTAGTTTCCAAAAGAAGATGTTTAGCCAAGTTTTAAAGTGTATTGAAATGAATATGTTTCAAAGGGAATGTTAACCAGGTTTTTAAATATGTTTAAAATGAATAAGTTTTAAAAAAGGAATGACAATTAAGTTTTCAAATATTAAGTATTTATTAAATTTATTAAACAAGTTCGAACAAGTTTTCAAAATTTTAAAAGGTAAAATTTAATATTTATAATTGATTTTTTTAAAGTTAATTATATATTTTTAATCACGTAATTGATCTCTTAATGTTTTTCTAATGATATAATTAGGTAATTAATGAAAATAAAGAATTTAGCTTTAATTAAGTTGTGATTAATTAAAAATAATTAGTTAGTAAAATTAATTTGAGGTTAATCACTTAATGAAATTAATAAAGGTTAGTTAATTAATGTTAGTAGTCAAAGGATAATTACTTAATGCAAGTAATTAATGGATAGTTACTGAATGTAATTAAATAAAGAGAATAATTATTTATGGAAGTAATTAAATGGAAGTAATTAAGGATTAATTACTTGGTATGATTAATTAAAGGATTAATGAATATAATCAATTAAAGGGTTAGTTGGTTAAGATAAGTAATTTAAGGATAATTAATGAATGTGATTAATTAAAGAATGATTAATTAATGTAAGTGATTAATTAATGTAATTGATTAAGAATAATTGATTAATGTGAAGTAATTAAGGGTAATTAATTAGTTTAAGATTAATTACTTAATGAAGGTAATTAAGGATAATTAATTAATGATTAAAGGTTAAGTAATTAAAGGATAATTAAAGATTAGTCACTTAATAATTAAAGGTTAACTAATTACTTAAAGGATGATTAATTAATGTAATTAACTTAAGGTTAATTAATATGATTAATTAAGGATAATTAATTAATTAAGGATAATTAATTAAAGAATGATTAAATAATTAAAGGCTAATTATTTAATGATTTAAAGTTGATTGGTTTATTAATTAAGGTTAATTAATATTTAAAGGTTGATTAATTAATTAATAATAAAGGTTAATTAATTTGTTATTAAAGGTTAATTAATAAATGATTAAAGGATAATTAATTAAAATGGTTTGTAATTAATTGATATTAATTAACCAGGATTAGTAATTTTTGGCCTAAGTAATTAATCTGGTTCAAATTAATCAGGTGATTAATTGATCTTGCTTATGGATGTTTGGTTTGTATTGAATTGTTTGATATCCCTGATGTGTAATGTTCTGTGATATGATTGAGCTGTGAACTGTGACTTATTTATCTGTGATGCATTTACATATTTATCTGTTTACCTATGAATGAAAGATAAGCGTTATAGTATTATACCGCTTATCGATTTTGTTGTGCTTGAATTGATGATGGTTGTAATATGTTATTATTGTGTGTAAAACCCCTAGACTATCCCCACGCACACACAAATATGGATTTCATGAGGACTTGGTTAAGTCACAGATGTTTTAATTTAAATATTATTTTGATCAAAAGTTGAATTTTGAATCCAAATGGTTTGGAAGTGAAAATTGAGTTGAATATGTAAAGATTTTGGAGAGGAAATTTTGAAATTGAAATTTAGTTAGAATATAATATATCTTGTTTAAGCTTTGAAAATTATTTTGAAAACTATGGTTTGAAAGGGTTATTCAAATTATACAACATATATATATATATATATATATATGGATTATAAGCCATTTTGAAGTATGTTGAATAAATTGTTTTGGAAGTTTTAATTTAATTCAAATCGAACTTGCCGAGTATACGGCAGTTCATTGATTTTCCAATGTGTACTTTGAAAGGCTATAACTTGAGTAAATTGAATCGGATTTTCCTGAAATGAAAAGCATTTGTTTTCAAATGATAATTACTTTCATATAAAGAAAGAATTTCCATTTTTTGTTGAAAGGATTTCAAGTTTGAAATGAAATTGTTTTGAAAGCTATGAATGAATATTTGTTAAAGACTGGTGAACTTTGTTTTCAAATTGAAGAGGATCTTTAGGGTGAATCTTTTTTTTGAAAGATTAAAAGTGGAAATTTGTTTAAACCATTTAAAAGAAAGGTTTTTGGGAAACAAGTGTTAAAAGTTGTGAATTAACTAAGATCCCACTATATCCGTATGTTTTAAAATTAAGCGCTCATTATTCGGTTTAGCCGGAAGAGGACTTTATATCATATAACCCATTTCGAATAATGATACGACGAGATGGATAGCATTTGAAGACCGGTGGTGAAGACCGGGTATTTTCGATAATGAAAGGATTACCCATCGTCGGTATAGAGATCTCCATATGTGATGGGGAGTCCGATCGAGATTGTGAATACCCGGATTGCAAGGGCTTCTTTGTGAACTGCCTTCGGTTCTGTTCGAAACCGGAACAGACTTGTATGGATGTGTGTATGACATTACACTTTGAGATGTAAAGCTGGTTTCTATCGAATACATTTCTTTTTGGTGGCGGAGAATTTATTCTCTTAGCTTAACACCCTTCTCTGAGATGTACGAGCTCAGAGGTTATGTAGTAGATATTTTCTAGTGATACATTCCCAATTTAGTAATGTGGCATGCTAAGTGCTGCTGATCATTTTTTGATCAGAGCATGGCTTTTGTGTAAAGCATAGCTTTGTGGACGAGACCTCATCAAGACCTCACACCTCGGAAATGGTCGAAACAGGAAGAATGCAGCATGGTTATGAGGCGCCCTATAGGGTATGTCCATTTCCTTCTAGAAAAAGGTGGTATCATTGTATGGAGCCCAAATATTTAACCTATATAGTTATTGTTAGTTGTTGGTGAATCCCTGGATAAAGGTCGGTAACGACCGAGGGATGACATACTCATGTCAGTAGTTACGCTAGTTATAGAGGTAACCCAACCTTGTGTTGGCAGAGATCCGGTTAGGTTCTTGGAGGGTCCCTCCAGAGGCGTACCCATGTGGCATAGGAAGTTCCTTGCCCTAACCATTTGTTGAAAATCCAAAGAAACAATACGCGCCATATAAGGTTTTAGTTGTATAACCTGCCATGGAATGTGGGGGTAACCTACTATTGAACATGGTAGCTATAGTAGGTATACCATAATGGTGATATTCTGGCTAAGATTAATATTATACTTTCGAAATGTTTTCTGCACTATGCACTAATAATAATATCAAAAGGTTTTTGTGTATCAAGCATGTTCGATTATCATAAAGAGAAATCTCCTCCAATTGTGCGTTTGCATTGTGTGTGTGCGGGAAGGCCTTATGGTAATTTCATTTTCAAAAAAGCATTCTGGATTTCTTTTTATCTTTTTGTTTGTTTTATGCAAAGAAAACTGTTTTTGTTTGCTCACACCAGTCTCATGACTGACCTGGATTTTATTGTTCCCTTTTTAAACTCTAGGTGCCCACAATTTTGCACACGGGCAGCCTAGAGTCATATTTTTAGATAATCAGCTTGTAGATGTAGATTGGGTAGCCTTCAGGTTTCTGTTTGGAAATCTTGAAGTCTTTGGTCTTTGAAGACTTTGGATTTTGGCTATCGCATTGTGCTTCTCTTCAACATTTCGGACCGGATTGCTTAAGTTCAACATGATAGTTTGTGGTTCGAGCTTCTGGCTTGGAGTTTGGAGCTTGGCATTGAAGATTATCTTTCCATTGCCATTGCCATTTGTCTTCTGCGATTATTCCACTGTTGTATCTTGTCTTTTATATTGATAATTCATTTGTATCAGATTGTTGTATCCATTATGTGTCAATAAAATTATTCATTTCTTTTTCCGCTATGTTGCAGTACTTAATGTGTTATAAGCTTCAGCGAACCAGATTCGATGTTTGAATCTGCGGCATCCGAATACGGATGATGTATTTGGTGCCGATTTTTCAAAGGTCGAGTCAAGGTCGTCACAATTATAATAAAGTAACACCCGAGTCAGGTTAGAAACGAGCGTGAGTAAAACCCACTTAATTTGAAATACTTAAGTAATTAAAATCCTTCAAAAAACCAAGGTAACTCGTAAGACCGCATCACATATACTTGAGGGGTTTTTATCTTACGATAGCCAAAAACTTTTATTGAAAATTTGATGATATTATACTAGTGTCCAAGTACCATACTTATTGAAAATGTTCAAGTTTGTTAAATTAATTCGATTCCAGCATTTAGAACTCTATAATAAAAATCGTAGGGGTTCATAGTGATTATTATATCAAAGTGGTTCTAGATAACACTGATATCTGATCTCGGTCTCTTCGAAAAATATCAATAAACTTTTAAAGGCAGGTTATTTTAAGCAAACAATTCATATTCAGGGTGTCGATATCACATATGGAATTTATTACATATGTTTACTTCCAATATTCTAACTTTTTAATTCCATTTGGCTACTTAATGGTGCAGACACGAACAATTGAAATAAATATCCAATAACAATAAACCAAAGCACAGATCGTTAACTAATTTAACGATTAATAATTAATATTAAATAATTCACAAATTGAATTTTAATCAACTTAAATCGAACCAAATGTACTTATATTTTTAATCCAATTTAATTATAAATTAAAGAAATTATAAAAAAATATTAGTTAGTTAAAATTGAACAACCCATTAATAATTAATTTATTAATCAACATATAATTAATTACATGAGAATTTCCTTATTCGTTTACTTATATATTTATAAATCATTAAATTTTACTCTGCAGAAATCTCGGAGATATTTTTACATATATAAGTGTTTTGTGATAGGGTCTCGACGTAAAAATCTATGCGTCGACTGGTTTTAAATCGAACGAGGAAAAGTGGGTTGAATTTTGTTGATTTATAAACATAAAAATAAACTAAATCCCCTTTTCAACAACACAGCCCGTACGAAACAAGACCAACCCAAACTTGTTCAAACACGGACCCAACCCAAATTCTTCTATCTCTTCCCAACCTTTACCCTCTGCTTTTTCACTTGAAATACATGAACATGCACAAACCTATGCATCATGCACATGTACACTCCCTTTGACCATCACAATTTAACGTCGATCAACTACGCAAGTCGCTCTCGACCACTACCTCTCACCTATACACTTAGAAATACTGCCCATCCTTCGGTTCGAATTTCGAGCAACTCAAACAAAGCCTGCAATGAAACTGCTCCACCATCACCTACTCTAACTATTCCCCCTCATGCACACACTTCTATCTCTCTCTCCACGTCACCATTCCTCTCGAACCCGCAACCAAACCCAAATCATGATAAAACACTAAACCCTCCTCGTCCAGCCCACACACGCTACTAAAATTTCTATGCCATTTTTCTCGAATGCCCCATCGCCAACACCTTCTCCATGCCAATTGTCATGCCCCCAAATCTATTGAATCGCCATAATTCGACGAAACTCCCAAATCAGATCAACTCCACATTGCCACCTCCACGCAACACTAAAAATTCCCAAACCCATCTTAAAAGTCAAGTTTTCTAACAAGGAACACAACTGAATGATTCATTCCTTGTATCAGGATAGTTGGTTGTCAACCAAACTAGACCCATTCGCTGTTATTTATTGTTTTCTCTCTCCATACTTGATAGATTTGAATGAACAATTTTAAAATAATCTATATTCAAAAATAAGCATCTTTTTTTGGAATCGAAGCTTAAAACTGAGCAGATGATGAGTTAATGATTTTTGAAGTTAAATGACTTAACCGTTTTTACACACGCACAGAACAGAGAAGAATTTTACAGGTTGTGGTAAATCTAACCATGTCCAATACACACATACATATGCACATTCACATCACAGCACATACATACTTGATATATATCAATGATTTATTCATAACTCAGTTAGATATATATATATGTGTGTGTGTGTGTGTGTGTGTGTGTGTGTGTGTGTTCATAAGTAATAACTTGTAACCAAAATATAGATTGTTTTACTCACTATTTTAGTTTTTGATGATCTACTGCTCTTCTTGAACCACCCCTCCAGGCTTCAACACTTAGCTTGTTTTTATTTTAAATGTCAGATTCTTCTTCTTCTTTTTTTAAGTACATAAACAAGTGAACAAGTGGTCGTGTAAATATATAGAGGGAATGGAAGTGAAATGGTAAAGTGAAGGGTGGCTGAAAGGCATGTACATGCTTCATTTTTATATATATATTTTTTGGCTGATTTGATTTTTTTCATGTGATTTGATTTCATGAAACTTGTTTTAATGTTTTGTAGTTTGATTAGATTTCATGTGTGTGTGTTTGAAATGAAGTTTGTCACCATGATGTCCCCTTATATGTTTATATATACATATATACATATATGTGTATGTATGTATGTATATGTATGTATATAGATTTACATATACACTATTTTATATTAACACATATATTTACCTATTCACTATTTTATATAACTTATATACATATATATTTACTTACATATATTTGTCATCATATATATATATATATATATATATATATATATTAAAAGTTAGGAGTTTATCATCATGAAGCTTATATATATGTATAACTTCATGTACACCATTTCTACCATAAATACATTTATAAATATGTCGTTATGCATATATACAATATACATATTTATTTTATCATATTCACATTTATACATATTTACATATACATTTAAATACGCACATGTTTACATATGTTTACATATACAATATCCTTATAAACATATATACAGAGATAAACTTATATATATGTTTAAACATCATAAAGCTTGTGTATATTTATATCTACACATATATGGATATTTTGTCTTAAACATTAATGGTGGAGTTTGTATTCATATATCTATAAAAATTTCATATCTAGAAAATTATATTTTAAAATTAAATATAGTTTTAATCAATATATAGATGTAGATATTTTATATATAAGAAAATTCATCTATTAGACTAATAAAATTAATATTTAAAATTTTTAAAATTAGTTAATTATCCGAATATCAGATGGCGAAAAATCTGGGTCGTTACACAAACATACATATAAAATTAATTATGTGTATATAAGATTAAATCAAGTCTTTCTGCTTAATAAAAATAAAAGATTTATATCAATAAATTTAAAAGTAGGTTTATTGTCAAAACATTAGTTGTATTATGTAATATTCAATAAAATATCTCAAATTAATACAAATTAGAGACAATAGTAATCAAATTAAAATTTAGATATATTGCCGAAACATCTTCCTTTTTTAATTTTCAAAACAATACAAACACAAAATACATATATCTAAACTTTCAAATCTAAAATCATATTTTTATTTTATATGATTTAAAGCATGAATCCTCAATAAAACACTGTAATATTAATCAACAAATTTTAGCTTAATTTGTTAAAGTACAATCCAATCAAAATAATATAAACACACAAAATTTTAGATCTAAAGGACTATACTTTGAAATGAATGTTTATAATAGATCATAATAAAACATTGTATTCAAACATATATAAATTTTAATTCTAATTTAACAAAATAAGAACCTAATTGATAATTTAACATACAAAATTTTTGATCTAAAAAATTAGATTTTAAATTAAATGTTTAGAACATAGTTCCAAAACAAAACATTATATTTAAACATATACAAACATTAGTTTTGATTTATTAAATAAAACACCCATTGATTCATTTAACAAACAATTCAAGCTACACAAACAATTTTCAACTTAAATGAGGCAGTGGTAGGTGCAAACAAATTATGATAATTAAATTTCTCTTTCAACAAATATTACATCAAATATCATTATCTATTAAAGAAAAACATACCTTGTTACCCAAAGCCTTGAATCTCATCTTGAAAATGGACTTCTCTTAGGATGTTTCCTAAAAGTCACATCTTGAATGATGATATCTCCTCAGATCTTGAAGATCATCATCCCATCCTTGCAAGAGATGGATGAACTGCTTTTTTTTATGTTTTCATATGGATTTGAAACAATTTTGATTTTTTTTGTTTTCTGCCATGAAAAGTTAGGAGAAGAAAACGAAATAGACTGAATGAGAAAGAATGAATTGTACATATAGAATGAATTGTACATATAGAATGAATTAGAGAATATGTTTTATTTGAAAGAATGAAACCTTTCCATTCTTTAGTTAAAATTTCCCTAATTAATTCCATTTATCGTTTCTCTCTTTCTCTCTAATCCTTTCTTTACATGTGATATGTCATCAAATGACATAAAATTTTCACATATCATATCATTAAATGACATAAAATTTCCATAAGTCATGTAATCGAATGACATAAAATTTTCATAAACCATTTTATGCAATTATATTTAAATTACACTGATATCACATATCAATGCGCGCAAATGTAACTTTTACAATCGCGTTAAAATAATTAAAAAAACGTCCAAGATCAAATAAATAATAATTAATATTTCTCAAATATCCATTAATGTAATCAATTTACAACATTTTATAAATTAATTAAATCATGTGGTTTTTCAAAGAAATCATCATTACGGTTGTGCGACTCAAAAGTGTAAATTCAATCAGCGATTAATATCGAAGTACTCAAATATTAACGTTCAGACGTCATTAAGCAGGTGTTGTGACATTTTAGCCAAATTTATCGCTTACACATCTTTTAGTAAAGTCCAATTTTACTTATTATAAGCGGTACCTAATAGTGACAATTATTTACACCGATTCTCTTTATCAAAACTATATCACATTAGGACTTATGGAAATTAGTAATGGACAAAATTCTAATATCGTCCACATTCAACTTTATAGTCCAAACATAAAGTACTTGGTTCGACAATAACAAATATTATTAACCGAAATGCTCCGGCCAGGGACTTTGACTTTGAATTGACTTCAGTTGACCGTGACACAAACCTCATATAACCGAGGAGACGAATCCTTCCTTGAATAGTGTTTCGCTTCCAATGCTTCCACTCGACCCAACTATAGTCATTCAATGGACGCCATGCCACGATTTAACTATAATCAAAGCAGAGCTTCCGCATTGAAGATCAACAGTATTCTTAAGTCAAGAGAACCATGTAAATTGGTCATATCTATATTCTCTGCTTAGCCTTTGTTATATTAACCAACAGAAAACTATTGAGCGAGTCATTCCATAGTTATCCAATAACTATCAGTATATAACCCCTTGGTGCCTCCAGCAGCCATGAGTAATACACTGCCCAACATTTGAAGAATGTTCCATACTCTAGTCCCAATGGATACATCGACATCCACTCTCGATGCATCTTAACTAGGAACATTTAAAATGATACATTTGTTTCATTATGATAAATTACTCACGGTTACAACACTTTGTAACTACTATCACAAAACATACCATTTATGGAATTTAATTAAATTGATTAATTATTATAACCACATTATATTAAGTATACAGTAGAAAGAAAATGCCTTTATTTCAAACAAGATTGGTTAACGAGTTAGATATATGTAACAAATTACCTAATTGCCCCTAGGGCATACCCCTAACTTTATCACATCAAATCAAACTGCCCACTTAACCGACCTAAAAAAGGAAAGAAAAAGAAGAGAAGGAGTTTCCAGCCACTTACGATGAGAGTGAAGAAGAAAAGGAGGAGAAGACTGATAATGAGAAGGAAGATGTAAATTTGTGTCTGATGGTAGAATCAATCGACAAAGATGATGAAACTAATGAGGTAGCACACTTATCTTGTACTGATTTAATTTTATTATATCAGAGTTAGATGGAAACGTTGATAGACTTAAACAAAGATATAACCATCTAGAGTCTGATAAAACAGTCTACATGGTTTAAATAATGAATTAGAACTAATGATTCATAACATTAGAAAATTTAATTTAGAATCTGAGAAGTATCAGTCTCTAGAGGAAGAAATAAACAGGTCGCTTGAAAAAATTGAAACCCTTGAAAAGAATATTTTAGATTTTGAAAAATATAGATGATACAAAAGTGAAAATTCCATTAAAAGATGCACCTCACTTTTAAATGAAAACTTCTCCCTTAGATCTAAGGTTTAATATCTTGAATCGACAATAGAAAATTCTCTAAAGGAGAAAAATCACTAAATATGTTGTTAGGTAGTCAGACTACTGCGAAAAATAGAAAAGGACTGGGATATAAGAGAGCTGAACAAATTAGAGGAAAGAATTGTGAGAACATCAAATTTCAAAAAGGATCATCGAAGTGTTCAATTTGTGAAAAGATTGAGCATAAATAAAATAATTGTTTTTTATAAGAACAAACACAAAACCATTAAACAAATCTGGGTCCTAAAAGGTACAAATGTAAATTTTCTTAAATTTAAATGAGTTTGAGTTCTCAAGGGTACAATTGTTAATACTTACGGTTTGCTATATAAACAAATTTAGGTACCAAAGATTGCAAACGTAAATGAAGGTGATCCTACATCCTTTGCTAAGCTACTCGCTTCTTTTAATACTTAGGCACGAAGATGGGCTAAGGAATAATTACGATAGTGGCAGACTTCGAGTTATTATATATATGCTTGATGGGCAATAATTTCAATGTTTCTTAGCCTGAAAAAACAAAGTGGAGATCTACACAGTTTGGATAAAAATGGTGAACATGAATACGACACCAAAGGTAAGTGAATGCATGATCTCTAAACCCAACTTTTCAGTTTTCTCTCTATGTTTTGAGATCTGATTTTCTATCACTACTATAGTAAATATGGCATATCTTAAGCTTTGAAAATTTGATATGCATAATTTAGGATGTTCTGGGAAATAGATAGAAATTTTTGCAATACACATTCTTTGTGTTTTCAACAATTCATTCCAGAAATCTTTGAAAAATTGCTTTTAAATTGGTACTATGGTTTATTATCACTCCATAATTGTTTTAACACGACTTCAGTAAATCGATCATAACTTGAACATTGTTACTCCGACTTTTGAAATTCTTGAAGTTATAAAAATCTAAGTGATAGCGCTACAACATTAATGTTTTAAGCTTTTCCCGATTCATTTTAAAAGAAAAGTAATCGTTTCACCATATTACTTGAAAAGTGTTTTTGATTTATACAATAATTTGTAGTATTTCAGATATAACTTTTGATTGATTTATCGTTTTAACTTGAAACTAATTTTGTTGATTAGCAATATTGAATATCTAAATCTTCCAAGTTTAGTGCTTGATCAAATTATGGACTACTCTGATGCATACTTGGAAGGCTGTCTAGTTGGTAGGAAAAGCACAAGTGACATATTTTTCTTTTTTTGAATGGTATTTGGGGTAAGGGAGCCCCGCCCTTCAATTATATAAGGAAAACTGTACAAAGGGAAATGGTAAAGCGCGGCCCATGAGGGAATAAAATCATGTAGCCCAAATGAAAAACTAAAAAATAAACATATGACTCTAATCAAAATTAGATTAAAGTGGAAGCCCACTTGAGCAAAAGAGAAATAAAAGTAGCAAGTCGACCTCAAACTCCTCCCCTGCAATCTCAAACCAGTTTCCTATGGATAACTTGATATAATTTAGCCTATGCTTTCAAGCTTGAATAGAAAGCCCTATTATTCCTTTTAGTCCAGATCATGTACAAGAATCTCTTTACAACTTGGAGCAGGAGATTGGTTCTGGGTGTTTTCCACCTAATTGCCATAAAGACGTTGAGCCATTCTGTTTTGCTGTTAGTTGATGGTTGGTGGAAGCAACCATTAGCCATTATCCTTAACCATATCCGATGTACAAAAGTGCATTTGAAGAAGAGGTAGATTTTTGATTCTGGTTCACACCTATATAGAAAGCATGAGCTACGATGGTGAAACCTATTGCGACTAGCTTATTCTTAATTTTAAGAGTGTTAGCCATTACTTTCCAAAGGAGGAGGTTTTCTTTGGCTGGGCTTCCCATTAACCAAATTCTAGCAGCCCATAGGAACAAGTGATTGTTGTTTATATTGATTGCTTGATACACAGTTGAAATTGAGCGGCAGCGTCGTTTACCACTCCATAGAACTACATGATCCACATTTTGCAGTGAATTCTCTGAGATGGAGTATTATATTTGCCTCACAATATGGAACCTACGGCATAGAAGGTTGATGAAGTTGTCAATGACATAATATTTAGCTAAGGCCGATTGTGGTATAGTAGTGAGGTTTTTTAGGTTATTGCATAGAAGATTGTCTCGAATAATTCTAGGCCTAGCCCAAGGGCAGGTCAAAAGGCAGTCTTGGGTTTAAATAAACATTGCATTGGATTAATGGGAGGAAACTGCTTCTTGGGTTAAGAATATTTCTACAACTCCAACTGGAGTTTGCAGGCGTGTGCATGGCCTAGAAGTTTTTGCCCTTAATGAGATTATTAATGACCCAGTTTGCCCATAAGTTATTACCGACGGTCAGAAGCTTGTTGAAGTAAGAGGAGATGGTAGCCTTATTCCATTGAACGAGGTTGATAATTCCAAGACCCTTATGCTTTTAGAAATCGATACTTTAGATTCCAAAATTGAGTGGCTGAAATCCTAGCTGGTCATCGATGAAGAAAAAGAAGCAACACAGAAGTTGGAGTCGCAAACTCTAATTGGTCTGTTAGAAGCAGCAAGTACCGGACCAGATCCATAATGGAGGGAGTGGGATCAAACCAAATCAGTGGTTCGACACAAGAGCTGATTTTTCGAACTAGATTGGTCTGGTGGTGAGGAGTTGGTGATCTCGATCGGTGATCCTAAAGATAGAGTTGCGAGGGATATCGTTCGAGAATTAGGGCAAGAAGTTTTGGTGCAGTGAGAAAAAACTTTTGAACGAAATATTTCGTTCGGTGATTTGGAGCATACCGGTCCAAAAATTTTCATTTGGGTGTTGTAATGCTACTCCAGATGAGTGTCAACATAGATTTATTATTCAACTGTCGAACCAAGCTTTGAACAGAATGCCAGTCCAAGTGATGTCGAATCAAGTTAAGGCCGGACCAAATATTTGGTTCGGTATTGGACCATGCCGGTTCAGATCTTGTATGTTGTTTGCCGAACTGGATGTGCCAAACCAAACCTTAGGACTGCTATATAGCAGCTACCCCTCCTAATTTCTTCACTATATAAATAAAGGAGCTTCTAAACAATAATGATAGACATCCTAGAGAGCTGAAACTCTGCAGAATTTTGTTTGTATTGTTAATTCGTCCTATGTATAGCCTTCGAAAGTGAATCAATCTTGCAACTCTAATCTTTCAGTGATTAATAAAATCTCCTCCCCCAAGTGGACGTACACTGACTCGCGGTAGTGGAACCACTATAAATACTAGTGTTATTTATTTTTCTGCATTGCATAGATCTGTGACTATTTGTTCTGGTATTTATCTCTATTTATTTCGTCTCACTACAATCACGATCCAGTTGTTTTCCACTGCGTGGGTTTTTATTCCCTTAGACTGATCATCTGAAGGGATTTTCCCTAATAGTCTGGTATCAGAGTTGCAAGGTTGATTGAGGAGTGTTAGACGCTATGGAAGGAGACGAAGCGACTCTAGTTGTTACAAAACCCTATACTAGAGGGATGTATATTGCATCAAGATCATAGTTGGCAATTGAGAAATGGAAGGGGGATAAAGACTTCGAGAAGTGGCAATGAAGGATAAAGGCTTTTCTAATGAGGAATGAATTTCATCCAATAGTGTTTGCCCTTGAGGAGTCAACGACTGACATCTCAATTGCGGAAAGGAATGATGTGGAGAAATGAGCGTTTACCACTTTACAACTAGCTATGCGAGAGAACATTATCTCGAAGATTAGTAGTGAGACCACTACTATGGGCATTTGGACCAAGCTAGAAAATCTCTAATTGAAGAAATCTCTGACTAACTGTATGATATTACTGAAGACATTTTTCACCATGCGGATGAGAGAGGGTACTTCAGTGAATGAAAATTTTAATTTTTTTGATGATCTCGTAATGAAGATGAAAACTGTTTACTTGAAGATGGATGAGGAGCAAATGGCAATAATTCTTTTGTGTACTCTTCCAGAGCAATACACAGGTTTCATTAATAGTCTTATCTTCGCTAGAGACACATTGACAATGGAAGATATGAAGTCAGTCCTTCTATCTGAGGGCTTGAGAGATCAGATGAAGGAGAAAAGTGAAGGAAGTAGAGGTTGAAGTAGTAGTCATGGCATGTTTGTTAAAAGAGGTAGAGATGATAAGAAGTATTGGCACTCTAGAGGGTGTTACAAGTTCAGGAAGTCCGGTAATGGCCGGAGAGGAAAGTCTAAGGATGGAAAGGTCTTTATCTACACGAAACCTGGTCATTGAAAAAAGGATTGTCCAAATTTGAAGAAGAAGGAAGAAGACGGATCTTCATCATTTGTGGTGAAGAAGTCTGTATCTGACGATTGTTATCTGCAGCAGTGTCGGATGTCTCAGACCATTGGGTGCTGGACTCGGGAACGTCTTTCCATATGATGCCTAATAAGGATTACTTCAGTTCTTTCTTTAGATGAGAGAGAAGCTCTATTCTTATGGGTAATTATGATAGCTGTTGAGCAATGGGTGAAGGTATAGTGAGTATTGGGATGTTTAATGGAGTGATACGCACTTTTACAGGTGTCCGGTTTGTTCCAGGTCTTCGGAAGTCCTCAATTTCTTTAGGAAAATTGGCCTCTTTGAGATGTAAGGTAACTATCGATAAGGATGGTCTGAAGGTTTCGAGAGGTGCACTAATTCTAATGAAAGGAGATGTGTTTCGAAACCTGTATTTACTAAAAGAAACCACAATTCATGGAGAGTCGTATATTGGAGCAGACAGTTCTCTGCATTGGATGCCACAAAGCTTTGGCGTCTTAGGTTAGGTCATATTTCAAAGAATTACTTAGAGTTTCTTCGAAGACGGAATATGATCAAAGGAGAATGCTTCGATGAGATGGACTTTTCCCAAGAGTGTATGTTAGGCAAGAAAACTAAAGTATCTTTTAGAGTTAGACTCCATAGATTGAGGAAAGTACTTGAGTACGTGCGTACAGATGTCTAGGGACAAATTGCCACTCCTTGCCTTGGAGGAGCAAAGTATTTTATCTCTTTCATTGATGATTTTTCTCGCAAGATGTGGGTGTATATGATGAAGGCCAAATCAGATAGTTTTGAGATGTTCAAAGACTGGAAAGCGCTTGTTGAGAACCAATCTGGTTCTAGGTTGAAGATGTTGAGATCTGATAACTACGGTGAATTTATCTCTAGGAAATTCCTTGAATTTTTTAAACAGCATGACATTCAGAGACATTTCACTACGTCCGGCGATCCCCAATCTAATAAGGTTGCAGAAAGGATGAACATGACTCTACTAAAGAAGGCTTGTTACTTCAGATTAACGGCGGGCTTGTCTAGAGGCTTTTGGGTTGAGGCATTATTAACTGCGATGCATATCATAAATCGAATTCCGTGCTCAGCCATAGATGGAAAGATTCCATAAGAAAAGTGGAGAGGTAAAGCAGTGTATCTTGGTTACTTTTGAATTTTTAGTTGTCTTGTGCATGTTCACCATACAGGTAATGACAAGTTGGAGGCTACAGCATACAAGGGCATACTAATGGGATACACCGATGGTATCAAAGAGTATCAAATTTGGATCCCTGTTGATCGGAAGATTGTTCATTACAGATATGTTACTTTTGATGAGTCTGTATGTTCAATTCAAAGAAGAAGCTACCTACCACATCAGAAGATTCTGATAGGCCTAAGGAGATGGAAGAAGTTCCCGTGTTCTAGCCAAATAGTAGAGTTGTTATTGATGCTATCTAGGAAAAAAGCAGTTGATGGAAACATCACAGGATAGTCCACAGGAACCTTCTAGTAGTGCTGGTGATGTGCATGAATCTAAAGGAAGTTCAGTTCAAGGTGGAGCTGAAAGAATTTTAGGCGAAGCAGTATCTACCTAGGTCAGTCGTAGGACTATTAGGCCGCTCAAAAGGTATGGTGATTGGAAGTTTGCGAACATTAGCCTTGGTGATCAGTTTGACTATACCCTACATATGGTTCGTGAGGAGCCGCTTGACCTTGATAAAGCTTTGAAGTCATGCGACGGTTCGAAATGGATGTGCGGTATGGAAGAGGAGTTAAAGTCATTGAAGAAGAACAAGACTTGGGATTTGGTACCACCTCCTCAAGGAAGCCAAGCCATAGGATGCAAGTGGGTGTTCAAGGTGAAGGTTGATGGGAGATACGAGACTAGATTAGTTGTTAAAGGTTTTCACAAAGAAAGGGAATGAAGTATAATGAGATATTCTTTCCAGTAGTGGGACATACGTCCATTCGCATTTTGCTCGCTATCATCACAGCTTATGACTTGGAGTTGGAGCAACTAGACGTGAAAACCACTTTCTTGAATGGAGACTTCGATGAGACCATCTATATGAAGCAGCTGGAAGGATTTGTTATAGATGGAAAAGAAAATTAGGTTTGCAAATTAAAGAAGTCATTGTATTGACTTAAGCAGCCGCCTAGACAATTGTACAAGAGGTTTGACTCTTTTATGCTTTCACTTGATTTTGATCATAGTATCAAAAATGCTTATATATACTCCAAGCATTTAAATAATGGTAGATGGGTGTACCTACTCTTGTACGTGGATGATATGTTGATTGCTACCAAGGATAAGGATGAAATCGATAGTTTAAAGCGAAAAGCAGAATTCGAAATGAAAGACCTTGGAGAAGCAAAGAAAATTTTGGGTATGGAAATTCAAATGGATAGAAATCTAGGACTTTGAGCCTCGCTCAAAAGGAGTACATTCGAAATGTGCTTGCTTGTTTTAGCATGGAAGGGGCAAAGGAAATCAGCACACCCATGCCTTTCACATACAACTTTCTAGTAAGGGCTCTCTAATCTTGGAAAAGGACAAGGATTATATGGAGAAGGTCCTATATGCAAGTGTAGTTGGCAGCTTGATGTATGCCATGATATGCACTAGGGGTGACATTGCATGGGCGATTGGATTGGTAAGTAGGTTCATGGAAAATCCAAGAAAGACGCACTGGGAAGCAGTGAAGTGTATCTTAAAATACCTCAGAGGAACTCCAAACCATGGACTTGTCTTTGGCAGCAATGGAAGAGATTTTAGCTTGGTTGGATTTTGCAATTCCGACTATGCCGGTGATAGAGGTCGAAGGAAGTCAACCTCCGGATATGTGTTCACCATTAGTGGTGTTGAATATGCAAATATATGATTTTTGTTTGATGGTAATAAAGATATATATTCATTTAAATGTAATTGTTATTGTACTATCTTATTTTTCATATAATTAAATAAATATTTGCTGAATAAAATAAATAACATAGAATTTAAATTCAAATGGATATTTTATTTAAACAAATATTTTATTACAATTTTGAATAGCACAAATTTGAGCTATATATATACAACATTTCAAATTACACTACAATTTGTCACTATACAATTATCATTTACATTTGCACCTCACTACATATCACTCGTTCAATCGTGCTCGATCTTCAACTCTATTGCAGATTAAATCCAGCATTTGAGTTATCTACAAAATACACACTGACACGGTAAAATTGAAAAAGAAATAGTTTTTGCAGTGAAGAATAAAATGATTTTAGAAAATATTATCTGCCTTGGTTATTTGGGTTGTTTGTCATCATTTAATTGAATTCATCATACACGAACAACTTGTGACATGCACAGTATATCACTGTAATGCCACAAGGCCGTGCACACTAGTATACACTTGACAAAACTACAAGGTCAGGTGAGCACAAGGTCAAACCCAATCAAAAGCCGGGTTCAACTCAAGTGCGATACAAATAAAGTCACGACATGGGCACAAGGTCAAACCCGAGCTATAAGCTGGATTCAAATCAAGTGCAATACGAAAAAAATCCAAATGATAATGTACACATATATCAAGACTACAAGCATGTAAATACAAAGTTAAGCAGTTGACAATGCACACAAATGCACATACCAGAACCAAGTGCATTCAATCCCAAACAAATGAAAGTAGTTCAATATACAAGAGAAGCCATAATGAAACTACACTAGACCAGAACATGAACAAGAGTTAAAGCTGTAGTGTAACTTGAAGACAAATTCATGCTAGTATATTAGGTACATACAAAGACACAAATGTACATAAGCAAGTGCAGACTCAAATAAAGGCATGCTGAAATGTACAGTGCAACAAAGTGCACTGTGCAGTCAAATGAAATAGCGAAGACCAGACTTGTATACCACACAAGAATGAACAAAGCCTCAACAACAAAGCTCTGGAACAAAATCAAAGACAACTAGATCATGGAAAAGTCTCAACAACATATATATACACACATGCATATGCATGTGTACACATGGTGGCATGCAACAGAGACCACAACCCAGTCCGGTTCAAATGTACAACAAGACTACCAAGTTCAACAACAAAATGCACATGTCAATAGTCAATGGTGAAGCAATGCAAACTGCCTCAAATCAATAACATTTACAATATGAATTTATGTGGAAGTGCAGACCAACCATAAGTGCACAAGAATCAATATACAGAGAATCGAGCTTCAAAAGGCACCAGACTCGAGCTAGCATATCAGGAAAATGGATGTACCGATGCAACCCAGAAGCTACATACTTCAGGTGCAAAGCTACAACCAGACCATGTCAACATGCAATATCAAAATTGCATCAGAAACAAGCAACTCACGACACTATGCAACCATAGCAGAAATAAGAGCATGACATGAACCAAGTGTAAAACATGATATCATATGCAACTCAGGCTACACAATGAACACACTTATATATAAACTATGCACGTGAATTAAATGGTCAAGACCAGATTCAAGTATATATGAAGCTTTAAACATGAATAAAGACTTCAAATTTAACAGGCAGTGGCAATAATAACCATGAAGTACACAAGTGCATCATGTATATATATAAACAACTCAATACAGTGAACAATGCATATTGAAGCATACAGAAGTTCAAATTATCACAAATCAAGTCGTAGTTCAATCAACACAGCAAGATGCCGTGAGTGTCAAAGTGATAACAGAAATCGAACAAGTCGAAGTAAAATTCTCATCTAAAACATCATCACATAATCAAATGGCCAAATTCAACTTGCAGAAGAATACGATGAATAAGTCAGAGTCAAACTAGAAATTCATAAAGTCAATTTGCAGTTATAAAAATAAAAAACAGTAGCAATTTCAACCATAATTGAAGTCAAATATTTTCACAGTCAACAAGCTCAAAGAAAGGAACCGAAATCAAGTTTAAATGCCAAAAAATCAATCCCTGGTAGCCAAGGAATCAAACAAGTCAGAATCGAGCTGTGATAGTTAAGTAACCACAAAAAATACGAATTTGAACAAGTTAGTACAAATCTCAAGCATCCAATCAAAATCGAATGGCAAAAAATATATCAAACGAGCGAAATTATAGGAATTTGAATCCTATTTAAATCCTTTAACATCATTGGCTTTAATATCATTCGAATTCAAGAAACAACAGAGAAGAATAAATCAATTACTTGAATCGAATAGAGTTCAAAGCATATCAACGTAAGCAACAAAGAAATTACATACCAGGATTATCCCAATCGAACTCAAATTGAAGCTGCCATGAATATATAAAGGTTTCGAATTATTCAATCGACAACTGTAATCGGCAGCTTCGAAATTCCAAAAGCCCTAATTTTCGAAAAGAGGAATGAACGAGCAATTTTCACAAAGAAGAATTTAAGGCAGGACTAAATAAAAAAAGAGAAAAGGGAGGACAGTGTTTTTTTGTTGGGTCAGATATATTTTTGGCTTCAAGATTCAAAATTAGGGTTTATTATTTTAAATTGCTTTTAAAATTTGATTTTTCTCTTTTAAACTTTTGTAAATTCTCGTCGTGTGACTAGGGGATGAACTATGGTGGTGTAGTTCGAAAATTCGCAACTCAGTGGCTGAGTTGTGGCAGGATTTTGAGCGTAGAATTAGGTTAGTCGATAGTGGATGTCGCAAGTTTACAAGTGTAAGCGTCTGACTACTTAATTTCTAATAGAAACCTTGGGGGCATCACGTAGGCAGGGTTTTGCTGAAGCTGGGTAAATCTGTGTTGTTCTATTTCTGCATTTATTATTTTGCTATTATCTATGCTGCTACTATTCTACTATATCTGTGTTGAGATTATTTTATATACTTTTGCATTAAATTTTTATAATTAATAGCATCACCCTATTCACCCCCTCTCTAGGGTGAAATCGATCCTACAAGTGATATCAGAGCTAGGAACAAAAGTCAATTTTTGTTTTAAAAAATTTGATTTTTCAAAAACCATTTTTTTAAAAAAAAATTGAATTTTTAAAATGGAATCTTTTGATAATGCTTTTTCTTAGGGTCAGTTCATAGTTAGACAACCAATGTTCAATGGTGAATATGCTTACCGGAAAAACAGAATGATTTTTTTTTTGAAAATCATTGATGCTTGGAATATTGTTGAGACAGTTTATAGAGCACTGACTATAGTTGTAAATAACTGGAAAATAGATAAACCGATAGATCAATTGAAAGATCTTGAAAATAGACTACAGAATGCTAATGACAAACTATGAATTCTATTATTTGTTCATTGGATCAAATTGAATTTAATCGTGTCTCACATTGTCTAACTACGCAGGAAATCTGGCGCACACTTGGAGTGACTCACGAAGGAACATCTCAAGTCCAGGAATCTCGCCTTGCTATGCTGCGAAGCGAATATGAGAATTTCACAATGGCCAAGGAAGAAAATGTCAAAGAGATGTACGGACGACTTTCCAATATCGTATACAAATCAAAAGCTCTTGGAAAATCATACACATAATTGGAAATAGTCCAAAAAAATCCTCAGAGTCCTTCCACGAAGCTTTGAAGCGAAAGTTATAGCTATCGGAGAATCAAAAGATTTGAAACAAATCAAAGTTGAAGAACTCATCGGAAATCTCACCACTCATGAGCTAAAAATGAAATTCAAGGAAGAACGAGAAGGAGGTGATACTCGAAAGAAATCAGTAGCTCTTAAAGGAACAATGAAAAGTGATAATGATGATGGAGCAGTTGAGCTGACGCTACTAACAAAAGGATTCAAAAAGTGGAACCGCAAATATGAAAATCCATCTCTAAATCAACAACCGAAAAGAAGAATCGTTAAAGTTCTATACAACCCAGAAGAACGGAAGATCATCTGTCATAAGTGCAATGAACCTGGTCACAGCAAGCCCAATTATCCTCAAAATCGATTCAGTCAAGGAAAGAAACAGAAAGGGAGAAGTTTTGCAGTCACTTGAGATGAAACTAATGAAGATGATAAAAGTACTAGCAGTGAAAGTGAAAAGGCAGATCTATGCCTTCGAGGTGATATAACTGATAGCGATGATGATAAGCCAAACGAGGTATCAAAACTCACTCACTCGAAATTACTTATATATTTCCATGAAGTAAATAGTTGTTTTGAACGACTTAGGGAGAAATACGCTAAAATTGAATCACAAAGAGATGCTTTGATAGTATTAAATAAACAACTTAATCAATTGGTTAAAAATTATCAAAGCAAGAGCCCTAAGTGTGATGAGTGTCCAACATTCAAAGAAGAAACTAAAAAAAATCAGAAATTAAAATTAAAACGTTTGAAAATAAAATTCGGATTTTGAAAGAAAGTAAAAACATGAAGAGAGAAAATTCTATTAAAAAGGGCATGCATTATTGGACGAAAATGAATCACTCAAAACACAAGTCCAACAACTGTCAACGACTTTACGAAAATTCTCCAGAGGAGAAAAATCACTAAATATGCTAATAGAAAACAAACAGTCAATATTGATAGACAAGGACTTAGGTATACTCACTTTGAACATGTTAGAAACGAAATTAATCAAGTCAATTCAAAGTGAATGATTTGTGGAAAAATTGGACACAATCACAATGTTTGCTGGTATAGACCCAAATACGCGAAAACCATTCCAATTTGGGTTCCAAAAGACACGAATATAAAATCCCTTAAAGTTAAACAAATCTGGGTGCCGAAAGGGACATATAGAAATACTCTTGGGTTTACACAAATATATTTTTCAAAATCTTTTTCCACTAACAACCATGGACCTATAAAAACAAATAGGTCACAAAATACTTATCTCGTGTAGGTGTGGTGGCAGACTAAGGAACAAAATAGTGTCACCTGGATTCTAGCTATTCCAGACACACAACAGGCGACAAATCAAAGTTCCTTAACCTAATACAAAGGTGGCATAATCACAATCGGCAACAACAAAAAATCTACACCGTAACGGTATTTTTATTTTGAACGATATAATGTGAAAATCTACACCGTAATCTAATCAGCCAGTTATGTGATAATAAAATAAATGTTGATTTTGATTCTGAACTATTTGATATGTTCTTATTTGACTTGTTCTTGTTTTTTCTGATTTGTGCAGAAATGTTAACCAATCATCGTTTCATTCTTAAACTAGTTCATATAGTTTTGTTTGGATTAATGATGGTGTTTTGATTAATCATGATATACGTTAATATATTTGTTTATCCTACGGCTTCTAAATCTGACAATATGCTCAATTCTTGTTTATATGCATAATTAAATCCTTAATGAATCACATTTTCAAAAAACTATAAAATGATTAGTTGCACACATCTCAGTCTTGGTCTATGACATCCAACTAATGATAATCTTGAGTGAAAGGAAAATTCAGATGCAGATTACACTGGTAATCTAGTTGATAGAAAAATTACTAGTGAAACGTGTTTTATGTAGAGGCATTCATTAGTTGCATCACATTTTCAAAGAAAATATCTGCATATTTTTCATTTCAACTAATTTTTAAATTAGCAGACATTTTTCTTTTAAAACCCCTTTCAGAAAATAGTTTTTGTTGATCTTGTTTTAGATTAGTCTTTTTAGAAAATTGGATTTTATAGTTATTTTTGCATTTGATCGTAAAATGACTACATTAATTAATCTGACTCCCTACTGATTACCGAAAAGATAAATAGTGATTGAAAAAATGATGAGTGTTGATATTAATTATATATTATAACTTGAGACAGTATAATTAGTAAATTTCTTTAGAAATTTAAACAAGAGTAATAAAAACTTTTTGTTGGTAAAAATTTCATCCCCATTTCTATTTCTATCATATTTCTATCGATCGTCACTCATCAAAATCTAATATAGTATGTCGATATGTGGTATTTTTAAATGGTAAATTATTCATTTTCTATTTTATTATATTTTTAGCAATAAAAACATCCAAAGTATTCAGTCTCGTTTAAAAGTCCTCACGGTTATGCATGGGTGAATTACTTGGAATTTTTTATTATGTGCTTTCATGCTCATTTAAAATCCTCCCAATTATGCATGTATGGAACGTATATCAAAATTGGTTATTAAACAGACAAGTTGATTCTAATGTCATTTAAAAGTCCTTACGATTATGCTGGTTAGAAGATATTTGAATTCATTTTTTTAAATTGAGAATACTACTAATCTCATTTAAAAGTCCTAACGGTTATGCATGGTTAGTAGATGTTCAAATTTGTGCTATAAATATACAACAAATAGACACAACTATGTGGTTTGGTATACTGACATAATCCCTATCATTCTAAAGTGCAATATGCGCCAAACAGAGTATTTGTGATTTTTGTTTGATTTTTTATTGAAATTTAATATTTATACTCGATTGGGAATTAATATTGTATTAATGTCTATCACTTTATCTCTATTTTTATAACACTATTACTCTTTTGCTGATAACAAAGGGGGAGAGAAAAGTTAAGATTTTGGCAAATAAAGGTCAAATATTTTATTTTGTGTTTTCTATTTGCATTCAGGCTCATTTGCATGTTTTAATTTATTTTTCATGCATATATATAGGTGGACCTTTGTTGTAGAGAGGGAGCATTCAAATTGGGCGAGCAAATTGAATGATCAAATACATTTACTAAATTCAAAATCTTAAATATATGTTTGTTATCATCAAAAAGGGAAGATTGTTGAATATGTAAGTATATGATTTTTGTTTGATGATAATAAACATATATATTCATTTAAATGTGTTTGTTAATGCACTATCTTATTTTTCACATAATTAATATATATTTGCTGAATAAAATGAATAACACAGAATTTAAATTCAAATGGATATTTTATTCAAACAAATATTTTATTATAATTTTGAATAGTACAAATTTGTGCTCTCTATATATGTACAACATTTCAAATTACAATACAGTTTGTCACTACACAATTATCATTTACATTTGCACCTCACTACATATCACTCGTTCACTCGTCTTCGATCTTCAACTCTGTTCCAAATAGAATCCAGCATCTGAGTTGTTTGCAAGATACATACTGACGCGGTAAAATTGAAAAAGAAATAATTTTTGCAGTGAAAAATAAAATGATTTTTGAAAATATAATTTGTCTCGGTTATTTAGGTTGTTCATCATCATTTAATTTTGAATTCATCATACATGAACAACTTGTGACATGCACAGTGTTTCACTGTATATGCCACAAAGCCGTGCACTCCAGTATATACTTGACAAAACTGCAGGGTCATGTGAGCACAAGATCAAACCCAATCAAAAGTCGGGTTCAACTCAAATGCGATACAAATAAAGTCACGACATGAGCATAAGGTCAAACTCGAGCTATAAGCTGGATTCAACTCAGGTGTAATACGAAAAAAAATCCAAATGATAATGTACACATATATCAAGACTACAAGCATGTAAATACATAGTTAAGCAGTTGACAATGCACACAAATGCACATACCAGAACCAAGTGCATTCAATTGCAAACAAATGGAAGCAGTTCAATATGCAAGAGAATCCACAATGAAACTGTACTAGACCAAAACATGAACAAGAGTGAAAGCTGCAGTGTAACTCGAAGACAAATTCGAGCTAGTATATCAGGTACATACAAAGACACAAATGTACAAATGCAAGTGCAGACTCAAACAAAGGCACACTGGAATGTACAGTGTAACAAAGTGCACTGTGTAGTCGAATGAAATGGCGAAGACCAGACTTGTATACCACATAAGAATGAACAAAGCCCCAACAACAAAGCTCTGGAACAAAATCAAAGACAAATAAATCATGGAAAAGTTGCAACAACACACACATACACATGCATATGCATGTGTACACGTGGTGACATCCAATAGAGGCCACAACCCAATCCAGTTCAAATGTACAACAAGTCTACAAGTTCAACAACAAAATGCACATGTCAACTGTCAATGGTGAAGCAATGCAAATTACCTCAAAGTAATAACAGTTACAATATGAACTCATGTGGAAGTGCAGACCAACCATAAGTGCATAAGAATCAATATACATAGAATCAAGCTTCAAAATGTACCAGACTCAAGTTAGCATATCCGGCAAATGGATGTACTCGATGCAACCCAGAAGCTACAGACTTCAAGTGCAACGCTACAACAGACCATGTCAACATGCAATATCAAAATTACATCAGAAACAAGCAACTCATCACACTATGCAACTAGACCAGAAACAAGAGCATGACATGAACTAAGTGTAAAACATGATACCATATGCAACTCAGACTACATAATGAACACACTTATATATAAGCTATGCACATGAATCAAATGGTCAAGCCCAGATTCAAGTATATAAGAAGCTTCAAACATGAATACAAAGTTCAAGTACAACAGGCAGTGGAAACAACAACCATGAAGTACACAAGTGCACCATGTATATACATAAACAACTCAATACAGTGAACAATGCATATTGAAGCATACAGAAGGTCAAATTATCACAAATCAAGCCGCGGTTCAATCAACACAGCAAGATGCTGTGAGTGTCAAAGTGATAATAGAAATCGAACAAGTCGAAGTAAAATTCTCATCTGAAACATCATCATATAATCAAATGGCCAAATTCAACTTACAGAAGAATATGATGAACAAGTCAGAGTCAAACTAGAAATTCATAAAGTCAATTTGCAGTTATAAAAATAAAAAACAGTAGCAAGTTCAACCATAACCGAAGTCAAATATTTTCACAGCCAATAAGCACAAAGAAAGGAACCGAAGTCAAGTTTAAATGCCAGAAAATCAAGCCCTGGTAGCCAAGGAATCAAACAAGTCAGAATCGAGCTGTGATAGTCAAGTAATCACAAAAAATATGAATTTGAACAAGTTAGTACAAATCTCAAGCATCCAATCAAAATCGAATGGCAAAATTTTTTATCAGACGAACGAAATTATAGGAGTTCGAACCCTATTTAAACCCTTTAACATCATTGGCTTTAATATCATTCAAATTCAAGAAACAACAGAGAAGAATAAATCAATTACTCGAATCGAATAGAGTTCAAAGCATATCAACGTAAGGAACAAAGAATTTACATACCAGGATTATCCAAATCGAACTCCAATTGAAGCTGCCGTGAACATATAAATTGATCGAAGAAAGGTTTCGAATCATTCAATCAACAACTGTAATCGGCAGCTTCGAAATTCCCAAAGCCCTAATTTTCGCACAAATGAACGAAAGAGGAATTTTCACAAAGAAGAATTCAAGGCTGAACCAAATAAAAAAAGAAAAAGAAAAAGGGGAACAGTTTTTTTTGTTGGGTCGGCTATATTTTGGGCTTCAAGCTTTAAAATTAGGGATTATTGTTTTAAATTGTTTTTAAAATTTGTATTTTCTCTTTTAAACTTCTGTAAATTCTAGTCGTGTGACTAGAGGACAAACTACGGTGATGTAGTTCGAAAGTTCGCAACTTAATGGCTGAGTTGTGGCAGGGTTTTGAGCATAGAGTTAGCTTAGTCGATAGCGGGTGTCGCGAGTTTATGTGTGTAAGCGTCCAACTACTTAATTTCTAGTACAAACCTTAGTGGCAGCACGTAGGAAGGGTTTTGCTGAAGCTGGGTAAATTTGTATTGTTCTATTTCTGCATTTATTATTCTGCTATTACTATGCTGCTACTATTCTATATATTTGTATTGAGATTATTTTATATACTTCTGCATTAAATTTTTATAATTAATAGTATCACCCTATTTACCCCACTCTAGGGTGAAATCGATCCTACAGGTGGGACAACGATTAGTTGGAGAGACAGGTTGCAGACGATTGTGGCTTTGTCCACTACAGAGGCAGAGCTCATAGCTGCGGTTGAAGCAGATAAGGAGGCGCTTTATTTGAGGTGACTGTTGTGTGATTTAGGCTTCGTATATGAAGGGTAGGTGTGTACTGTGATCATCAGACTGCAATTCACTTAGCTGAAAAATCTGGCGTTCAGCTCGCGAATGAAGCATATTGAGGTGAGAGAGTCGTTCCTTGCCTCGATGAGTGAAGAGAAACTAGTTTACCAAGTCGTTGCATGTTGCCAAGTTCAGGCGTTGCTCGAACTTGATTTGCTCAATGAAGTGCTAGGTGCCACGGGTTGGCACAGAGGAGAGTTAAGACGGTTCATGGAGACGTTTGTTTTCATGGTGGAGACTGATAGGTTCTACATGAACTGGGTACTTCGAACACCTTGTTGACAAGTGGTGGCCTTGCCGGAGTTCGTTGATAGAGCGTAATGAGTGATGACATTACCGAAACTCATTGGATAAGTAACCATTGCTTGGAGCATGAAGATGTAGATGGAGTTGGAAGGCTTGTTTGGAAATATGGTATCAAAGTGGAGATTGTTAGAAATTGATACTTGAGATTCCCAAATCGAATGGCTGAAACCCTAGTTGGTCATCGATGAAGAAGAAGAAGCAACACAAAAGTTGGAAGTCGCGAACTCTAACTTGTCTGGTAGAAGCAGCAAGTACCGGACCAGATCCGTGATGGAGGGAGTGGGACCAAACCAAATCAGTGGTTCGGGGGGAGAGCTGATTTGCCGGACTAGATTGGTCTGGTGGTGAGGAGTTGGTGATCTCGACCGGTGATGTTAAAGGTAGAGATGCTAGGGATATCGTTCAGGAATTAGGACATGAAGTTTTAGAGCGGTTAGAAAAAAATTTGCTGAACGAAATGATGACTTGGACAATACCGGTCTAAAAATTTTAGTTCGGGTGTTGTAATGCCACTCAAGATGAGCGTTAGCCCAGATTTATTATTCAACTACCGAACCAAGCTTTGAATAGAATGCCAGTCCAAGTGATGCCGAATCAAGTTAAGGCCGAACTAAATATTTGGTTCGGTATTGGACCATGCCGGTCCAGATCTTGTGTGTTATTTGCCGAACCAGATATGCCAAATCAAACATCAGGACTGCTATATAGCAGTCAGCCTCCTCATTTCTTCACTCTATAAATATAGGAGCTTCTGAACATTAATGGCAGTCATCCTAGAGTGTTGAAACTCTACAGAATTTTATCTGTATTGTTAATTCATTTTATGTCTAGCCTCCAAAAGCGAATCAATCTCATAACTCTAATTTTTCAGTGATTAATAAAATTTCATCTCTCCAAGTAGACATACACTGCCTCGCGGTAGTGGAACCACTGTAAATACTGGTGTTATTTATTTTTTCGCATTGCATAAATCTGTGATTGTCTATTCTGGTATTTATCTTTGTTTGTCTCCTCTCACTACAATCACGATCCAGTTGTTTTCTGCTGCGTTGGGTTTTTATTTTCTTAAACTGATCATCTGAAGGGATTTTCTCCAACACATGCTCCTTAGGAAGTTGAAATTTATCGACAGCTATGGGAATCATTTTTTAGAGTAAGGGTGACCATATCAGAGGAATGTGTTCAAGGCACTTTTGATCATCACTAAGAGTTTGGCTGGTAGGACATAATGTCCGATCCAATAAGTTATCATGGCTATAGTTATCGATTGCAAAATAACAAGTCTACCATCTTGAGAAAGCTTGCTATTAGGCCATTGTTGAAAGCTTCTGCATAATCTTTTCATATGATGGTAGGCATTTTGTTTTGGTTAGTCCTGAGTTAAGGAGGGGTAGCCTTGGAAATATGAGTTTGGAGGTAATATTACGAGGCCTGAGAACTTTATGATTTCATGTTTTCTATAGCAAGGCAGGCCAGTAACAAGTATGTTGACTTGTTTAGATTGATTCTAAGGCTAGTCATAGAGTGGAAAATTTCTAGAATGTGAAGTAAACATTGAATATTATCTTTGGGGGTTTGGTAAAGATGATGAGGTCATCAACAAAAAGAAGGTGAGTGGTCTTTGGGTTTTTACATTTGGGATGGAGGCTGAGCATATTTTGGGACGTTTGTAGAGCAAGTAATAAATTGAGGAGTTTCATGGCAACAATAAAAAGGTATGCGGATATGGGATCCCCTTGTCTAACTCCCTGCATGCCTTTAAAGTAGCTATGGAGGTTACCATTCCTTGAGATAAAGAAGTGAGTAGATAAGATGCATGTGTAAATCCATGCAAGAAATTGCTTAAGGATGTTCATTCTAGACATGATGGCCATAATAGAGTTCCATGAAATAGTGTCAAATGCCTTACTTATGTCTAGTTAGCATGCATCTCAGAGATGTACTTGCTCTGTCATAGCTAAGAAAGAACACTTGTGTCAAAAGGATGTTATTACTGATGGACCTATGAAGGACGAAGATTGATTGATTATTAGATATGATGGATGGTAGAACTATTTGGAGTATAGACACAGGAATTTTGGCAATGGTTTTGTATTTGACATTGCAACATGATATTATTTGAATCCCACAGCTGATGAGTGGTTGTCTGTCCTAGGAACGAGTGTTAGGGATGTTGCATTCACTCCATTAGGTAGCTTGTTGTTGTTGAAGAAGAATTATATTGCACTGATTATGTTAGGACCAATGATTCGCCAGCATGCTTGGAAGAAATCAGCATTGTAACCATCGGGACTGCCATTATTGTAGGAGTTTAAGAGAAGATAACATATTTGATCTCATCAAGGGTGACCTGTAAGATAAGATTAGATGCTTCGTCTTGAGCGAGGCATGGCAGTGATAAATGGAAGAGGGGAGATAAGTCAGGTATAAAGGGTCTGGTGTTGGCTAGTATAGAAGAGAAGTTGTTGATAAAAGCATTATTAATACTAGTATGGGTCCGTGCTTCGCACACGGGTTGTTTGTGTTATTGTATACGTTGATATTTTGTTTGAGCGCAAATACGTAAATGGAAAGCAAGAGTATTTTTGAAATTTCAAAAAGACACCGAGTAAATTAGTTCAACGAATTTTCTTTATTAGTAGTAGAGATGATTCACTGATGACTGGAAGTTGCCATTCATATCCTTAATAATATGAATCTTATTATAGGCCGTTTTGATCTTTAAGTAGCTGTGATAGTAAGTTGTATTTCTGTCTTCTTTATTTTCATATTTAATTCGAGATTTCTGCTAGGTCATGATTTCTTTGGACTCAAGGGCTTGTTGAAGTCTAGTACAGAGGTCATGCTCTTGCTTAGATAAAGATGGGTTGAAAGGATCATTGCTTAGGTTGATTTGCCTTTGAACCAGCTGTTGTCTTAAGCCTGATGAGATCATGTTGCATGTACCAAAGTTAAGAGAGGTCTAAGCTTGAGCTTCAGTAGCCTGAGTTTGTTTATAAGAGATTTCATTGGGTTTCCTGTTGGGTATGTGCTCCATACCTAAAACAAAATATCGCTAAAATCTTTACGAGAGGTCTAGTGATTAAAAAATTTGTATGAGGAATGATTATGCTCTTCTTCCTTCCCCTAAGGTAGGAGTGGTGGACTGTGATCGGAGATGGATAGTGGGTGAATTCGGTAAAAGAGATTAGGGTAGTGGCTTGCCTGAGAGGAATGATGTTTGAGAATGATAGAGAACTGGCTCCATATCTTTAGGTGGAAGAGTACATACAGTTGAAATCCTTATGATTATCCAGGGCTTTGACATAGAGTTTAGGCCAGGGATAATGTCGAGAAGGGCGTTGTTTTTTGTCTTTTTAGTTGTATACATAGACAAAGGTAAGCATGAAGGAATAATTGGTTTGGAGGTATGTAGCATTGAAGCGAATACACCAATCGGTCCTAGAGAGTTTGGTTAGGTTGAATGTTGAGGGGTTCTAAAGGGTGAGAAGTCTGACGTATGGGGCTTCTAGCAGGTTGTGTTCATAGAGTGAAGCGGGGCTATGTACTTTGCTGCTTAAAGAGTTAGTGATTGGTCAAGTTTTTCTCTACAATGCACATGATGTTTATGAACTTATTATTGATAAGTTTCTTTACTTTAGCTTACTTTAAGAGGAGATGAGATCCTCAAATGTTCTAGAATGTTATGTTGTCGAGGGTCATAGGGGTAGTGGGAATGTAAGGGAGTGGGATTGCTTCTAATGTGCCTAACAAAGGGAGGAGGATTATTCATGGAGACTTTGGTATTCATGGAGACTTTGGTAGAAGATGAGATGGATGTTCGTAGTGCGTGCACACCCACTCACACCCATTAATTATTATTTTCTCCAATTACAATTCGTTTCTGCTTTTCTTACCTCCAAACACTAATCTAAGTAACGCGAATTTCTCAAACATCCCAACACTCAAAAATTGTGACTTTTTCTCCTCTTGCTCAGATCCTTTTTTCCTCAAATAGTTGAACAATACGACATCGTAGCCATGGCAAAGACGAAGGGGAACCGGGCTTTCGGCGATGAAGTTGGATGAAGTACCAGCGATGAATGTGGATGAAGTATGTGTTTTTTCCTTCTGATTTTCTCTTTATTATATCTTTATCTAAGTATGGGATTGAAATTGTTTATTGAGAATGGCTTTGAGGTTAAATTTTTTTTGACCTTTAAATAACACTCGGTTATTGACATTAGGCATTATTGAATTTTACCCGGTTTTTAATTACCGAATGTGTTGTATTTTTGTTCTATTTTACAGTGGTATCGGCAGTAGTATTACTTATCAACAAATTTGCACTTTAAATAGTCAATTGTATGTTTATAATGGCCATAGGGTGATTTAGTTATATCACTAAGCAAAATAAGGGTAGTTTGATTAGTTGAAACTGCAGCGTATGGGATAGTCTGACTTCCATGTTACGAATTACCATTATAGTCTCCTAAGCTGAGAAAAGGTTTGAGAATTTAACAAAGATGAACTTTATAAAACACAAAATCTGATAATGTATATATAGATATAATATGTACACGCCCTGGTGTTTAGTTTCTATTTGCTTACATGTCCAATAATATCCAACATTTTATCTAACTTATGTAATACAATGTTTAAATAGTGATTGAAATCGGAAGATGCAAACATTATCATTTAATGCAGACGCTTTATATGCCAAATATGGAGCAGTTCAAGCTTATCAACTTATATAAGTGTGTGTCATGCACTTACATATTATGTCATCTTTTGATAGAGCGCAATGCAATTAAAAAAGATGCATAGAAATTGATGGGTGTTAAAGCGATGATGGGGCGTATGGCTAGTGAGGATATCAGTGAAGAGTTCGATGAGAATGATGAAGAGTCGCAGGATGTAGACGATGATGAAGAATATGAAGTGGAAATAACACCTATGTCTACTCGATCACGTGCATCTTCTTCTGATACTAATACGGAGAATGGCGAAGGATCAAAAAATATTGGTGGTGGAGGATAAGAGTTGCTTTCTAGCTTTGATTGTCATATTGTGAGAAGCATTTAGGATTTAAGAGAACTAAGATATAGTTGAACATAATGGTTTTAATATAATATATAGTAATAAGTAATTGGAAATTTAAATTGGACGTATTGTATGTGGGTGATAATTAACTATTTTTTTGTATAACTTTATAAGAGCGTGGGCCACTTAGATCTATTTCTCATTCAAGAAAACTTAGGGGGTGGATGCTGGGGGAAGAGCGGGAGGAAGTTAGAAAGAATTGAAGGTTTGGGTTTAATGAATATTATTTAGCATTCGTAAGGGTGGATAGATATGACATTTATATCAACATTTGTGGAGAGATGACAGAGACGAACTCATTCAATGTTAGTCTCAGTCATGTCACCTTCAATGACCTTAGGAGGCCTTTTTTTAAGGATTTGAGTTTCCTACTTTAGGTAGAGCACTGAAGTAAATATTTGCTTTTGATGAAGATTAAGTAATTTTTATTTTATTGCTTTATCAAAAATAGAGGGTCTTAATTCTTCTTTTAGTAAATTACTTTAGTACACTTTGTGTTCTTGGCTTAGCATAAGATAAAGCCTTCGACGTCATGTTCTACCTTGTTCTATCTTTTGTGCCTGCAAGTGAAAATTATATCAACTATTGATTCTTTCCCTTTACTTTATATTTGAAACTCCCTCTAAATGAAAATTTGTTTATTTTAGATAAAAAAATTGTATAATAATTTTTGATTTTTGATTTTAAGAGTTAGAGGATGCAGCAATGTCAACTTGTTTATTTTGGTGATGCTAAAGATTTTGGATGTTTTGTTACGTTGAAGCTACCAAAAAGCTCTACTAATGTTAAATGCATGTGTTGCAGGTGGGTCGACAAAGGTAAAGGAAACTCGTGTCAAAGAAGCTAAACACATATTAGATAATGCGTTGGCAAATGAATTTACGCCTGGATCATGACGTAAAGTAGCTGCTAGCAAGAGGAAAAGTAGAGGGTAAATGGTTTATGTGTTGTTTTAAACTAATGTATGTATGGTGGTCTTTTAGCGGAATGACTTACTGTATTTTGGTTAACCGTATGGTTGTATTTGGTTGAATATACGATTGAATGTACTATTGAATTAATGGTTTAACGTATTGGTGAATGTATGAAAAAAAAAATATATGCTTTTGTTAAATGCATGTGTAGCTGGTGTTTGATATAGATTTTTGTTGTATTTGTGTATCTATATGATACAAAATGGTGAACAGTTAAATTGAGTATTTGGTTTAATAGGATACTTCGTTCGTTTATTTGGATGCATGATATTGAGTTTGGTTCCTATCAGATATATACTTATTGGCTCCATATATTGTATATCAAGTGATTCATAACAGGGAATTGAGTTTAGATGATATTGAGTTTGGATGATATATACTTTGTTGGAATTTCTAATAGCAAAACAAACGAAAACAACATATTCCCACACGCCAAAAATTGCTAAGCTAATACTAGCATATATATATGGCTTTACAATGAAGTGGTTGGGGGCTATACACACCCAAATGTATGCTTCGTTGTGAGTAGAGAGAGCATGCATCACCACTACATGCGTGACGCCGCCGTCCGTCCGTCCGACCGAACCAGGCTCGGGTTTGGATTTGGGTCTAAAATGATCTTATTTTTACTGCAAAACTGGGCTGGGTTTTTTATCAGTTGAACATACGTGACTGTTCAGAAGCGGGTGTGAACCGTTAGACGTGAGCGGGTGCGACCTGAATGAATAAGCGCGACCGAACAGATGCGAGGAGCAGGCGGGTGCGACCCGTTAACGAACAGCAGCAGTTCAAAAAGCAACGGGTGCGACCCGTCAAGCGGACGCGGCTGTTCGAAGGGATGCGGACGAAATTATAAATATGAGAGAATCCTGATCACATTCTCAATCAATTCCAATTCTAATTTCTTCTGCTTCTTCTTCTCTACTCCTCTAAACAATATATCACAGAGTTGACATACTCATTGCAATCTCGTGCAGATTACGTCTGTTGTATATTGGGAGACTTTAAATAAAGTCTTAAGGAAATTGTTACGACAAGCCAGACGGAATTTCCTTCTTCAAACCGGTTAGGTTTATAATTGATTTATATATTTATTTATATATATCATTTTCGTTTCTACGTTGTACTATTTCTTTAAATAGTATAACGTTTGATCTATCGCTATAGTTATTATTACTATAGTTGTTAGATTGTGGTTATAATTTAATTACGACATATTGCTTAATTTAGCAAATACAGACTTCCGGAGTAGTGGAAATCTGATTGATAAACTTGTGAAACGAGTTATAATTGATTATTCTCTGTTTTGGTATACTAGACATATAACATCTTAAGACTTTCCTGTTTTTTGCTAAAACAGAGATGGCAACAATTGAATTATCAACAAAGACAACTACACACAACAGGCCCGATCCTTCTAAAGGAGATGGTGACGATTTTCTAACATGGCAAAATCAGATGTTATTTTATCTCACCACACTCGGCCTGCAACGGTATCTCGAGGAGGAGGAACCGATTCCTGCACCAGACAAGAAATCAGATGTTGATATGTGGAAGCATTCTATTTTTTATGCAGAAACTATATTCTGAATTGTCTAGACAAGGTGTTATACAAAGTATATCAGCCTCTAAAGACAGCAAAAGCACTCTGGAATGCACTTGCCATGAAATATAAGACGCAGAATATCAGTCTTAAGAAATCCATTGTAGACAAATTCATGAACTATAAGATGGTTGACTCCAAACCGGTGACTCCTCAACGGCATGAACTGCAAATCATCATTCATGAACTCAAAGCAGAAGGTCATAAGGTTGGAGAATCATTTTTGGTTGAAGCCATCACGGAAAAACAGCCGCCGCCATGGAGAGATTACCGCAATTATCTAAAGCATAAGAAGAAGGAAATATCTTTGCAGGATCTCATAGTCCGACTGAAAATTGAGGAAGATAATGTGGAGTTTCAAAACCAAGCGATGAGGCATTTGTGGCTGAAGGTTCAAAGACCAAAAACAAAAAGAAGAATTTCTAGTAGAAAAGGAAAGCTCCTGACAACAAACCAAAAGACAACAAACGAACCAAAAAGTTTAATAGCGAGTATTGGGTTTGTGGAAAAGTTGGACATGCCGCTAGAGATTGCAGACACAAAAAGGAACGCAACATAAAGGCAAATATAGTAGACAACATGGAAGTAGACGAGTCCAACTTCTCAGCAGTTGTATTTGAATGCAATTTGGTTCAGAATCCTAACCAATGGTAGGTAGACACAGGCGCTACTCGTCATCTCTGCTCTGACAAATCCATGTTTTCAACATACTAGAAATTCGATCACGAAGAAAAACTCTATATAGGTAATTCTACAGTATCCATGATCGAAGGCGGTGGCACAGTAATCCTCAAGTTTACTTTTGGAAAAACTGTCAAGTTGAATGACGTGCTCCACATTCCAAACATACGGAAGAATCTCATCTCTGGTGCAGTACTATCAAAGAAAGGATTCAGAATGGTGTTCGAGTCAGACAAGATGGTTCTGTCCAAAGCTGCAATGTATATCGGAAGGGGTTATTTATGTGATGGCATATTTAAGGCAAATGTAGCCGTTATTGGCAATAAAACTATGTATTCTGATTGTGCTATTAATAAAATTGAAGTTTCTTACTTGCTTGAGCACGAAATTTTTCTATGGCATGATAGGTTGGGACACATAAATTTCCGAAAAATGAAAATATTATCAAACTTGGGATTAATTTCAAAATTTCAAGTAGACAAGAACTACAAATGTGAGACATGTGCAGAAGCAAAAATGGTTAAAAAACCATTTCAATCTGTTGAAAGAAGCACCAAACCACTAGGTTTGGTTCATGTAGATTTATTTGATTCTAAATCATTACCTACAAGAGGTGGGAAAAAGTACTTTATCACTTTTATTGATGACTATACACGATATTGCTATGTATATCTTTTAAATAGTAAGGATGAAGCAATTACATCGTTTATGAAGTACAAAGCTGAGGTAGAAAATCAGTTAAATAAAAAGATCAAGATATTGAGATCTGATCGAGGTAGAGAATATGAATCACCATTTGAAAAATTCTGTGCGAAAAATGGTATAATTCATCAAACAAAAGCTCCATATTCACCACATTAAAATGGTGTAGCCGAGAGGAAGAACAGAATGCTAAAAGACATGATTAATGCCATGCTTTTAACCTCTGGTCTACCGACGAACTTGTGGGGGGAAGCCTTAAATATGTCTAATCACATGTTAAACAAAGTCCCTCACTATAAAACAGAAACAATTCCATATGAGTTATGGAAAGGACACAAACCAAGTTTTAAATACCTCAAAATGTGGGGATGATTGGCAAAAGTTCGAGTTCCCCCTCCCAAGAAAGTCAAACTTGGACCAAAAACGGTATATTGTTGCTACTTAGGGCCAGCCCAAAATAGTAGTGCCTATATATTTTTGGTATTCAAGTCTGATATAGCTGATATTCTGTAAATACAATCATGGAATCTAGAGATGCCTCATTTTTTGAAGACATGTTTCCGCACAAAAGGAATGAAGAGAATAATGTCCATAAAAGGACAAGAGAAGAATCAAGCAATTCACATGAAGATGAAACTCATCATGAGATTGAGGAAGTTGAACCAAGAAGAAGCGTAAGGGCTAGGACTTCTAAGACATTTGGCTCAGACTTTTTCACATATGTGTTAGAACATGAACCTCAAACGTACAAGGAAGCAATGTCATCTTCTAAGTCTTCATGTTGGAAAGAAGCAATCCAAAGTGAGATTGATTCAATTCTAAGTAATAAAACTTGGAAAATTATTGATATTCCACCTGGAATAAAACCTATTGGCTGTAAATGGATTTTCAAGAAGAAAATGAAAGCAGATGGCTCTATCAACAAGTATAAAGCCATATTAGTAGCCAAAGGATATCGTCAAAAAGAAGGAGTATACTTCTTTGATACATATTCGTCGGTAACACGAATAACCTCTGTTTGTATCAAAATTGGGCACAACACTCTTCGGAAGTTTTTGAAGAGATAATAATGAAGAATATAAATTGAAAATGAGGATTATCTAACAAAAACTCCAAGAAACAAGAAATTAAATGCACAGACAAGCAATTTAGAGTTGTTCGGCGTGTTGCCTACGTCCATTATGAAGTTTTTTGCAGCTTTATTGATTCTCTTTCAACGATTACAAGTGGTTACAGAAATCAACAGCAAGTTACAACTGGAAATTCGAATTCAACAGCAATTGAACGATGCAGATCTCGATCCGGTAGAGTCTGGGCGCTTAGAGTCAAAAGATCCTTTTTTCTGTCGGCTCTGGGGCTCTATTTATAAGCGTAGGAGGTTGAGACTTCGCCCAAACTTCGGGAGATTCGCTCTGTCACGTGAGGGGGCCCACACTACCAATTCCAGAAAGTTTCGACTCGATCTGTGATTGATACGAAATCATTTCGTATCGATCAAGATTATGTCTGATGGAGCTGAAATTTGGTGGGAACATTCCTCGGCTTGTACGTAGTCTCCTATTAAAATTTCATGGCATTTGGATCGGTAGATTTTAAGATATGATCAATACGAGTTGATTTTTCTCGAGTGGCTATTTTATTCGACTCCATAGCTTCATGTCGATTCCTTCGAGTCGATGGATGCACGTGCATATGAGGTGATGTGGCGCACGTATCTCGAATCGATCCACCTTTTTCTCTGGTTTGACCGCGTCGTATCCATGTATCTCGCCTTATTTGAATCGAAGGCCGTTGCGCTAATCCAGGTCCATTTGACTTGATGGACACGAATAAGCCTCTGGACGTGGGTTCGAACAAGAGCCTCTAATGGATACGAATTATGACAATTCGATGGATACAAAGTAGCGATGACTCGATGGATTCGAACAAGGACCCACGATGGAGACGAAGAGTAGCTGCCTGATGGATACACTCTTATGGTTTCGAACAGTAGCTTCATGATGGTTTCGAACCAACGAAAGTGGATGGATACGAACAGGGCAGTTATTTCAAGGATACGAAGCAGTGACTTGTTGTCATTGATGGATACGAACTAAGGTCACCCGATGGATACGAATTGCTCCGTTCAAATGGATTCGAATAGAGGCTTCTATGATGGATGCGAAGTAGATACTAGTCGATTGTTACGAGGCACATTATCTGTTGATGGGTACGAAGTCCATCTATCCAGTATCGATGGATTCGACTACTGCCAACTTGATCGATACGAACTCATGGGAATTGACCGATGCGAAGTGGCTGATGGATACGAACTCATGGGAATTGACCGATGCGAAGTGGGTGATGGATACGAACTGGATCGAGTCGAACTGTGGTTCACCGATGGATATGAAAACGAGGTCGTTTCCTCCAGATTGAATCGATCATAACTCGAGCATATGAAATCGGATTGACTTGAAATTTGGAGTACAGGCTTCCCTGGCTGTCCTTGTCGTGTCATATCAATTGTAACTCGATCCGGATTTGGACAAAATTCATCGATATCCATAGCGAGCATGTGTATGCTCGATACCCAGGACGATTGATCTTAAGCTTGGAACCAGTTCCTTGATAACTCGACCTTGCCAAAAGGCGGGATAACATTTGCCTCCAAAGTACATCTTGTGGAAACATGACGTGCTTTGAAACAACTGCAATCTTTATTCTGAACAGTCATTGCTCTTTTGTCGAAGGACGTAACCTTGCGTTGCTATACCTGATTGCTGTATGATAGTGCTTAGCTGTTTGTTGCCGTAGTCGTTAGAAACTCAGAGTTCGACTCCTCCCAGACTTGAAATACCGGACATTGAGGCCGAAGAAGAAAAAGTAGATAAGCCCCCTTTGGCACATTTTTGGTAGTTAGGAGGTTGCTTTTATTTTTCTTTCATAGGCCATGTACAGATGCAGGCTCGGTCCCCTGCTAGTAGGAATTTTTTTTGGAATAACATGTGCATAAATCTTCACATACAATTTAGTTGAAATGAAATTCAGTTCCTTTGCTTTAACTTTTATTTCTTTTGTGCTTAAGTATTTGCAGTATTTGAGTTTCAGTCCAGTGCACTAGTGGTGTTTTCACCTTCAAGTTGAGTTCGTTTTATTTGCTACGTCCGAAAATCTTGATCACACGTCGTAATCGGTGAATGAGTTGAATTTTGGACATTGTATCACTTCAGTTAGTGATTAACACTTAAGCTTTTGCCCCCATTTCTGGGGATCGGCATTTGTATTTCGGTGGTCAATCGCACCTATTGCAAATCTTGAGAACATGTCCGCACTCCGGGGACTTAGGATAATCCGTGATCGATAATCTGGTTTGCACTCTGGGAATTCGAGAGTTATCGGTGTTTGTAACATAGTTCGCGCTCCAGGAAATTTGACTTGGTATTTGTACTCTAATTTACATTCTGGGAATTTGGAGTCAGTATTTATATTTCGGTTCGCACTCCGAGAACCTGGAATTGACGTTTATACTCCAATTCACGCTCTGGGAACTTAGAGTTAGCATTTATATTTTGGTTCGCACTCCGAAAACCTGGAATTCATGTTTATACTCCAATTCACGCTCCAAAAATTTGGAGTTAGCATTTATGTTTTGGTTTGCACTCCGGGAACCTGGAATTGATCTTTATACTCCAATTCACGCTCTGAGAACTTGGAGTTAGCCGACTGATGGTCAGTCTCATCAGTTTGGGCTTTTTAGGAATTCGTTCGCACTCTGGGAACGATGGATTTATCGGGATCGTGGATGGTCGGATCACATCCACCCCGAGTTAACAAGCGAGGTCGTTAGACGGACGGGTCCATCCTCCTCAAACTTGGTTAGGATACGGCCGAAGTCGTTAGGCGGATGGGTCCACCCTCTCCGGAACCGTATTTATATGTTTATACTCCAACTCGCACTCTGGGAGTATGGAGTTAGTGTTTATGCTCTGGTTCGCAATCTGGGAACCTAGAGTTGATGTTTATACTCCAATTCGCACTCTGGGAATTTGGAATGAGCATTTATGTTTTGGTTCGCACTCCAGGAACCTGGAATTGATGTTTATACTCCAATTCGCACTTTGGGAATTTGGAGTTGGTGTTTATACTCCGGTTCGCACTCTGGGAACCTAGAGTTGATGATTATACTCCAATTCACACTCTGGGAATTTGAAGTTGGTGTTTATACTCCGGCTCGCACTCTGGGAACCTAGAGTTGATGATTATACTCCAATTCGCACTTTGGGAATTTGGAGTTAGTTATAGGACTGTCGTGTGTCGGTCCAGTTCAGCCTTTGATGTGATGGCTTGCCCCCGAGCTGAGGTATCACTTAGTGAGTGGCCGGTCGTATCACAGTCACTCGCTATTTGAATAAATTCCATCGTCCGATAGAACTTAGCTCTCTGTGCATCGTGATGTTGTGCGTTATGTTCAATAAATCACAGCTCTGGCTCGAAGAGACGGCATCTTATTGCTGAAACGAAAAACATGGCAAAGTCAGTTGCCTTATTACAAATTCAGATTTTGAAATGCGAAAACAAACTGCAAATAAAAGAATAAATCGGATAAATGAAGCCTGTCACATGTAGTAGCGACAGAGACTTTCACTATTCCAAGCTCTTGGCAAAGTAAGACCGTCAACGGTCGACAACTTCAAGGTGCCATCTCCGAGCTTTTGAGTGATCAAATATGGCCCTTCCTAATTTGGCTTCATATGCGAAGGGACCGGATAAATTCTTTTCAGAACGACATCACCAAGTTCGAAGGTCCGTGGTCGGACCTTGGCATTATATAGTCGGGCGACTCGTTTTGATATGCGGCTGCCCTCAAATCAGCCTCTTCACGTTTATCATCCAGTAAGTCCAAAGATTCAGCGAGTAGTATGGCGTTAGTTTTCGGATCATAGTAAGTTACCCGATGAGAAGGTACTTCCATTTCGACCGGGATAACAGCTTCTGAGCCATAGGATAGAAAGAAGGGAGTGTGTCCGGTCGTGGACTTATGGGTCAATCGGTAAGCCCATAAAGCCATATGTAGTTCATCAACCCACTTGCCCCCAGCCTTTTCCAATCGTTTTTTTAGAATAGATTTGATAACTTTATTAATGGCTTCGACTTGGCCATTCACCTGAGGGTGTGCAACTGCCGAGAATTTCTTATGGATGTTGAACCGTTGGCAGAAATTTTTGAATTCAACACTGTCGAATTGGACTCTATTATTAGTGATAATGGTATGCGGGAGACCAAACCGACAGATGATATTGCGAACTACAAAGTTGATTACTTTTTTCGTTGTAATTGTCGCAAGTGGTTCAGCTTCAGCCCATTTAGTAAAGTAATCGACTACACGATGGCATATTTTGCTCCTCCTTTGGCAAGTGGTAGAGTACCGATGATATCAATGCCCCATATTGCAAACGACCAGGGACTGACCATTTGTGTTATCTCAGTAGGTGGGGCCCTAGGAATTAGAGCATGTATCTGGAATTTATCATATTTTCTTGCATAATCTGATGCATCACGGTTCACAGTTGGCCAGAAATATCCATATCGAAGTACTTTCTTGGCGAGGGCTTGCCCCCATTGTGATCACCACATTCTCCCTCATGCGCATCACATAACACCCTTTTGATTTCGTCGTGGGCGATGCATCGAAGGAGGGGAACGGAATATCCTCTTCTATACATGATTCCATCCTGAATGGTAAACCGTGAGGCCTTCGAAAGAATCCATCTCCTTTCACTCCTATGCTCGGGCAGTACCCCGTGCTTGATATAGTTTCGATAGGGGGTCATCCATGACTCTTTTTCGGGAGTAATTTCAAATGTAAAATCAGTTTCCATCTGATCAATGCTTGGAGAAGACAAAATTTCAACAGGAACGAGTCTCATGTGCTGTGCTTCACCCGTACTTGCTAACTTGGCTAATGAGTCAGCCTTCTGGTTGTGCTCACGGGGTATGCAGGAAATGGCGTAGTGATCGAATTGATCAATTACTTCTTTGACTAGAGCTAAATAGACCGCTGGTCTTTGACCCTTGGCTTGATATTCACCCCGAACTTGACATACGACTAGCTGAGAGTCGTAGTAAATTTCCACGGTAGTAATTCTCAGATCACGGGCTAGCCTCAATCCAGCAAGTAAAGCTTCATACTCAGCTTCATTGTTTGTCGCACGGAACTCGAATTTCAGGGCATAGCATATGGATCGGCCCTCGGGGGTTTCGAGCACTACCCCAGCACCTGAGCATCGATCGTTGGATGCGCGTGCAGCTTCCAGATATGTTCGGGAGATTTATCGGCCTCGGGAAAACCCTCTGGGACAGTGAATTTGGCAATAAAATCTGCTAGGACTTGACCGCGAATGGCTCTTCTCTGGGTATAGGTGATATCGAACTGACTCAGTTCGATGTTCCACTTGAGTAACCCGCCAGACGTTTCAGGCCGTGTGAGGACCTGTCGTAACGGCTGATCGGTGTACATAGTGATAGGGTGAGCCTGAAAATATGGACGGAGCTTCCTTGAGGCAATGACTAGGCAGTAAGCCAATTTCTCCAGCTTTGGATAGTTTCTCTCAGCTTCGGTCAACCGCTTGCTGACGTAGTAGGCCGGTTTTTGCACTCGATCTTCCTCCCAAACTAGGGCAACACTGATTGCGTTTTCCGATACCGCCAAGTAAAGATACAACTGCTCGTGGTTGATAGGCTTTGATGAAATTGGCGGCGTGGAGAGATGTTGAACCAGTTCTTGGAATGCGCATTCGCACTCCATAGTCCACTCGAAGTTCCGCTTTCCTCTTCGGATCAAATCAAAGAAAGGATGCATTTATCGGTAGACTTTGATATGAACCTGCTCAACGCCGCTATCTTCCCGTTGAGACTCTGAACCTGCTTTATGGTTCGTGGAGTTTGCAAGTTCCTGATTGCCCAAATCTTTTCTGGATTGGCTTCTATTCCTCGAGCGTTGACAATGAACCCAAGGAATTTTCCGGAGGCGACTCCAAAGTGACACTTTAGCGGATTGAGCTTCATCCCGTACTCCCGAAGGATGTTAAACATTGACTCCAAATCTTTGACGTGATTAGTGGAGAATCGTGATTTCACAAGCATGTCGTCTACATAAACTTCCATATTCTTCCCAATCTGATTGGCGAACATCCGGTTGACCAGACACTGGTAAGTCGCTCCGGCGTTCTTTAGTCCAAACGGCATGACTTTATAGTAGTAGAGTCCCAGATCGGTTATGAAGCTGTCATGTTCTTGGTCAGGCACATGCATGGGTATTTGATTGTAGCCGGAATAAGCGTCCATGAAAGATAATAATTCGTGTCCAGCTGTCGAATCTACAAGCTGATCAATCCTGGGAAGTGGAAAACTATCTTTTGGGCAAGCTTTATATAGATCTGAATAATCAACACATGTCCTCCATTTTCCATTCGGTTTTCGGACAAGTACAGGATTAGACACCCACTCTGGGTATAAAGCATCTCGAATAAACCCGTTTGACTTGAGCTTATCGACTACTTCTTTAAGGGCGGCAGATCTCTCTGGATCCATACCACGCCTTTTCTGTTTGACCGGGATACACCTCGAGTCGATATTCAGGGTGTGGCTCGCAATGTCCGACGAGATCCCACACATGTCGAAATGTGTCCAGGCGAACACGTTGAGATTCGCCCGGAGAAATTCAACCCATTCCTGCTGTGTCTCATGGCTCAACTAAGACCCAATTTTTAACATTCTAGCATCATCATCATCATTGTCATCGATCGGGACATCAATCGTCAATTCAGCCAGGGAAGCTTGATGCTCTATGGATTCCTCCTTGTTCTCATTGTTTCTAGGGTCAAGATCCCTTTGGAATTGGTTGTGTTCCCCGGGCCGAGGCCCGGGCACTAATTGTCAATTATTTGTAAAGAGGATGTAGAGAGATTCCTCTACGCCCTTTCCTTTCTCTCGTCGCTGCGCCTCGCACGGCTCTGCAACATAACAGGCTCTCCCAGCAGCCTGATCTCCTTGAATAACTCCAATCCCACGATCGGTGGGGAACTTCAAAGTTAAACACCACGGGGAAATTGCTGCCCTGAATTCGACGAGGGCTGGTCGGCCCATAAATGCGTTATAGGGGGAATGAATGTCCAACACAACAAACTGCAACATCCGAACTCTCCGGCACTCTCCAACTCCCAGCTCCACTAGCAACTCCACTTCTCCAGTGGGTACATTGGCACTTCCATCGAAGCTATGAATTCTAGATTGACAAGGTTTCAAGTCCTTGGCTTCCATTTTCATCAAGTCGTAGGCACTCTTGAACAGAATATTCACTGCACTCTCACTGTCAACTAGGATCATCTTCATTCAGGCAGGACCAACCTGGGCAGATATGACCAGTGGGTCAATGGTGGGGGATTTGACCCTATCAGCATCTCAGTTTCTAAACACAATATCATCATTCATTGTTTTCTGTTGTTTGGCCGGAGCCCCTTCATCAAAATTACTACAACACTCGAAGTTCGCATGCCGGATAGAACTGGCAAAAGATTCCATATCTCTCCAGCTTCAGCCTGCTGGATGGGGACCACCGCTAACTGTATTTATAACTAATCTCCCGCCCATACGAGCGGGTTCTTCCTGTCTTTCTTGACTTTGCACACGATTTTGGGTTGACGGGCCCGCACCTCCAAATTGCGGCGTCCGCACGAACTGATCTAACTTCCTCTCCCTGATCAACTTCTCAATGAGGTCTTGCAAATGTCTGCAATCATTGGTATTGTGGCCATAACTCTCATGGAATCTACAGAATTTTCCCGTTCGAATCTGTCTCTCTGACGACGGCTTCGGAGCGGGCTTCTTATACTGCATAGCATTGCAAGTCTGTAGATACACGTTTTCTAGCGATGTATTCAATGGTGTATAGCTGTCAAACATTGGGGCCCTACGTCGCGGACCACGGTTTTGATCTCGTCTCTTACTCTGATTATCATTGCTTCTCGGCTGAGACTGCTTGTTCTGTATATTCAGCTGTACTTTCCCAGAACTCTCACCCGAATGTTTAACTGCTACATTACTTTGAATCCCTTCACTACTAGGTCTTACGTCGTCCTGCTTCCTAGACTGTTTCGCGTCCTCACGCCTTAAGAATTGAGTGGCTTTGGAGTAGAAACGGTCCAACGACGCGGGAGGTTTCCCAGCTAACCAATTCCCAAACTCAGAATCAGGGTCGATTCCCTTAGTTAGTGCCATTAGAATTGAATTATCGTTGGGATCTCTGCACATGCTGCATGAAACCTTTCTAAATAGCGCCTAAGTGTTTCCCCTGGTGCCTGGGTGACGTTGGATTGAGTGTTAACATCTTTAGGTCTAGCAACATGCATACGAAACTACTCAACAAACTTTGTAGCCAACTGGTCAAACGAAGAGATAGATCATGGTGGTAACCTTGTAAACCACATTGTTGCAATGTCCCCTAGAGAAATGGGAAAACTATGGCACTTTACTACGTCGTCAACCCTTGACGCACTCATTGACCATTCATATTTTAAAATATGCTGATTGGGGTCCGAATTTCCTTCATACATCGGTAATGTCGGCATCTTGAATCGTCGAGGAGGTTCAGCATAAAGAATCTTGTCTGTGAAAAGGGTATGACTCCGGGAGATTCCCCAGTCGTCGTTGGTAAGACCCTGGCTTTCATGGATCATCTGTCTAATCATAGTTGGAAGGTCTGGCAATGCAACGTTCTGCGCTCGTTGGGCCAAAGTGTGGTCGGGTTCCACATTGCGAGGTTGGACCGGGCGCTGTCGACGGTCCACATCTCGCCTCCTTGGCTCAACATCTTTTGGGACGTAAGGTTCGGGAGTACGTCCGTACTGATTTCCAGCATCAACTCCTATGTCAACTGCGGTGCGGTAGGACGGTTATCTGTTGTGTACTGAGGGACAGTCCTTCCCCTGGAAGAGGGCCCAGTGTGGAAGCTAGCTAATGGTTCAACCCTTAACTGCCCAACGACCTATGTGGGCTGATGTCCTGTAGCTTGCGCGTAGCCTTCGTCCGGTCGAGGACGGACGGATCTGCGATTGTATCCAGAGGAAGCAGAACTTTCTGTGGAGGAATGAGAACCCTGGTCTCTTCTATGTCTTCTGTGCTTCTGGCGATTTAGCTAGTTTGTTAGCTCATCATTCGCGCGTAACTGTTCGGTTAGTTGCTGACGGCTCTGCGCTAGCTCTTGAAGCAGCAACTAGAACTCTTGCCTAGTAACTGGGCCTTATGAATCTGAAGGTCCATCTACATTTTGATTGGTTGGTGGCAATTGCGTGGGATTCTGCCTATCCCGTCCTTCTTGATCGCCAACGTTAGAGGGTGTTCTTGTACTTACCATCTTGAACGGTGGACTCCTTTCTCTAGATTTTTGCAAATCTGAATAGAATGGAAGGAATCTGGACTTGAGATCTGGATTTCTCTCTTAGATTTATGCAATCCGGTATCGATGACAGATCCAACGAGTAGGAGAAAATTTGGGTTCTCTCAGTGAAAGCACCAAAGTGTTTGTACCAAAATTGGACACAACACTCTTCGGAAGTTTTTGAAGAGATAATAATGAAGAATATAAATTAAAAATGAGGATTATCTAACAAAAACTCCAAGCAACAAGAAAGTAAATGCACAGACAAGCAATTTAGAGTGGTTCGGCGTGTTGCCTACATCCACTATGAAGTTTTTTGCAGCTTTATTGATTCTCTTTCCATGATTACAAGTGGTTACGGCAATCAACAGCAAGTTACAATTGGAAATTCGAATTCAACTACAATTGAACGATGCAGATCTCGATCCGGTAGAGTCTGGGCTCTTGAGAGTCAAAAGATCCTTTTTTCTGTTGGCTCTGGGGCTCTATTCATAGGCGTAGGAGGTTGAGACTTTGCTCAAACTTCGGGAGATTCGCTCTGGCACGTGAGGGGGCACACATGACCAATTCCAGAAAGTTTCAACTCGATCTGTGATCGATACGAAATCATTTCGTATCGATCAAGATTATGTCCGATGGAGCTGAAATAGGTGGGAACGTTCCTCGGCTTGTATGTAGTCCCCTGTTAAAATTTCATGGCAATTGGATCGGTAGATTTTGAGATATGATCAATACAAGTTGAGTTTTCTCGAGTGGCTATTTTATTCGACTCCATAACTTCGTGTCGATTCCTTCAAGTCGATGGCTGCACGTGCTTATGAGGTAACGTGGCATGCGTATCTCGAATCGATCCACCTTTTTCTTCGGTTTGACCGCGTCGTATCCATGTATCTCACCTTATTTGAATCGAAAGCTGTTGCGCTAATCCAGGTCCATTTGACTTGATGGACAAGAACAAGCCTCTGGGCGTGGGTTCGAACAAGAGCCTCTAATGGATACGAAATGATGACAATTCGATGGATACGAAGTAGCAATGACTCGATGGATTCGAACAAGGACCCACGATGGAGACGAAGAGTAGCTGCCTGATGGATACACTCTTATGGTTTCGAACAGTAGCTTCATGATGGTTTCGAACCAACGAAAGTGGATTGATACGAACAAGGCAGTTATTTCAAAGATACGAAACAGTGACTTCCTATCATTAATGGATACGAACTAAGGTCACCCGATGGATACGAATTGCTCCATTCATATGGATTCGAATAGAGGCTTCTATGATGGATGTGAAGTAGATACTGGTCGATTGTTACGAGGCATTATATGTTGATGGGTACGAAGTCCATCGATATGAACTCGATGGATTCGAATACTGCCAACTTGATCGATACGAACTCATGAGAATTGACCGATGCGAAGTGGGTGATGGATATGAACTGGATCGAGTCAAACTGTGGTTCACCGATGGATACGAAAACGAGGCCGTTTCCTCCAGATTGAATCGATCATAAATCGATCATATGAACTCGGATTGAGTTGAAATTTGGAATGTAGGCTTCCTTGGCTGTGCTTGTCGTGTCATATCAATTTTAGTTCGATCCGGACTCGGACAAAATTCATCGATATCCATAGCGAACCTATGTATGCTCGATACCCAGGATGATTGATCTTAAGCTTGGAACCAGTTTCTTGATAACTCGGCCTTGCGAAAAGGCGAGATAACAACCTCTATAAGAATGCTAATAACAATTGCATCGATCTATAATTTAGAAATTCATCAAATGGATGTAAAGACAGCATTCTTAAATGAAGATCTCGATGAGGAGATCTACATGGAGCAACCTGAAGTTTTTGTTTCCAAAGGAAATGAAAACAAAGTCTATAGATTAGTAAAATCATTATACGGACTAAAACAAGCTCCAAAACAATGGCATGCAAAATTTGATAGTGTCATGATGAAAAATGGTTTTCGTATAAATGAATGCGATAAGTGTGTTTATTATAAACAAATTGGACAATCATATGTGATGATTTGTTTATATGTAGGCGATATATTAATATTTGGTCCAAATACACAGGTAATAGAGACCATAAAAAAGATGTTAATTAGCAATTTCTATATGAAAGACTTACAGTTGCAGACGTTATTTTGGGAATCAAAATAATAAGAACACCTAATGGAATTGAATTATCTTAGTCACACTATGTAGACAAAGTGATTGAAAATTTTCAAAATTTTGGAATTAAAGGAATAAGAACACCTTTTAATCCATCAGAAGTACTGCATAAAAACACTAATGAGAGTGTAATGCAATTGGAATGCTCTCGTGTAATAGGATGTCTCATGTATCTCATGAATTGCACAAGACCATATATAGCTTATGCAGTAAGTAGACTAAGAAAATATACAAGCAATCCAGGAAAAGAACACTGGAAAGGAAAAGAACACTGGAAAGCACTAATGTGAGTGCTTGGATATTTAAAAAATACCACATATTATTCCTTACATTATGGAAAATATCCTGCCGTCTTAGAAGGATATAGTGATGCAAACTGGATTGCTGATTCAGAGGAATCAAAATCAACGAGTGGTTATGTATTTATCTTAGCAGGGGCAGCAGTGTCATAGAAATCAACTAAAGAAACATGCATAACTCGGTCCACTATGGAGTCAGAGTTCATCGCTTTAGATAAAGCAGGCGAAGAAGCAGAATGACTTCATCACTTTTTAGAAGATATTCCGTTTTGGCCTAAACCTGTACCGGCCATATGCATACACTGTGATAACCAAGTTGCGCTAAGCAGAGCGCACAACTTTGTGTATAATGGAAAGTCACGACACATTCGTCGATGTCATAACACAGTTAGATAGTTACTCTCAAATGGGACTATATCCATAGATTATGTGAGAACAAATGATAACCTAGCGGATCCATTTACTAAAGGTTTATCAAGAGAGAAAATTGACTGCGTATCGAGGGGAATGGGTTTAAAAGCCTAAACCACCAAGAGTTATCTTATACGAAAACCGATCCCAGCGACTGAAGATCCCACAAACTAGGATCAATAGGCCAACCAGTTCTGAGTAACTCAAGACGTAATGCATTTGCATGGACATAGTCCAACTCCATTCCTACGGTGCATAATATAAATACATGCCTACAGTAGTTTTTAAAGGTTAAAACTATGTTTTTTAATGATGACCATATCTTGGAAATAACAAGTGGGGTATATGTAGGATACTCTTAATGGCTGCGATCACCTATGTTAGTGTGAGATGGGTCGGTTCTATGAGAATATTAAAGGGTTATATTTTCTATAAACACTCGCAGAACCAAAAATTGTTCAGGACCAAAATGAACACAACCAAGAGATTGGATGAAAAGAGAATCAATGCTTCGTTAAGCTTATTGTCTGGATATACAATAAAGGCCGATGGTTCAAGATGAAATAATTCATCGATTAGCCAAGTAGATCCAATAAGTTTTAACTAGGGAAAGTTCAAAGTGAAATATCTACTTTTCCACGTTAAAGCATTATTCCATATGTACTCTGTGATATTTCGCTTTGTGTGGGGGATATGTATATTATCATTCATGCAGGGGATTGTTGGAATTCCTAATAGCAAAATGAATGAAAAAAACATAGTCTCACATCGCCAAAAATTGCTAAACTATACTAGTATATATATGGCTTTGCAATGAAGGAGTTGGGGCCTAGAGGTATCCAAATGTATGATTCGTTGTAAGGAGGGAGAGCATGCATCACCACCACACGCGCGCGCCGCTGCCGCCAACCTACCGATCAAACCGAACCAGGCCGGGCTTGGGTTTGGGTCTAAAATGATCCTATTTTTACTGCAAAACTGGGCCGGTTTTTTATCAGCTGCAGGCTATACGAATAGACGCGACGGTTCAGAAGCGGACGCGGATTGACTGAGGAGGTGCGACTTCTGAAGCGGGTATGAACCGTTGACGCGAGCGGGTGCGACCTGACTGATTAAGCATGGGCGAACAGAAGCGACTGCGGCCCGACTGAAGAGGCGCAGCTGAACAGATGCGAGGAGCAGGCGGGTGTGACCCGTTAACGAACAGTAGCGGTTCAAAAGGCAACGTGTGCGACCCGTCAAGCGGACACGACTGTTCTAAGTGATGCAGAAGAAATTATAAATAGAAGAGAATCCTGATCACATTCTCAATCAATTCCAATTCTAATTTCTTTTGCTTCTTCTTCTCTACTGCTCTAAACAATATATCAAAGAGTTGACATACTCATTATAATCTCGTGCAGCTTACGTCTGTTGTATCTTGGAAGACTTTAAATAAAGTCTTAAGGAAATTGTTACGACAAGCCTTAGACGAAATTTCTTTCTTCAAACCAGTTAGCTTTATAATTTATTTATATATATCATTTTCGTTTCCACATTGTACTATTTCTTTAAAAAGTATAACGTTTGATCTATCGCTATAGTTATTACTACTATAGTTGTTAGATTGTGGTTGTCATTTAATTACGGCATATTGCTTAATCTAGCAAATACAGACTTTCGGAGTAGTGGAAATCTGATTGATAAACTTGTGAAACGAGTTTATAATTGTTTAGTCTCTTTTTTGGTGTACTAGACGTATAACATGTTAAGACTTTCCAGTTTTTTGCTAAAACAGAGATGGCAGTAGTTGAATTATCAACAAAGACTACTACACACAACAGGCCCGATCCTTTTAAAGGAGATGGTGACGATTTTCTAACACGGCAAAATAAAATGTTATTTTATCTCACCACACTCGGTCTGCAATAGTATCTCGAGGAGGAGGAACCGATTACTACACCAGGCAATGAATCAGATGTCGATATGTGGAAGCATTCCGATTTTTTATGCAGAAATTATATTCTGAATTGTCTAGACAAGGTGTTATACAAAGTATATCAGCCTCCAAAGGCAACAAAAGCACTCTGGAATGCACTTACCACGAAGTATAAGATGCAAAATATCAGTCTTAAGAAATTCATGGTAGATAAATTCATGGACTACAAGATGGTTGACTCCATACCGGTGACTGCTCAACCGCATGAACTGCAAATCATCATTCATGAACCCGAGGCAGAAGGTCATAAGGTTGGAGAATCATTTTTTGTTGAAGCCATCACAGGAAAACTGCTGTCTTCATGGAGAGATTACTGCAATTATCTAAAGCATAAGAAGAAGGAAATCTCTTTATAGGATCTCATAGTCCGATTGAAAATTAAGTCAGATAACCGTGGAGTTACAAAATCAAGCGAGGAGGCATTTGTGGCTGAAGGTTCAAAGACCAAAAACAAAAAGAAGAATTTCTAGAAGAAAAGAAAGCTCCAGACAACAAACCAAAAGACAAAAAACGAATCAAAAAGTTTAATGGCGAGTGTTGGGTTTGTGGAAAAGTTGGACATGCCGCTAGAGATTGCAGACACAAAAAGGGATGCAACATAGAGGCAAATATAGTAGACAACATGGAAGTAGACTAGTCCAACTTCTCAGCAGTTGTATCTAAATGCAATTTGGTTCATAATCCTAACCAATGGTGGGTAGACACAGGCGCTACTCGTCATGTCTGCTCTGAAAAATCCATGTTTTCTACATACCAGAAATTCGATCATGAAGAAAAACTCTATATGAGTAACTCTGCAGTATCCATGATCGAAGGCAGTGGCATAGTAATCCTCAAGTTTACTTCTGGAAAAACTGTCAAGTTGAATGACGTGCTCCACGTTCCAAACATACACAATAATCTCATCTCTGATGCAGTACTATCAAAGAAAGGATTCAGAATGGTGTTCGAGTCAGACAGGATGGTTCTGTCCAAAGCTGGAATGTATATCGAAAGGGGTTATTTATGTGATCGCCTATTTAAGGAAAATGTAGCCGTTATTGGCAATAAAACTATATATTTTGATTGTGCTACTAATAAAACTGAAGTTTCTTACTTGCTTGAGCACGAAATTTTACTATGGCATTATAGATTGGGACACATATATTTCTGAAAATGAAAATATTATCAAACTTGGGATTAATTCCAAAATTCCAAGTAGATAAGAACTACAAATGTGAGATATGTGTAGAAGCAAAAATGGTTAAAAAACCATTTCAATCTGTTGGAAGAAGCACCGAACCACTAGGTTTGGTTCATATAGATTTATGTGATTTTAAATCATTACCTACAAGATGTGGGAAAAGGTACTTTATCACTTTTATTGATGACTATACATGATATTGCTATGTATATCTTTTAAATAGTAAGGATGAAGCAATTACATCGTTTATGAAGTACAAAGCTGAGGTAGAAAATCAATTAAATAAAAAGATCAAGATATTGAGATCTGATCGAGGTGGAGAATATTAATCACCATTTGAAAAGTTCTGTGCGGAAAGTGGTATAATTCATCAAACAACAGCACCACAACAAAATGGTGTTGCCAAGAGGAAGAATAGAACACTAAAAGACATGATTAATGTCATGTTTTTAACCTCTGGTCTACCGACTAACTTGTGGGTGGAAGCCTTAAATATGTCTAATACATATCAAACAAAGTCCCTCACAATAAAACAGGAACAATTCCATATAAGTTATGGAAAGGACACAAACCAAGTTTTAAATACCTCAAAGTGTGGGGGTGCTTGGAAAAAGTTCCAGTTCCGCCTCCCAAGAAAGTCAAACTTGGACCAAAATCGGTAGATTGTTACTACTTAGGGCCAGCCCAAAATAGTAGTGCCTACAGATTTTTGGTATTCAAATCTGATATAGCTGATATTTATGTAAATACAATCATAAAATCTAGATATGCCTTATTCTTTGAAGACGTGTTTCCGCACAAAAGGAATGAAGGGAATAATGTCCCTAAAAGGACAAGAGAAGAATCAAGCAATTCACATGAAGATGAAATTCATCATGGGATTGAGGAAGTTGAACCAAAAAGAAGCGTAAGGGCTAGGACTTCCAAGACATTTGGTTCGGATTTTTTCACATATGTGTTAGAACAGAACCTCAAACGTATAAGGAAGCAATGTCATCTTCTGAGTCTTCATGTTGGAAAGAAGCAATCCAAAGTGAGATTGATTCAATTCTAAGTAATAAAACTTGGGAAATTGTTGATATTCCATCTGAAATAAAAACTATCGGCTGTAATTGGATTTTCAAGAAGAAAATGAAAGAAGATGGCTCTATCGACAAGTATAAAGCCAGATTAGTAGTCAAAGGACATCGTCAAAAAGGAGCAGGCTTCTTTGATACATATTCGTCGGTAACACGAATAACCTCAATAAGAATGCTAATACCAATTGCATCGATTTATAATCTAGAAATTCATCAAATGAATGTAAAGACAGCATTCTCAAATGGAGATGTTGATGAGGAGATCTACATGGAGCAACCTAAAGGTTTTGTTTCCAAAGGAAATGAAAACAAAGTCGGTAGATTAGTAAAATCATTATACGGACTAAAACAAGCTCCAAAACAATGGCACAAAAAATTTGATAGTGTCATGATGGGAAATGGTTTTCGTATAAATGAATGCGATAAGTTGTTTATTATAAACAAATTGGACAATCATATGTGATGATTTGTTTATATGTAGACGATATGTTAGAATTTGGTCCAAATACATAGGTAATAGAGACCATAAAAAAGATGTTGATTAGTAATTTTGATATGAAAGATATGGGAGTTGCAGACGTTATTTTGGGAATCAAAATAATAAGAACACCTAATGGATTTGAATTATCTCAGTCACACTATGTACACAAAGTGATTGAAAAATTTCAAAATTTTGGAATTAAAGCAGCAAGAACACTTTTTAATCCATCAGAAGTACTGCATAAAAACACTAATGAGAGTGTAATGCAACTGGAATACTCTCGTGTAATAGGATGTCTCATGTATCTCATGAATTGCGCAAGACCAGATATAGCTTATGCAGTAAGTAGACTGAGTAGATATACAAGCAATTCAGGAAAAGAACACTAGAAAGCACTAATGAGAGTGATTGGATATTTAAAAAATACCACATATTATTCCTTACATTATGAAAAATATCCTGCCGTCTTAGAAGGATATAGTGATGCAAACTGGATTGCTAATTCAGAGGAATCAAAATCAACGAGTGGTTATGTATTTACCTTAGCAGGGGTAGCAGTGTTATGGAAATCAACTAAACAAACATGCATAGCTCGGTCCACTATGGAATCAGAGTTCATCGCTTTAAATAAAGCAGGCGAAGAAGCAGAATGACTTCGTCACTTTTTAGAAGATATTCAATTTTGGCATAAACCTGTACCGGCCATATGCATACACTGTGATAACCAAGCTGCGCTAAGCAGAGCGCACAACTTTGTGTATAATGGAAAGTCATGACACATTCGTCGATGCCATAACACAGTTAGGCAGTTACTCTTAAATAGGACTATTTTCATAGATTATGTGAGAACAAATGATAACCTAGCGGATCCGTTTAATAAAGGTTTATCAAGAGAGAATATTGACTGTATATCGAGGGGAATGGATTTAAAAGCCTAAACCACCAAGAGTTATCTTATACGGAAACCTATCCTAGCGACTGGAGATCCTACAGACAAGGATCAATAGGCAAACCTGTTCTGAGTAACTCAAGACATAAGGCATTTGCATGGACATAGTCCAACTCCATTCCTATGGTGCACAATATAAATACATGCCTACAGAAGTATGTAAAGGTTAAAACTATGGTTTTTAATAATGACCATATCTTGGAAATAACAAGTGGGTTATATGTAGGATACTCTTAATGGTTGCGATCACCTATGTATGCGTGAGATGGGTCGGCTCTATGAGAATATTAAAAGCTTATATTTTCTATAAACACTCGCAGAACAAAAAATTGTTCAGGACCAAAACGAACACAACCAAGAGATTGGATGAGAAGGGAATCAATGCTTCGTAAAGCTTATTGTCTGGATATACTATAAAGGCCGACGGTTCAAGATGAAATAATTCATCGATTAGCCAAGTAGATCAGATAAGTTTTAACTAGGGAAAGTTCAAAGTGAAATATCTACTTATCCACAATAAAGCATTATTCCATATGTACTCTGTGATATTTCGCTTTGTGTGTGGATATGTATATTATCATTCATGTGGGGGATTATTGGAATTCCTAATAGCAAAATGAATGAAAACAACATAGTCCCACATCGCCAAAAATTGCTAAGCTATACTAGTATATATATGGCTTTGCAATGAAGGGGTTGGGGCCTAGGGGCACCCAAATGTATGCTTCGTTGTAAGGAGGAAGAGCATGCATCACCACCACACACGCGTGCATGCGCCGCCGCCGTCCGTCCGACCGACCGAACCGGGCCGGGCCCGGGCTCGGGCTCGGGCTCGGGTTTGGGTTTGGGTCTAAAATATCCTATTTTTACTGCAAACTATGCCGGGTTTTTTATCAGTTGCAGGCTATACGAACAGACACAGCTGTCTAGAAGCGGACAGGATTGACTGAGGAGGTGCGACTTCTGAAGCGGGTGTGAACTGTTGACGCGAGCGGGTGCGACCTAACTGAATAAGCACGGGCGAAAAAAGCGGGTGCGGCCCGATTGAAGAGACGCGGCCAAACAGATTCGAGGAGCAGGCGGGTGTGACCCGTTAACGAACAGCAGCGGTTCAAAAGGCAACGTGTATGACCCGTCAAGCAGACGCGACTGTTCGAAGGGATGCGGACGAAATTATAAATATGAGAGAATCCTGATCACATTCTCAGTCAATTCTAATTCTAATTTTTTCTGCTTCTTCTCTACAGCAATATATTACAGAGTTGACATACTCATTACAATCTCGTGCCGATTACGTCTGTTGTATCTTGGGAGACTTTAAATAAAGTCTTAAGGAAATTGTTACGACAAGTCTTAGACCGAATTTCCTTCTTCAAACTGGTTAGGCTTATAACTGATTTATATATTTACTTATATATCATTTCGTTTCTACGTTGTACTATTTCTTTAAATAGTATAACATTTGATCTATCGATATAGTTATTATTACTATAGTTGTTAGATTGTGGTTGTAATTTAATTACAACATATTGCTTAATTTAGAAAATACAGACTTCCGGTGTAGTGGAAATCTGATTGATAAACTTGTGAAACGAGTTTATAATTGATTATTCTCTGTTTTGGTATACTAGACGTATAACATCTTAAGACTTTCCTATTTTTTGCTAAAGCAGAGATGGCAATAGTTGAATTATCAACAAAGAGAGATGGTAACAGTTGAATTATCAACAAAGACTACTACACACAACATGCCCGATCTTTTTAATGGAGATGGTGACAATTTTCTAACATGGCAAAATCAGATGTTATTTTATCTCACCACACTCGGTCTGCAACGGTATCTCGAGGAGGAGGAACCGATTCCGGCACCAGGCAAGGAATCAGATGTTGATATGCGGAAGCATTCCGGTTTTTTATGCATAAACTATATTCTGAATTATCTAGACGAGGTATTATACAAAGTATATCGGCCTCTAAATACAGCAAAAGCACTCTGAAATGCACTTACCACGAAGTATAAGATGCAGAATATCAGTCTTAAGAAATTCATTGTAGACAAATTCATGGACTACAAGTTGGTTGACTCCAAACCGGTGACTGCTCAACTACATGAACTACAAATCATCATTCATGAACTCGAAGTAGAAGTTCATAAGGTTGGAGAATCGTTTTTGGTTGAAGCCATCATGGGAAAAACTGCCGCCGTCATGGAGAGATTACCGCTATTATCTAAAGCATAAGAAGAATGAAATCTCTTTACGGGATCTCATAGTCCGATAGAAAATTAAGGCAGATAACCTTGGAGTTAAAAAACCAAGCGAAGAGGCATTTATGGCTGAAGGTTCAAAGACCAAAAACAAAAATAAGAATTTCCAGAAGAAAAGGAAAGCTCCAGACAACAAACCAAAAGACAACAAATGAACCAAAAAGTTTAATGGCGAGTGTTGGGTTTGTGGAAAAGTTGGACATGCCGCTAGAGATTGCAGACCAAAAATGAACGCAACATATAGGCAAATATAGTAGACAATATGGAAGTAAACGAGTCCAACTTCTCAGCAGTTGTATCTGAATGCAATTTGGTTCAGAATCCTAACCAATGGTGGGTAGTCACAGGCGCTACTCGTCATGTCTGCTCTGATAAATCCATGTTTTCCACATAGTAGAAATTCAATCATGAAGAAAAACTCTATATGGGTAACTCTGCAGTATCGATGATCGAAGGCAGTGGCACAGTAATCCTCAAGTTTACTTTTGGAAAAACTATCGAGTTGAATGACGTGCTCCATGTTCCAAACATATGCAAGAATCTCATCTCTGGTGCAGCACTATCGAAGAAAAGATTCAGAATGGTGTTCGAGTCAAACAAGATGGTTCTGTCCAAAGCTGGAATGTATATCGTAAGGGGTTATTTATGTGATGGCCTATTTAAGGAAAATGTAGCCGTTATTGGCAATAAAACTATGTATTCTAATTGTGTTATTAATAAAATTGAAGTTTCTTACCTGTTTGAGCACAAAATTTTACTATGGCATGATAGATTGCGACACATAAATTTCCAAAAAATGAAAATATTATTAAACTTGGGAGTAATTCCGAAATTCCAAGTAGATAAGAACTACAAATGTGAGACATGTGTAGAAGCAAAAATGGTTAAAAAACTATTTCAATCTGTTGAAAGAAGCACCGAACCACTAGGTTTGGTTTATACAGATTTATGTGATTTTAAATCATTACCTACAAGAGGTGGGAAAAAGTACTTTATCACTTTTATTCATGACTATACACGATATTGCTATGTATATCTTTTAAATAGTAAGGATGAAGCAATTACATCGTTTATAAAGTGCAAAGCTGAGGTAGAAAATCAGTTAAATAAAAAGATCAAGATATTGAGATCTAATAACGGTGAAGAATATGAACCGCCATTTGATAAGTTCTGTGCGGAAAATGGTATAATTCATCAAACAACAGCTCCATATTCACCACAACAAAATAGTGTAGCCGAGAGGAAGAACAGAATGCTAAAAGACATTATTAATGCCATGCTTTTAACCTCAGGTCTACCGACGAACTTGTAGGAGGAAGCCTTAAATATGTCTAATCACATATTAAAGAAAGTCTCTCACAATAAAACAGGAACAATTCCATACGAGTTATGGAAAGGACACAAACCAAGTTTTAAATACCTCAAATTGTGGGGGTGCTTGGCAAAAGTTCCAGTTCCGCCTCCCATGAAAGTCAAACTTGGACCAAAAACGATAGATTATTACTACTTAGGGCCAGCCCAAAATAGTAGTGCCTACAGATTTTTGGTATTCAAGTTTGATATAGCTGATATTCTGTAAATACATTCATGGAATCTAGAGATGCCTCAATTTTTGAAGACATGTTTCCGCACAAAAGGAATGAAGGGAATAATGTCCCTAAAAGGACAAGTGAAGAATCAAGCAATTCACATGAAGATGAAACTCATCATGAGATTGAGGAAGTTGAACCAAGAAGAAGCGTAAGGGCTAGGACTTCCAAGACATTTGGTTCAGTTTTTTTCACACATGTGTTAGAACATGAACCTCAAACGTACAAGGAAGCAATGTCATCTTTTGAGTCTTCATGTTGGAAAGAATCAATCCAAAGTGAGATTGATTCAATTTTGAGTAATAAAACATAGGAAATTGTTGATATTCCACCTGAAATAAAACCTATTGGTTGTAAATGGATTTTCAAGAAGAAAATGAAAGCAAATGGCTCTATCGACAAGTATAAAGCCAGATTAGTAGCCAAAGGATATCGTCAAAAAGAAGGAGTAGACTTCTTTGATACATATTCGTCGGTAATACGAATAACCTCTATAAGAATGCTAATAGCAATTGCATCGATCTATAATCTAGAAATTCATCAAATGGATATAAAAAAAACATTCTTAAATGGAGATCTCGATAAGGAGGTCTACATGGAGCAACTGAAGGTTTTGTTTCCAAAGGAAATGAAAACAAAGTCTGTAGATTAGTAAAATCATTATACGGACTAAAACAAGCTTCAGAACAATAGCACGCAAAATTTGATAGTGTCATGATAAGAAATGGTTTTCGTTTAAATGGATGCGATAAGTGTGTTTATTACAAACAAATTGGACAATCATATGTGATGATTTGTTTATATGTAGACGGTATGTTAATATTTGGTCCAAATACACAAGTAATAGAGACCATAAAAAAAATTGTTAATAATCAATTTTGATATGAAAGACTTAGGAGTTGCAGACTTTGAGAATCAAAATAATAAGAACACCTAATGGGATTGAATTATCTCAGTCACACTATGTAGACAAAGTGATTGAAAAATTTCAAAATTTTGGAATTAAAGGAGTAAGAACACCTTTTAATCCATCAGAAGTACTACATATAAACACTAATGAGAGTGTAATGCAACTGGAATGCTCTCGTGTAATAGGATGTCTCATGTATCTCATGAATTGCACAAGACCATATATAGCTTATGCAGTAAGTAGACTAAGCAAATATACAAGCAATCTAGGAAAAGAACACTAGGAAGCACTAATGAGAGTGCTTGGATATTTAAAAAATACCACATATTATTCCTTACATTATGAAAAATATCCTACCGTCTTAGAAGGATATAGTGATACAAACTAGATTGCTGATTCAGAGGAATCAAAATCAATGAGTGGTTATGTATTTACCTTAGTAGGGGGAGCAGTGTCATGGAAATCAACTAAACAAATATGCATAGCTCGGCCCACTATGGAATCAGAGTTCATCGCTTTAGATAAAGCAGATGAAGAAGCAGAATGGCTTCGTCACTTTTTAGAAGATATTTCGTTTTGGCCTAAATTTGTACCGGGCATATGCATACACTGTGATAACCAAGCTGCGCTAAGCAGAGCGCACAACTTTGTGTATAATGGAAAGTCATGACACATTCGTCAACGCCATAACACAGTTAGGCAGTTACTCTCAAATGGGACTATTTCCATAGATTAGGTGAGAACAAATGATAATCTAGCGGATCCATTTACTAAAGGTTTATCAAGAGAGAAAATTGAGTGCGCATCGAGGGGAATGGGTTTAAAAGCCTAAACCACCAAGAGTTATCTTATACGGAAACCTATCCTAGAGACTCGAGATCCTACAGGCTAGGATCAGTAGGCTGAGTAACTCAAGACATAATGCATTTTCATGGACATAGTCCAACTCCATTCCTATGGTGCACAATATAAATACATGCCTACAGAAGTATTTAAAGGTTAAAACTATGTTTTTTAATGATGACCACATCTTGGAAATAACAAGTGGAGTATATGTAGGATACTCTTAATGGTTGCGATCACCTATGTTAGTGTGAGCTGGGTCAGCTCTTTGAGAATATTAAAGACTTATATTTTCTATAAACACTCGCATAATCAAAAATTGTTCAAGACCAAAATGAACACAACCAAGAGATTGGACGAGAAGGGAATCAATACTTCGTAAAGCTTATTGTCTGGTTATACAATAAAGGCTGACGTTTCAAGATGACATAATTCACCGGTTAGCCAAGTAGATCCGATAAGTTTTAAATAGGGAAAGTTCAAAGTGAAATATCTACTTATCCACGATAAAGCATTATTCCATATGTACTCTGTGATCTTTCGCTTTGTGTGGGGGATATGTATATTATCATTCATGTGGAGGATTGTTGGAACTCCTAATTGTAAAATGAATGAAAACAATGTAGTCCTACATCACCAAAAATTGCTAAGCTATACTAGTATATATATGGCTTTGCAATGAAGGGGTTGAGGCCTAGGGGCACCCAAACGTATGCTTCGTTGTGAGGAGGGAGAGCATGCATCACCAACACACGCGCGCGCGCCGCCGCCGCCGTCGTCTGTCCGAACGACCGAACCGGGCCGGGCTTGTGCTCAGGCTTGGGTCTAAAATATCCTATTTTTACTGCAAAACTGGGCCAGATTTTTTATTAGTTGCAGGCTATAGAATAGATGCGACTGTTCAGAAGCAGACGCGGATTGACTGAGGAGGTGCGACTTTTGAAACGAGTGTGAACCGTTAGACACGAGCGGGTGCGACCTGATTGAATAAGCGCGGGAGAACAGAAGCGGGTGCGGCCCGACTGAAGAGGCACGACCGAACAGATGCGAGGAGCAGGTGGGTGCAATCCGTTAACAAACAGCAGGGGTTCAAAAGGCAACGGGTGCGACCCGCCAAGCGGACGCGACTGTTCGAAGGGATGCGGAAGAAATTATAAATAGTAGATAATCCTGATCACATTCTCAATCAATTCCAATTCTAATTTCTTCTGCTTCTTCTTCTCTACTACTCTAAACAATATATCACAGAGTTGACATACTCATTACAATGTCGTGCAGATTACGTCTGTTTTATGTTGGGAGACTTTAAATAAAGTCTTAAGGAAATTGTTACGACAAGCCTTAGACGGAATTTCCTTCTTCAAACCTGTTAGGTTTATAATTGATTTATATATTTATTTATATATATCATTTTCGTTTCTACGTTGTAATATTTCTTTAAATAGTATAACGTTTGATCTATCGCTATAGTTATTATTACTATAGTTGTTAGATTGTGGTTGTAATTTAATTACGACATATTGCTTAATTTAGCAAATACAGACTTCCGGAGTAGTGGAAATCTGATTGATAAACTTGTGAAACGAGTTTATAATTGATTATTTTCTGTTTTAGTATACTAGACGTATAACATACTTATGCATGATCTAATAACACAATGGAGTTTGGCTGATATATAATTTTTCTTGATCTGATAACAGAGAGTTAATTTTGGATGAAATATACTTATGCATGATATTGAGTTCAGAAGCATGGTAGTGATATTGAATGCATGATAATATATAGTCATTTTGTTTTTCAAGTTAGCACAATTGAAGCTAATTCAGTTATCTATAACCATATGCATAGGTAATATCACAACAGAGAAGACCCTATTTCAAACGGTTTTCTAAATCTACATTAGTTGCATATGCACGCAGCTTTATTAAACTGTTTTCCTATTGATAGATACTGTTTTTTATTATCAGTCACTTGTTTTTCAATTTGGCACGACTAGAATATAATTTTGTATAACTACTATATGGACATGTAATATCATAACAGAGAAGATCCTATTTCAGAGGGTTTTGTAAACCCATGGTAGTTTTCACAACATTCGGTTACTAAACCATATGAACTGAACATAAACATTGTTGGTTATTGATAGACTATAACAACCCAATAATTCCGGTAATTTGATTTTGAATGTTTAATTAATTTTAAATATTTAAATAATTTGATTTTAGAAATTAATAGCTTATAATTCAAATATAGATAATGATTAAATATTTGAATTATGAATTAAATCTTAATTAAATAGAGTTAATAATTTTATTCAACTCTTTTTAATTAACAAATAATATTGGTGAATTCAATTTATAAATTTGTTTACAAACATAAATAGATCGGATAAATATCGATAATTAGCTTTAAAATGGTATCTAAATCTGTTAAATTGTCAATACAGGACACTACCTTGGATTTTGACGAAACAGATTTCATAGGATCTGTAATAATGAATTGTTGTACGCCGTCAAGTTTCGTAACGATCGGACGTATTGTTTGGTCGTGCGAAATCGAAAGGCGTTGAAATTAATTTCGAAAATTTAATATAATAATTGGGTTTGAGAATCTATCTTATATATATGATCGAATTAGGACTCGGGACTAGTTCCTTTGTGTTCGAAATATGGATATAACATATAGAATGCCAGGCACGACGCCTCGTTTGAAGTTTGAGATTTTCGGATATGTTATGTAGAACATTTTATTAAATAAAATAAAAATAACATATATATTCACCATAATTAGGACATACCATTGCTACCTTGCTCATACCCCCACGTACTCAACCATACTCTTCTTCTCTATTTAAATGTTGTATGTGAACAAAAATGAGTTTCCTGTTTGAAAATCAAACTTCAAAATAAAAATATATACACCTCTAAAAATCATGAAACAAAGACCGTCAGGTTTGTTTGGATCTTGGCTTCGATGCAGAGCCTCGAATTGGTGAACGATGATGTTTTAGAAAGATCGACCTAACGACAGTAAACTAGGGTTGGAGAATTTAGAGCATATGGTCGACAATTGGACAATCGAGGCTTGGATTCAGACTCGTGAGGGAATGTAGGACCTCGATACAAATCTTTGCAAGGTTCGGTTTCAGATTGGGTTGCACGACCTGACAGGGTCGACGAAGGTGAGGATCAGGTCGTGTTTTTATATCGGCGTGGTGGAGTTGATTCGAGGTGTCGGGTTGGTCGAGCTTGGGAAGTGAGAGCCATCGGTGAAGTTGGTTCGTCAAACGGAGTGTCTAGCTCCGTATCAGTGCATACATATGCACGATTTTGATGGGTTCTTGGACACGACTGTGCACCTTTCAGGATTTGCGGAAGATAGAGTTAAGGGGTAAAGTTGTAATTATGTTATGGATTAGTTATTTATTAATGTTTAAAATTTATCAATAACTTGTAAAATGTAAATCTCACTCATACAAGGTCGGATTCGAACGATGTTTTTTATGTTGAACTCATGTCATCAAGATATACGCAATGGATTTAGTTTGGTTTGATTTTGAGCTTGTTCGAATTTATGCTAAAATCAGATGGTTGTTAGGTTATAGTCCAGATCGAAACGTTTCGGCGGGAATGAAAATCAATGTGAGTTTAACTTACACTCGATTTTATTATATCATATCTATGATGTTGTAAACGATTATTGATTGCTTGGATGTTATTTAAATTGTTTAATTGCTTGTTTGGTTGAATTTCCGTTTGGAAAATGGATGACATATTAATTTGATCATTATGAACCCATATGATTATATATATTATGCATAACCATTGTTTTGCAGGGAAAATCTATAGAGAGACCGTAAGGGGTTTATCACCAATAATGATTTATTTACATCCATATGTTGTTATATTGAGGGCTAATTAAAACAAAATCTTGATATTCCATTTAATTTGTTAACTATCGTTATAGCAATTTTGCTATATCATCATTTATGAATTCTCATCCCCAAAACTCTGCAGTATGTTTTTGAACTTGAGCTTGAGTTTTCACTAAACAGAATGTCGAAATTCGTTAACCATTTTAATTAATGATAATTTAAAATAATTAATCATTTTAACTAATGATTTTAAAATCAATTCACCAATTAATAAAAGATGTTTAAAAATTGGTTTATCTTTGAATTAAATAACATAAGATTTAATTAATCATTTTAACTAATGATTTATTATGTTTAATGAATTATTTTAATTAATGATAGTTAAAATTAATAATTATTTTAATTAATGATATTTAAAAGTAATTAATCAATTTAAATAATGATATTTGAATCTAATTAATCATTTAATTAATGATTGTTTTAAATTTAACTAATTGTTTTAACCAATGATATTTGGAATTTAGTTAAACCATTTTAAGTAATGATGTTTTACAGTTAAATAAATCATTTTAACAAATGATGTTTTAATTAATCGTTTTAAATGAGGTTTGAATTTAATTAATCGAATTAATTTATGATTATTTGAACTTAATTAATTGTTCACTTAATGGTATTTAAAATTTACTTATTATTTTAATTAATGATATTTGTGGTAAATTATTCTTTTTAACTAAGGATTATTTGAACTGAATAAATCATTTTAATTAATGAAATTAAAGTTAATTAATTGGTTTAATAAAAAGTGAATTAGGTAAATTAAACTAATATATAAAAGTGTTTTAAAGTAATAAATGTTTAAAAGTTAATTTAATGATAATATAAAAGTGTTTGGAAATAATTATCTATTTTATTAATGATAATGAATTTGTTTACTTGAAAGAGATAATAAATGTGATTAGTTATCTTTCGGGATAATTAATATTATTTTAAATTTATAAAGGTATTTAAATTACTTTATTATCTTTTGGGATAATAAATATTGTTTTAAATCTATAAATAATGATTTATAAATGAGCAAATTCTTTTAAAGGATTATTTATAACTAAAGCTAAATGTAATTTGCTTTTGTGTTACAGTAAATAATGTTTTAAGGATAACTGTTTTAACCCTTGTTTTTAATACACTTAGTATTAAAAAAATCTCTTATAAAAGAATGTTTTGAAAGAGTATTTCTCCAAAGGTTTTACCACCACTGAAATATGGAAATCAAGCACAAGTTTGGTTTTTCAAAGTTAAAGTTCGATTTCGATTATGAAAAATAGTATGTAATCGATATCGCTTATATGGAAAGGATCTACGCTAAACGTTGGGGTTTGGACTTGTTTCTATCTCAAAGGTTAAAAATGCCGTCAAGGCGATGCCAAGAGGTAACGCTACATCAACTCGTCCGGCTTCTTTTCAACCGAGTGATAGCAGTTGTTTGGAATCAATGAGTAATGGTAAACATATGATATTTAATTTTCATATACAATCATTTTAATTATCCCCGATAGTTGATTTATTAATTATCGGATTCAGCTTTCTTCATGGTGTATTGTCACCTTAAAGACGATTTGCTACTCTTTGAGCTTTGTTATCCTTTATCGAAAACGAATAAAACCAAAGCGTAGAAAATGGGGATGCACCCTCTAAGTCATTGTTGTGCTTTGTCATTATCAAACGATTTATTGCTCGTTTAAGCATTAGTATCCAACACCGGAAAAACTAAAACCAAAGCGCGAGTGGGAGCCAAGCCATGTGGGTCGCATCCGTCAGGGTATGTTCACATCATCTAAAGAGGTGTCGGCATGTGTAACGACCCCACTTCCTACTCCCAGGAAGAAGCATCGTTAATAAGAAAGAAAGAGGTGAGAAAATAGAAAAGATAGAGAAGAAAGAACAACAACATCAGAATCTCACAGCGGAACGAATAAAATATATTAATCACATAAGTATTTACATAACATATATAACATCAATAAGAGTGATACAGATAATACATCACATACTAGACAGTTATAAACACCTGTCTAGTTAATACAACTCAATACACAATACATCACAGAGATACCACACAGCGGAACTAAATATATATCTAAAACGCTGAAGCCTCCTACTCCATTGTTCCTCCAAAATTCGTCAAAGCTAAACCTGAATCCCTTGGCGACCCATAAAAATTTGGGTACCCGAGAGTTTATGAAAAACAAAAATAAACTTCGGGTCAGACATGGGTCTGGTATGAGTAACAGGTTAAAGTTGCTTAATTTTGAAAAATCCTTTGAAAACAAAAGATATCACGTAAGACTTCCCACACATAAACATGGAAAAGTTTTTACCTTACGCTAACCAAAACATTTGATAGGAAATCCAGTGATATTATAATAGGACTAGGGTTTTCAAGTAAATAGAAAATAGCCGAAATTGTTACATCTATTAAATTCTAGCTACTAGCCACAAAAGTGGGTAATACAATCAAAACCGTAGGCACTTATTGGATTTTGGATTCCATACAATGGCAGGGCTACTGGGGTACCGCCCGTCACAGTACGTGGCCTAGATCAACGTACCGAGGATTACTCCCTTCATCCCCTGCAACACAAGGCCGGAACCATTCCTTACTGAACACTCCCGAACAAGATAAACCCCGCAGTTGGCTGCAAACCAACTGCCCACTAAGCCGAATAAAAAGGGACATCTAGACAGGGGAATATCCTTGTCCTGCTTGGGAATAACCCACCTAACCTTGTTGCACCTCCCCTGTTTTAGCCATTCCCAGTTGATGAGGCTTGAGGTTACGATTACCTTTATAGAACATATTTCTTAGAATGCTCATCGTCCGCCTGACGATGTGTTGAAAGCATTCAATCCATACAAGTTCGTTCCGGGTTCGAACGAAACCGAAGGCATCATCTCGTTACACTCATTTTGGAATCACCCTCAGAGTTAACGACGATAACCCTTGCATTCTGAGTCTTCATCTTCACTTCACATTCACGACCTATCGTTAATTTGGAATCGATGTGGTTTTCGGATATTCCTAATGCGAAAACCCGATCCCGGTCTCATCGAAATCCAAAGCGTGTCTTTTAAGGCCAAGTTGTCTATTTAGTCTTAACAGTGAATTCAATATCATCAATATGCACAGATAGATAATTCACATCTCATAATAGATAATCACATCATCATCATAAACAGATAATTAATATCATCATCCAAACAGATAATTAAACATTATCATACTTAAACTATACATCCATATCACATAGACATTATCCATCTCATTCCTGAGATCACCATCAATCAATGAAATATCAACATCATCCATCAGCAATGATTTATGAATCACAAGCTATAATTAATTTAAAATGAATTAAATTAACTCCTTCCATCTTAATTAATTTAAAATAAATTAAATTAATTACTCATTCCATAAATCCTGCTCTCACAATCATTAATTAAATTAATTAATCATTCTCTAATTACAAAAAGTAATTTAGTTTTAAATTAATTCTCAAATGAATTATCTTAAATCATTCATAATAGATTAACATTTAATTACCTCCTTAATTTATGATTCCTTAATTTACAATTCTTAATTACATCATTAATTATATTAATTAATGATCTTCAATTTATATTAAATTATTTATTTAAATTAATTAAGTGATTAATCTTTACTTAAACACAATTATTAATCACCCCTTGATTACTAACAAATCAGTAATTAACTACTCTCAATTACTTATTAACAAATTAATCATTCCATGATTAATTATTCCCATAAATTAATCCTTTGATTAATTACAAAAGAAATTACTCAAATTACCTCATTTACAAATCATCTTGTATAAATTTCATCAAGTAATTATCATCTAATTACTATTCTGAGTAATTATGCTCCAATAATTACACTAAGTAATTACACATACCAAATCGTCAAATGATTTCTAAAATTAATAAATATTAATTTACTTAATTTAAATCTTATTATCCATTGCTTATATATTCAAATTAATCATCTATCCTTTACTGCATTCGAGAAATTTCCTTTAATTTATTTTCAGAAATTAATCTTGAATAAATCCATTAATTACATTTATATCGATTTATTTCCATTTAATTTTCTTGTTGATTTATTATTCTCAAATAAATCAATTTCTCTAATTCCCATTATTAATTATTTTAATTAATGATTTCTAATTTACATTTTCATTTGTTAATTAAGAATACAAATCTTCAAATCACAAATATTAATCCTCTTGATTAATGACAACCAGTAATTAATCATTCATAATTAATTACTTCTCAATAATAAGCTTAATTAATCCCTTGATTAATTTTAAGTAATTATATTCCAATTACTCCTATTAACAACATCACCCAATTAATTACATCCCGTAATTATCCTTCAATTACTTTTCTAAGTAATTTAATTCCAAAATATCAGTTAATTAAACTAAATTAATTAACTCAAATCAAATCAATTTACTCGGTAAATAAGTAATTAATTTCTTAATTACTTTTCAAATAAATAATTCACATTTAAACTATTACAATGATTATTATTGTATTAATTAATCCAATTAATTTATTAAAAATCAATTACTTTAATTAATTATAAATAATCTTGTTAATGATCTTCATTAACACTTATTTAATTATTTTCTTCTAAAATAATTAACTTATATTAATCATCATAAAAATTTATTAATTTAAATAAATATCTAATTTATGGTTCTTAATCTCATATTAGTTAATTAATTCATTAATCAACTTTAATTACTACCTTTAAACTTATAATTACTAAATTAACTAATATTCATCATTAAGTATTCTTGCCTAATTAACTTAAAGATTATAACATATAAAATTCCAAAAGTTCATGAATTAAAGTAAATTGTTCTTATAATTGATTTAAATTCTCACTTTCAATATGTTTAAACATTTATTTCAATAATTTAAATTTTATCTTAATAAAATGTTTACACTAATCTATTTTCAAAACCCCTTTTTAAACTTACATATTTAATTACACCTAAAATTTATTTGAATAAATTTAAATTATAAAACTTTATTTTAGTTTCAAATCTAGCTTTTCATAACTAAGTCCTGATTTCTTTAGAGTTAACTTGTCTAAATACTTTCTTTAACCATTTATAATTTATTTTTGAATTTAACTCCTTTTCGAATACACTTAAACATTTAGCACCTTTAAATTATTAAAATAATTTAAGTTTTGAAAACTTATTTATACCCAACTTATTTTCAAAACTGACTTGTATTCACAGTTAAATTTTGATTTAGATCTAGGTTTTAATTTTGATTTTAAATTTCAAAACAAAGTTTCAAAACAGTTGAAAACTGTTAAAACAGTTTCAGGTTTTACAAACCTGTACACCAAAAACCCGAGTACCCCTGCGTTTGCTTCGAGTAATAACTAGTTTCCCCCGAGAAAATATACAAGCTGCTTCGAGTTTCTCACTAGGCGCGCGCGAATGAATTCAAGTTACAGAACCTGGAAAAACACAAACTCAACAGCCCTATACCTGTCAACGCCGCTCTTCCCCAACCCTGACCACCTGGCGACAAGAAGCTCCGGCCATGAACGCGACAAAGACTGAGCTACCCCCTCACAAAGTTCCACGGCACTCGATCGCCTGATGGTGTCGAACAGAACCGAACACTTCGGCCACTACAACCAGGTTAAACACAGGGATTTTGCTCAAAAATTTGGGTTCCAAATGAAAAATTTTAAGTTGTTTTTATCTTATCTAAAGTTTAAACTTATTTCACGATGTTACAAACATCACTTATTCAAATCTTAATTTCATTCATTAATCAGCAGAGGTGTAAATGCTTTTTAAAAGTAAATTTTTTTTTGTTTTCCAGAGCAAGAATTCAATTTGATTTGAGCTTTAATAATTCTAAACCAAAGCCAAGGATATAACAAATGTATTTATTCACCTTAGGTTCAAATCAATCTTTAATCAGAAACAAATAAGTTTGGGTTAGTTTGGAACCTGAAACCAAGTCTGGAAACAATCCAGGCACAGAGCAAATGTACACACAGCATATTCACACACACACAGAATATCTCTGCAAACATTCTTAAATTCAGGGAATAAATATGCCACCATTTAATATATGCTTAAAACATCTAACTAATTTATGTTACTTACAACAAATAGATAACACAACAAGTTTATAAGGAAACAGTTTGATTTTTCAGGCTTGAGATATGCAGAATTATAACTCACAAATATCCAGAGAAAAAGAATGAATATATAAATGTTCACACAATTTATTTAAGCATTCAAATATAGGCATGCATCAGAATTTAAACTTAAGAAAATCTGAAAAGTGTTACTCACAGATAAATGGAAGAACAGAGGCACTTTTGCTTTGCAACAGGCTTGCAATTTACAGGTTGAACTCCCCTGTGATTTTCAAGTTGTTGTTGGATGTTTTGTTTAGGCTTTAATGAAGTTATTTTAGTTTTTTTTTTTTAGCTCAGCTCGAACTGAATATGCAGATTTATATATGCAAGAAGTTTGATATTTATAAATAAGTTACAATGTACATTATTATTATGTTTCATACTATTAAGACAATATTTGCGTACAATCTTGTTTGTACAGATTTTCAAACTAGAGATATTTTATTAAAGGTGGCTGATATGAATACAATTATGTACTAAAAAGATTTTACATTAATTAGTTTTTGTTTGTTAGCTTAAAGATATTTAATACTATCTTCCTACACAAGCTTTATATATATGCAGTTTGTTTTTTTATTACTGTCATGTGTTCATTCAAGTTGGCCTGCCTACTTTATATTTGTTCATTAGCCTGCATATGATTTTACTTGTTTGTATAACATGTATTTTTATTACTGTCCTTATTTTGCTTTACTTCACCCTGTACACATTATTGTTACTCAATGCTTTAAGTCAGTTTTCTCACTGTCATTTGCTTTCCAGATATTATTCTTTTGTTCTTGATATTTTAAACATATTATATAGGTTGCAGTTTGGTCATGTTGGTTTATACTTTGAAAATTCTTTGTTTCTAGTTTTAATTGTTGACTAGTTACTATATTTGAAAAGTATGTGAATGTTAGCATTTTTGTTTTGTTGTTTTGAAAACTAATTGAACTTTATAGTTATTATGCTATTATGATTTAACCAATTTATTTTGTAGGCTTGTATTTCTCTCTCTCTCTCTCTCTCTCTATATATATATATATATATATATATATATATATATATATTCTTACTTATTTATATTATAAAACTCATGATCAATTTGAAATGATAAATAGAATAAATCATCTTTCTATTATAAACTACATATTTATTAGTGTATGTTAATGTATTGATTTACAAAATTATATATATAACTCATATATATTTTTAAATTCATATTTTAAATCAAACTATACTAAAAGAAAAGTAAACAAATCCTTTGTTAATAAATTAAATTTAAACTTAAGTTAAAATGAGTCTTGAACTATTTAAACATTTACTTATATATTTAAAACTCTATATTTATTTATTTAGCCTTTGAAAAGTTTATATTAAATAAAACATAATTTCTAATTCACTAAAATATATATTAGTATTTAAACATATTTTATTAGTTAAATTTTAAAACAAATTCATCTATTTACAATGTATACAAATATATACATATATAAATAGAAAAGAAACAATTAATTTCTAACAAATAAAATTTACCCATTGAATATTTATTAAAATAAAAGTATCAATTCAAATTTTATTATCAAATCAATTTAATATTTAATGCAGATTATTAAATTGATATTTCTAGAAAATTCCGGGTCGTCACAGCATGCATGCATTGATGGAAAATATTCGGATGCTCGTGTGAGGCGGGGTCAAACTTGGAAGTTTCCGAGAGTGACGCGTGTGCTCTCAAGTATATTTATGCAGAGGTATACTTTCGTTGAAGGGTGGAGCACCTTCCTAGTTATGTTGGACAAATTCATTTTCTTTGTTTGATTCGAACCTTGGAATCAATTTTTCTGTAATTGCAGTGGGAAGAGTCAGCCACTCTTTACGATGTTTAATTATAGTTTTTGTCTATTCTATCACGTTTGCATAGTTATCTTGTATTGTTCATTCTACCAAGTTTGGATAGTTATCTTGTTTTATCCATTCTATCTAGTTTAGATTTTGCTCAGATTATTTTCATTTTTTAAGTCCGATGCTAATATAATTTATGCTCATTCATATTTGGATTTGTTTTTGTGATGATTATTTTTGCTTTTGCTTGTATGGATGCTATTCTTGTAAGGTGAAAACTCATTCCGCATTAGCGGCGTGGTCTCACGGAACTTTTATATATTCCCCATTATTTGAGTTATCTCACGCGGGTATTCCCATACTAATTCGGATGTTATTTTATTATAATGCTCGGGTCAAACCGAGTATTTTCCAAGGTTGGCTTTTGATGATATGAAGATCTTGGAGGGAAGCTAGAGGTTCACCTACCGCAGTGTTTTATTTTCTGTTGTATTATATAATTTCCCTATCAACTTTTGTAAGGTCAGGATTTTATAACTGTCCAGCTGATAAGGTTTGTTTTTAACTTGATATCCTCTGTATTTTTGGAGTGACATTCGATTCCCCTATGAGATTCTGTTTTCCTCTGCTCTTTGTTCTTTTCTTTTATTTTACATTAACAATCTGCCCTTTTGTCGATTGGACGCATGACATTTGAATACAGTGGTAGCGTTCGATGTCGACTTTCGATGGTCAAAACGGCGAGCCGTTACACAGACAATCGGTTTGTCAATATAGCATGGTTCATACATGATTCGGTTATCAGTAATTGTATGATAAGGGGATTTCAAAACAGATCGCAGCCAATTTCAGCCAGTTTTGTGAAGCGATGGTGATTGTTTAATCATTCATGTCATCAATATTTTACATATATGTAATCAAATAGCATTATCTTAAATATGACCTTGATAATTGAAAATGAAGTATGTATGGAAACAATTCAATATTTCACACAACATTATTGCACATCAACAGTATTGTTTCAGAACAACATGGACATTCTTCACAAGCATTACACTTCAACAACATTGCACAGAACAATATTGCACACAACAAAACTATATTTTAGGCAATTAAACAATATTGCAGTAGTATAGTTAAAAGGTCAAACATATTTCAGGCATGAATGCTTTAAACAAAACTCAACAAAACAATATTATTTAGCACGGTGGCTTTATTGTATTCATCTATAAATAACAGTAATTCAATCTTTTATTCGGACAATTAAGAAATAGAATTTTCAAAAACTAAATGTGCATCCTGTGTACATAGATCAACAGGCCTCACACAGTCGAAGTCCTCTTGTTTGCCTTCATATTAACCTTCCCACAATTTACCTTCTTCATTTGCAAATCTAGTCCAATAAGCCGCCACTGGTGGAATTGGCGCACTTTCTTTCAAGACTAACTTTATGCACTGATAATTGTTGATGGCCATAAAATAATTAACTTATTAAGATCATCTGTCGGGCCTCGCTGATGTGGATAAAAGGTTAAGCACTGAATATTGGATATGAAAACAACCACCATGTTACAAGCATTAGCTATTAACACATTTCAGGCATTTCCATCCAGTGATCCCAAAAAACATTTCTGTCATACATACGAAGTATCACATTCATTTTCTCACAATGAGCAACATCAAAGTGCTTATAGTACATATCCCAGTTATTATCCATAACTTATAGCATTGTTTTCTTTGTTTGAAAAAAATCGCCATTCATTTCATCTATCTGCTGTGCAATGCAATGAAAACACTAATTCCCATCGCTACTACGTCTTCAACTTTGAGAACAAACAGATGAAGAAACTCTGTGTATGATGAAGAAATTTGCCAATGTAAATAATATCAATCATCTATAATTGATCGACGACCTTCTTCACCAATTTACTTGATTCAAGATCATTGCCAACGGTAACGCCTTTTCCTTTTTGGAGTAATTTTTTTTGCAACACTAGATTATGATTGTTATACTGAAGTATGCTTCACTCATTCAAATTGTGATGGATCATGTTTTATAGACCACATCTTTTGGGAATCTGGCTTCAATTTTCCTTTGCTCCCTAGGGGATGACCTTTACTAAAACCCGATTTTGGCTCTAGTAATGATGTAGTTGAAGGTACTCCAATCTCTTTCAACTGTAACAGCGTAACTCTTATTTCACCTACGTTTTCATTCTCGTATCTTCTTATGAAGTCAGTGTGTCCAGGTGTGTGATCCAATTCTCTGGATTCTTGATTTTGAGGAACATAATCAAGCATTCTCCGATGTTCATGAATTGCATCAAGTGGAATGGGAACAAAATCATTATAATGTTCGATTAATTCATACGCCCAAGGTAAATCATAAATCATTCTAAGTTTATGGTCACAGGCAAAAAAAACAAAATCTTCCTTTCTAGTTTTCATAAGCTCATCATACATCAAGTCCAAAGAAAACAATGTAACTCAATATCTGATATATTTGAAAATGGGATCCCGATGTTTCCTCCAAACTTCACCAAGACTTTTCTCAAAGCTACACTAACTCAGTATGCTGTAAAAGCAATAAATCGTTCATTTTTTTCAAATCATAACAAATGAACCTTGTGAAGTACCAAGATATCATCTAAGTATAAGATGAGTTGATTCAACTTTGTTGGATGTTCTATTGTCTAGATGTCGTACTTTATCAGTCCATGCATGCACAACTTGTTCCTTGTAAGGAATCCATTATTCAGTTATATATTTCAATGCACGTGGATAATTTTTACATGTATTATCAAATGTTTTCAAACTTTCATCATGCTTATCTACCAATTCTGCTCGTACAAAAAACATCCAGTCCACTACAAAAAGTTTCGCCATTTATACAGAATCAAAAAAATTCCTCGACTTAGAAAGGGCATTGTTTGACATATTCCATTCGCATGCCAAATACGTTGCTTTTTGAAATATTTTATTCACTCCACTAAATAAAGCCCATTTTCTGTCTGTTACAACCACATTAGGCAATTTATCTGGAGTACATGAGTACTTCAGGTTTGTAACCACCCAATTCTTTCATGTGACGAGAAACACTGTGCAACTATAAATGATTTTTTTTATGGATGTGATTGATACCATCTGTAATAACGACTATCCAAATTTATTTGGCTTATACATGAAATCAAGTATTAGGATAGAAGGAAACATTTGCAAAGTATAGTAGATTTTGGGTGAGCTCATATAAGGTCCAAAAGAGAATCATTAGCTGTATCCCTTCAAATCCAATAAACATAATGAGATTGAACTACAACTTGAACAAATGTTGCATAGCGGACCTGCCTTGCATCTCAGTGAACCCCGTCTTTTGTTTCAAGTGGTAGACCGTTCTTACTGTTGAAGTGTTTTCAAAAAAATTCCTTTTCATGTTAATCAAAACATTTTTAGGTTTCACTCCTAAAATATATATATTCAAACACTTTTTTTCCACTGTAGTGAATCGACCAACGTATGGATGACCAATTAAAGAATTTAGTAACCCATGATTATAAGTACCATCAACCACTTTAACTCCTTAGAAATCATCTTCTTTGTCAATATCTCCTTTGAAAATATCCCATAGTGAAAATGGACAGCCACATTTTCTACTCGAAGTAAGTTCTCGTCGTTTAATCTTTGGTTCATTAATTTTGGCTCTCTTCAGTTTCCTATATGTTCCACCTCTTTAGCATACAAGTTGAACTCTTAGTTCTTGCCCAACTGCTTATCAGATCAATTAAAAACAATTATTGTTTTCAACTTCTTTCCCGTCAACTGACGCCAATGAATCATAGCTTCATGGAAAGAGAAAAATATACACAACATTATATTGGAATTTTAGTATATTTTCTTTCACTCGATTATTATTATCAATTTAATTGTGTATAATAACTCAGTTCCTTAGTTGTAAAATACTCCATTAAATCTACTTTGATTACTTCGTTGGTATCTACTTTCGGTTCATTTCTATCTGATTGGCCGGGCTCGCTTCCTTCAACAACTACGTCTTCTATTATTATACCTTAAAACTCATCTTGCCATTTGCTCCACTCTTGTATACAGTCTTTACTACAAACTACTGAATTTGAACACCCAAAATCGTCTACAAATTGCATATCATGACAACAATAAATTTAATAACGTCAACTAACATACGTACAATAGGTTTTTGTAACTACAAAACTGTACAATCAGCAATATGACAACGAAAATAATATGGCCGGTGTTATAAACCACCCCGACCACATAATTCGGTTATATGAAACTGACCAAACTATATGAGTAGATTTTTTCCAAACCGATGTCAATAAAAAATATTTTGTCCACAATTATTCAATTCTCGAATAAATAACACGTTCCGACAAGTAACTAATTACTCGTACAATAAATTTAACCTTAGAATTAATGACAACATAAAAAAAACAAATCATCATGAGAATCATGTAATCCAAAACCCTAAGTTCAAAAACCAATTCGATCATAAATATAAGTAATCTAGGTAGCACTCGCATCAGTAAAACCAATATCATATGCTATTAATTGAGTAGATACTCTAGCGTTTGGGGTTTATGGGAATAAATTTTCTCATCTCATTTCACAATAAGATTTCAATTTCATTACATAACCCCAATCCGCAAATCACATTCCGAGAAAATATAATTATTACAACATATTCCAAGAACGACATATAAGGATGAACCCTTGGATGACCAAAGCCAAATATCTGGCATTTAATACAACTTGTCATTACAACACAAAAGCAGAATCAAAATACAGCGGAATATATATTTATATATAGCTCCTACTAGCTAGATTGCCAAATGCATGTCCAAGGAGGATTATTCATCTAAAGAGATCTTGAAAATCTCTTACCCTCGATCTACTCAAATGAACACTTAGGAGTTTTAAGGGGAAAGACAAAGCTTCAGGTCAGACAAAAAGTCTGGCATGAATAATAACCTACCATCTCGGACCAACTAGATATCTAGTTAGACCATGCCGCTAAACAAAACGGGTTTTCTTCTCACCAGTATCTTAACCATAATACAATAACCATATACTATGCACCTGCATCCACAATAGTTAAAACATAACATACTATGATGATATTCAAAACTGCAATATGCCCTGGATTTTCCATCCCAATTTATCTGACATTTGTCTTAGTTTATAGTTTCTAAGGTTACTTACCTATTAGTTTTTATAGGCTGACTAATAACCTGTTCTAATATTATGGACTATCTATCTGATTTTGTAGTTTTTATGGGATCATTAAGAACCTATTGATATCTACCAATAACATCATCCAATCATAGTTTTCATGGGATCATTATGAACCTACTGGATTCTCCAATAACAACTCTTAAATAATATTTTTCATGGGATAACTATGAACCTATTGATCTCCATCAATAACACATTCCGAACATAGTTTTCACAGGGTTACTAAGAACCTATTAGCCCATGCCAATAGCATTTCCCATAACGTAGTTTTCATGGGCTAAGTAATAACCTATCTAACTAAATAATCTTTTGATCGGTTTTGAGCATCCTATATTCTAGTCTACCTGACCTCTTGGATGCAAATCTACTCACATTGGAGTTTAAGTAAATTTATATTCGCTATTGGGTCAACCTAGCTGGTTATCCTGCCCTTAACACCCCAAATGCAGTTCTGGCTATAAATGAAGTGAATATGATAACAATAGCATACATAATAACTGATCAAGTAAACCTACATTGTAAACATCCATAATTAAAGTCCTTATAATCATTTTCTTAATGATGTATGATTAATACCCTTAACCCATAATTTAAACAACGAAATCATCTCTTTGTAAGCCTAATGTCATTTGTAAAACCCTTTTTATATTGCCATTTACATGACTAAAAATGATATATGGTTTGTCACTTTTGAAACATTTTAATTTGATCAACATCGACATCATATGATATCGGTGTAAAAGCATATGGCTTTCCGCCTGTTAAAACTTGAAGACTAAACATGCGGCATCATAAGCCTCGATAACAATAATGTCGTCGACTCTCATGATACATAAGCTATTCGCCTATTTAAAAGCTCGAAGATTAGTTTAAGGTATTAACAGAACTCAATAACAATATTAAAAGTGGCATAGACTCGATGATCATCGAGTCGATGAGGCAAAAGGCTCGAAGTAGTATATGCGGCATGCATACTTCTTAGTATAAACGCAACAATTCGATAAGGCGACAACTTGATAATGAGGCCTCATGATAATGCGGCATCATGAAGCATGTCGATGCCATCCAATGCTCGACAACTCCTCTGCCTTATGTTTCAAAACTTGCGGCATGGTATATGAATGTTGCTGCTTCTTTTCACCTTGACGAGTTCGAAGACGCTTCGCACTACATAATAATGCCCTATGTTTTCGTCAAGTTGACGTCGAAGATTATAGGCTACGGAATAGGCATGGCAATGATAAGGGTATTGCGGCATTATCGTAATTAACCCAAAACTTTATTTTTGCTTAATAAAGTATAAACATTTTACCATACCTTCTTTATTTGTTAAAATATGGTTGGTTTCAACATAGCTTTACAATTTCTTTTCATATTTTGCTGCTGCACCTAATTTCTCAAGTCCATAACATGTGCTAAACCAACAAATTAATTTTCTTAATTAATTATCCATTTATACGCTTTTCCAACATAATTAATTCATAATAATTTGAAATTGCATGGGAAATTCCCAAACTAAAATACTATTTTCTTCACTATATAAAACTTTTGGGCCAAAAATCATTATTTTGATTACTTAGTTAGACTAAAGCCGAATTATATCCATCTTTCCCCTTAGGAAATTCATAAAAAATTGATCTTAACTTAGAAAATTAATGAAATTAAAAACTCATCTCCAAATTAATCATTTACACATCATATCAATAATTCATAGCATTTGAAGATCAAAAACTATGGTTCTAGCCTTAAAACCAAATTATTTAACTTTATAAAATCCTAATAAATTATCATTTATTCAAAATACGGCAAACCTATCATGACATTTCATCAAGACCTCTATACATTCGGTTTTAAATCTAAACCATCAATCATAAAACAATGAAAATGGGATAGATTTATATTGTTATTCAACTTGGCTTGATAATGGATTAAGATTTGAATATTGCTTAATCTTCCAAGCTTTCCTTCTTGAATCTCCACTTGATTTTCGTGATTTACAAGATAATTAATGGCCGGCTTTGCTTGAGCTTTTTAATTGTTATGATTTAGGAAAACATGAATAGAATGGAATAAGGGTTTAGGGTTTATGAAGTTTTATTTATTCCTATATTACCCATTCCCTATTGAACTATATGCTTAAGTTATTAAACAAACTTATAGACTTATTAGGTAAAGGCACGACCTTAATTATATTCAAATCTCAATTCCCTTATCACTCTAATCATCACATTATCCTATTGAATTTATCTAATTAAATCTTCTGAATAATGTTAATTAAAATTATAGGTGTTACAATATGGGAGGAGATGATTTAAAACTGTAAGCAATTATGACGACAATGGAGGGACGGTGGTGGAAATGGAGGAATGACGAAGTGGACGAAGGGACGATGGTGGGATGAATTGTTTTCCATGCTTGTGTTATTTTCCCAAAACATGAAAAACAAAATAAATTTATTTTCTATGTTGTATGTAAGCTTTATTTTTCAAATTGGTTGTTCTTCAAAAAATCCATGCTTCATGCAAACATTTGTTTGGATGAAAACCCAAAAATAAAAATGGCAAACTAAATGGGGCCTAAGCTTTTGACTTATAAGTTAATAAATGAAATGTTCAAATTGAATTTTCAAACTTTGGATTTTGATCTAAAAATTAAAATAGTGAAAATCGAAATTCAAAAATTCAACTTTTGAAATTTGAAATTTTTAATCATTCAAAATTCAAAAGGTTAAATTTATGAAATTCAATTAAAAATTGGATAGTTCAAACTTTTAAAATTCAATTTATAAATTATAAAATTCAATTTCTGAATCTGAAAATATGGAAATAAAAGATTTGTAATTTTGAAAATTCAAATCTCTAAATTTCATTCTTTGAATTTAAAATTATAAAATTTAAAAATATTGAATTTGAATATTTAAAAATTTGAAAAAAATTCAAATTTTAAATCTAAAATTTTCAAATTTTAAAATATTCAAAAGTTTGAAATTCATATTTGAAATCTAGAAAGCTCAAATTGAAAATTTAATATTAGAATTTATAAAAATTGAAAATTTAGATATCAAAATTTTGGGTTTAAGGTTTCAAATTTTGAGTTCTAAAGTTTGAACAATGAAAATTCAGATCGAATGTTTGAAAATCCAATTTGAATTTAAAATTTAAGATTTTGAATATTAAAATTTTGAATTCAAAAATATGATTTAAAAACTTTTTATTTATAGTTTATTTTAAAGTTTTTTCCAAATCTTTGAATTATTTCTAGTCAAAACGTAAAAAGGAATTGTTTTTAATTTAGATAAAATGCGATTTTTCAACCTATTTAAATAATAGCAAAGTAAAAGAATTTCCAACCATCCCATTGATTTTAGAAGCTTTCTCTCTTCTCCTTCATTCTCTCTCCCAATATTTTAATTTCAAAATTCTCACTTTGCATTTATTTATAAATTTTCTTCTATCATCTTACTTTTTGGTACGGAAGTTCTAAATTTTGTATAATTAGTTACATATAATTTATCGGTTATCTCCTAATACTTTATATTTAAGTCCATGCATTTAGGTTAATTACATAATCAAAATTTTAAGCTATTAAATTCCAAAAGCACATAGAAAAATGTTGCTTAATACCATACGAAATTTTAATCAACTTAATTGATTAACATGCTACTTAATACATTTTTTATTTCTTCACTCGATCATTAATTACTGTACCTTATTTATATTTTATATATACGCTTTTTTTCTCCCCGTCATCTTCATGTTATTCTTCCTTTCGTATGCCTTCTCTAACCCAAAATCTCCATAATTCAAAATCACACATTATCAAAATTGATTAAATTTTCAATTATAGATAACTAATCCATGGAGGGAGAGGACCATTCTAAGGAGGATGGTGATTTAGTGAATAATCAATGTTCCAAGGTGGGAAATAATGTGATTTTGATTTTAATTAATTTTGTAGCTTTTTTCATGTTATTTATCAATGATTACCTTTCTCTTAGGTTTGTTCAATCTTTTTGTAGTATTTAGAAATGACAAATAGTGTTTTTATTATTGATTTTCTCAATTGATTGATAGAAGATATTGTTTTTTATGAATTCATTTAATGAAAAGGAAAAAAAATAACTCTAATGATCTAAACGAGGTATTTATCCATAGTTAAATATTCGAATTTATATTGCTCATTTGAAAATTTTAACAGTATTTTGTAGGCTTCTCTTAATGATTTTGTGGACTACAAAAAAAATGATGACGTGAAGAATGGTGATGTTGTGATCGAACAACTCAACCCTGAACTAACTCAATTATTTAGCGCAATTTGATTGTTTACTAACTACCGATTGTCAATAAAAAAGAAAATGGTATCTACATACTTGATTGATATTGCATTCGGTCTTGGTCACGATGTTGGAAGCTTTGGCTGGCCACTGTTATCGATTTCCTTGTTGACAAAAAAGTTGCAGAGTTGATTGAAGAATTGGTGAATTTAATTAAAGAAGCGATAAGTTATATTGAAGAATATAGAGATTGAGAAATTAGGGTTGGGTGCCTGTTTTTATTTATTTTTACTTTTTGTGGTATTCGGGGGCATGTTTTTAATTATTTAAAGTGTTCTTTAGCAATAGTAGAAGGCAACACTTTTCTGGGTGCTTTTACAACACATAATAAATAAATTCAATTAACTAATATTTATTTATATTTCTTATAAATGGGAAAGAATGACAATTTACATATGTATACCACTTTGGTAACAACTAAAATTGTAAAATTAATTCTTAGCAACACACAATAAATATGAAAGAACGACAATTTAAATACGAAAAATGACAATTTCTGGGTGGTTTAGCAACACACAATAATAAATTCAGTTAACTAATATTTATTCATATTTTCATTGAAAATTTCAATATTCATACCATGTCTATATTAACAAAAATGGTGAAAAAAAACATTTAAATCTATAGGTAAATTAATCATGTAACATAAATAATAACCAAATTTACTTTATAATTTACTTATATCAATATATTTATCATGCAATGTACTTGAAAATTCCTATTTTGGCATCAAGTACCTAGATTTGAAATTTTTACACTTATTTACAAACCCTCCTCAGTACAACCTGATATTATACATTTAAGTTAATATATTTAAATTAATCATTTAATCTTGAATTTAAACTATTCGAATAAATTCAATTAACAAATATTCGTTAATTCATCTAATAAATTCTAAAATATGATAGTTTCAATATGCATATGTATCATATTCATTCAACAAATAATATATATAAACAATATCAACAAATTTAAATTATTATTCATTTAGCTCAATAATTTATTCATACATCGCATTGCAAAAAAAATTATTTTTAGCTTTGAATGCCTATATTTTATCATTTCTGTAATTACTCACCCTCCTTAATTGTTTTTTAATTTTTATATTTAAATCCATATATTTAAACCGTTTGTGAAATCGTAAATCTGAACTATTTAAATAATTTTTTATTACATTTAGCTTATTATTCTAATAATCCCTAAAAATATGTGCCAATTTTATACATAAACAAAAATTGCAAAATCATTTACTCAACTACAAAGATATATAAATATATATATCATAAAACATAAACTAAGTATATAAAGAAGAATAATAATAAAGTCAATTTGTAAATCAATTCTAATTCATTTATCTCATAAATTTATTATAGATTGCATTACAAAAGTCTGATTTTAACTACAAATAACTAAACATTATTATTTCTATAGTTTTTTACGAACCCTTCCCAATTCTTATTACTATTTACTTTTAATTCCATATATTTATGCCAACCATGTAATTTTGAATTTAATATACTTAAAAAAATTAGTTTGATATTATTTGTTAATTCATTTAATACATCATTAAAACATGTTGCTTCAATATGTACACCATATTCAAATTAACAAAATGAAAAATATTTTTGAACTCAGACAAAAAGATACATAAAATACATAACATAAATTATACATAACAATATAGAAATTTTATACTATAATCCATTTATTTTACAAAATTTATCGTACGTTCCAAAATAAAGTCCTAGCTCTTTATTGATTCCAAGATTTCTCTCTCTCCTTCTTACTATCTCTCCTAATATTTTATTTTCAAGTCCCTTTAATATATCAGTTTACACATATTCTTACTAATTCTCACCCATCATTTTACATTCTAGTACGAATATTTTAAAATCTATACAGCTATTTACAAAATAATCTGTAAAACAATTGTAATTCATTTATATCTGGAATTTATCATACATTATATTACAAAATTATGTTTTCAACTTCAATAACTTTGCATCAAATTCATATGATTTTTTACGAAATTCTTCTCAATTCTTCCTACTATTTACGTTTAATTTCATATATTTAAAATAATTACTTAATTCCAAATTTAACTTATTTACACTAATTCTGTTAAATAATATTTGTTCGTTGATTTAATATATTACTAAGATACATCAGTTTCAACATGTATATTATATTCTTATTAACAAAATTGGTAAAATTATTTTATTTCTCAAGCATGTATGTATATATATGCACATACATATATACACTTATTTCACTAAATTTGTCATACATTGCATAACAAAGTTCTCGTTTTAACGTTAAAACATGAATACTCTATTTTACACTGTTTTTGTGTACAACGCACGGGTTACACCGACTAACTTAAAATCCAAAAAAGAATTGCTTTTCAATTTATTTTTTCCTACTATCTAAATAGGCCCTAACTGAACATGATTTTTGTACCAACGGGCTTGTCCTAATTATAAGTTTATCAGTTATGAAATTCTACGAATCGAATGTCGTTACTCTAGAGAAATAGAATTAGGGTTGGCAGTGTTTCATATCAAATATAAATTCCACTAATATCTTGTTACTCTTTTCATAATCAACATACCGATGAATGTAAGATAACTTTTATTTTCCCCCTTCATTGAACTATCTAATCCATTTTCACTATTTTAACTTTTTTATGATTTCGTTGGTTTTTCACTTTTTTATTCGTATTGCTGTAAGGGTAATTGATTCCACTTTGGTTTGGGTGATTGCCGCCACTAAAAGATCCAAAGAGCTTTAGAAAAAACGAATACAAATTTTTTTTTATCACTATTGCTTAGGGTGTGTTCGTTTGCTACGACTGATTCTTGTTAAAACAAAAAATAAGTGATATGATAATTATAATGTTGTTTACCTACAATAAGTGTTCAGAATTAAGCAACAAGCGTTCAAGACTTTACGATTCTAAAAAGTGATATCATTGCTTATTACAACTTCTTAATGGCGAATGATAAATTCTTTCAATTATACCCTTAGATAAATTTCTAAGTAGTAAGCATTAAATTGGGTACTTATATCTTACTACTTCTAAATTGTTGCTTTTATTACATTTTTTATGAACTGGTGGAGTTATATACTCGTATCTTACCACTTTTATCGTTTTCTCATCATATTTGTTAGTTACACATATTTCTTTTTCAAATTCAAGTGAATTGTCATAATCTTTTTTATAATTTGTTAATTATTTTTGAAAGAGAAGTATTAATATTTCATTTGCTAAAGGAATTAGCGAAACAAATTTTTATCAAACTCTTAATTGTTTCTTTGTTATTTTATCAAAACAATTTTCACTTTTCTAATATTTAATTTTATATATGTTTGCATTCATTTAAAATTAAGAAAGTCGATATTTATTTATGGATATAGCGGATAATAATGATTTCAATATGAGATTCAAATCTTAAATCGTAAAGTTTGAATCGAAACGGGATCTGAATCGTGAATCATAGAACCGATTGGATTCAAATTGTAAGTTGTAAAAAAACCATGTACTTATTTATGAAATTCTACACTTTTTTTAATTAATGAAATAACGTTTGTAAAAATAAAGTGTACTCATTAATGAAAATTCTACGCTCCATTTTTGCATTATGAAAGAAGAACTATAAACATATTTAGTTGCCATTAGAAATTGGATATACCACTACTAGAATTTTGTTCATGGACATCAGGCCATGACCGATGTCTATGAAAAAATATATCGATGTGTTAGTGGGTGATGTTAAAATAGCCAAACCTTAGACATCGGTTTATACCTGATGTCTATATGTACATCCGAAATCATTTTTAAACTTATTAGCAATGTAAATAGGTTTAGCAACACATCGCTTATTCTATTAACGACGATGTTATTGAATATCATATACGGTTTGTTATAATTGAAATCAACTTATAGTTGTAATTTGTGATGTTAGTTTGTTTTAAGCACATTATATAATATTCAATAATGTTAAAGACGGTTTTATATTCAACAAACAACGGTATAAACATATAATATTTCATAGTACAAATTTAATACATAATACATAATGTTAAACATTTATACTCATAGACTGCACCTCATATTCATAAACATCAAAGGCACACACTTCTCCCGTTTTTCTGAACATCAAACACTCCATAGCAGCACATCATGTGATCAGTTCATGTCCCCATAGTAGCACATCATATACGGAAAATGATTCGTGCACCCAATTTCATCTCTACACATACCATGCCTTTACAACCATTTCCACAAACACCTGGTGATCGCTACTATATAAACACAAGCAACACAATGTTTGCATATGAGTCCTTCTAGCTTACAACCACTCCATCCATTCGTGTCGACAACATATACAACAAACTACTAACTTCGTAGCAACAATAAGAAATGCATCAAATACTTTAGGGGCTGTATTTCTAAATACTAACTTTGCAGCAACAATAAGCATTGCACCTTTATTGGTCTCTTCAATATATTCTTCATTTGCATCTTCATTTTCTGTCTCATCTACAAATAAAGCAATCTGACAAATCAAGTAAAATGAAAAACTAACAAATAGTAGATCCTATAATGCAGACTTATTTTAAGGCCCAAGCGACCAAGAAATGGAATTGAAGGATGACCAAATATAGTTCCATCATATTTTAACATTTCCATTAGGTCCCTAAGTATTAATATTACATGTCATCTTTTATAGATCTGTTATGTTGCAGTTTTAATAAAAATAAGATTCTGATTGTTATATCTTAGTTGGTATTAAAATTACAGGGACTTTATTCAGACAAAACCTGAGACAATATGTTCAAAATAACTAAAAGTGACTGTAAAGGACCTGATATATCAAGCAAACCTTCACAAAGATTCTAGAAACACTTTACGTAGCCTTACTAATGCAAAGTTTGAATTTTCGAACATGCACCAAGTTTCTGAAAGAATAACATAGACCTAAAGAATATACACCGAATAGCTAATCGCAAATCACAAAATCGAGAACCCTACCTCCAGTAAATCGATCGCTAAACAGCCAATTGCGACTTTACCAACCACACTCATCGGAATATTGAATCATCTGAGTCGAGCAACTGACCAAAATTGACTGAATCGAACATCAAACCCATGACTAGACTTCTAGTTTTTCGACGACTTTAGGTCGGTAGCAGCACAAACCTGAACATCATGACCTTAAGCTCGAGATTACTTTTGGCAGCAAGTTTTCTGATTTCATTTTTGGGATGACGGTTTTTCTTTTGGGAGAAATTTTAAGAAGGCTGAATTTTGATTTTGGGAGATGGCTAATATTTTGAGGAGGAAGATGTTATATTTTCTATGTTGAATAAAATTTAAGGAGAAATTAAGGGACGATTCAGGAGGGAACTGAAATAATTTTGGAGGGAGCTGGGTGATTTTTAGGAAATTTTTTTGGAAGGAGCGGTGTGATTTTTGGATGACGTGGCTGAAGGGTTCTTAACTAGACCCGTCAAACGGGTCGGGTCGGGTCATAAATGGGTCGGGTAGAATTTGATCCATTTCATTCTAACCATTAAAAAACCTAAATTGTTTGACCCATTTAATAAATGGGTTGACCCGACCCGACCCGATTATTAAAAGGGTCAACCCGACCTGACCCATTGAACAAAAAATTTCTGCAAAAACTTCGCCGAAAAAGAAAAAACTGCATGCTACATAAAAAATGAAAAACAACACTGAAAAATTAAGAAACTGAACTGGATAATACAAAACCCAGAAAACATTTGAATGTCCTACATAACATAATTACAAACTACAACATTAAAAACTAAAAGATACAACATAGTACAATTTTAGTTGACAAACTCCATACTTAAACATAAAACTACATCAAAAAACTAAACAAAATACTACAAAAACAGCAACATGTTATATAAGTAATAAAGCTGCAAAATAATTGAAAGTTTTGTGGCATATGAGTGAGCAGTCTCGTAATCCTGAAGCTTTAAGCATGACCCTGTAATCCTGAAACAGGTCACAAACTATCAGTTCACAAATTTGGTAAGATTTAGACCTGTGTGTAGTTTGCTCAGTATAAATGAAGAGACATTCAGCACATACTAATTGATTAAGAGAGAACACAACCATGCTACACATTTATAACTCATCAACATGAAACTGTCTGGGCTGTAACAGACATACAGTTCATATTCAACTACCGTGGCTGTTTATACATCAATGACTTCAAATCCAACTAATGTCATATGTAGTATGTTGTAAAAAGGAAGAAGAAGATAAAACAATAAATTACTTTATCATCTTGGTAAAAACAATTTAGCATCTAATACCTCTAGATTAAAAAAAATGCTACCAAATATCACAGATTGTCACTAATATGTCTGAGATAAGTGAGGAAGCAGCAGCCATATTAAGTTTTTGTTGATGTACATGATAACTTTTTGTTGATACATACAAGTTTAAGCCCACTTTTTATTGATGTACTAGTAGATTAATTAACTTTAGCAACCATATTAATGAATGAAGTAGAAATTAAATTTCATTGTTGTATTGTTAAGTGCAAAGTGATATCAATTGACAGCTAACAATTAATGATAAATGCATTTAGATCCAAATATGACAATAATATCTTCACATCGACATAATCCAAATTTTCCTATATAGTGGACTGCCATATAATTTCCAGAATTTCACTAAAAATAAGAAAGTAATTACATCAAAATAATATACTATAAAATTGTACCTTTTACTATGACAAACAATGGTCACCTAAGGATGGTGTTGAAATTAGAGTAAACTGCTCCGTATCAATATGAAATTTGGAAATATCTTCATTTTCTTGTTCTACTTCCGTTGCAATAGCATTCCCATATAACCAATCATGCGTGCAAAGTAACGCCTCCACAATATCATCTTTAAGGGAGCTGCGATACTCGTCTAAAACCCTTCCGCCAATGCTAAATGCGCTTTCGGATGCAACGATAGTGATTGGCACGGCTAAAACATCTTTTGCCATGAGAGGAGAGAGAATAGGGTATTTAAGTTGTTGAGACTGCCAAAATGAAAGAATATCGAGTGGTAACTTGCGATCTAACAGTCCATCTTCCAGATATAACTTAAGTTCTGAATTATGAGAATTTTCAGCAAACTCAGAATTTCTATATATATCAAATTCTTCCATTACATCAACACACTCCTGCGAATAAGGCCCCATAAATGAATCACCGCAATCTAATTCTTTTGATCCACTGGCTTCATTATTGCATTCTTTCTCTATTTTTTTCTTGTACTCCTCATAAAGACCTTTTAATTTTGTCTCTACCACCTCAAACCTTTCGCCATAATCATTGCCATAAAGTCTTTTGTAACAAAACTTGACAAAATCCAACTTATATCGGGGATCAAGAATACAAGCAATGCAAAGCAATATACTAAATTCACTCCAATATTTATTGAACTTTAAAAACATGCTACTTGCCATGCTAGACATAAAATCATTGGATCCCATGCACTTTTGCAATGTAAATAAAACCATAACAACTTTCGAAAAAAATAAATTAGAAGTTGGGTATTTAGTTCCAGAAAATAAGCAAGTGGCATCGTAAAATACTTCTAAAAAATCAGCAATTTTTTTTGCTTTCATCCATTCCTCTTGTGTAGGACAATAAATATAATTCTTACCAACGAGCTCTAAACGACAAAGTGCTTGTTTATAATATATAGCACTTTTCAACATAATAAAGGTTGAGTTCCATCTAGTTGGTACATCTTGACGCAATCCTTTGTTACTATTATCCAACGAAAGATCTGCTATACATTCTACAAAATGTTTCTTTCTCGATTGTGAACCTTTAATATACTTGATGCTTTCCCTTATATTGCTTAAACACGAAGCGAGACATTTTAAACCATCCTGTACCATCAAGTTTAAAATATGTGATGTACATCGCACATGCAAATATTCTCCGTTTGCAATCAACGCTTTACGATATGTAAGATGAGACTCTAATAGCTCTATAAATTTATCATTAGATGAAGCGTTATCTAATGTATAAGCAAATATCCTATCTTCAATGTCCCAATTAAGCAAAAGATTGGATATTTTGCCGAAAATAGCAGCTCCGGAATGGGGTGGTGGCATAAGACAAAAACTTAACAGTTTTTTCTATAGGTTCCATTCATTATCTATAAAATGTGCTGTTAGAGTGATATAGCCGTCTGTATTAATCGATGTCCATAAATTGGTTGTCAAACTTACCCTCCCTGTACATGTTTTCAAAAAACATTTAAGCTTGGATTTTTCCTTTTCATATAATTTGAGAACATCGGTACGGGATGTATTTCTCAAAAATGATACAACTTTGTCGTTAAGATATGAATGTATATCACGAATACCTTCATAATGAACAAACATAAACGACAAATTATGTCTAACAATTGCCTTGGCCATTAATTCTCTATATTTATTTTGATTAAAAATAGTTTGACCATATTTCAATGCTTTTGCACTTATTATCGAACATCTCGGTATGTGTTTTCTAAGATTGGAAGTACCATACTTACCCCCCCAAATGTATGACTTCTTACATTCCTTACAATAACATGTCTTATTTTCCCCTTCAACGACCTCATTCTTTTGAAAATATTCCCAAACTTCAGAATGAGTACTCCTAACTCGCTTTTTTCCGACAGAACTATTTACTGAATCAGGTTCATTCTCTAAATCATCCATAGCAACATTATCGTATTCAACCGAATCTATATTCTACAAAACTACAAGAAAATTAATATTTGCATGCTGAGTATTTATATGAATATAAACCGAGTGTCATGTTTGCATGCAGATTGCCACAGACAATCTTTACCAACTATAGGCTTTAATATTTCAGTGTACATTATTTTTGCTGACCATGGAAATAGAAATGCACAAATAACGCAAAAATAAAATCTGCAATATATGACCCGTTGTACATACTACGGTATATTCATCTCAGTTCGAAACAGTTTTATAGATAATTACAACCGTGACCCGCAAATAGTTTGCCTTCAATTTTTCAGAAACTAAATTTGGTAGCATAGATAATCGATGTGGACGGCTTAGACTGTAAAAGGTAACATCAAAATGTGTCACATGGAAAACTATCGACCAGAGTGCATATAGGAAGAGTAAACTTGTCATTTTCCATTTGTTAATGAATGATTACCTAAGAACACTCCTATGTAACTTGTGTCAAGTGCCTCAACAATCTATTTCAAAAAAGAAACTCAATGATAAAATATTTGAATCATGTTCAATGTTGCATTTTGAGCTTGAAATGCATCAGAGAACAATTATGCTGGTATACTTGCGGGTGTCAATCTATTCATCTCTTGTTCTTGAATTGTGGAAGTCCATTTTCTGATCAAAAAGCTAGTACTTAGATATCACTAACTTGTTGCAAAATAACTAAAAAGAAAATGCCATATTTTATAGTAAATAATGCAGTATTTAATTAAACAAGTAGAATACAGTATACACATCATTTTACCAAAATCTACAATTAGACCATATTTGAGCATTTAGAACACATTAGAATTGTTATGTTGGTGTTGCAGGAAAACAATTTAGTTATAAAGATTTCTAAACGTACTTTTATTAAGGAAGTTATAGAGCATTCAAGATATGTTATTTCAGGGAAAGCATCATCAATGGACTCTAAAAAGGTTCTAGAAATTAAGAAATGGCCTATACCCGCCAGTCTTAAAGAATAGGGGAAATCTTATTACTAGTAGGATATTACAGGAAATTTATAAGAAATCATGGAATGATACCCCAACCTTCGACAAATCTCCTTGAAATGGATGCTTTTAAATGGAGTGAAGCTATTACACAAGCTTTTGAACAACTAAAGCAATGTATCGTTGATCCACCGGTTTTAACCATGCCCGATTTCAACAATTTATTTTAAATGAATGCGGTGCTAGTGTTGTAGGCATAAGAGCGGATTTATTAAAGATAACAAACATATTTCCTTTCTAACCCAATACTTGTTAGGAAGTCAATTTATAATCAACACAAATCATCAGGGCTTTAAATGCTCTCACAAAATTGCAGGTTGGAATTACAGGAAAATGGTTTGCTAAACTATGTGGTCCGACTATTTGGTGGAATACAGGTGAAATACATGTCCCTAGAAACCAACAGCACTCATGGATATTTTTTTCCCTTTTCTTACTTTTGCATTTGGTTTATTAAGATGAATGGAAGTTACCATTTAGTTGGCTTACAAAATAAATGCAGGAATATACGAATAAAATGATTCAGACCAAGTTATTTTAACTTAAAATACCATATTTTACTGATAAGAAGAAGCAAAGCAAATCCCAATTGTCAATCATCGATAAATTGATAATTTTATACCAAGAAAATATAGGAATTTCATACTTGGCTCAGTGGGAAGAGAATAATGCATGACCCCATTTTCTAGAACTCTTAAGAAGGGAAACTAAAGTTTTATGTATAATTCATGTTGTTCAAAATCGTTGAAAACGTGAAATAAATTATGTGAAAGTCCAAAATATATTGAGAAAAAGGTTCAAATGAAAATCAAACTTATAATTCAAAATTAAAGAAAAAGAATGAGGCGATAATGGACATAATTCCACAACAAAAATAATAAGCAGCATTCGGATACAACCGAGAATTTTGCATAATAAATCCATAATAAAATTCAATCTTGACGAGTCAAGAATAATCAGGGAACAAGTGAGGGAATTTACTTCTGTGATGGCAAATGGAAAGGAGTACTCAGCGATCACTTGAGAAAAATATAAGATTCCAATGGATAGCACAAGGAAGAAGATGCTCTGCTTTCCTGGAAAACCAGAAAAGATTTTTGATTTCCTAGAAAAAGAAACATTCATGGATAATTCAAGTGGATAATGTTGCCAATGTGAACTAAACTCTCGATAACTTTATCAACCAACTACACTATTTGAAGTGCAAGTAATTCTATTTTTTGTGGTAAATATAATGTGCTCTTTGAAAGAAAGAAAAAAAAATTGCACTTTGTCAAAGGGAGTTTCGAAGGTCCATTCAGCATACAGGTATAAAAAGTTTTTTAATTAATGCTGAAGGGTAGCATGCTACTTAGAAAATTGGGTATGAAATCATTGTTACTTGTCAGAGGTGAAAGTATGCTTGTTGGCCATATTATTCAAAAGGGGTTATGGCATGCTATTCGTTTCAGTTTTTTAGGAAATGTGCATGGCGAAACTAATAGTGTTAGTATTTAGTCACATTGTAACAGTGATTTTTGGTCTTGTCTGGACAAAAAAGTGTTTATCTTTAACAAAGTGGTTGAGAACATCAAAACTAAATATGATAACACTTCATGGTGGAAATGGGTCTGGGCCAAAATTAACCACCCAGAAACTACCAGACAGTTAACGACATGGATGATATTATTTGCAAAAACTGGGTTTAAAGCTGCTCACCACTTGATCTTCTCAGATTAGGTAAACCTGATTGATCTTCATCATAAATGTTCTACTCATCTCGTGTCCACCCTTGTCGATCTTCAATCAAGTTCTCCCTTTCTCCGGTGTCGTCCAAATATCCAACCTGTTTAAGCTTACATAGTAGAAAAATAATGTAACTACCAGAGAAGAAGAAAGAACAAGCAAAAATAACGTTGAGCAGTTCAATTAAAGTACATGTAAAAGATATTCTACAAGCACTGGAAGCTGACCTCAAATTTTACAGCTCCTACGTCCAGTTTCTGTTTAACCTTCCAATAAATTGTAGGCTCTGCAAAAGGTCAAAAAACAAGTTAACATACTTCAAATCATGATGCTTAACAGAAACTATTTCACAGATATATATAGAAAGACAAATGGTTTATGCAAGTTCTACTTTTATTCTTTTATTATGGTAGCAACGTTAGAAAAACATGCAATTTCCGTAGATTATCATCTGTAAGGCTTAAAACAAAGGAAAACCCCATGTTTCACTGTTCCGGTCTGTCTAAAACATAAAGTTTTTAATAAAAAAATGCAAGTTTTTGAAAAATTTATGAAGTTCGTGGGACAGTGTAATATGACCTGGTCCTTGTACCTCCATGGTACTAGTGGAAAAAACATGATTGTCATCTAAATCAAGATAATTATGTGATGTTAGAAAGATGTTAGAAACTCTACTCACAAGGCAATTGTCCTAAGTTTACTTGACAAGGAACTGAAACGATAGAGTTAATACAAAATATCAAACCGAAATTAGTAATAATACCTTCTCAGTGATTGTTGATATTTCTGCTTCTATAAGCGATTTTAACCCACTCGGGTTTCCACACAACGAAAGGAGAGACCTCGTCGTCATCTCAAACAAGTTCTCTCTTTCTATAAGAGTGTCGTTGCCATCTCAAAGTCCGATGGAAAACTATAAATCGAAGATCGAGAGGAAACGCTTCCTTTTCTTTTACTGATTTGAGCCGACGGAGAAAATTAGAAAATAGGAATTAGGGTTAGATGGGTAACCGGGTTGGGTTTGGTTGGGGATATTTTATTGTTATGAGTAAATGGGTTGGGTAAAAAGTTAAGGAAAAATATATGGGTCAGACCCGACCCTTGTAATATTAGGGTTATTGGGTTGGGTAAAAGGGTTAGGGTCAGATTTGACATGCCTATTCTTAATGATGTGGACCGTGAATAACAACTATGAGAAAAGACGACCAATTTATACTAAAATGAAAAATGTGTTAAATTTTTTTGACTTAACCGACCCGAACCCATGCCGCAGTGCGGTACCTCCAAAACAATAATGCCCCTTAAAAAATAAAAATTGCACCAGATGTGACCCTACCCTCGAATTCTACCACGACCTCGGATCTTGAGAGTCAACGGTACAGCGAAGTTGAGGGTGCAGAGGATATTGAGTTCTATTGGGCATGAGAGGAGGAGATTTGGAAACCGGTTGGGTGTGATCAGGTTGATTTATGCGGGTTCGGAGAGCAGGCTGGTTTTTCGAACGGTGTTCGATTTTGGTTGTACTCCGCGTTTTCTATCAAAATATTTACACTTAGTTTTCCTATGATTTTTTACAAATTTAGAATTTACGTTTTAACATTGCCCTAAAAATCAATGTAAAAGAACGATATTATAAAGATATTAAAAATATTTTAACATTGCCATGAAAATAAACGTGATGTCTGTGTTTTATACGGCATTGATAATGAAAATAAAGATGTTAGGTTGATTTTAATATCATGTGTTTTTCTACCCGATGTAAAAGATGTGATGTATACGAACAAAATTCTAGTGGTGTACGGTCCATAAGTACACAAATATAACATCAAATCACTTAGCTATATAAAACCTTAATTAAAATATTTAATGTAATGTGATATATCTACAATTAAGTTTGTACCTAATATATGCACCAATTATATAATACTTCATAAATAATAATGTTATACAAAACTTCCTACTCATTAATAATTCAAACATTAAGGGGGTGGTTATCAACCATGCGAAGGGCAAAACAATTAGAAGACAAATTTTGATAATTATTGAAAACATCAAAGTGTTGGATCCGGCGATTTGGCAATGGTTGAAAAAATTTCAAAAAAATTTCTAATTGGATCTTAATGGCCCAATGAAATCTAATATTAACATTAAATCAATCTGGTTGTTTCCTAATAGAGTCATATTTTATTTGTCGTTTCATTTTATTCATTTAACATATAATAATTAAAATAATTTTAATTTTTTAGCGCATTCTGAAAAAATGGCTTTTTCTTTGTTTCCACACTTTCCTTCTTCTTTCTCAAATTCTTTTGATCCTGTACCCCAATGCATTTCTAATCCTTTCTCAAAATCTTCCATTCCAAATTCTAGCAAAACTCGTTATCGATAGTACACCCAAGTTATGAAAGAATCGAAGGGTTTGTTTCCTTAAATCCCCAACTAGAAAATTTCTTTCAAGAACTAGATAGATAATAGAAAAGAGAAGCGAATTTATTTTCGATATGGGGGTTATTATCTAGCTAAAGATTGTCGGGATCTTATTCAACGTTTTAGTTGTGGATTGCTCGGGCATAGAAAAGGCAGATGTTTGAGGAATTTTGGTTTAGACAATGGCGCAAAGAAGAGTATTTCGATTAACGGTTATGGGTTTTTCTTTGTGCTAAAGTGTACGAAATTAAAGAGAATCTTTCTTGATCATTTTGGTTGCAACGGTATGAAAGCATTGTACTATTGAAAGATATGTTTAAATATTTAGATGTGATTAATGTTGTAAACATAGATCAAAATTTTAAAGATACATTTGGGATCTTGAAGTGGTTTCAGATTGTGATGGTCTTTCTGAGGATATTGTTCTCATCCCTGATTTGAGTGGTGTTGCTTCGAGTAGTCATACAGTTGATTTTAATGCTTTGATTGTTCTTATTGAAGCCAACATTATGGTATTAAAGGAGAATTATTTTCCTGATCCAATATTATCAAATCCAGCATTTGCGAGATGCAGATCAATTTCTCATCCTCATAGAACTACTATCGGAATGCAGATCGATTACGGCTATTGATGCAGTGGAAGATTCTATTGGCTTGGCTATTTCTTATGTTGATATTGTCAGTGTGCATGGTGATACGGTGCATAGAGACGATATAGTTGATGTTTTTAACATTGATAATGGCGGTGAGGAAATAGATAAAGTACAAAATGATATAAAGAACGTGCATAGAAAAGTAAATAAGATGCATGCAACTAATTCAATATAGTGTAACAAAGAATTAGTTGATGGTGTGATAAATTAAGTGGAAGTAAGGCTTCAAGAAAAAGAAATAAGAGGTGAGGCAAAGGTTTTTATGGAAAATCTGGTCAACGGCAAAATTGACATGGAGGAGGTAAGGTGTTGTGTTAATGGCGGGAGTTATGTGCACAATGATGATCATGTACATCATGTATCAACCTTTAGTTCAATATTTGATGATATTGTGGAGTTAGGAACAATAGAAAATGTAAGTAAATAATAGGTGATGTATGATCAGAGATTTGAAAGTAGTTGCTTAAAAAATGGCAGTGAAATTTATTTTTACATTGAACCTATAAATTTATTTTATATTGTTGTCTTGCACCTTTAAGAGGCTCTATTCATGTTTGTGACATTGCTCATAGCAATAGAAAGATTCATAAATGTAATACAACTAGAAGAACCCCATACTTCAAAAGCCTAAGGCATCTGCTGGAAATGGTATCTATTATGGAAAGTAGAAAAGGCGTGAATCAAGTATCCATTAGCAGTCTATGAGTCAAGTTAAAATTCATTTTGTGTGCTTTTTGAAGTTGTAGTAAAAAGCACTAGTGGGTTGATGTAGATATGTGGGCATAGTGTGATAGAAATGTAATAAAAATGCTTCAGTATGCAGTTATCATTGCTGTAGTAGTTTAAATTTGGGAAGAAGCTACATTGCAATTCAATTGGCAATGTGTGAGGCAAATGTAAATATGAAGTTGTTATGTGAGGTTAAGGCAATGCGTGGTGAATGTTATTTGGGTTTCTATAGGTTATATTGTGGTATCATTGCTTCAATAGCAAATAAGGGTGAAATTTTGTAGCGATGAATTGATGGTATTTACTTGAGGATGGTGGAGATATAGTGTTGATATTTCAACCACAATGGAAGCATTGATTAGTGTCCTGGAATGGGTTAAGTTAGAGTATACTGATTCAAAGTATGAAGGATGGTGGTTATAGGGTAATGCTAACATATAGAGGATGGAGTTAAGGTGCAATAGTCCAGATGTTATTCTTTATTATATTTTATAGACCTTGGTTTTTAACTCCGCCCGTGTATTTTTAACTCCACCTATGTAGTTTTCTATACAGCCTATCCCAAGGCAGGATAAAGGAGAAGGGTTTTGATAGGCTTTGCGAACCAACATAAAAACCATAACCTCTCTTATGGAATGAAACCTTATCATATTTCATTGGGGCGTAACCCTATTAGCAATGCACTATATCAAGGCTTGGATATTGATAAGTGAGCAAGGGCTAGGTCGCCACTCCCTTAGTAATGCGTCATATCGAGGCTCAGGTATGGTGATGAATATATAAGGGTTGTATCTTCACTTCCTTAATGGCGTTCTACATCGACGTCCCAATGTAGTGATGAATGAGAAAGGGTCTTTGCACTCTACTCGGAGGGTGTAAGGGGCAAGGAAGCTAGTCGATGAAAGTAGGATTCAGTTAGTCAGTTGGAATGTAGGATCCTTAACAGGAAAGTTAAGAAAGATAGTTGTACTATGACTAGAAGACGTGTAAATATTTTATGCGTTCAGGAAATCAAATGGACGAGTTAGAAGGTGAAGGAGGCGGAGAATACAGGCTTCAAATTATGGTACATGGGAAAAGAACGTAACAAAAATGGGATAGGCATCTTAATTGACAATAACCTTAAAAACAGAGTGGTTGGCGTTAGGAGACAAGAGGAAAGGATCATCCTAGTCAAGCTGGCACTTAGTGATATGGTTTTGAACATCATTAGTGGCTATACCCCGCAAGTAGACCTAAATGAAGCCGTCAAGAGGAATTTATGGGAAGAGTTAGATGTCATGGTTAGAGATGTGCCTATTCGTGAGAAACTTTTTATAGAAGGATATTTCAACAGCCATTTTGGTACAACTAGTGGGGGGGTTTGGGAGAGTGCATAGTAATTTGGAATATGGCGATAGGAACCAAGAAGGAGAAGAAATATTGAATTTCGCTATTGCTAATAACCTCATGATAGCTAATACCTTGAGTTTCATCTTCGAGTATATGTTCGGCGAGATAAAAGAGACAAGATTAGTCAGATAAAATGGTGGGAGCTCAAAAGAGACACTTACAGGTGTTTAAGGATAGAGTGTGGGAGAAGGGGAATGAAATATGAAAGGAGAAACAAATGACATGTGGAATGAGATGGCAACGCGCATTCGGAAAGTGTCTACGGAGTTGTTTGACAAAAGGAAATAAACACAAACCTAAAGGTTCATGGTGGTGGAACAGTGATGCGCAAAAGGCTATCAAAGAGAAGAAGGAATGTTACAAGTTCTTACATCATCTCAGGAGCAAGGGCAATATGCAAAAGTACAAAGTGGCAAAGAAGAATGCAAGGAGGGTGGTGAGTGAAACAAGGGGTCGGTCGTATGAAAATCTATATCAAAAGCTAAGTACGAAGAGGTGTGAAAAAACATCTATAGAATAGCTAAGCTCCACAAGAGGAAACGAGAGATTCAACCAAGTTAAATGCATCAAGGATGATAATATAGACTTTTGATGTAAGGCGATGAGATAAAAAATAGACGGGGAGATTACTTCGACAAGCTATTTAATGAAGAAAGTGATAGCACTACGATCGAGCTGGATGACTCTTTTGATGACATCGGTAGACATTTTGTTCGAAGAATTCAAGAGTCTAAGGTAAAGGAGGCGTTAAAACGGATGAAAGCCCACAAGACAATTGGGTTTGATGACATCCCCATTGATGTGCGAAGATGCCTTAGAGATGCAGGGATAGCCTGACTAATTAAGTTGTTTAATATTATTTTCAAATCAAACAGGATGCCGGATCAGTGGAAGAGAAGCATATTAGTTTCAGTTTTTAAGAATAAAGGAGATATTCAAAGTTGCACAAACTACATAGAAATTCAGCTTATGAGTCATATAATGAAGCTTTGGGAGAGAGTCATTGAACATTGATTAAGAAGGATGACAAGCGTTTTAAAAAACCAATTTGATCTCATGCCTAGGAGGTCGACCACAGAGCCAATTTTCTTGATAAGACAACTTATAGAGATGTTTAGGAAGAAAAAGAAGGATTTACACATGATATTTATCGATTTATAGAAAGCTTATGACAAAGTACTAAAAAAGGTTATGTGATAGGCTTTGGAAAAGAAGAGAGTCCCATCAAAGTTCATTATTCATATCAAGGATATGTACGATGATGTTGTGATTAGTGTTAAAGCATGCGAGGGTGAAACCAATGACTTTCCCATTAACATAGCATTCCATCAGGAGTCGGCTTTGAGCCCCTTACATGTTTGCCTTAGTGATGAAAGATGTTACGAAGGGTATATAAGATGAGATTCCTTGGTGTATGCTCTTTGCTGATAGTGTGGCGCTAATTGATGAGAGTAAGATTGTGGTTGATAGACAACTGGAGTTGTGGAGATAGACTTTAGAATCAAAGGTTTTGGCTTAGCAGAACTAAAACAAAGTTTATGAAGTGCGAGTTCAACGATGTCAGGTCAGAGGATGTAGATGTCACTTTGGTCGGAAAAGTAGTGGGCAAGAAGGAATCCTTTCAATATTTAGGATCAATGTTGCAGTATGCTGGTGAGGTTGATGAAGATGTTAGCTTTAGAATTCGAGTAGAATGGGTTAAATGGCGACAAGCGTCTGACGTTCTCTGTGACAGTAAAGTTTAACAGAAGCTTAAAGGAAGGTTATACAGAATGACAATCGGGCATGCGATGTTGTATGGTGCAGAATGTTAGCCTACTAAAAACCAACACGTCCAGAAGATAAGTGTAGCAGAGATGTGTATGCTGCAATGGAACTGTGGTCAAACAAGAAGAGATCGAATTAGAAATGATGATATACGTGATAAACATGGAGTAGCACCAATTAAGGAGAAGCTAGTCCAACACCGTTTAAGATGGTTTGAACATCTCCAATGAAGACCTTCCAAGGCACCTGTGCATGGAATTATAGGCCGTGTCGAATGCTCAAAGAGAGGTAGAGGTCGACCGAGGTTGACATGAGAGGAAGTAGTAAAAAGAGACCTGAAGGTTTGGAATATTTCCATAGAGCTGATGTCAGACAAGAGCACGTGGAAATTAGCGATCCACGTACCAGAACCATGAGCAATGAGTTTTTTTGCTTAGGGTTGGTTTAAGGATAACGTTATAAGTTTTAGATTATGGGACTAGTGAATAGAATCCTAAGATGTAGTGTTTGGTCTTCAGTCAATATTACTATTAGTACCGTTATTATTATCAGTATCATCATCATCATAGTTTATACATACATACATATATATATATATATATTGATATTGTTCCTTCAATATATATATATATATATTGTTATTTTATTCTATTTTTACCTTTATCATTATTTCACTTAGTTATTATTATTGTTATTTGTTTACTCATTTGACTTTATTTTATTATTACTATCATAGTTTTTATTATTATTGTTATTATGAATTTTAAATTGACCTTGTCGTTTAGTTTTGGTTTCCATCTCTATCCGACCCCAAATTGTTTAGGAATAATGGCGTAGTTGTTATTGCAGTTGTATTTTATAGACCCTAATTCTTGGAGTTGGGGTGGTTTTACTATAATTTTTATATTGTACAGGGTGGGTAACTGTAATGACCCGAAATTTCAATTTCAAAAATTCCAGATAGTTAGGAAAAGAAGAAAGAGAAAGGAGAAGAAATAGAAACAAGTCACAGAAACCTTACATTCGCAGCAGATCAAAATATAATATCACATAAATAACAGTTTTACAAAGAAGAACTGTAACAGTACACATATTTTTATACATCAGAGTTACAATCATTACACAAACACTGGACAGTTTAAAACAACATGTCCCGGATAATCAGCAATAATATACACAGCGGAAAACACTACATACGTTTCGACCATCCAGCTCGCCTCCTGAACTCCAGAACGTCCTTACCTGTCAAGCTGTAATACTCGGTCTAACCCGAGCATTACATCAAAGTAACACCTAGGTCAGGCTGGAAACCAGCGTGAGTAAACTCGTCTAACATGAAATACTAAGCATAAAACTTATTTAACCCCGGGGTAACTCGTATCAATTTTCAAATTCACAATTTGTTATAGACATCACTAAACTCACACATCAAACTCTAAGTACTAAAAACTTAGATTAAATGATCAAATTCACTTAAATCATTCCCTTCCAGCTTATTAATTTCATATATCAATCTATAAAGAATCGAAGTGGTTTCGGGTATTAACTAATACCCGACTCCGGTCTCGTCGAACCCAATGTCATCTTAACCTAAGTTATTCTAGTGAATACAATTCAGTCCTAATATATGATGTCACTTTCACACAACAATTCATCATAAATACTCACATTATCACTATTCAACCCAACATCTCATTTACAAAACATTTCATATCACATAGCATTACAAACACATACTAGGGATACAAGTAATCCAAGGCATTTAATATTGTTCAAGCATCCATAGGCAAGGTAAATTTAACTAATTACTTCATCATTACACATTTTGCTTATTTAACCATTTATTAATTCCAACCTAATTAATTAATTATTCCTTAATTATCCCCCTTGATCAACCTTCTTTAATTAATTACTTTAACTAAATAATTACTCCATAATTGCTTTACTTTTAATTAATTACTTTCATCAAGCAATTATCCCATTGGTTAATTATCCTTAACCATTTAAAATAAATAAATCTTTAATTTCTTTCATTACATTAATTAATTACACTAATTAATGATCCTTAATTAATTACTTCCATTAATCAGTCTTCATTAATTGTAAACAATAATTAACCATCCTGTAATTACTTACCTTACTTAGTTAACTCCTTAATTAATTATATTAATCCTTTAATTAATTACACCAAGTAATTCCTTCTATTTAGTTACTTCCACAAGTAATTTTCCACTTAATTAATTACATCCAGTAATTATCCATTAATTACTTTACTAAGTAATTGTTCAATTAATTAACAAGTGATTATCTTTAACTAATTAAACTAATTAATTAATCTAAAATTAATTACATTAATTAATTAACCAATTAATTAATCACTTAATCTTTAATTAATTCCTTAACCATCCACTAATTACTTCATTAAGTAGTTATCCTTAATTATAAATAGTAATAAAGCTTAAATTTATTTTATTAACTTATTATTCTTAGTTAATCTCAATTTAACTAAGAATAAATTTTTATTTATATTAAATACTTCCTTAAAACTTGATCAAATATTTAAATTGAAAATATCTTGAATTCAAGATTCAAAATTAATTTAATTAACTATTTAAAATCAACCATCTTTGCATTTGAAGTTGAGAATGTATTAAATGAAAATACCATTAAAGTTGATATTTTGTTTTGTTTGAAAACTGGTTTACACTTTAAACCTTGGTTTCTTTCTACATAACTTTGCCTTCAAATTATGTAGACTTGATTAACCTTTCAAATTTGTTTAAAAAAACAGATTAACATCACTACAGCAAAACCCGAGTTTACCACCTCTAAAACTCGAGCCGAATCCCTATACAACCCACGCTTGCCTCGGGTCAAAACATTCACCCAAACTAAGAAACGAACACGAGAAAACTCGAAGGAAACCCTGAGTCAAACACTAAGACCCAATGTCCAGCCTCGACATGCACATTGTGCACCTAAACCATAGCCGCCGCCCTCCGACGATCGTCCGACCATTCCCGATGATCACTCGAACCCCCACGACCCCAAGCGAGAACCCAGGTCGATCGAAAATCCCCTGAAACAAAATCGAGCAACAATCTCGACCATCAGGAACGATAACCCAATGGAAAACCCCTCCTCCCTATCGCCTCTGACCTCGAGACCACCAGGCATCACCACTGAAGCTTCGTCACACCACCCAGCTTCCATTCCCACTGTCGCGCAACATTCTGGTTGCTTGCTCGCGATGGAAACCCAATGACACCACATCAAGCAAAACTCTAGACCAAAACCCTACTCGACCCATTCTCTCACGCCTCAGCCATTGAAAAATTCCGCCAGCATTTTTCCCGCATGCGTCCTCCTACCAACCACCATCGACCAAGGTATCACCTCCGATCATCATGCTGATCAACGGAAACCATCAAAACACCCAATTCGAACAACACGCGAATTCTCAAGAATTACCAATCTAAAAATTATGAAATGCATATCAAAATTCATGATTTTCAATCATAATCACATTCATGTGATTCAAATTAGAATTAAAGGTAGTTGATTTTTAACAAGAATGTTAGTTTCACTGTTAACCCCCTATTTAAAATTATCAGCTGCATTTAAAATCATGAAACTATTTTTATGATCTTCGTTATACATTTTCAAACAATTTTCATTTACATAATCAAGGCTAATATGGATCTAATAGAGAGATTTGGATTTTTGGAAACAAAAATCATAGACTGTAACAAACATAGAACAAGAAATCAACATATACAGTCATACTCACATACATATATTTGCAAATCCAGAAAGTTTTCGAACTGTAGAATTTAATTCAATCCAATATCGTCACATATACTTAAGTTAAAATAAGATTTACTGTTTTAAAAAATATTTACTCACCGTTTGATTTTGCTGTAGCTTGAATCTTACTTGATACTGCTTTTTTTTAAGTCCTTGATCTTCTTTTGCTTTGAGAAATGGCAGCTTGTAACTTTATTTATTTATTTTTTTCAATGTTTTGAATGGTATAAACAGGATAAGGATATGTGGGTATATAGGCTGCTCTTTGGTGTATACAGCAAGCTTCTTTTAATTCTATGCATATTTTTCTTTGGTCAACAATTTTCTATGATCTGATATGATTTCATATGACATGATTTTGATTTTGAATTTGACCATGATAAAATGTTTTGTATGCTAAGATTTGACGTTGTCTTCCTTTTTATTTACATATCTACATATATGAATTGACCTATGTACATATATCTTTTGTGTATACGCATATATATATATATATATATATATATTTCCATTTTGTTTTCAACTACTATATGCATATGCTCAGATACACTTTATACATATGCATTTATGCTACATACATTTATATTTATGGATATTTTATCTTGAATTTCAATGGTGAAGTATATAATATTTTCTATAAGATTCATTATAGTTTCTACATTAATTTATATACGTCTAGATATTTTAATTCTCAAATTTTTTATTCGTTTGACTTATAAAATTAATATTCCGATAATTTAAACCGGTTATTTACCAAATTAACCCACGTTAAAATTTGGGTCGTCGCAGTAACGCTACCTGTGAGGCATGTTGATAGCTATATTTTCTAGTGTAGAATAAAATACATGAACGCTACCCTCTTTTAATAGAGGATCATTCATTTCTCTTAAAAATAATAATTAGATATAATATGTGTATAATTATGAATGTATCGTCATATATATGTGCATATGTGAGATAACATGTATGTGTAATGTCCACGGTATCAAACAAAAGCATTGTCAAATATATACATGTGTAGATATGAGATTTATATATGTCATATATGTATGTGAGTGTGTATGTGTAAATAAATTATCATGCTTAAATGGTTTGATAAAAAAAATATTTATTACATATATATATATATATATATATATCCTTTTTTTAATATATATATCAAATTTTAATTTAAAATAAAATATTCAATTCTGACTTTAGTAAAAAAATTCAAATTCAAATTTTGGTCTAAGAAATTAATTCAAAGTTGTAAAATATATTAAATTTGGCTAAGTAATATTATTATAAAATAATGATTTAAATATAATGCCACTGAAAATAATATTTTTAATTAATTTAAAAATATATATCTTTCTATTTAAATCGAGTATAATAAATACTATAAAATTGTGTGTGTGTATACTACCATTAATATGTTTTGCAAAATGCCGAAAGTAATTTAATAAATAAATACATAAATATACACGCTAACATGTAATTCAAAAGTACTCTTTTAATCATGTTATAAAATATCTATAAATGTCTTTTGGCCTAATAGTTTTTATTTATGGCGAGCAATTTGATTTTAATTGTCATATATATTATTTTAATTCGAATTTGATACAAATGTATAATATAATTTAAATGGTTTTGATTAATAACTAATAAAATTAGTAAAAATATATATTCAAATCCATAAAATTATTTTACATAGTTTAGAATGATTATATGGTCAAAATAAAAATTACATATATATTTTGTTTATATATATTATGTTATGAATAAATGCATAACTTACTATTATATTAATATTGGATTATAACTAAAACATGGCAACCAATGTATATAAAAATGATTCCACATAACATACAATCATAATATATATGTAAGTTAGAATCTAGTCGATTGAGATGCGATCGATTTTGAACGTCTCATAGATCTTTTAGACCCCTACCTAAAGTTATTGGTTTTGCATATCATCACTTGAGTTGAGTTGTTTAATGTTTTAATGCTGAATGGAGATCGATTATGATGAGGGAGGGAATATGTAAATGGAGGCCAATGATGGGAGAAGACAGGAACCAAAACAATTTAGGTTTGAGTTGCTTATATAAAGAAGCAAGTGAAAAATATCTTACAGTATTCTCTCTTGCTAAGTTCAACTCCTAAGACCTCTTCTTTATTCCCTTGTGGTCGAACCCTTATGGCTCCTTAATGGACTAATAAACTACAAAAACCGATTGCAACCAATTCAATTTAAATCCAAATTAAATGTATATCGTATATAGATATGTACATATATATATATATAACTTATACACATATACATACACATACATACACATATATTACTATTGGCATCCAGAATATTTCCAAGACTACTACATTTACTAAATACACCCTAAATATAAAGTACAATAATAATTAATATTTCTTAAATATTAATTAATTTATAAATATTATAAACTAATTAAATCGGGTGATGTTTCAAATACTGAATGAATTCAATCATGCGACTCACAACGTGAATATAGTCATCAATTAATAATTGAATAATTCAAATGTTAACATCCCATGGTTATATAATAACAACGAATACGTAACCCTTTAGTGCCCTAATAGTCATGATTAATGGACTATCAAACATTTGGAGAGCGTTACGAACTTCTGTCTTAATGGATGTATCGATGTTCTTTCACAAAACACTTGACCAAAAAATTTTAAAAAAAATGCTATTTGTGTTATGATTTATTACTCACCATTGCAACTGTTTGCAATTACAATCGTACAATAATTTATTTAAGGATTTTTTATTTATATATTTGTAATTAATTACTTTGTTTATATCATAATATAACAAATCATATAAAATTAGTTTGAGTGAGATTTATTACAGAGTTAGGTAATTTAAATTACATAATTACAGAGTTAGATAATCTAGCCATAGTATCAAGATAAATCCTCTTCAAGGTCTAGTTTGACTTAGTGTAAGTGGAAAACTTTGGGTCCTACTTTTTTCACTTCGATCATCCAAAGCCGTCATCAATTTTCTTCTTTCCTTATTATTTTCTAGATCTTGCTTTAGATGGTACTTCATCCTCCATAGCGTTAACTTCATCACTCTTGGCTTTTGTGCCCTTATGGCACAAATATCACCCAGCTTGATAGTGAAATTCCATGAGGTCCACTAGCAGATCTCTTTCAATGCTTTCTTAAAATAAGTCTTATTAGCAACTCTGGAAACCATCACCATCGATACTGTTACACCCATTCTTATCATGAACTACAGCAAAGGAAATGGGTTTTGCTTAAAGTCCAAAAAGCTACCGTCATGTTAAGAAGACTATAGGAAAAGAAAAAGGAAGCGAATTAATTAAATTCATACTTAACAGGGAATTGGCTTGAAGTCACAACATGTAACCCAACACAAGTCCTATAACTAAAGAAATCGTGGCAAGAGATAAATATTGCACACATTAGGAAACATGGGCAGGTCATAGTGGCTATATCAAAAATCAAAGGCAAAAAATGAAACGCTGCACCGAGGCTCAAGAAGCAATATATGACATACTAAGCTGACCGTACATCTAAAGCTCACACTTTGTCAATACTGACAAGAACAAGTCTGCACCAACACATACTTGAGAAAACCTAGGCAGTGACGCACGAGGTCAAAAGCACTCCAAAGGGGCTGTATACGGGGCCATTGAAAATACATTTCAATGCAAAACCATACTTACAAGTAAACGACAAATGTCATGCCCTCTCATCAGCAATCCAAGCATATATGCAAAGAGGGTAACTCAAGCCGCTCCCAACTCAAATCGAAAATATCCTTAAGCACATTTCAGGCATATGCCAAGTCAACTCTCAGAGTAGAGTGGGAAATGCTACTTCATTCTGACCCGACATGATGTCAAGTCAAGCAAAGGCGACAAAGATATTGGCAGTACAACCTAAACGCCGGGCAATATTCAATACCGTACCTCTTCATATGCATCAACAACATATTCGAAGCATAATGTTGGTTCCCTACCATTCCTCTAAAGACATTTGTCATCTTGAGAGAGAGGAGCCATACAAGCTTAGGCATCCCACCCAATTTTTCAGACATCCCGCTTTGAATTTCCAAGATCCCGCCAATGTCATAGTTTCCCAACTAAAATCCATCATCAATCCAAGCACAACGAATAGGCATTGCAAATGAATGACAAGTGGCAAAATCTAAGTGGCGAAGATTGAAGAAAAAAGATCAAAGGTGATCGCAACAACTAGCAATGCACTTTTAATGCTATAAAAGGAAACACTAGAGGACGAAGAAGGGGATCCTTTTCTTTAGCTTCTTCTTCTTCCCAAAAAGGAAAATATGAGATTTGAGTATCGTATACTTCTAGACTATTGTAATCATCTGTACCCAAAAATAGAAAATAAATAATATATTATCACGTGGACATAGGATTGACAATAATCCAAACCATGTAAAATTTCCATGTCTTTTACTTTTATAGTTCAATTATCTGATTTTGGATTTCCATTCATTTATAAAATATTTTGATATTTCAACAAACAGTTGGAGTGCATCTATTCGATTATGTAAGCGTTATCAACATAATCACTTCTCAAAGGCAGATTTAACACTGTTAAATTTGCTAATTCCAATTTATGGAAGCAATTAAGGACTAGATTGCTTCACGATCAAGTTGAGCATGTTGAAGTTCCAGGATCATTTTTTAAGTACATAGAAGAAGTCAACACTTTGTTTTACTTCACTTTAAGTAGCGAAAGTGTGAGGAGACTCATAATGAAAGGATTACTAGATGCTATCACCAGTTCTAAAAAAGCAAGCAACAAGCTCATCCGACCACACTAGCTTACGGTCGCCCTTTTTTATCTTCTTCCCGTAGCATAAAAAGAGGTACTTCAAGCGCTGACACAAAACCAATAACACCTTCCTCATTGGGGCTCCGTGCAATGGGAAAAGGCTTCCGCGATAGGAAACTGGCCACTAGTTATGAAGTGAACATAAGGTATCGAGAGGTCCTTTATAATCAGGTGCGACACAATTGGCCCCCTAAAAAACTTCACTAACATTTTTGATGCTAGAATGAGGGCTGGGACATCCGTACCTCCAATCCTCCATACCTCTATCCACTTTTTTGATCTTTGATAAACCTAAGCTCTTGTAGACCATTTCCAATTATCATTTTGATCCCTCGGCAAAGCATAGAATTATAGGACATTTCAAACAACCAACCGTCGCTGCCTATAATCCACTGCCCTCCCTTCTCTACTGCATGTTTCATGCAGTAGAGAAATAGCCATAGTACTTCGAAAATAAGAATGGTGAAATCAGACAATCAGCAGCACTTGGATTAACTGCTACTTATAGACCAGCTCAATTCACTCTCATGGACAGAGCGCTACTTCTTTTTCCAAAAGAGAAATGCCAAAGTATTTCTGGACATTATGGCTCCTGCTAATCAAAAAGGAGAAAGCAAATAAGTAGCGAGGATCCGACAACCCAAACCACTCTACATGTCCTTAAGATAACACTGACATGAGGAAGGGATAACTCTAGGTACGACAAGCCTTGGGCGCATTTAAACTTTTCATCTTCCTTAATCATTGCCTCTTCTTCCACCATCATTCTACCTCGTCTTGCACATTACTTAGAAATTAGGGAACTTGGTCGCCATGCCTTTAGCACCAATCCCCTTCTTGACAAAGTAATAGGAAAAAGTGGGCAAGGCACACCTCAGTTTGAAGAGTCCCAAACCAGCAAGGTATCAGAACCAAAGAGCGGACCAAAGTTGAGGACCGCACTAGGGACATCAGATTTCATCCAGAGCGGATCATATTAAAAAAAAGGCGTGTGTAATTGTATTAATGTACTAAACTAGTCATAGGAATACTAGACAACCCAAACCAGCATAAAAATCTATGTATTATTTCTATCTAAAAATGTTAAATACACCTTCACAGTTCACTGCCAATAGTCACTGATTAAGCATAACGCAAGGTTGGTAGATAAAAACGGCACTCTTAACGTTGGGAATAGAGAAACTGGCCCTTCACACTTAGACTTGCATCAATGCAAATCCGACTCTTCACCCAAAAAACTCACTGTACGGGATATTATACTGCCCTGCCACAGTATAAATATTTCTATGGTAGCGATCATATCATAGTCAAATTAGTCGTAGGGATATTGGACGACCTCTACTAGTATAAAAAACCTATATGTTAGATAATTCAATATACCACACTGGATGTATGGATATTAGACAGCTAGGACCAGTAAAAAAACCATGCGCATGCAACCAGGTTTATATACATGACCTAACCTCTCAGTTAAATCCTCTTTTAGTCCTCCCCCAAATAGTAGAGGAGACCGTGCCAAGCACAAAAATTAATCACTCTTCATGGTTCACCTCCATCAATATATGGGTGCAGTATCACCTATGAACGACAACGACAATCGTAGAAATGAGAATGATAAGGCTAGAGAAGAATGTGGTTTAGCATACATATAACATTACACCCCTAAATAGGGGGCATATCATTCTAGGTATGCAACTAAGGACATTACGCCCCCAAACAAGAGGGCATATCACACCAAGTATATATGGCCAAGAATATAACCAAGCACATTATGCACCTAGAAAAGGGATAGGTCATACCAAGCTTATAGCCAGGTCAGCACAAGATACTACATCAAGACATGCAGTCAGGTCACGACTACGACCTATTGGCCATGACCAGGGGGCATATGCTACCCCAAGAGCTTATCCTAAGCATGGAAAGAAATGACATTACATGGAATGTACCAAAAGCTATTAATTAGGTACAAATCCAAATGCTACTCAAAGCTTGCCAGGTATATATCAAAAGACTGAGTTATCAAATCCTTATTTATGATCCTTACATACCTACAAAAAATAATGTTGTCTATTTTACAATTCTACGCGTAATATACAAAAGATTACAATCTGGATCATAGTACAAAATAACGCCCTTTAATGAAAAACTAAATCACGAATCTGGTTTAGAACTAGAAGAAGAACTGGGTACAACTGCTCCATGTCGATGTGACTTGTGGGAATGCGACATCGTAAGCTAAGATGAACCATCTGCTAAATGAAAAGCAATAAATTAATATTTTAGTTTAGCAATCATGATCGATGATTGAGTATGGGTAGCCCTACCATGAGTAGAGCCACATTATGAAATGTGGGAGTCATAAGTAGCACCAGCCAGACATTTCCGTAATCTAGATATTTGTACTCATAATCGGCCCATTTATATAAGAAGGAAAAATGGAGTCTGGACCAGAAACGTTTAAATACATCAACTGCGTGTTTCCAGCCAATTTCTACTATTTTTATCTTCACCTTCTCTTTATGAAGCTCTTCCAATAGAGACGTCTTATCCACCCCACCTTGAGAACCTGCCATAGAATTTAAGTGGGCCTCACACTCCAAATTGTATATCTCATTTTTTAAGACATTCACATGTCTTATAGCCGCTTTTCTAGTTTTCTCAATCTCATCTAGGAGATGCTCCCTCGTTTTGTTAGTATTCCTAGAAAAGGGACCAAAGAGCCCATCCTTGGTAGATTATAAGGGTGAAACTTGAGTATCTGGTGTCCCCAATTCTCCCTTATAATAATTCTCCAACTCATCGATTCTGGCCTCATAATAAATCTTTACATCATTCTTCCATCTAAGGACCACATCTGGGTCAGTCCCAGAAGGAGGTATAGGAATGGCATTTGGCCTGAGGGAGGCGCGTGCAGTAGAAGTCATCTAAGGATCCTCTTCTATGCTAATGTGATGTGCCATCTCTTTATCCATCTCCACAATCCTTATCTTTAACCTTTTGATTTCATCCTTATATGCAGTCCCATATATACTCTCAGCATTCTTTAATAATTCTTTTAATTATGCTACTTTGAGTAGAGTAGAATCTAACCTCTTTTAGAGAATGGCTGTTTTCGAATCCTAATTGAGAAAAGCTAGCCTGGAGAGTTAAATGAATCCACACATATAAGACTTAAATATTAATATAAATAAGCAAAATTAGACTATTAAAAATTCGCAAATTTGTATCTAAGTATTAGCCAACAAGCAAACTTCTGAATCATGTCCAGAGCTACAAAAAATATTGTCCTTATCCTTAAGTCATAATAATAGAATACTAAGATGATATCTAAGAGACATTAGGAAGAGGTGGAGCCATGCTAGGTAGATATGTCATGCGAGGGTCATAATGTGCTCCTACCTAATGATTCATAAGTTGATCAACTGTCACTTCAAAGTCCTCCTTGTCACTCAAAAAAGTTTGGTCCAGTGTGGGGTAGAAAAAGTCCAGGACATCTTAGGATCATTTTACTAATGCCTCTTCACTCTTACTTTTGAATTTCCCTTGCTTAAGCTTATTCGAGTAAGAAGAAATCCTACCTCGAGAAACCTACAATGAGTCCTCAAGCTTACATATCTTTAACATCACTCTCCTCCTTGTAGCATTCAGGGTCTTGATCAGTTAAGACCTTGTTTTTCTGGTTTGACTAGAAAATTCACCAAATAGTCTATGGGCAAGTTTTCCATCCATCATTATGAGGGTGAGAGGGCCCATAACCTAGAGGAAAAGCATGGACAATATCACATCGGGGACACGAGATCTCCCTCCTATATTCAACGACTTCTTTCTCACTGAGTAGTCTAGCGATTTTTGCAGACATTTCCTCCACTTATTTCTTACATTACAAAATTTCCTCTCTATAAACAATACCATATAGCTTTTCACCCTCTTCTAAGGTCTGCTCCATTCCTTCCAACTTTGATGCAACACCCCCTACCATGTAGTTTTCTATTACAATCATGCCGACGTTCGAGCGCACTTTTGGCCTTTTCGAGATTTTCACGAGTAAACTTTAGCTTTGTTTCAATCCCCTCAATCTCATATTTTAATTGGGAAACTTCATCTTCAAGAGCATCCTCTGCCTTAATCACATCAAAACCTTTAAGGGTAGGAACGATAGTGGAGGCAGAAGAATCCTACCGACGAACACAATCAGTATTGAACAGAGCTCGAATAGAACCAACTTAAACACTATTAAAATGAAACTTGGTTGCATAACCAAAACATAATAGATTAATTTTTAGTATTAAAAATCAGCATCTATAACATTATATGTACTTGTCTACATACTTAAAGATCATACGTAAACAGACATATGGAACGAGCCATTCTCTAACATATACCGCATTCTGTGCAACACAAAGTCACTAAGGGCCTCATTTTCGTGATCTACTTGATGTACTTGGGAAAATAACTCTCGAGTCTTGTCCTTAAGCTCTGTATAAGACTTGTCTAAGTCCTTATCGCATCGTGGTGCTTAAACCAAGGCGATCTAGAGTTAATTTTCGAGCCTAGCCTCAGTCTCCCTCAATAGTTTTGCAAATACATTATCCTTAGAATACTAAATAAAACAATGATGAAAACACAATTATTCACAAGAAAAACATAACAAACACTATGTTTCATTACATACATTGAAATAAACTTCAAAGTTTTAAATAGAACAAGAAACATAAGGAATTTGAGATTAAGCATCTAAGTCTATTGGAGAATTTGAGTTAACCTTGTTTGTAGATGTTTTGTCTCGTCCCTTAGATTGTAGGTTATCCTAAGCACCATCAAACTCGGCCATTTCCTCCTCAGCAGGATGCTCAGAACAGTTAGGGCCAATAATATACTCTCCAACCTCTTCCTTACTCCACCTAGCCCGACAATACTCAAAGATTAAAGTAACTAAAGATCGAATCTTCAAAAAGTTGGGCTTAACCTCTATCCCAAAATTAGCCTGGCTGAAGCATAAAAACGATAAGTCACGTCCAAAGTAAAACCATCAAGTTCTTTCTTCGATGGGTCAACTCCTCCTTTACCTCCCCCAACTCCTTTTCAACCTTGTCCAGCGCTTCATCCTTCTCCCTAACCTCAAGCTTCCTTGAAACCCAAACGTCCTCAACAGCCTTGGTTTCCCTTTCCACTCTTTTGACCTTATCTTGAAGCATCCTACCTCTTCTTCAGCCTTGACCTTAGCAGAAGCCAATGCAGTCTTCTTAGTAATAACTGAGGCAACGTCAGCTTCAAGTTTAGCCACCCAACCCAAAAGCGAAGCTTGTGTACTTTCCGTCTCACATGCCTTCACCATCAAGGCCGCAGACTACAAGATAGTGAAGTTTGAGCAATATAAGTAACAAATTAGCAACTAGAAGAAGAAAAGAGGGAAAGAAGATCACTCACATAAGACACGAGCTTCTCAAACTCAGACAGAACTTCGAAGGAAGACATCTTAGGAGCCAGAGTAGAAATAAAAGAGGGAACTTGTGCAGCTCTTCCTACTTTCTCTATTAAAGCAGATATAACAACTTTAGATGTGGTCAATCCGTCTGCACCAGGGGCAGGATGCAAGGAAGCAGCAATCAACCCAGTTGGTGTGGAAGTAGGAGGAGGAAGAATATCGCATTAGAAAGAGGTAGAATATATCATGGAGAAGAAGAAGCATTTGATCTTTTTGGAGCAATAGGAGAATCATCAGATCCTTCAGGCTTCCTCTTCGAGGCCTTCTTCTTCCTCTTCTCCTCCTCCAAAGTCTTATGAAGCTCAACAGCGACTTCAACATTCATTACACCTACAAAGGAGAAGAAATGACAAGATTAAATTCACAAGGACAACGGTTGACACAAATCTATTGCAAGCAACTTATACCTCCAGATTCAGTTGGGGAAGGAGCAAGCTTAAATATGCTATAGGAGAATGTATGACGAGGACACAATAAACCATAACCCTTGAGCTTCTATTTATTAAACAACTCTTTTAACTTTTCCTGACCTCTGCTAGTAATTTCTAAATCTGTCGTCTATGAGAATCATATGATTATGTGTTCTACTCAGAAGAGATGGCATGAACAGAATAGTAATGGGAAAAAGAAGAAAAATTGTCCAAATTTGAAATAAAGAAATAGAACTCCGTCCATTTTTTAGTTTTACTTAGGACATCAGGAATACTAATACACTAGCTTGGATGTAAAAGAAGTCACCGCTTCCCTTTTACAGGATTCTTTCTAATTTCAAAGAGAACCGAAGTTACTCACTGGTGAGATTGATCCCATTTTCGGCATAAAGAACGAAATGGCCAAGGCAAGAGTATACAAACGAGGGGAAAGTTGAACCGGAGCAACATCTAGGGAAGCAAGCCATCGATGGATGATCGGATGCATAAGAAGATACGAACCACAACATATATGTTCGAAAGTAATGGATATATCCCTCCAGCAGTGTATTAGTGCATTTATGAGATTCGAGAACCCTAACCGCATTGCCATAAAACTTAGATTGTCTAAAGATGCCAATAAAATCTTACAATTGAGTGATCTTAGAAGGAAGAGACGTAGAGTAATGCGAAGAGGAATACATATAATTTTTTTAAAGATTACTTCCAAAAAGGAACGAACAAGAATTGAAACAATTTCTCTTACTGACAATCTACCAAAGGCACTTCCAAATTTGGTAATTAACCTAATATAAATTCTTTTCAAACAAAAGGATAAAAGGGAATGTGGGAAAGATGAAGAAAGAATATAGGTACCTCAATTTGAATAATGGCCGCGCGATTGAAGTGGTCAATTTTATTTTATGAAACGTAGATTTTGCTGCTAAAATATTGAGTGCAAAGATTTACAAAAATCCATGTAAAGAAACGAAAAGCCAGGTTGAATAGCTATTTAAAGATGATATAGTAAGGGAATGACATATATGCAAGAGCACTAAATGCAAGTGCAACCGAATAGACTTTTTTTCCAGTACCGAAAAGATTGATTAGACAGAACTAACTAGGCATACAAACTAGTGTTTAAAACAAGTCTACCCGACCAACGGTCATCATAGACTTGGGGAGCAAGTGTTACACCTTTTCTTACTATGAAATATAGTGAAGGGAAATGGGCAGTCCTTGAAGTCAGAAAAGCTACCCTCGTGTTAAGAATGCTAGAGGAAAAGAAAAGGAAAGTGAATGTAACGACTTGGAAATTTTAACGATTTTTAATAACGTAATGAATCAAATTTTTCATAAAATTAAACAATAAAAATTTTGCAATGAAAATTTAATATTTGGAATCTGTCTATCTAAACGTAGCGAGTGTTAGATTTTCATCGAAAAATATTAAGTTTATTTGGTTGTGAAATTTCAATTTAAAATTTAAGTCAATTAAAATTTGATGGTAATAAAATATCTTTGAAATCTAAATATTTTTGCATAATAAAAATGTATATCATTTTCCAATTAAGATGTCATATTTCGTTTTGCCAAATCTGGACTGCTCTAGCCCCGTTTATCATATTTTCGGCGTTTTAGCAGCAGTTTTGGCAGCGAAAATCGAGTTTTGATAGGTGGGTCGTGTCACTCATGTCTGCGTACCATTCTGTTCATCTCGTCGTGTTGATCTCCATAGTATATTTATTTATGCATTTCAGTGTCCAGTACGTGGCAAAATCTATGAAACGGTTAGCCGTATCGGTACCCATTTCAAACCTTTTAGGTTTAATTGTGTCCATTCGTTTTTTCCTGTGAGAAAACCTATGGTCACTAGCCTTTATTATTTTTTGAATTTAGTGGCTGGCCTTTACTATTCTTACCATTTCAATATATTTGTTTCGTTTCCTTTGCTGGTTCATTCATTCTTTTGGTTCTTTGCTCTTTCTCTACATTTCTGTCAGGTTAAAAATATAATATACTTTAGTTTGCTTGTTTATTATTGTGTAAGCCTACTCATCTCAGCTCGTCCATTAGCTTCATCTCATCAGAATTCATCTTCCCACAAACCTTGTGCTTGATTATGATAATATGTGTGTGTGTGTGTGTGCGTGTGTGTATATAAGTTTTTATATCAAAATTTTTTGCTCATCCCAACGTCTTCCATCTCACTCCCTCCCCAAGCCATCTCTGCCCACTGCCGCAAGCCTAACTCCACCTGAACCCATCGCCTACCTCCTCTCGATCAGCCATACCTCCAACGCCTTGCTTCTCCTCTGACTTAACAACCTTGCCAACCCACCACCCTACCTTTCCGGCCTTCCCTCCTCTCGCCGAATGCCTTCCACCCTCGGCCTCATTACCCAGCTCCATAATCATCGACTAGACCCAGTGCCCATCACCATAGCCAACCCACTTCCCTCTCCGCCACTCCAACGTGCAGCCTCCAACCCCATAGCCTTCGCCATCCACCTCAAGACCCTCCCTTGCTCCATTTTTCACCATCCACCTAAACCCACGCACCTGCATCCCATTTCCTTTCGGTCTCGTCACTTCCTTTCTCCAACCGTCGACTGTCCCACCTTCATCCGCCATCTCCGCTGTCGTGCTGCACCACAGCTCCACCTACAAGCAGCACCCCTCCGCACCATCTCCTCTTCCCACCACATTCTGCCCACGTTGCAGCTCCCTGCCGATCCGCCTGCAGCCGCTCCTTCCCTCCGCCTTAACCTACTTTAACCACTTTTCCCTTCTCCGACTCACACTACCGCCACCTTCAAGTTTAGGCCAGCAACCACACTTTCCAACACCGACCAAACCCCTCCGAACCACCTAGCAGCAGCACCTACTTTGTCAGCCACCACTAATCTCTCTCTTCCTCTATATACATGTATATATATATTGATTTAAAAAATATAATATAACGATTTTACTTTAAATAAGTGAGTAAATTTTAGATTTAAAAAAAATTATATATTTTTTTTCAACGATCTCGAGTCCACCTTACTTTGCTTTGGGAATTTTCGGTCGGACCGGTAGATTTTCGAGTTCGTGATTCAAAATCGTAGATCGTTGTGCTATCTATTTTTTCTAGCTTCGACAAGTGAGCAATCACTCACGAATAACATTATTATGTTTAGTAATTGATTTCGCATGAAATGACGATTTAAATATGTGGTTAAATTTGAATTTGTTAATTAAATCGTTATATGATATGTTATTATTTGCATTTGTTCACCTATGTTAATTGACAATATTGACACCGATAACCCGTTAATATATATATATATATATATATATATATATATATATATATATATATAATTTGATAATTACGATCATATTTGTCATTGACATGCTATGCCATTTTATTATTATTATATTGTTCTCACACTACAAGTTCCCTGTTAGTGTAGAAAATCCCTATGGGTTGAAATGATACATACCCGAATGATATTATAGATTAGGAAAACTTGTTATGCGTTGAAATGATAAACCTAAGTGACTTTATTGATATTCGAATTTTAGGATTGCGGGTTGAAATGATATATACCCATAAATATTAAATTATTGTGGATTGAAATGTTAAATATCTGTATCACTTGACCATAGGATAGAGAATTATATACGCACATTGTTTGTCTATTTTTAAATGATTTTCATATTTTTGAATTGGAGAAATATATATGTATTAATTCATAGAATATAATATAAAATATTTTAATTTTAATATATGTGAAAATTTAAAATTTTAAAATTATATGTTTTGGAAATATTAAAATTATAAGTTAAGTTTAAAATGTAAATTATAAAATTTTACTTATGGCTTTATTATTTTTAAAATATATTAAATAAGAGTTAAAATAGATTTAACAATAATAAGATTTAATTTAATAATAATTAATATAATTTAATTTAATAAGAATTTAATTTAACTATATATGTAATAGGTTTAAATATTTATTTATAATTCATATTAATATTTTAAAATAGATTTTTGTAATAAGTTATATATATAATATGTTTAAATGTTTATTTGAATTTATATTATTATTTTTAAAATAGGTTTTGTATTAACTTTAATAAATAGAAGTGGGAAAGATAAATCAAAGTTGATCTATAATTTAATTTGTTTAAGAATTGAATTTAAATAAAAATTAGTTTGAAAACTTACCGATTTTGTGGTTTTGAAAGATATGACTTTCATAACTTGATAAATGGATTTCGATTAAAGGTGATTAAATGAATATTTTCAAATTTAAATAAAATTGAACTTGAATATTTTATATTGATTTAAATTTGTAATTTAAGATTTTATTTAAATGTTATTAAAAATGATTAAGTGAATATTTTCAAATTTAAATAAAATTAAAGTTGAATTTTGAAATGTAAATGAAATTTATCAAATTGAGTTATTGTAAATGTTTGAATATTTAAACTTCAAAGCATATTGAATTTGAAGTGGTTTAAGTTTATAGCTCTGACCTGGATTTGAAATCTATATAAATTAGAAATGGTTTATTGAAAATTTGAATTGAACCTTTAACCTTTTTAATTGAAATCGTTGAAATAAGATTGATTTAAATTGAATTTGGAACCGAAGTTGATCTGAATTGATGAGTGAAACTGGAAGAAACAATTCGAATTAAAACTATTTTCAATTTAAATTCTTTTAATACATATACATACTATTTTAATATATAACTTATTTTTAAAATATATAAACTATTTTAGCATATATTATTTTAAATTATAAACAATTTAAATATATATATATATTTAATATATAAACGATTTTAATATATATTATTTTAAATTTATAAACAATTTTAAATATATATATATATAATGGATTTAAATGCGAATACCTTGATAAGATGGTTTAACCTACTTTGTGTTTTGCTTTTGGAAACAAATATGATTTGAAAGTGATATGATTTCAAAAGTATATATGATTTCGGAAGTGATATGATTTTGAAATAAATATGATATTTTGATATGAAGTATGAACTATTTGAAATGTAAAAAAAAGACCACGGTGTGAAATAAGCATTTGGTTGTTAAAGAGACCGGGATCGGATATTGTCAAACTCTCTGCCAATACCGAAAACCACTTTAACAACTGTGTACGTGGTGGAGAATCCAGAATGAAGTAGGATGGTTTGGCGAACGATTCTGTATGAGGTGTGAACGTAGTCCTGACCTCCTTGGGTCAGCTTGATATGTAAAACAGGAGCCACGTCGGGTCAAGTGAGGTCGCACCTCCGATCGAGCATGCTTCTTCGATGCCATTATATTACTTTGTGATTTGATTGGATGCACCTTTGATTATGAGAGTGTGTCTCGAGGTAGGGCGGTAGTAGCTGCTATGCATTACCACTGGTACGAATCTGCAAAACGGTAGTATCCTAGCTTGGGCATTGCCTCGCATGCCTTGTCATATGCCTTATCGCACCCACTATGAGTTTGGTTTGTGTCGTGCACTATGGAGTGCCCTCTAACAGCCCTCCAGTTTACGAAGGAATTACGTTACTGTATAAACTATGACATTTATATAAAATGTGGTAAGGGAGATATGGGTAATGTCTTAATGCTATTTTAATATTTTACTTTACTTTAGACATTATATAAGTAGCGTATTGTACTACGTATGTAGATAGTTTAACGGATCCTCAAAGGATGGAATCCCAACATCCTTTTGGTTATTTGCATTTCACTTGAGTTGATTTACTTGCATAAGAATGTTAATCATGTCTCTAGTGTTTTTGTGTTTAGCTTCTGCTCGGGTCAGACTGAGTGTCACATCATTTGAGACTCACCTTTGAGGCTTGGAGTTTTGCTTGGAGATCTATCTTTAATCCATTCAGCTTTCAGTTATATCATTTGTTTCCAATTGTTTATGTTCAAACTTGTCATTTGTTTATTTGGTGAGACTTCTATGTATTTGGGATTTTTGTTATATTTATTTCAGACTCTGTTATTTCTGTACTAGCTTCATGAACTACTATTTATCTATTCCACTGTTAAATTGTTTAATTCTCTTTCTCATACATTCGAATAGTATAAAATTGTATATTATATATATAATAATCTATTTGAGAAAACAAGCATTTAAAACAATTTTTCGAAATTAATTTTGAAGACGATATTTGAAAATTCCCTTATTATAGAGAATAAATAGATTTTAGAACATAAAATAATTAAAAAATATTACATAATAATTATTTTAATGCCAACTTATTTTAAAAATTATTTCAAAATTGTTTGGAAATCTGTGCTCAAAATCAAATAAATCACTCAAAACCGTCATTCAAATTCAATCCAAATTCAAATCAAATTTGAATTTCAAATTCATCAAAACTTGGCTAGCCTATTGATAAGCATCATAGCCCTCAAAACATTTAAGAAATATCACAAAACAAGAAATATAGTTAAAAATTGGACGAAAAAAGAACATAGAAACACTTAGCCAAAATAATACCCAGGTCAAATCTTCTCTGGGTTCAAATTTCGGATATAATACAGGTGGCCGAAAGATCTTTGATCGAACTAAAATTAATGTAAACAAAATAGTAAACTTCATATTTCAAACAAAAAAAAGAATCAATGAATTCGGACTGGAAATGAATAAGTTACATTGTCTCAAACATGGACTCAGGCCATGTTTGCAATAGTTCAAAAACCAAAAATGCATAGGCCTGAAAACCCTATGGGGTTCAACTTCCAGGCATGAAATGGAGAAACAAATTAGAACGGATTAAGCTGAAAATTTTTAAGCCTATAATAGAAAACTACAACTTTCAAACAAAAAAAGAATGATGCAATTTGGATGAAGTGGGAGAAAGTTATGATATCTCAAAGTTGGACCCATGTAGTATTTTCACTGTAAAATCTGGGCAAAAACATGCTCCGAGTGAAAGTTCGGCAGCATGTTTCTATAAGTTATGTAGGTCGAAATGACCTGAAATTTAACATGCATAAAGACCAAAAACAACACTTTAAACTGCACTAAGAATCATGCAATTTAGACAAAGCATGAAAAAGATATGATATCTTAAAGTTTGACCTAGGCAATGTTTTCGCTGTAAAATCTGGGCAAAAACATGCTCCGAGTCAAAGTTCGGCAGCATATTTCTATAAGTTATATAGGTCGAAATGAACTGAAATTTAACATGCATAAAGACCAAAAACAACACTTTAAACTGCATCAAGAATCATGCAATTTAGGCAAAGTGTATGTTTATTCAAATATCATGTATTGAATCGTGCTTTGTATTCTGTTATTAACATGTATTCTATTAAAGAATGTTTGATACAAAGATGATTTCTAGCTTGATGATATACATATAATAAAAGATTCTGATTCGACCTTCGAAAATCGGCGCCAAATATATCACCTATATTCAAATGCCGCAAATTCAAATGTCGAATCTGGTTCGTCGGAGCTTATAACACATTAAGTATAACAACATAGCGGAAGAAAATAAATATATCAATATACAACACTAATACAATATCTGATACAACAATGAATACAATAGAATGATACAATAGATATCAATACTATCAGAGATACAAGACATGGCGAAAATAAATCTTCAATAGAATACATCTTCAAAAGAATCCAACTCCATAATGCAACTGCAACTCCAACCTAAAGATAGTTCTAACCATCATCACGATGCAATAACAAACTAGAAAACTCCAGAATGAAGCAAATGTGATTGCCAAGATCGAAAGGCTTCAAAGATATCGAATCTACTCCTACTATTTGACTATCTGAAAAACCTAACTGTAAACTGCCCGTGTGGAAAATTGTGGGAACCCAGAGTTTAGGAAGGGAACAATAAACTCCAGGTCAGTCATGAGACTGGTATGAGCAAATAAAACAGTTTTATCTTTAAAACAAACAACAAAGGAATTTAAAAGTTGAAAACCGTAATGCTTTTTCGAAAATGAAACTACCATAAGGCCCCTCGCCGCACACATGATGCAAACGCAGAATTGGAGGAGATTTCTCCTTATGGTAGTCAAATATGCTTGATACGCTAAAATCATTTGATATTATTATTAGTGCATAGTGGAAAACATTTGCAAGTATAATATTAATCTTTGCCAGCACAGACATTTCGAACTATGCCTACTATATCTACCATCTAAACAGTGGTGACCACCATAAGTTAATGGCAGGTTCTACAACTAAAACCATACAAAGTGCATATTGGTGATTGGATTTCCAACAAATGGTCAGGCTAAGGAACTTCCTACTGCCACATGGGTACGCCTCTGAAGGGACGTCCCGAGAACTTAACCAGCTCTGTGCCAACACAAGGCCGAGTTACCTTTGTAACTAGGTAACTACTACACGAGCATGCCATCCGCCGGTCGTTTGTGGCCTTTATCCGAGGTACCTCTACACTAACAACCACAAAGCAATCACAAAGTAATAGATTTGCAGTGACCACATGAGTTAAGTATCTGGGCTCCATACCATGATACCACCCTTTTCCAAAAGGGAATGACACACCCTAAAGGGCGCAACCCTCATAACCTTGCCGCATCTTTCCCGTTTCAACCATTTCTGAGGTGTGAGGTCCTGATGCAGTCTCTCCACAAAGCTACGCTTTATACAAAAGCCATGCTTTGATCAACAAATGATCAACAACACACAGCAGTACTTAGCATGTGACACTACCAAATTGGGGGTATATTACTGATAACTATCAACTACATAACCTCTGAGCTCGTACGTCTCAGAGAAGGGTGTTAAACTAAGAGAATAAATTCTCCGCTACCAAACAGAAATGTATTTGATAGAGATTAGTTTTATATCTCAAAGTGTAATGTCAGACACACAACCATACAAGTCTGTTCCGGGTTCGAACGGAACCGAAGGCACTTCATCCAATAAAGGAAGAAGCCCTTGCAATCTAGGTATTCACAATCCCGATCGGACTCCCCATCACATATAGAGAACACTATACCGGAGCAACTCAGTGCAGAGTCATTCGACAGGTTATCCTATCGTTCTTGAAGACACCCGGTCTTCACCACCGGTCTTCAATTGCAATTCATAACGTCGTATCACTATTCGGAATGGGTTATATGACACAAGATCCTCTCCCGGCTATACCGAATAGTGAGCGCAATATTTAAAAAAATATGGATATGGGATTTCAGTTAAGTCACAACTTTTAAAAACCCAAATTTTTTTCAAATGGTTTAAACAAATTACCATTTCAAGTCTTTAAAAAAAGATTCATTTCACAAAGTTTACCCAGTCTTATAAAGATCCATTCACAGATTTCAAAACAATTTCCATTTCAATTAGGATTAACTCATCCAGTTTTTTTAAATCAAAGATTTAACTTATAGCTTTCAAACCCGTTACTAAAGATTTATTCATAACTTGAAAAACCATTTTCATTTCAAACTTGAAATCACAAATTGGAAATTCATTTCTTATACGAAAGCTTTTATTATTTGAAAACAAATAGTTTTCATTTCGGGAGAATCCGATTTTATTTATACATGTTAAAATATTTGGGTTAAATTCAAATTCCTAAAACAACACTTTAAAAATGGTTTAAAACCTATATAAACTTGTATAACCTTTTTAAATCATAAATAGAATTCAATTTCAAATTTTTTTTGAATTCAAATTTAAATCAAGTTATTCAAAAATAACTTTTATCTTTGGAATTCCATTTCAAAAGCTTTTTACTTTAAACCCAATCCATTTCCATAGCCATTTGGATTCAATATTCAATTTTTAAAACCATTTCAAAAATCTATGACTTAACCAATTTCGTCATGCAATCCATATTTGTGTGTGTATAAGTGTGGCCCATAGGTTTTACACAATAAAAGTGCAACATCATCAATCAGCACAGATTCAAATACAACAATATATTTGATAAGCGGTATAAACTATAATGCTTATCTCTATTCATAGATTACAGATAAATAATAGGTACATCGCAAATAAATAAATTACATTCATCACAGATAATAAGTTACATTTCACAGCTTAATCATATCAGAGAATATCATATATCAGGGATATTACACAATTCAAAGCATCCAATTCAATCCAATCATTCATAAGTAAGATCAGTTGTTGTCTGGTTAATTCAAATCAGATTAATTACTTATGAATTACTAAACCTCGTTAATTAACAGTAATAAATTACAAATCGTTTTGATTAATTATTCCTTAATCATTAATTAATTAACCATTTATAATAAATTAATTAACCTTTAATTAAAATTCATCAACCTTTAATTATTAAATAATTAACCTTTAATTATTTAATTCACCATTTAATTAATTTTGTTTAATTAATTATTTAACCCTTAATTAATTAATTACAGTTAAATTAATTATCCTTAATTAGTTACGATAAGTGACTATCCCTAATCTTAAATCAATGTTAATCACTTTATTAATCCACCTTTAATCATTAATTAATTATTTTAATTAAGAAATTATCTTTAAGCAATTAATTACCTTTAATTACTTTCATTAATTAATTTTCATTAAATAATTACATTAATTAACTAATTTTTAATTATAAATTAATTAACCTTATACTAAAATTAATTATCTTCAATCAATTACAAAATAATAATTAATTAATCCTTATTTAATAATCATCCCTTGATCACTTACATTAATTAATTAACCTTTAATTAATTATTCTCAAATTAATTAACTTAATTAATTAATCTCATTAATTAATTATTCTTTAAATTAGTTAACCTTTAAACACTTTATTAATAAATCTTTAAATCATTAATTATCCATCTTTGATTACTTTCATTAGTTAACTCCTAATTAATTATCATTTGATTAACTAACCTTAAATTAATCAACACTTAATTTATTATAAACTAAGTCATCCTCTAATAATTAATCATCAAGTAATTAATCCTTAACTATACTTTAATTAATATTTAATTACTTGATAAATCAAATTTAAATTTTTAACCAGATTACCTTAATAACTTTATTTAAGTAATTAACTTCAAGTAATTATTTTCCTTTGATAAATAAACTTAACTTCAACTTTAAAAGTTAATTAACCATTAAAACATTCTTTATATTAATTAACTAAGATTTAATATTATTAAGTTTATTTAAGAAAAACTTTAAAATATAAGTTATATTTATTTTAAACCATTTTTAAAATTTGGTAAATTTAAAACAATTTTATTCAAAAAAACTTCGTAGTGAATTTTAAAACTTAGATAACATTTTATAAAAAAAATTGTTCTTAACAAAATTTGTCTTTAAATAACTTGATTTCCTTTGAAATCTGAAACTGTTTTTCACATGACACCAACAACCCCAAGCAAAATCACGATCTACCCGAGCTTTATTTCGGGTTTCCCCCGCGTTACTGCTGCTTCGAGGGAATTGCATTCGTTTTCGAGCTCTAACCCGTGTATTTTGCTTCTTTTCCCCAAATTCACAACTACATTAGATACCATCACCCCCCACGTGCACGTGCACGAACGTTCCGGCGATCTTCGGTCAATGCCACCATAACCCATACAACATCTACCACCTCGTTGATGATCTCGTCAACCCAGAAAACCAATATCGTCGAACATTCGAAAACGAGCTATCGAGCTCAACTGAACCCAAAACTCGATCATCAATTTTGCCTTTCCGATGTCGATCTCGGCAACTTGGAACCACTCCGCACCACCCAAAGATGAAACACACGATTACACTTCGATCCCCCTTGGATCGATCCTTTCCGGTACCTTGACGTCAACGAAATCACCCCTACAAACGTCGCAACCAAAACTGAGCAATAAACCCTGAAACGATTTTATTCGACCAACCTGATGATCGAGAGATGCTTTGAGCATTTTTCCAGAGTTCCCCCGCCTAGAACCCAACTCCAGCAACAACCACGACAATCCACACATTGCCAATCGCCGAGACTTGACCAAAATCCGAAATACGATCAACCCCAAAATTTTCAATATCCATCAACTTAAAAATCACCATATTATTTTTAAAATTCATTGTTTTTGTAAACAAATTCGATTATGTAACTGAAGCATAGAAATTTGATAATCCAAATTCTGACATTCACTGATTCTATACTGCAATATTCTATTTCCGAGATATTAATTAAATATTTTCACTTGAATAACTTTCCAAGAAGAATGTTACACATACACAAACAATTTTTGTTTAAAAATTAAAGCCTAAAAAATCATTTAGGTGGATAATTTGAATTTTTAAATCAGGTTTTAGAGCCTGTAAGAGGTATACACATGTATACAGGCATGCACAGAGTTATATCTGCATATTTATAAACATGCAAACCAAATTTCACCCAACCATTCAAGCAAACATCAAAGAACATCAAGATATACAGGTTTAGGATAAAAAAGAGTTTGCTTACCCGAACGAAGTTTGAACAGAGAGGAACATGTTTTGAAATAGACATGTATATTGAGAATTTGTTGATCTTTGAACCACTGGAACTTGTGATTTTGGTTGATGAATTACTTTTATATTTTTTTCCCTTTTATTTTGCTCCAGATTTGAAAGTTCCAGGTTTTGAATTTGTGTTTCTAGCTTTCTAATTTCTTCTTTTATTTGCCAAATCTGTTTCTCAGGTTACACTTGAAAACAACAACATTTTTTTAAAAAAAAAACTGGAATTGAATCTTCTACTTGTTGAAGTTGTTCTGAACTTGAATTTGATTGTTGTTTTGAAATTTGAACTTGAAAGCTTTGATCCAGATTGAAGACATTGAGCTGCTCTGCATTGTTTCAGGTTGATTTTCATGATTCAGATCTATTTTTTTAGTTTTGCTCAAATTTAATACTGATTTGAAATTGCATTTGTTTTTGACTTTGAATTGTTAGCTTGGAACATATTTTGATTTTTGTTTTTCTCGGGTTTTTGATTTTTTTTTTCTTTTGGTTGACGGGCTTGTGAAGTCTAAACTGAAAGAAACTTCTGAAAAAAAATGAGCAGCTTGTTTCTTCTTCATTTTAATGTTTATTTACTTAATATATTCAAAAAGAAAAACATTTTTTTCCACTTGTATTATTAATTCAACACTTGTCAATGTTACATATTACAAATGTTTAAATGTGTTTTTATCTTGTTTACACTTGTTTAAATGAGTGCTTTTATGTTTAAACCCCTATTTGATTTTGTTTACAAATTTTGTTTTTAACCTTTTTTTATTAATTTGTTAATACGAAAACAATTTGTGTTTAAACCCTTAGTTATTTTTTTATTTAATTTATAGATTTTTTATTAATCCTTTATTAATTTGTGAATAAATTTATCTCATGTGTGCTTTAATTCTTATACTTAGATTTCAAAAGATATATTCATATCAAAGCTTAAATGTTTGTTTACATATATATATATATATATTACAAATGTTCATCTTATTGATTTCCAAATACATAAAAGAAAAGTAGTTTAAATATTTTATTTCTAAAATATTTTAACCTTGAATTTCAAATTCTAATTCTAAATTATAATCTACTTATAAAATATTCACTTTGAATTTAAATCAAAATTCTATATAAAAAAATCAATTTATTGATTTTTTTAAATCGATTCCTTTATTTAAAATCTTTTGATATATATATATATCTTCATTCAAATTTTCAAATTAATCCATAATTAAATTTGTAAATTAAATATTATTCAAAATATTAATCTCAGAATTTCCAATTAGAAATTCTATTTTAAAAATCATATTTATATCCATTTATATACAGATATATTTCCATTTTCAAAATTTTCAAATAAATTTATCATTAAATCCAAAAATTCAAAATTAATTACCAATAATTTCATAATTCAATTCCAAAAATTGAATTTATTGTCAAATTAATCCTAGCAAAAATTCGAGAATGTTACATATCAAACCTGGAAATTCAAAGAAGAACCAGGAAAACATCTCAAACAACTTCAAGCCAGAGCAACATCAAATGCCATCTTCACTTGAATCAAACCTGAGCAACAACATTAGGTTCAAGCATGCAAATCAACCTGAATGAAGTTTCAGGCAATCTAAAACAAAAGTCAAGGATCAAACTCAAAAGCAATCTATCATCACAGTTTAAAAGCTTCAGGCAATTTAAAAACTTAAATCATAAATCAGAGCAACATAAATTCGAATTCAAAAATCATCTCAACAAAACAAGTTCCAGTTGCAAATCAATCCAAAGATTTCAGCTTTCTAAAATCAAAACCAGATTTCAGACCAGAGATCAAGTTCAAAACAAAATTCCAGGCTCAAAACAACCTTCTCCGTTCTTCAGTGTCAGGTGAGCAAATTACACCCCAAATCTTTAAAATCCGGTTCACATCTTGATTTCATGTGATGATCTGTTAATATGTGATAAAATTTGTGCTTGCATGTTTAATATAGGTATATATTTGTCTGTGAATAAGTGTGCATGCCTGTAGATGTATATCTATATGGCTCTGTTAAGTAACAGGTCCTCAAAAATCCAAGAAAAAATGTATATCTCTTCGTATAATAAAAATTTAATTATAATGTATGAAAGAAAATTGTTTATAACAATGTAAAGTTTTCTCTAAAAATATTATTAGAGGAAAATTATTAAGTAAATATTTTGGAAATAATAATTTACAGTAATGATCGATACAAAGTGAAAAATCAAATGATTTAATTTCGAGTTTCAATTATGTGAACAGATTCGCATTTCAAAATAATGATTTTTGAATATCTTTTCAAGATTTTTAATTTATTAAATTGTGAGAAATTATGAGATGAGCGAGATTGACATTTTCGCCAATCTCTGATGATCGCCGGCGATTCTGAAGTGGCGCTTAGTATCAAAGATAGCTTGGAGATAGATGAACTTAGGAAAAATAGCTGATGAATTTTTAAACTATTGTGGCAGGGATTCATCAATTTAGGTTTAAGGCTTATTGGGTTGTCGAGTTTTTTTCAAAACATTTCCGCCATCGATGGCTAATCGGACGAGGCCGGTACAGGGGGAAAGGATGTTAGAGGCTTTGGCGAATGTTTGGATGGAGTGGAGTGATTGCTGGTGGCCTGAGGTGATCGTGCGAGGCAAATTTGGTCATGGGGTTCGGTTCCAGTTTCGATCGCATTGCTCGATTTTGATTCTGATTGAGATAGGCGGAGCTGGGTGGTCGGTTAGTTTGAGGCGGTCATTGTCGACGTGTAAGTGGTGGCAAGACCGATCAAGATGGCCAGATTTGTATGCATCGTGCACGAGCATTCGACTGTGTATCGGTGGTTGTTGAAGGAAGAATAAGCAGTAGGATACTCGGGTTGATCTCGGGTGGGTTTCGTGAATTACCCGAAGAAAGGTGGAACACGAGCGCACGAGGTTGGCTCGGGAAAGTGTTCGAGCTTGTGATCATTTGGCTCTAGTTTTGGGCTGTGTTTAAGTAACCATATTTTTAGATAAAAAGTATAATTAAATTTCAAAGTATTAATGAGTTTTTAATACAAAGTAAATGTTAAATCAAGTTTAATAATCATTTGAAGGTGAACAAGGTTTAATATGCAAGTTTTAATAAATTCTTAAATATGAATATATATAATCTGTAAGATACTTAGAGTTTCAAAACAATTATTTAACAAATTTTCAAAAATATAAATAAGCTTTCAAACAAATTTTAAAGGATGATTAAGTAAGAATAACTACTTGGTGTAATTAAAGTAAGGTTAATACTTTGAGTAATTACTTTTAAGGATAATTAATTAATGAGATTAAGTAATTAATATAATTTATAGTTAATTTGTTAATGTTGTTAATTTATTAAAGGTTGATTTATTTATGAGAAGAAATTAAAGGTGATTAATTACTTAAAAGCAATCATTTAATTGTAAGTAATTAATTAATGGTTAAAGATGATTAAGTGATTAAGAATAATCACTTATTATAATTAATTAAAGGTAATTAATTGCTTAAAGATAACTAATTAATTAAAAGTAATTAATTATTGGTTAAAGGTGGATTAATCAAGTGATTAACATTGATTTAAGATTAGGGATACTCACTTATCGTAACTAATTAAGGATAATTAATTTAATGGTAATTAATTAATTAAGGGTTAATTAATTAATTAAGGGTTAATTAATTAATTAAAGATGATTAATTAATTGGTGAATTAAATAATAAAAGGTTAATTATTTAATAATTAAAGGTTGATGAATTATAATTAAAGGTTAATTAATTTATTATTAATGGTTAATTAATAAATGATTAAAGAATAATTAATCAAAATGATTTGTAATTTTATTAATGTTAATTAACCAGGATTAGTAATTCATAAATAATTAATCTGATATTAATTAATCAGACAATTAACTGGTCTTACATATGAATGTTTGGATTGAATTGGATGATTTGAATTGTGTGATATCCCTGATACATGATGTTCTGTGATATGATTAAGTTGTGAAATGTAACTTATTATCTGTGATGAATGTAATCTATTTATCTGCGATGTACCTATGTTATTCGTTTGTGATCTGTGAATAAAGATAAGCATTATATTTTATACCACTTATCAAATATATTGCTGTATTTGAATCTGTGCTAATTGATGATTTTGCACTTTTATTGTGTAAAACCCCTGGACCACACTTATACACACACAAATATGGATTGCACGTAGAAATGGGTTAAGTCACAAATTTTACAAATGATTTTAAAATTGAATCTAGAATCCAAATGGTTTTGGAAATGGATTGGGTTTAAAGTGAAAACTTTTGAAAAAGAATTTCAAAGATAAAATTTATGTTCGAATAACTTGATTTAGTTTTGAAATTTGACTTAAATTGGAATTCAAAATTTTGAAATTGAACTCTATTTATGATTTAAAAAGCGTATACAAGTTTAAATGAGTTTTAAACCATTTTTTTTAAGTGTTGTTTTTGGGAATTTGAATTTAACCCAAAGATTTTAACTTGTCTAAATGAAATCGGATTTTTCCGAAATGAAAACTATTTGTTTTCAAATAATAAGAAATGAATTTCCAATTTGTGTTAAAAGGATCTCAAATTTGAAATGAAAATGGTTTTCCAAATTATGAATAAATCTTTGGAAACAGGTTTAAAAGCTATAAGTTAAATCTTTGATTTAAAGATTGGATGAGTTACTCCTAGTTGAAATGGAAATTGTTTTGAAATCTGTGAATGTATAAACAAAAGATGCACGTGCTCAGTAATGTATAAACAAGGATCCACAAGCCCGAAGGCGACAAACCTAAGTATCTCTCGAGCGGTGACGAAGGGCCAACTCCAAAAGCGATACTATAGGGCAACAAACCCAAAGGCGGCAAACCCAAGTATCTCTCGAGCAGTGACGAAGGACCAACTCCAAAAGTTATACTATAGGGCAACAGACCCGAAGGCAACAAACCCGAAGGCACAAACCTGAAGGCAACAAACCGTAGTGGCGAAGGTCCGGAGGCCCAGTACTAGACACCACTAACTGGAAATATGTGTCACAAACTCTTGGAAAGGAACCGAAAAAGTGTTAACGTGTGTCTCATACCACACGTTCGCACTAAACGGTTTATTAACCGTTGGTCAATTCCACACTTAAAGCAGTACAAAGTTTACCTTATCTCATCGGTAAACCAGACCCGAAGGTTAAAACGATCAAATGAATAGGTTAGGAATTAATTGGAAAGATAAACGCACGTATTCCATAGTACGTGTTTTACCCAACCATTTAATTATACTCAAATCAAACACAAGTGCCTCATATCATCGGCGACATCCCAAAATGTTTATATGGTTTCCATGAACCATATCTCCTCAAAAGGAGAAACACCAATACAAACTCTCGCCAAAATGGCAAACATAAGACATTCTCAAATAGGATGATCAAAAACTCAATTATACCAAATTCAATTATACCTCATATCATCGGTATAAATGTGAATAAATATCAATCTCAACTCGCCAAAATGGAAAAACCCATAATATCCTATAAAATCCTGAAATTATTCAAACTCATGGCTTAAGGAACTCGATAAGAGTTCAAAACATCATAATAGAAATCACCATATATATAACATCTCATATAGCACTAGGCTATCGATGTAATAAAACATCTTAAAAAGGTGAAATCACAATAAAATAGAAAAATCAGAAAATTCGGACGGCCGAAGCCTCAGACAAGGTCGCTAACATCTTCCAAAGCAGTTCGTCCTCATGACAAGGTCACTAACACCTCTTCAAGCCATTTCGTCGGCTCTAACAAGGTCGCTAACACCTCCCAAAGCAGTTCGTCCTCATGACAAGGTCGCTAACACCTTTCCAAGCCATTTTGTCAGCTCTAACAAGGTCGCTAACACCTCCCAAAGCAGTTCGCCCTCATGATAAGGTCACTAACACCTCTCAAAGCAGTTCTGTTAGGTAAACATCGTGAATGTGTCACAGACTCATAGATAGGAACCCGAAAAGTGTTAATGTGTGTCCCATACCACACATTCACACTTAGCGGTTTACTAGCCGTTCATCGTTGCCACACCAGAAACATCATAAAACTCAGAAAATTATATCTCGCCTAGTCCCATTGGCGAGTGATAAAGAGACACCATACTTTTCTCATCTCATCGACAAGTATTAATTGGCATCGTAACTTGTCTCATCTCATCGACAAGTGAAAACATCATGATGGTTCCTCATAAACTATAAATCTCAAAATATGAAATCATAAACTCAAGACTTGCCTTATACCATTGGCAAGTAAATAAAACATCGTGATGGATCTCATCAACCATGCTCCTATATATGAGATCTCAAACCATAATATTTTCCAAATATTGGTCAACTTAGATAATTCCTATAAATAGAAATTATAAAACTTAACATATGCCAAATAATGGCAAAACATCTCAGAATCAATATTCTCAAATAGCTTCGATCGTACAAGTCCGAAATTAACCGAAATAGTAAAGCACATGTCCCATACCACGTGTTTTACTAAATCATTTAATTCTCTTTCTCATACGCTCGAATAGTATAAAATTAATTAAAATAAATAAAATTAATTATAAAAGATTTTACTCGAGAAAACGGGGTTATAAAACAAACTTTAGAAATTTATCTAAAAGATTTTAAGAGAAAACACATCATTAAAAAGGATTTTAATAATTTTTAAAAGCCTTAAAAATAGAGAATAATTGTTTAAATGTGATGTTCCCTGACTCAACCTTCGAAAATCGGCACTGAATACATCACCTGTATTCGAATGTCGCAGATCCAAACGTCGAATCTGGTTCGTCGAAGCTTATAATACATTAAGTACAACACAACGGAAGAAATGAATAGTATATATCATATACAACTCCAAGATACAATATCCAAATATAAAAAAATGATCAATATCAAAGATACAATGAAATGCTATAGCAGAAAAACCAATAAACCAGCAGTGGAAACAACAAGAACTTGAAACTCCAGAAGAAACACCAATATCGGCAATCTCCATAGATAGCTCGAACCACCATCAAGTTGTACCAAGCTAAGCAAGGTCAATCGTCCCAACCAAAGACTTCAATATCCAAAGTCTCCAAATAATTCCAAAGAGAAAGCTGAAAGCTACTGAATCGATATCTACTATCTGAAAAACCCAACTCTAGACTGCTCGTGCGGAAAATTATGGGCACCCAGAGTTTAGGAAGGGAACGATAAACTCCGGGTCAGTCATGGGACTGGTATGAGCAAACAAAAACAGTTTATCTTTAAAACAACAACAAAAGATTTAAAGTCAAAATCCGCAATGCTTTTTGGAAAATGAAACTACCATAAGGCCTCCCATCTCACACACAATGCAAACGTAGAATTGGAGGAGATTTCTCCTTATGATAGTCAAACATGCTTGATACTCAAATTCCTTTTGATATTATTATTAGTGCATAGTGCAGAAAACCTTTCGAAGATATAATATTAATCTTAGCCAGCATACAACCATTATTGTATGCCTACTATAGCTACCATGTTCAATAGCAGGTTACCACCACATTCCATGGCAGGTTATACAACTAAAACCATACATGGCTCGTATTGTTTTGTTTGGATTTCCAACAAATGGCCGGGCTAAGGAACTTCCTACTGCCACATGCGTACGCCTCTGGAGGGACGTCCCAAGAACTTAACCAGCTCTCTGCCAACACAAGGTCGGGTTACCTCTGTAACTAGGTAACTACTACATGAGCATGCCATCCCCCGGTTGTTTGCGACCTTTATCCAAGGTGCCTCTCAACTAACAACCACAAGGCAATAACAAAGTAATAGATTTGCAGTGACCACATGAGTTAAGCATCCGGGCTCCATACCATGATACCACCCTTTTCCAGAAGGGAATGACACACCCTAAAGGGCGCGACCCTCATAGCCTTACCGCATCTTTCCTGTTTCGACCATTTCCAAGGTGTGAGTTCCTGATGCAGTCTCGTCCACAAAGCTACGCTTTACACAAAAGCCATGCTTTGCTCACCAAATAATCACAACACATAGTAGCACTCAGCATGCCACACAACTAAATTGGGAGTATATCACCGATGACTATCAACTACATAACCTTTGAGCTTGTACGTCTCAGAGAAGGGTGTTAAGCTAAGAGAACAAATTCTCCGCCACCAAACAGAAATGTATTTGATAGAGATCAGTTTTATATCTCAAAGTGCAATGTCATACATACAACCATACAAGTCCGTTCCGGGTTCGAACGGAACCGAAGGCACTTCGTCCAGTAATGGAAGAAGCCCTTGCAATCCGGGTACCCACAATTCCAATCGGACTCCCCATCACATATGGAGAACTCTATACCGAAGCAACTCAGTGCAGAGTCATTCGACAGGTTATCCTATCGTTCTTGAAGACACCCAGTCTTCACCATCGTCTTCAAATGCAATTCATAACGTCGTATCACTATTCGGAATGGGTTATATGATACAAAGTCCTCTCCCGGCTAGACCGAATAGTGAGCGCAATATTTTGAAAAACATATGGATATTAGGATTTCAGTTAAGTCACAACTTTTAAAAAAAACCCAAACCTTTCTCCAAATGGTTTAAACAAATTACCATTTCAATCTTTAAACAAAAAGATTCATTTCACAAATTTCACTCAGTTTCACAAAGATCCATTCACAGATTTCAAAACAATTTCCATTTCAATTAGTATTAACTCATCCAATCTTTAAAACAAAGATTTAACTTATAGCTTTCAAACCTGTTTCCAAAGATTTATTCATAACTTGGAAAACCATTTTCATTTTAAACTTGAAATCCTCTAACACAAATTGGAAATTCATTTCTTGTATGAAAGCTTTTATTATTTGAAAACAAATGGTTTTCATTTCAGAAATATCCAATTTCATTTATACAAGTTAAAATCTTTGGGTTAAATTCAAATTCCCAAAAACAACACTTAAAAAAATGGTTTAAAACCTATATAAACTTGTATACCCTTTTTAAATCATAAATAGAATTCAATTTCAAAATTTTGAATTCCAATTTAAGTCAATTTTCAAAACTAAATCAAGTTATTCAAACATAACTTTTATCTTTCAAATTCTTTTTCAAAAGCTTTTTACTTTAAACCCAATCCATTTTAAAAATCATTTGGATTCAAAATTTAATTTAAAACCATTTCAAAAAATTTGTGACTTAATCAATTTCCACGTGCAATCCATATTTGTGTGTGTATAAGTGTTGTAACGACCCGCAAATCCGTACCCCTTGAGTCGACACTATTCTACATCAATCAACTCAAGATGTACGGAAATACGAACCATTTTTGTTAAAGAAGAAGAGATAGAAGAAGAAAATAGAAAACAATTATCAGAATCTAACCATCGCAGCGGAATAAAATATAATAGATAATAAATGATTTTTACACAAAAACAAATATACCTGTTTATACATTACACCATCAGAGTACATCAATCACATAACACACAATTAGGCGGTAATCATAACCTGCCCTCATACACAGCTAATCAACACAGCGGAATATATAAAACAAGTATGGAAGTACGTATCGTCATCCAGCGCGTCCCCTGAGCTCCACAACATCATATCATGTATCATATAATACTCGGTCTGACCCGAGCATTATAGTTAAATAACACCCGAGTCAGTCTAGAATACCAGCGTGAGAAATCACACTCAAATTAATTATTAAAGTTTCAAATATTCTTTTGAAAACAAAAGCATCTCGTAAGACCACGCTACAAATAAACATGTCGGGTTTTTACCTTACGATGGCTAAAACATTTTTATTAAAATCCTCTGATATTATAATAGGGTCTATATACAAATACTTATTAAAATAGCCGAAAATGTTACATGATTAAATTCCAGCTACTAGCCACAGAGTGGGTAATACAAACAAAACTCGTACAAAGCGCGTAGGGAGAATGGATTTCCAACTAATGACTAGGCATTGGGGTACCACCTGTTACGGTACGTGGCCTAGATCACAGAACCGAGGATCACTCCCAACCCCCTGCAACACAAGACCCGGAATATCCTTTACTAGATAATCTCGAGTAAGATCACCCCGCGGTTGGGATTAGCAACCGCACCACTAAGCTGAAATAAAAAGGGACATCTAGACAGGGATGACCTTACCCGGAAATGGGTGCTGTCCACCAAGCCTTGCTGCGTAACCCTTGATTTTCAGTCATTCTCGGTTGATGAGGCTTAAGGTTAAGCGTTACCTTCATAGAACATATCCCTTAGAATGCTCATCGTCCACCTGACGATGTTCCGAAAGCATTCATCCATACAAGTCCGTTCCGGGTTCGAACAGAACCGAAGGCTCTATTCCTACTACATCCATTTTGGAAATATCCTCAGGATTAGTAGCGGCTAGCCCTTGCACTTCGCTACTCCATCTTCGAATCCAAACTCGTTTTTCCCCGAAAACGTACAAACCGGATCGAAGTGGCTTTCGAGAAATAAATCTCGATCCCAGTCTCTTCGAAACGATCAGCGCATTTGGCCAATATAGATAGTCGGTTATTTAACTATCGATTAACATTCACCATAACCATCAAACAATAAATAATTCCCAAATTATTTATCTCAAAATATCTTCGCAATATATATTTCCATTTTCAACCCTTTGAAAACGATTTTAACTACCTTTCTTTTACAGAATAAATTTTCCAAATATTTCTATTTCTACTGAAATCACTAAGCACAAACTTTAGATTTAAAAATAATTTAAAAACACTTTATTATAAAATATGCTTTAACATTTAAATTTAGAAAAAACTACTTTAATACTTAATTTAAAATAATACTTTAGAAATAATTAAAATAAGGTTACTTTATAAATATAAACTAGGTTTTCTTCTTTAAACAAAATACCAAATCATCTTTTAAATAATTATTACGATAATAGATTTTGGAAAACATACTTACTTTAGAATCTAAACATTCAGAAACAATAGATTTTCTAAACATACTTTCTTAAAATAACTTAAAACTTTTACCTTATACTTAAAAATTTACTTTGAAATCTTACTTGGCTATCCAAGAAAATATACTTCTCTTCACATTCTTTAAAAATAAATCACTATTCATTTTTAAACAAATTTTCTCATTTCCTTTAATAAATTCCCACCATGAATTTATTCTTCCCAAATATCCACTGATATATTTTACTTTACTTTTATAAACCCAGTATATAAAATTTCATAGTCACATTCTCTTTTAAATTTCCAATTTCAAACACTTAAATCAATTTCCAAACTGATTCCCAATTTACTCCATTTTGAAATAAATACGTTTGCTTACTCAATTAATTTCAAAATCCATTAATTGTAGATTTTTATTTATTTATTTTTCTTTCGTTTTGATTTTGAATCTTTTAACTGAAACATACCAATTTCTGATTTCCAAATCTCTTCTTTGTTCTTTCAGCAATTTAAATCTTAAATTTAAAATAAATGCTTTATTCTTTTAAATAATAATACTGAAGTTTAAAATTCATTATCTTCCTGTTTATTCAAAATCCACTCTTCATATATGGAATTTTATTTATTAGAATTTTAAAATTACTTTTATTCTTTTTCAATTATTCTTAAATTCATTCAAATTTTTTTATAATTATTTTGCTTACAAATTCACTTCTTTTATTTTGTTTCCAAAATCCAATTTATATATTTTGGTAACTCATTATACCCAAATTTATTCAATTAAACTATAACATTCAATATTCCAATATAATTCATCATAGAATATCAAATAATCACAACAGAGAATATTAAATAATTTAAATAAATGTTGAGGAATCTAGTTGGATCCCTCCAACCTGTTTTCCTACATCCACATACGTTAGCACAATATAAAATACCAATTCCACTTCTAGGTGGAATATCGCGGTATATGGGGTTAATATAAATCATCCGCTATTGTGCGGCGCATAGGGCCTCATCCGCTATAAAATGCGGGAAATCAATCATTCCAAGATGTATTATATACTGTAATATAGCACATCAAATCAATTCAATCATCCAACCAATTATTTAAATTTAACCATTTAAATTTAAATTAAAAATTCAACTGAGTGAGATTAACTCACCTTCGATTCCTGTTTTGCAACCCACTTCATTCTCGATTTGATTCCACGATTTTCAGACCTTGTATAACATTAGATGTTTTATTAATATTTGATTTGTTCGAACAGTTAATTACTACCCACTTATTTAATTTAAACAAATAAATTTGGTTTTAATAAACAAATAATTAATCTAACGAATTAATCACCTAAATAAATTATTTGAAATAAATCGGTCAATGAAAATGTGTGTATTTATTTTCTTTGAAATCACACCTATATAAAAAAATCTATATGGGTTAAAAATCTGATTTTTTATTAATTTCAAATCAATCGAACAAGTAAATTTCTAGTGGATAATTTTCAATTAACTAATGATTTCATTTTAAACTAATAAGTTTGATTTTTAAACTAACTTCCTTTTTAAATAATCTTTGGTAACTAAAATAATTAACAAGTTAATCACCAATATATATATATATACACACACACACACACACACACATGGAAATTGATGGTTATGTTAAAGTATATTTTTCTTAAATCCATATATGTATCAAACCCGATTAGTATCTAAAAGTGAAGAAAGACATCTTTTATTTTTATTTTATTTATATATATATACATAGCCGTTTCGATTTTTAAACAAACAGTTTTTAACCCTTTTTGAAATTTCTAATAAGTGAAATAATGATCTCTATTTAAATTTAAAGATTAAAACTTGAATAATCATTGTATTTAAAATATTTTAAAGATTAAATTACCTTAATTCGACTGAAAGCCAAAATCAACAGCTCTGTACAAAAGCTACAAATGAGATCGCCGACCCTACAGCTTACCCTTCCTCTGGACAGCGTCGCCACCTCCTCTCAAGCTTGCATGAACTTTAACCTACCACTACTTCACCACCGCGAGGCAAACACAAGCTCGAGCTCAAAAAGACGAAGCCCAAAAAATCGCGCCTCCGCCCCCTGCGTGCGTAAAGCACTGCCCTCCCCCACTCGCGATTGCAGACATCGCGAGTCCACTTGCGACCATACCTCTTCGATTTAGAACACGGATCCACCGTGCTTCCCTCTCTCTTTTTTTTTGAAAATCGATTTATCTTCGTTCGGCCATAAAAGTCTCGATTTGGGAACTCAAAAGAGAAGACGCGGTTCGGTTCAATTGAGTTTGATTTGAACGAGGAGATACCGCAAATTTGATTGCGGCCATTATTATATTTTTTTCCATTCACCGATTTGATTATTGAAAGAGAAGGAGAGGCTTGGTTTTAAAATGAAAGCATTAGCTTCTGAGGGAAGACAGAGTACGTGATGTGAATGAACGTCGGTCGGTGAAGGTCGCTTATATGAGAATATACGTATATAATTTAATTGAATTTTCGATGTAAATCTTCAACGCGTTTATATATCGTACGCTCACACAACAACCCCAAAAACTACGAAAATTGAAATTCAATAACAATAAAATATTATGGACCCAATGAAAGTGGTTTTGTCGAATTCCGAGACTGTGTCTCGGAAGGCTATTTTTAAATTCAATTTAAACGATAAAATTTCAAAACCGAACAAATCAGTGTTAAATTCAATTTTACAACTTCTATTATCATCAGTATTATCAATATAAATTTTATAAGCCTTCAAATTATTTTTAACAGGCTTAGAACTCCAGATTTAACATTTTACCCAACTTCAAATTATTTAATTTAATAATTTAATCATCAAATAAATTGTGATATTTGAATTCAAGTTAAAATTAACCTTTAAATATTTAAAATTAATTTGAATATTCCAATTTTAAATGCTTAAAAATTCCGGGTCGTCACAGACTCACAAGTGTGGTCCAGGGGTTTTACACAATAAAAGTGCAACATCATCAATTAGCACATATTCAAATACAGCAATATATTTGATAAGCGATATAAACTATAATGCTTATCTTTATTCACAGATTATAGATAAATAACATAGGTACATCGCAGATAAATAGATTACATTCATCACAGATAATAAGTTACATTTCACAGCTTAATCATATCACAGAACATTATATATCATGGATATCACACAAATCAACCAATTCAATCCAAACATTCATAAGTAAGGTCAGTTAATTGTCTGATTAATTCAAATCAGATTAATTACTTATGAATTGCTAAACCTGGTTAATTAACATTAATAAATTACAAATCATTTTGATTAATTATTCTTTAACCGTTTATTAATTAACCATTAATAATAAATTAATTAACCTTTAGTTATAATTCATCGACCTTTAATTATTAAATAATTAACCTTTAATTATTTAATTCACCAATTAATTAATTATCTTTAATTAATTAATTAACCATTAATTAACTAATTACCCTTAAATTAATTATCCTTAATTAATTACAATGAGTAACTATCCCTAATCTTAAATCATTGTTAATCACTTGATTAATCCACCTTTAATCATTAATTAATTACCTTTAATTAAGTAATTATCTTTAAGCAATTAATTACCTTTGATTGCTTTCATTGATTAATTTTCATTAATTAATTACATTAATTAATTAATCCTTAATTATAAATTAATTAACCCTTAATTAATAATTAATTATCTTTAATTAATTACAATAATTAATCAATTATTACTTATTAATCGTCCCTTAATCACTTTCATTAATTAATTAACCTTTAATTAATTAATTGTTCCCAAATTGATTACCTTAATCAATTAATCTCATTAATTAATTATTCTTTAAATTAATTAACCTTTAAACACTTGATTAATAAATCTTTAAATCATCAATTATTCATCCTAATTACTTTCATTAAGTAATTATTTTTAAGTAATTAATTACCTTTAATTACTTACATTAATTTTCCTTTAATTAATTATCTTAATTAATTAATTAATCAATCTTTTAATTATCCACCTTAATTAATTAAAGATAAACCTTTTTTGTATAAAATAATTTCAAGCATTTAATTTAAATGATGTAATTAATTAATGATAGCAAAGAGTATTACAAGGTAATACTGTTTGCCAATATGGAGAATAGAGCTGTATAGGAGCGACCATCTATAGCCTTGTCTTAACTATCTACTGAATACGTCGATAAATGTCGCATATTTTTTTTCCCCGGGTGGATCGACTTATCCAATAGATATTTAATACAAAACTATAATGGCTATAAGATCTAGCAGAACAAAATATAACAACTCAAATGTAAAACACATCATAGAACAGTAGATCATCACATACATATACACATATACAGATACACCACAGAGTGTTCAAAATGATACATGTCAAGTGGTGTAGTAACCACAATATACAAGCGAGTCAAAAGAATATACATATCAGAGTTACAACCAAAAAGAACTACACAAAAAGCTATAACAAAAGGAGCTGGCAGAATAGTCCATGTGGAAGCAGAATAGGCTAAGTCCAAATGTACCTAACCTGAAACACCTCGGTCTGACCCGAGTATAAAATACACGGGTCAGTCTATCTAAACAAATCATCAGTGAGATAAGCTAAATGATGATGAACATGCAAGGTCATAAAGTATCACAAATATCTCTAAAAGAGATAATTCAATCATCTAACAAAAGATGAATCATAACAAGCCTCATATCATCGGCAACTCAAATAAACAAAGGATATGAATATCCCAAATCAAGCCAAAAAGGCAAATAACAAATACCAATAAAGGCAACACAGGTTTCCACAAGGTAATCGCTATGTATCGAGTGGTTCAAAAGACCTACTCCGAAAGTCGATACTCTAGGGAAATATAAATATCAATGAAGCAAAAGATGCACATGCTCAGTACTGTATAAACAAGGATCCACAAGCCTGAAGGCGACAAACCCAAGTATCTCTCCAGCGGTGAGGAATGACCAACTCCAAAAGCGATACTATAGAGCAACAAACCCGAGTATCTCTCGAGCGGTGACGATGGACCAAATCCAAAAGCGATACTATAGAGCAACAAACCCGAAGGCAACAAACCTGAAGGCACAAACCTGAAGGCAACAAACCGTAGTGGCGAAGGTCCGGAGGCCCAGTACTGGACACCACTAACTAGCAATATGTGTCACAAACTCTCGGAAAGGAACCTGAAAAGTGTTAATGTGTGTCACATACTACATGTTCGCACTAAATGGTTTACTAACCGTTAGTCAATTCCACACTCAAAGCAGTACAAAGTTTACCTCATGTCATCGGTAAACTAGACCCGAAGGTCAAAACGATCAAACGAATAGATTAGGAATTAATTGGAAAGATAACGTACGTATTCCATAGTATGTGTTTTACCCAACCATTTAATTACCTTCCCAGTTCGTTTGAAGTGCAAAAGAGTGTAATTTTACTCAGAAAATAATTTGGAACGAGTTTAGAAATCGTTTGAAAATACTTTGGAAATTGCCTTTCAATTCTCCTATTATAGAGTAAATAATTTAATACTTAAAAGTAATACTAAATAATAATTTCACAAGGCAATTTGTTTGAAAACAACTTTAAAATGCTTTATAAAACCCGTGCACGAAATCTAGAGAGAAAACTCAAGAATTCGCGAAAATATCAAAAATGGCGGAAATTATTCTAAGTATAAAAACCGCTGAAATCAAGCTGTGATCACTAGTTCGACAGCAGGTTTAGACCTGAAAACAGCGTCCAAATGACATGAAATTTTTCTAACACTCTTACTCCAATCTACAAAAATATTCATCCAATTCCGACTTGAAATGAAGATTCTGCGTCGCTTCGAAGTCGGACTAAAACCACTATAAACTGCTGTGTAAAAACAGTGCAAATGTTCAACTTCGACGACGAGTTCAAAGGGGCAAATGAACCCAGATCTTCATGAAATTAGGTAGGAGCATAGAGCATAGACTAATACTTCTACTGTGATTTACAAAAAGAACCGTTCGATTCCGACTTGAAACGAAGAAGTGGCGTCGCCTCGAAGTTGGACCGAAACTAGGATTTTCTGTTTATTCAAAACAGCGCAAATGTACGACTTCGGCAACGAGGTCGGCATAGCTAACCAATCCAGATTTTTATGAAACTATATAGAAGTGTAACTCATCACTTTGTATTTCCAACGAGACCAAGAATGGAAGATTCCGATGTCGGACGAGCCCGGGATGACATCGCAAAGTCGGGGTTCTGCGCTGAAAACAACGGAGAAAAGAGACTAAGCCATGTAGCTATGCACTAACATGCCAGAGATGAAAAACCACAATTTTGGCATAGTAAACTTTAAATTCTGGCAAAATAATTAAAATAAAAGTTATAGCTTAGTTTCTAAGCTTTCCGCAATGACCAAGATCGTCAAATTCCGATCAGGGATGAAAATTTTATGACTAAAACAATTCTCAGATTTAAATTCTATATCACTGTCGTTTTGTCTCGGGACAGTAGTAAGGATGCACAGTTTTGACCAAATTAACTTCGAAATTTAATGAAACTCAAAACATGGAACATTTAGCCTTATATCTAAGCTTTGCAGAACATCCAAAATTATTAGAATTGGATAAGAAACGAGTAACTTATGGTCAAAACAATTTCAGGTTTTTATTTTATCAACCCTGTCGTTTGTTGTCGGGCCAGCAACAAACAAACATGATTTCGACCATTGAAACCTCAAAATTATGCAAAGCTCAAAACATAGAAGTTGTAGACTAAAAATAAGCTTTTCAGAGTATCAAGCAAATCCTAATTCCGATTTAAGATGAATGAGATATGCCTAATTTACTAACAGCAATATATTAATTTTAATTCAGCTAGCATTGTGAGATTAAACTCACCTTTGAGCAAGAATAGAGAAAAATACTAGAGCAAGACTTGAGCTTTGGCTTCAAAAGAGGACTCAAGAACCTATAGAACCCAAAATAAAACATGCAAGAAGGAACAAGCAAGTTACAGTAAACCCTAAATTTTAAATATGAGAATTTGATGAAATAGATATTGGTTTTGAGATTGATTACCTGTATATTCTCTTGAAATAAACTCTCTACAATTTCCTAGCTTTGAATTGGGGGTTTGATTTTAGAATTTGAGAGTAGCCGTTTTTTTTTCTTTTGAGCTTTGTGGTTTGATCTTTTAGGAAGGAGAAGAGGAATGAGAAAGGAGTACGTATAGGTAAATTCTTTCCCCTTTCCTCCTTACTAAGCCCAATAACCCACTTAGGAATTTAAATTAGCTATTTGTTTTTATTAACACCCAACTTGATTTAAGCTACACTATTAAACCATAAAAAAATTAACTTTGCAAAAATACAAACTATGATTATAAAAGTTATTTTGAACAATTTTAAACATGATTTTACACATAAATCCATTCTTTTTCATATTTTAAAGAAATTGCACATTTTCTTCTTTTAATTGCAAAATCCTATATTTTTATTTCTAAAAATTACAAAAGAGAATTCTTCATGTTTAAATAAGTTGCACCAAACATATAAAAATATTCTACATGGTTAAATAATATTTTCAAACACGATTTCATATTTTTAAACACCTTTATCATTTAAATAAGCTTTTCCAAACAACACATTTTCAATTAAGAACCAAAATATAATTATTTAGCACCAAAGCCATTTTTAATTGACTTTAGATAATCATTTTAATTATCCTTTCCATTATTTGGTTTAATTTTGCATATAATAAATTATTATTCACATTATAATTCATTATTTGCAGGTAATCACAAAACCAGGGTTGTTACAGACTTCCCCCTTAAGAAAATTGCGTCCCTGCAATTTCTATAATGGAAGTTATCTATAACCCTTTATTTCATCACAACAAAGATTCAAATCAAAAGATAGATCAAGAATGCTCACACTCAACCAAAAGAGGGAAAACCGAGATAAGATCGCTCGATGAATTCTTTGTTTTTTCAAGTACAATCCTTCGGATAAGCGGACCATTGAATTTTCACAAGCGGAACCCCTTTGTTTTGAAGGCGCTTAACCTCCGAATCAAACACAAGAATGAAATTCGGCACAATACACAAGTCGGTGAGAACTCATGATCATGCAACACAAGAGAATTAACAACTGAGATTAAATCTCAAAGATACATACAAAATTGGGATACATGAAACATGACATGAATACCCAAAACTGAACAGAAACGATGCCCGATAGCAATCGAACCAATGCGTTCAGTTATAGTAGATGGTCCTATATAACTAGGAGCCAACTTTCCGATTTTACCGAAACGCACTTAACTCCTTTAAAGCAGTAACATAAGTAAAGGACAATCATCAAAAGAGGATTCAACAAAAGATGGGTGGTATTTCCAACTACCTCCAATTCATATGACTGCATAAATGCAAATCACCCAAAGAATTTTTTTTATAAGAGTTTTCACTCAAATCCATTTTCTTTTGTTACACAAACCTCAAATTTCAACATTTGAAATTTTTTAAAGTTACTTACTTAAATTTCCAATTCAGCCATCTTTATTTTGATTTAAAGTAAATCGAATTAGAGTTCTGCCATGCTCTAATTCTAAAATAAATGAACTACGATTTTGTAATATATTTTTCCACCAAATTTACCAAATATTAAACCATTTCACTTTATGATTTAAAAGCATACTTATTAGACTCTTCATCGATGGCTACTAAACTTTTCTAAATAACTTTCTCAAAAAAATTCTAAGTGTTTAACTTTTTCGAAAAATTCGGCGGAGTCTCCTTTGCACGGAGAGCCATTTACAATTTCACAAATATGAATTATAGTTATACATCGACCAAAAGGTCGGAACACAATATATAAATGTATGTGTATGTGTGTGTGTGTGTGTGTGTGTGTGTGTGTGTGTGTATATATATATATATATAATTCTAACCCTTAAAACACTTTGCAATTCATACCTTTCATTTTAGCGTTTAAAAAGCGAGCTTGCTTACTTTTTATACTTACTATTGCTCTAATTAATCATTCAATTATTCTCTTGCACCTGCACTTAACTTAAATGAAACACATTAGCATGCCTTTATAAACATATGAAACACTACATCCAAAGTTTAAAGAAGACAACAACTCAAAACTTCATATTTTTCAAACTCAAACCTGCTGCAAAGACTCAGACTTTTGACACAGTAAAGTTCAAAATGTGAGAATACTCTTAAAATAAAAGTAGTTCCACTCAGTCTAAATTTCCAGCGATATAAAGATCGTCAAAATCTGAGTCACGGTTTGAAAGTTATGCTTAGTTTACTTTCAGCCTTAATCTCAGAATTTATAAAATAGGACAGAGATGTCCGTCTGTTTTCAAACTCATTTTTACATAACCAAACTGGAAAAAAATTTCGAAAATGATACAAAGAATATTTCTAGCTTGCTGAAAGAACTTTATTTTGCAAAAAGAATGAACTCATTTGGATTTGTAAATCATAAGTTATTGCTGTTTTAGTACAACTCAATTTTCAATTTTCAGCACTTAGAGAATTTTAAAGTCAAAACTCCCAAACCATTTTTAAATCTAAGTTACACTATTTCAAGATAAAAATCTTTATACTAGTTTATTTATTACATGATCCACTTCTTTGGAAAGCTAAGACGTTCCAAATTAAAAAAAATACGAGTGAAAATACACTTTGAGAATTATGATATAATTCCAAAGATAACATTGCATGATTATTTGTGAATTAGCACGATCGGATTATGGTTATACCATGACATAAATAGTACTAAATCGTTTAATTCTCTTTATCATATTTTCAAATAGTATAGAAGTAGTTAAAATAAATAAAATTAATTATAAAAGATTTTACTTCAGAAAATGGGGTTATAAAACAAATTTTAGAAATTTGTCTAAAAGATTTTGAGAGAAAAACACATCATTAAAAAGGATTTTAATAATTTTTAAAAGCCTTAAAAATAAATAATAATTGTTTAAAATCCTATAAAAATGTATAAAAACATTTATTACTCCAACCATGATGCTAGGAGATTTTCTGGAATTTATTCGGATTTTTAAAACTCAAGAAAACATCAATTTGCAATTTAATCGGCTTAAACCGATATTCAATTTTAAATCGAATTCAAATTAATTTAAATTCAAATCTCATCCTAACTTGATTAGTTCATTACTGGACAAAATGATTAAATATTAACATCAAATTTTATTAAAAAAAATTCGCAAAAGAATGCATATGAAATTGTCGAAATCGAACAAATATATAAATATTATGGCTGTCAATGACAGGCCAGCAGTAAAAACATCAATTTTCTATCATGTAAACAACAAAATCGTACAAAATTTAAAACATAAAAGTTGTAGCATATTTCCTAAGGATTCCAGAACATCTTGAATTTCAAGATTCCAATCAGTAACGTGAAAGTTATGATCGAAATACTACCTAAAATGTAACGACCCGTCAAATTAATAATATTTAATAAGTTAAATTAATATAATTTCTAATTTGTTTAAGAATAAATGTAGAGATTTGGTATAGTAGTTGCAATTCAGTGTAACTATAAAATTTTATGACAATAGATGGGATAATGTAAATTGTCACAACTTGATTTAAAGTTAATTATAAGAAACAACTAAATGTTGAAATTGTGAATGTTAGTATAAATATTAACTTGAATGGCGTTCATTAATACAAAGATGTAATTAGTGTAGATAGTAATAATTTAATGTCTGTAGTGAGAAGGGAAAAATCTAATAGAAACATAAAAATTTATTATATGTAAACAAAAGTATAGTTTGAACAAATTTATGGAAATTGATAGAAACAGTGTTTGTAATCAGTTTGGTTATTGATAATTGAAAGATAGAAATGTGTAAATACGTAAATGAATTTATAACGGGAAGAAATGGTAAGAATGAAAATATATATTAATAAGCATCTGGTTCAATTAAGGGAATTAAATTTTAATAAATGGTCATTTAATAAATTCAACGTTTTGTGAGGAATCATAATAGTTGTGTAAAATATGTACAAACTTCGATTTGGAATTTATTGGATTTATAACGGTTTTGTTATTAAGTGTATGAGTTTAAAAGTTATTCTTTTTGGAAGGTAATAGAAGAATGCATAAAAATAAACAGGGCTTAATAAAATTGATACCTAATGAATTGAATAAATTGTCCATTTATGTAGATATGTATAGTGAAATAAATGGCCTAAGCAAATTAAAAGGGGTAATTTTTGAGATTTGTACTATGAAAATAAATAGTAATATTTATTTGCAAGTAATAAAAGCCTATTTAGGTGACTAGAATTTAGATTTAACGGCTATTGTATGTTACCTATTCTTGTTTCTTATTTATTTAAAACTTTGGAAATTATTCAATTTATCCGCCAATTTACTGCAGTTAAAGTGAGATGGATTGGTGATTGATTAATATAAATATAAATAAGATGCATGACAAAGGAAATCTTATTTATAATAATTTATGTAGAATAAAATAAAGAAATCAGTAAATGATAGGGGGAAAATGGGGATGAAATGAGATCTTAAGTGATAGTAACTCTGTTAGGCAAGTGATAACAGAAATTTTGTGTATAACCAAATAAAAATCAAAATTTATTTGGAAACCAATTGCAATCAATTGAATTTATTGCAAATTTAATGGATTTAATATTTAATAGTTTATGTAATTATTATTTGGAAGAAATGGGAGTTATTTGTAAAAAGTATGAACCAAATGATAATTTTTTTTTTATAGAATAATGAAATAAAATAGATATAAAGGTTTCAGTTATACATTGAAATTCATATTCACCATAAAATGTTAATTGAAACCAAAGAAGTTAATATAGGAGTCAAGACCATTCATTAATTTGGATTTATTGCAATAGTTAATACCATAGAATAAAGTTAAAGCTAATTCAAATTTTTATTTGACCATTGTTGATATAACTTTAGAAAACAAGATTTTAGGATTAATTTGAGCATTTGATTCAACAAATGGTATTTGCTACATATAAAATGGATTCTAACGTAAATTTTTACGTTATTGAACTTAGATTGGAATTAGAATAGTTAAGAAAAATAAGGGAATGATATTTGCAATCATTGAAATAGATATTAATCTAGGATTGCCTTAAATAAATTAAGGCAAATAAATGGGAATAAAAAAGTTTATTGATAATTTGAAATTTTATTTATGGTAAAAAGGTTAATTTCAATCAAATGAGTTGAAATGGAATTCAAGTCATTTATTTAATTTGACTTAAAATGAGGGTATAAGAAAATAAGTTTTAATAGGTGGGTTTTGAAGGTAAAATTTATAATTCCCAAATAAAATAAAAAAATGTAGAAATTAACGCTGCAAATGAATATACTTATAAATTTTATTTCAAATCCAAGCTTGTTAAATCAATTGGAATTGATTGAATTATCTAAGTAATGAATTTGGACAATAATAGAAGTTGAAAAATAAAATGGGATTTTATGATTTATTAAATTGATTAAATAAATATTAAAAATAGACATTTTTGTCACGGACTCGGATTTCGACGAAACTAGTTTCATCGGATCCGTATCGGTGAATTATTATAGGGTTTCAAATTTCGTATCGATCGGACTTGTCGTTTGATCGTACGAACGCGAAACGCCTTGAAATCGATTTAATTAAAATCAATTTGAAATCAATTTGGAAATTTGTTTTCAGCATAACTTTTCCATACGATCGAATTTGGACGTGAAACTTTTTCCATCGCGTTCAGAATATTTGAAAACACCTATTTCGATATATGGGTTTACCCAATTTCGCTCCGGAGTCGAAACGGGCTTTTCGGGCCATATATCGTGTAGCGCGTACATCTATCATATCCGTTCCAGCCTATTTCAACTTTGTCTATAAATATATCGCTATAAACCCTAATTCCCCTCATTTTTAATTTGGCTGTACGTATATCTCAGCTCTTACTCCTCCTCAATGGCAGACAATAATTTTAGATCCAATTACAATCGAATCAAAAGTCAAAAGTAAAAAAAAAAAAAAAAAAAAAAAATTCAGAAAATTCTACAAAAAATATATGTTGTAGATTTCATCAACACGAATCCACGGGTGGTGTTTGTTTCCGCTATTGGCATTCATTCCAGCCAGAAAAATTCGGTCAAAGGTCAAATTTCGAAACCCATTATGGTCGATTTGGGGCTTTTCGATTTAGGCTTCAATTTGCGAAATTGAAACATGGGTTTTGGAGAGGGAGGCGCGTGGAGTTGGATGGTGGTGGTTGCTAGGTCTAGATTGAAGCGTGGCGACAGGGATTTGCGAAATAGGGTTCGGCTAACCCTAAATTGATGGCGGCGGCGGCCGGCACCAGGGAGTCGCGCGTCAGGGAGGAGCGTAGGGGGAAGCTCGGCGAACGTGGTGATGGGGTCGGCGTGGTTCAGGCGGTCTTCGGTGAAGTGGAAGCGCCGGTCAAAGGCGGTCAAGGGGATAGCGTGTCTCGGTAGGTTGGGTTGCGTTTTCTGGGGAGAGGAAGGACGTGATGACGTGGAAGCTTATGAGAGGGTAAGGTTTGTTTTTTTTGTTTTAATTTTTATTTTGATTTTCAAGCACGTAAATTCGAATAACTTTTACGTACGACATCCAATTCACACGAAATTTCTTTTGTTAGGATCGTAATTTAATTCCGGACTCGATGACGCTGGTTTGGACGAATTCTGAGACGGGCGAAATTTTGGGTTTAAATCGGGTTTGAATTCGATTTAAATTCAAAAGGTGAGTGTTTTGACCCACTCACAACTACTAGAAGCTTTTATGTTTGTTAAATAAATTTTAGAAATGAATAGAAATTTATTTATGGGTATTTGGCATGTTTATTTCATTCATATCTGTTGAATTGCCTTTTTATTGAATTTAACTGTTAATTTAATTGATTTATTGCGTGTTAATTAGCTGTTAGAAATTTTTGTTGCATATGAATTGCTCGTTAACAGTTGTATTAATTATTACTGAATAAACTGTTAGATTAATAGTTGATAGATTTAATTTGAATAAACTGCCAGTTATCCCCTGTTATATATGATCATATATATATATATATTGTTATTGATTGATATTGGTTGATGGTTGCGATTTGATGATGGATGTTGTTGATGGATGGATGTTTATTTCATATCATTAAATTTAAAATTATCAAGCATATTTCATTTTCCGGGATTGTGGTTTGAAATGATATATAACCGAAAATTTTTATTTTTAAATTGCGGATTGAAATGATAAATATCCGTATCACTTGTCCATAGGATAGAGAACTATATACAGGCACCGCGGTCTATATATAACTATTTTTAATGTGATTTCTATGGTTTGGATGGAATACGGTTTATAAAAATCTTAAATTTTCATACTGAATAAATGTTTTCTTCCATAATTATTTACATATGAAGTTGAAAATTTGAAATAAAAAGGTGTATAAATCTCTTTATTAAGATGGAAGAAATGTAGAAAATGGAGTTTGGTAAATTTATATCCTATGTTTAAATGTAAAGTTGGAAAATTTAAGATATGATATTTGTAATTGGATTTTTCCAAAATAAATAGAAATGGATATTCTAGTATAATTTGAAGTAGAAAAATTCTATATATACATATATATATATTTTACTAGAAATTGAAGTCTTATTAATTATGGATTTTATGTGAATGACCAAGATAAATTAATAGAATAGTGATTTTGAAAGGATATAAAAAAAAAAAATCCAACTTTAGTTGAAATATTAATGCTCAAAAATGGATATAAATATATATAAAAATTTAAATGGTTTTGGGACTTGAAGAAACATTTGGATTTTGGTTTAACTTTAAAAGAAGAAATATTTGGAAAGCCATGTAATTTATTTCTTTATAAAGCAACAGTAAAGTTAAACTTTTTAATTCGCATACCGTTGAATATCCAAACCATTTAGTTTTGAAAATAATGGTTTTAAAATACTATGGATTTTCGAAGAATTATGTTGGAAGTTACAAACAAAATATTGGTTACATGGGATATTAAATAATAAAAAGTGACATAATTTTTGGAAAGGAAAATTTTATTTGGGAAACGATATCATTGATTTGGGCTTTTATAAAATAACATGAAGATAAATTATTTGTGTTTTTAAAGAAGAAATGATATCGTAATATTATGGTTTGAAATGGATTATATTTTGGTTTTAAAGTATAAACTATTTTAAATAACCGCGGTGTTATAATAACGATGGGTTAGCAAAGCGACCGGGATCGGATATGGACATACTCTCTGTCGATACCGAAAACCACTTTGACTAACCGTGTACGCGGTGGAGATTCCAGAATGAAGTAGGTGTGGCGACGGTTCCTGTAAGGTAAATACGTGGACCCGACTCCCGTGAGTTGGCATAAGGTGGCTAAAACAGGAGCGATTCTCAGGCCAATGAGGTCATTCCTCTGATCGGACGCTCCTCTTCGATATTATACTTTGACTTGGATTGATTCAGTGGCCACTTCTATATTTTGATTTTTGGGGAGTTAGTCCGAGGTGGGCGGTAACTGCGGCTACGCGTTTCCACCAGCCTGGATAGCAATTGGTATATCTACCCTGGCATTGCCTAGTTGTGCCGTGTCACCTACCATATCGCGCCTTGTACGAGTTTGGTTTTCTCCCGTAGCCCGTGTGGTATCCTCTAGTTGCTTCCCGAGTAGGAGGAGCTATGGTATTGGATGGACTACTGGGACTATTACGTGTTAAGGTGGAAAATGTAAAGCCTTAACGCTATTTAAAAGTATGTTTATTTTACTATAGACACTATTATAATAGCGCAATATACTACATAGTAAATAGTTTAACGGATCCTTAGGAGATGTAAATCCCGAACATCTCTTGAGTTACTGTACTCATATTTATTTCTGTTTATTTAACTCACATAAGATTTTCTAGTCTGACTCGGGTGTTTTTGTCTTTTCAAATTCGCTCGGGTCAGTCCGAGCGTTTCAGGATAGCAGATTTTAGCTTTGGAGGACGAAGACGAAGAATCAGTATTATTTATATATAGTATTACACCACACTCCTTCTATTCCGCTGCATTGTTGTATTGGTATGTGTAACTCTGATATTCATTGTATAAGTAAAATAACTGTTTTGTAACCGTTTATGAACTGTATATTTATTATTATATTTTATCCTTCCGCTGTGAGATTCTGTTTTGTTTTATTTCTTCTCTGTTTTTCTTATTTACCCCATAACAATCCGCCCTTGCGTATGCTTTGAATTGGCGCGTGTGTCGGTTTAAAGTGTGTGAAAAGGCGGGATGTTACAGTTGGTATCAGAGCTTTGGTTTAGCGATAAACCTTGGCTTTGTGGGGTTTGACTCTTTGTTAATAGGGTAGAAATATCCTATGGGAGTCGCTGAGTGTATATATATGAGAGAGCGTATTTGTTAGTGTTAATAAAAGATTTTGATATTGTGTTAATCTGTTCCGCTTTGTATTTATGAATTCTGGTTGATGCATGGGACGCTATGCCATCAATAGGGATTTCTAAACACTTAATAGGACAGACCGACATAATATCCGTTTTTAATATAGGTAAATGAAATAATTTTGCCTATTATATTTTCTATATATAAAAATAGTTTTATAAAGATATATATATATTTGGTTGCTATAGATTGGGTGTTAGAAAAAAATGATTCGGTTTATAAGTATTTTCTTATAAAAAATATTTCATATAATTTGGAAGAATTATTTTAAAGAAGATTTTGGAAAAAGAATTAAATTCTGTACTTTCCTCTCTGTCGCTGGAAAATAAATTCGGTGATGACGGCCGCATCATCGACTTTCATTTTCGAGTTTCGAAGGGAAAAGGCCACTGTAGTAAATTCTACTACAGATTTGTTTTGAATTTATTTGAAATTTTTAATTATTTAAAGATAATTAGAGATATAAAAGTTGCAAGAAATTAATTATCTATTATTTTGAAATAAATTGAAATTTAACCCGGTATTTCATTCTAAAAATTTTTTTTTTTCCGTTAATTAATTGTTTAAAGGTTGTTAGTGAAATAAAAGTTAAGTAATAAACGAATTGAAACCTCTAATTGAAATAAGAGAATAACTGCAAAGCTATAAAGAGGAATTTGCAAACATATGAGACAAAGGGTAATATGAATAAACATTAAATTTAATTAAAAGAATGAAGATTAAACTTGTATAAGTTCAATTGCAATTTTCTTAACATAAATAACTTACCAAATATAAAAGTTGAAGTGTTAAATGAGAAACTGGAATTGAATATTTTACAAGTAGGAATTTAGGAAAAATGAAGTATTCAATAAATCACTGTTATAACAAGAATTTATTGGTATAAACTTAAGTGATAATTGAAATTTTACCCAAATTAAAGGTGAGTATTATTAATAGGTGATTTTAACTTAAGTAAATAAAATGAAATTCTTTAATAAATAAAGATTGATGTGTAGGGTTATAAACTTAAGTATGTTTTAAAATGCTACTAGTAATATAATAAAAAGTAGGTAATATAAATAAATGTCTGTAAAACATAGATAATGAATTAATAAGATCCTTTATTTATAAAAATGGAGGTTTTAAGGTTAATAATTTAAGTGTAAGTAGAGGGTTACTGTAATTAAATATAATAAAACGTAAACATTAAATAAAGAAATGAAATTAAGGGTAAGTTGAAATTGTTATTTATAAAACGAATATATATTTATTGAATCATTAATAAATAAAAAGGAATTGAGAAGAAACTTGTAAATTTTCACTTGCATTCTTAAACATACATAACTTACCATATAATACAAGTTGCAATGTTAGTAAAAAAAAAATGTAAAGGAGAAATCTTACAAGTGAAGAGTAAGGAAATGAAGATATTCAAAAATATTTGTTGTTATTAATGAGAATTTATTTTATAGACTTAAGTAATAAAAAGGAAATACAAATATAATAAATTGTGAGATAATTGGAAAGTAAAACTTGTAAGAAATAAAGAAATTCCTCCATAAATGAAGGAAAGAAAATCAAACCACTAAATTATGAAATAAATGTAAAATAAGCTATTTTGGTGTTGATTTGAATTGTTTGGTTGATGTATGGTTGTTGGGTAAGGAATTTTGGAGTTGTTGGAGGAACAATAATCTATCTCTATTCCATCTAAGACTGTTGAGTAACGGATGCACTTGATAGTTATTTCTCACTCCGTAAAATTTCAGAATTTGAACCCGAACAACTAATGGTTGTTGATTGAATGATTGTTGTTTGTGGTGTGTGCTGTTTGTTAAAATGTATGGTTGTTGCATTTGATTGGATATAAATGATTGAATCTACCCAAACATTTCACTGTAAAATAAATATTTAACTTTTAGATTATATAAGTGAATACAGGGGTTGGAAGCAACTGCTACTGCTTTTGGTTCCAAAATAATAAGCGTTTTGCCTGACGGATAGGTACGTTTTCGGATTACGATTAAAGCGCTATTTATATATTTTCCCGTGTGGGATATTTATTTTGGATATATATGTAATATATTTGTATATTTGGATATTATATTTTCTCCAGAGTCCCTCCGTACAAAGGAGACTCTGCCAAAAATTTTCGTAAATTTTGGACTTAGAATTTTGTTAAATTTTTTCTTTCCAACTTTAATAATTCAAGTATTAAAGGATATGATTGGTTATAAAACAAGTATATTTCATTAAAGGAAATTTATCCAGTAAAATATAAGTTAATATTGGAAATAAGAGATACTGTTTTATTCTTTCTTCTCCCTTCTTTTTTCCTTTTCGGGGACGAAAAGTTTTGAGTGGGGGAGATTGTAACGACCCGTCAAATTAATAATATTTAATAAGTTAAATTAATATAATTTCTAATTTGTTTAAGAATAAATGTAGAGATTTGGTATAGTAGTTGCAATTCAGTGTAACTATAAAATTTTATGACAATAGATGGGATAATGTAAATTGTCACAACTTGATTTAAAGTTAATTATAAGAAACAACTAAATGTTGAAATTGTGAATGTTAGTATAAATATTAACTTGAATGGCGTTCATTAATACAAAGATGTAATTAGTGTAGATAGTAATAATTTAATGTCTGTAGTGAGAAGGGAAAAATCTAATAGAAACATAAAAATTTATTATATGTAAACAAAAGTATAGTTTGAACAAATTTATGGAAATTGATAGAAACAGTGTTTGTAATCAGTTTGGTTATTGATAATTGAAAGATAGAAATGTGTAAATACGTAAATGAATTTATAACGGGAAGAAATGGTAAGAATGAAAATATATATTAATAAGCATCTGGTTCAATTAAGGGAATTAAATTTTAATAAATGGTCATTTAATAAATTCAACGTTTTGTGAGGAATCATAATAGTTGTGTAAAATATGTACAAACTTCGATTTGGAATTTATTGGATTTATAACGGTTTTGTTATTAAGTGTATGAGTTTAAAAGTTATTCTTTTTGGAAGGTAATAGAAGAATGCATAAAAATAAACAGGGCTTAATAAAATTGATACCTAATGAATTGAATAAATTGTCCATTTATGTAGATATGTATAGTGAAATAAATGGCCTAAGCAAATTAAAAGGGGTAATTTTTGAGATTTGTACTATGAAAATAAATAGTAATATTTATTTGCAAGTAATAAAAGCCTATTTAGGTGACTAGAATTTAGATTTAACGGCTATTGTATGTTACCTATTCTTGTTTCTTATTTATTTAAAACTTTGGAAATTATTCAATTTATCCTCCAATTTACTGCAGTTAAAGTGAGATGGATTGGTGATTGATTAATATAAATATAAATAAGATGCATGACAAAGGAAATCTTATTTATAATAATTTATGTAGAATAAAATAAAGAAATCAGTAAATGATAGGGGGAAAATGGGGATGAAATGAGATCTTAAGTGATAGTAACTCTGTTAGGCAAGTGATAACAGAAATTTTGTGTATAACCAAATAAAAATCAAAATTTATTTGGAAACCAATTGCAATCAATTGAATTTATTGCAAATTTAATGGATTTAATATTTAATAGTTTATGTAATTATTATTTGGAAGAAATGGGAGTTATTTGTAAAAAGTATGAACCAAATGATAATTTTTTTTTTATAGAATAATGAAATAAAATAGATATAAAGGTTTCAGTTATACATTGAAATTCATATTCACCATAAAATGTTAATTGAAACCAAAGAAGTTAATATAGGAGTCAAGACCATTCATTAATTTGGATTTATTGCAATAGTTAATACCATAGAATAAAGTTAAAGCTAATTCAAATTTTTATTTGACCATTGTTGATATAACTTTAGAAAACAAGATTTTAGGATTAATTTGAGCATTTGATTCAACAAATGGTATTTGCTACATATAAAATGGATTCTAACGTAAATTTTTACGTTATTGAACTTAGATTGGAATTAGAATAGTTAAGAAAAATAAGGGAATGATATTTGCAATCATTGAAATAGATATTAATCTAGGATTGCCTTAAATAAATTAAGGCAAATAAATGGGAATAAAAAAGTTTATTGATAATTTGAAATTTTATTTATGGTAAAAAGGTTAATTTCAATCAAATGAGTTGAAATGGAATTCAAGTCATTTATTTAATTTGACTTAAAATGAGGGTATAAGAAAATAAGTTTTAATAGGTGGGTTTTGAAGGTAAAATTTATAATTCCCAAATAAAATAAAAAAATGTAGAAATTAACGCTGCAAATGAATATACTTATAAATTTTATTTCAAATCCAAGCTTGTTAAATCAATTGGAATTGATTGAATTATCTAAGTAATGAATTTGGACAATAATAGAAGTTGAAAAATAAAATGGGATTTTATGATTTATTAAATTGATTAAATAAATATTAAAAATAGACATTTTTGTCACGGACTCGGATTTCGACGAAACTAGTTTCATCGGATCCGTATCGGTGAATTATTATAGGGTTTCAAATTTCGTATCGATCGGACTTGTCGTTTGATCGTACGAACGCGAAACGCCTTGAAATCGATTTAATTAAAATCAATTTGAAATCAATTTGGAAATTTGTTTTCAGCATAACTTTTCCATACGATCGAATTTGGACGTGAAACTTTTTCCATCGCGTTCAGAATATTTGAAAACACCTATTTCGATATATGGGTTTACCCAATTTCGCTCCGGAGTCGAAACGGGCTTTTCGGGCCATATATCGTGTAGCGCGTACATCTATCATATCCGTTCCAGCCTATTTCAACTTTGTCTATAAATATATCGCTATAAACCCTAATTCCCCTCATTTTTAATTTGGCTGTACGTATATCTCAGCTCTTACTCCTCCTCAATGGCAGACAATAATTTTAGATCCAATTACAATCGAATCAAAAGTCAAAAGTAGTAAAAAAAAAAAAAAAAAAAATTCAGAAAATTCTACAAAAAATATATGTTGTAGATTTCATCAACACGAATCCACGGGTGGTGTTTGTTTCCGCTATTGGCATTCATTCCAGCCAGAAAAATTCGGTCAAAGGTCAAATTTCGAAACCCATTATGGTCGATTTGGGGCTTTTCGATTTAGGCTTCAATTTGCGAAATTGAAACATGGGTTTTGGAGAGGGAGGCGCGTGGAGTTGGATGGTGGTGGTTGCTAGGTCTAGATTGAAGCGTGGCGACAGGGATTTGCGAAATAGGGTTCGGCTAACCCTAAATTGATGGCGGCGGCGGCCGGCACCAGGGAGTCGCGCGTCAGGGAGGAGCGTAGGGGGAAGCTCGGCGAACGTGGTGATGGGGTCGGCGTGGTTCAGGCGGTCTTCGGTGAAGTGGAAGCGCCGGTCAAAGGCGGTCAAGGGGATAGCGTGTCTCGGTAGGTTGGGTTGCGTTTTCTGGGGAGAGGAAGGACGTGATGACGTGGAAGCTTATGAGAGGGTAAGGTTTGTTTTTTTTGTTTTAATTTTTATTTTGATTTTCAAGCACGTAAATTCGAATAACTTTTACGTACGACATCCAATTCACACGAAATTTCTTTTGTTAGGATCGTAATTTAATTCCGGACTCGATGACGCTGGTTTGGACGAATTCTGAGACGGGCGAAATTTTGGGTTTAAATCGGGTTTGAATTCGATTTAAATTCAAAAGGTGAGTGTTTTGACCCACTCACAACTACTAGAAGCTTTTATGTTTGTTAAATAAATTTTAGAAATGAATAGAAATTTATTTATGGGTATTTGGCATGTTTATTTCATTCATATCTGTTGAATTGCCTTTTTATTGAATTTAACTGTTAATTTAATTGATTTATTGCGTGTTAATTAGCTGTTAGAAATTTTTGTTGCATATGAATTGCTCGTTAACAGTTGTATTAATTATTACTGAATAAACTGTTAGATTAATAGTTGATAGATTTAATTTGAATAAACTGCCAGTTATCCCCTGTTATATATGATCATATATATATATATTGTTATTGATTGATATTGGTTGATGGTTGCGATTTGATGATGGATGTTGTTGATGGATGGATGTTTATTTCATATCATTAAATTTAAAATTATCATGCATATTTCATTTTCCGGGATTGTGGTTTGAAATGATATATAACCGAAAATTTTTATTTTTAAATTGCGGATTGAAATGATAAATATCCGTATCACTTGTCCATAGGATAGAGAACTATATACAGGCACCGCGGTCTATATATAACTATTTTTAATGTGATTTCTATGGTTTGGATGGAATACGGTTTATAAAAATCTTAAATTTTCATACTGAATAAATGTTTTCTTCCATAATTATTTACATATGAAGTTGAAAATTTGAAATAAAAAGGTGTATAAATCTCTTTATTAAGATGGAAGAAATGTAGAAAATGGAGTTTGGTAAATTTATATCCTATGTTTAAATGTAAAGTTGGAAAATTTAAGATATGATATTTGTAATTGGATTTTTCCAAAATAAATAGAAATGGATATTCTAGTATAATTTGAAGTAGAAAAATTCTATATATACATATATATATTTTACTAGAAATTGAAGTCTTATTAATTATGGATTTTATGTGAATGACCAAGATAAATTAATAGAATAGTGATTTTGAAAGGATATAAAAAAAAAAAATCCAACTTTAGTTGAAATATTAATGCTCAAAAATGGATATAAATATATATAAAAATTTAAATGGTTTTGGGACTTGAAGAAATATTTGGATTTTGGTTTAACTTTAAAAGAAGAAATATTTGGAAAGCCATGTAATTTATTTCTTTATAAAGCAACAGTAAAGTTAAACTTTTTAATTCGCATACCGTTGAATATCCAAACCATTTAGTTTTGAAAATAATGGTTTTAAAATACTATGGATTTTCGAAGAATTATGTTGGAAGTTACAAACAAAATATTGGTTACATGGGATATTAAATAATAAAAAGTGACATAATTTTTGGAAAGGAAAATTTTATTTGGGAAACGATATCATTGATTTGGGCTTTTATAAAATAACATGAAGATAAATTATTTGTGTTTTTAAAGAAGAAATGATATCGTAATATTATGGTTTGAAATGGATTATATTTTGGTTTTAAAGTATAAACTATTTTAAATAACCGCGGTGTTATAATAACGATGGGTTAGCAAAGCGACCGGGATCGGATATGGACATACTCTCTGTCGATACCGAAAACCACTTTGACTAACCGTGTACGCGGTGGAGATTCCAGAATGAAGTAGGTGTGGCGACGGTTCCTGTAAGGTAAATACGTGGACCCGACTCCCGTGAGTTGGCATAAGGTGGCTAAAACAGGAGCGATTCTCAGGCCAATGAGGTCATTCCTCTGATCGGACGCTCCTCTTCGATATTATACTTTGACTTGGATTGATTCAGTGGCCACTTCTATATTTTGATTTTTGGGGAGTTAGTCCGAGGTGGGCGGTAACTGCGGCTACGCGTTTCCACCAGCCTGGATAGCAATTGGTATATCTACCCTGGCATTGCCTAGTTGTGCCGTGTCACCTACCATATCGCGCCTTGTACGAGTTTGGTTTTCTCCCGTAGCCCGTGTGGTATCCTCTAGTTGCTTCCCGAGTAGGAGGAGCTATGGTATTGGATGGACTACTGGGACTATTACGTGTTAAGGTGGAAAATGTAAAGCCTTAACGCTATTTAAAAGTATGTTTATTTTACTATAGACACTATTATAATAGCGCAATATACTACATAGTAAATAGTTTAACGGATCCTTAGGAGATGTAAATCCCGAACATCTCTTGAGTTACTGTACTCATATTTATTTCTGTTTATTTAACTCACATAAGATTTTCTAGTCTGACTCGGGTGTTTTTGTCTTTTCAAATTCGCTCGGGTCAGTCCGAGCGTTTCAGGATAGCAGATTTTAGCTTTGGAGGACGAAGACGAAGAATCAGTATTATTTATATATAGTATTACACCACACTCCTTCTATTCCGCTGCATTGTTGTATTGGTATGTGTAACTCTGATATTCATTGTATAAGTAAAATAACTGTTTTGTAACCGTTTATGAACTGTATATTTATTATTATATTTTATCCTTCCGCTGTGAGATTCTGTTTTGTTTTATTTCTTCTCTGTTTTTCTTATTTACCCCATAACAATCCGCCCTTGCGTATGCTTTGAATTGGCGCGTGTGTCGGTTTAAAGTGTGTGAAAAGGCGGGATGTTACATAAAAACTTTTATGTGCGCTGGCTATCAATACAGGGCAGCGATGAAAAAGTCAATTTTTCACTATGTAGACTTCAAAATCATTCAAAACCGAAAACATAAAAGTTGTGGCATATTTCACAAGGATTCCAGGCATCTTGAATTTCAAGATTCCGATCAGTAACGTGAAAGTTATGATCGAAATACTACCTAAAAAAATTTATGTGCACTAGCCATCAGCACAGACCAGCAATGAAAAAGTCAATTTTTCACTATGTAGACTTCAAAATCATTCAAAACCGAAAACATAAGTGGATCATGTAATAAATAAAGGATCATCTTTTACTTATGATTTTAGAGGTTTTTAAACAATTATTCTTTATTTTTAAGGCTTTTAAAAATTATTAAAATCAAATTGTAACGCTCCACCCCGAGACCCACCTTAGTAAAGAGAATTAACGAGTAATTCCGTCTGCTAAAGTGGAGAATATGACTGGTTAAGGGAGACCATCTATAACTTTGCCTTAAACATCTACTGAATACGTCGATAAATGCACTATGATTTTTCTTTTCTATGTCAATGGATCGACATACACAGTAAATGCTTAATCCAAAACTATAGGTGGCTAACTGATCTATCAGAACAAAATACAATAACTAAATGTAAAGCACATCACAGAATAGTAATCAACATCACACACACACACACACACACACACACATTGGTACATGTTTAGTACAATACAATATGAATACAATAAAGGTGGTACTCGATCACACCATATACATTGAATCAGACACATCAGAGTATGCGGAAGAACGGAAATTGCTCAAGAGAAAGGAGAGCTGATACCCAGCATCAACTTCAAGCTAAGTCCAATAGATGATACCTGAAACAACTCGGTATGAACTTATGCATTTGCAGGACAACGACATAAAATTGAAATTTAGCATAGATAACTTCGAAATCAGGCAAAATGAATAAAACGAAAGTTGTAGCTTAGTTTCTAAGCTTTTCGGAATGAACAAGATCATCAAAATGGGTTAAGAAACAAAGTAGTTATGGTCAAATTAGTTTCAGCTTCAATGACAGAGCAAAAATTGGTTTTGCTTTCGGGTTTGCAGTAGAAAAATTAGATTTTGACATAGCTAACATCAAAATTACAGAAAATTCAAAGCATGAAAATTGTAGCACATGAATTAAGCTTTCTGGATCATCCAAAATTATCAAAATTGAATCAAAAACGAGAATGTTATGCCTAAATTTGTTTCAGCTTCAGTAATTCACTAATTACAACATTTTGGTCATATAAAGAGATAGCACCTATTTTCTCAAGTTAAAGCCAAGAAAAAATATATAAAAACAATTCTATGCAAATAAAATTATTTTCTCTACAAAATAAAATTTATTATTTTTATCAGTAAAACCTTACTTTTATTTAAATAACACAATTTTTCACATATACGTAAGACTTCATTTTTAACTCTAAAAATTTCACAAGAATTATTCTCTTATGTAATAAAATATAATAACTCATTTCAAACTTAATTTTATAACCAAAACACACTTTTAAACCAAATTCCATCTTTTTATTTATATAAACATTTTTTAATAATCAAATACTTCCTTTTAAAAAAATTGATATTAAATATAAAATTTATTTTGAGTGGTATATGCAGCCATTGAACCATAGTGATGGTTAATGAAGTGGCGAGGCAGTTGGTCAGCTCTGAAAACTGGGTTATAAAATAAATTTTAGAAATTAAAAGTATTTAAAATGAATAAAATTTTAGAGATAACTCATACATTCGAGTAGTATAAAAGTAACTAAAATAAATAAAATTAATTATAAAAGATTCTACTTGAGAAAACTGGGTTATAAAATAAATTTTAGAAATTTATCTAAAAGATTTTGAGAGAAAACACATCATTAAAAAAGATTTTAGTAATTTTTAAAAGCCTTAAAAATAAAGAATAATTGTTTAAAAACATCTAAAAATGTATAAAAACATTAATTACTCCAATCAAGATGTTCGAATATTTTCTGGAATTTATTCGGATTTTTAAATTCAAGAAAACATCAATTTGCAATTTAATCGGCTTAAACCGATATTCAAATTTAAATCGAATTCAAATTAATTTTAATTGAAATCTCATCCTAACTTGATTAGTCCATTGCAGGACAAAGATCAAATATTAGCATCAAATTCCATAAAATAATTTTTTTGCAAAAGGATGCATATGAAATTGTCGAAATCGGACAAATATGTAAATATTGTGGCTGTCAATGACAGACTAGCAGTAAAAACATCAATTTTTCACCATGTAAACAACACAATCGTACAAAATTTAAAACACAAAAGTTGTATTATATTTCCTAAGGATTCCAGAACATCTTGAATTTCAAGATTCCGATCAGTAGCATGAAAGATATGATGGAAATACTGCGTAAAAAAAATGTATGTGCACTGGTTATCAACACAGACCAGCGATAAAAAAGTTAGTTATTCACTATGTAGACCTCAAAATCATTCAAAATCAAAAACAGAAAAATTGTGGTATATTTCACAAGAATTTCAAAACATCTAAAATTTCTAAATTCCTATTTGATTATGATCAAATTACTAAAAAAACATCAAACTCAGCCTGAACTTATGCATTTGCAGGACAACGACAAACGATTGCAATTTTGGCATAGATAACTTCAAAATCAGGCAAAATGAATAAAATAAAAGTTGTAGCTTAATTTCAAAGCTTTTCGGAATGACTAAGATCATCAAAATCGGTTGAGAAACGAAGTAGTTATGGTCAAATTCGTTTCAGCTTCAATGATAGAGCAAATATTGGTTTTGCTCTCGGGTTTGCAGTAGAAAAAATTAGATTTTGACATAGCTATCGTCAAAATTACAGAAAACTCAAAACAGAAAAGTTGTAGCACATGAATTAATCTTTTTAGAATATCCAAAATTATCAAAATCGTTAAGAAATGCAAAAGTTATGGAAAAATTTATTTCAGCTTAAATCTCAAACAAATTTTTTCATATATTTTTCTTTTTCTTTTGCCAAGTTCTCACAATATTATCATTTAAGCTAGAAAATTTGTAAGCTTGTACTCACCTGATGTTTTATCAAAGTTTTTAGGTGCAAGCAATGATCTTTGGCAGAGAAATGGAGCTCTAGGCACCTGTATTTGCTGGAAGAAGAACATGCAACATGAAACAAAACATTACAGACAAATTTGTCTCTCAATTCAAGAAGTTTTAATGAAATAACTTAGTGTTGGATGGATATTACCTTCTCTATTCTTGTCTTAATGGATTAAATTCTTGAGTTAGCAGCAAGTTAGGTGAAATTTGATTTTAATTTTAGGAAGCCATTGATTTTTTTTTTATTATTTACTGTAAGTGTTGTTTTGAGAAGAATGAACAAAAAGAAAACTACATACGGTAAGTTTTCACAAGCCAGAAGCCTCTAGATCTAGGATAATGGATCCTCTTATTTATCCAATTAGGTCCAAATGTGAATATACTTAATGAAAATTGAGTTATGTACATGTTTTTCTCATTATACCACAAAATACACATATTTTTTCATTTTTAAGTCAAATAAAATGCATACATCTTATTGTATTGAATTAAAATAGTTATTGTAACAAAATAAATTTTATTTTAACAATAAAATAATAATATTATTATTATTATTATAAATAAAACCATATTTTTGACAATATTTTACAATATACACAATTTAGTGTAAAAACACCATTTTAAAAGCATAATTTGTTCAAAATATATTCTCTTGTCAAACAAATTGCAATAAATCATTCTAACACTTTTAAACCATCAAAATAATATTTTCAAACAATTTTCATATTTTATTTTAATAAAATTATTTTTTCTTCATAATTCTCTTTTTATATTCAATAAAAGGCTAATATTGGCAATAATTACCAATATTATCACACTAGCTCAAATAAAATACAGTAATTGATTATTTTCACTCTAAATATTCAAAATAGAGTTTTTAAAACTTTATTTCCATCAATTTGGATTTATTTCAACAATTAAATGTTGAAATACATCATTTGGTAAATTTATTAACTCAAATTTACCTAAATTCCGTTATTTTCATTTTATTTAAACCAAATACATATCCAGTCAATATTTAACCCCATATTCATTCACAAATAAAAAAAAATTCCAAATTTTATTTTTCTCATTTTATCCACGGAATTCACTGTTTATTCCACATGAACAATCTAAAATTTCCAATTATATTTTAATTTACAATATTAAATAATAACTTCCATTATAATTTAATATATACATGTAATCTCCAAATCAGGGTTGTTACAGACTCCCCCTTTAACAAAATTGCATCCTTGCAATTTCTAGAAAAAGAGTTTGTATTCAACACATTTATTTCATCATTCAAAGAAAGGATAGACAAGCATGAGATCAAAATTCCTCACTCTCTACTCAATATGCAAGAAGACCAAGATGAAATTGCTCAATAAACTTTATGATTACTTGAATATATAAGTCGAGATTAGAGGACTATGGAATATCTTCGAGCGACACTTCACGACTTCGAAGGCATCTCACTTTCGGAAAAAAACACAACGGCGTGCTACTAAAAAATCTATCGAAGGAGATTGATTTCACAAAAGTTTCTTGAAATAGAGTTGGGATTTTATCATCGCTTTATCCCAATTCTGACAACAAGCTGATGACTTCCCGTATATTACTATGGAAGCAGCCATAATATACTAAGATAACTATAATTGAGGTAAGAAAACCCAATGAGAGGTGGTTACTTCAAACACCACACAACTCAAACGACCACAAAATGCAAGTCGTTAGATCATTGTGCTAAGGCAAGACAATTACGACGAAAAAAATAGATATAAATTTTAATTTACAACCAAAATTTATTAGAGTTTGAAATTCATTATCTTAAAAACCATAATCTAAATTTTTGTTTATAATCAAACTTCTTAAAGTTACAAAATTCATTGCTTTTAAATTCCAAACCTCAATTTTCAACACTTGAAAATTTTCCAAACTCTTTCCTATAGTACTTAATAAGCATTATAAAGATTCAAATTCCTCTTGCTACAAATTAGATTTCTAAAAGAATTTTATAAATTCCTCCCAATATATTCTCAAAGAAAAATTTAAATCTCATCACTCTTTGTTTTCCAAACCACCAAAAGTTTTGAAAACAAGCTTCAAATTTATTACATATAATTTCGATATTATATTAAAATATCCAATAGACATTTTAAAATTTTTGAAACCCAAAACATAGATTATTTAGTAACCAACATTTGATGCCCAAATGATCCTATAACACAAAGGATTGGACTTAACCTCATATAAGCCAATCCAACTTAAATCAAATACATCTCAAGATAGCGAGTAATAATAAACAATTACTCACAAAAGCAACATCAAATAAAAATTTCAGAATGCTCACGACAAGCCAATCGTTGTGGATCCCCTTAATAGGATTCACAACTCTTAAAGAAATACAACCCGAATTCTCAAAGGAATCAATAAGCATCATCGATATAAACTCACTCGTATCGACAAAAATAAGAATTGAATAATCTTCAAATAAGATTATCCACATGATAAGATAACATCAAACTCAATTATGGAAAATTTGGAGTAGAATAAAATGATCCGCTTATGTTTTTGGTTTGTGAAAATTGAGATGTATTTATATATTTATATCGATGAGATGAGGTGTAAATGATTATGAAGAATCTTTGATGATGAGTTTTAATGATGGATTTGAGATGTATCTATATTCATACCGATGAGATGAGGTATGAATAAGTATAATGCTTCTTTTATGTTTGGGTTTTTTTATTTCCTTGAATGATCCTTGGGATGTGCCAATGAGATAAAGCACATCCATATGCGTTTTATTCTATGTACGAAGGATACGTACCTTTGATGTATTGTTATATTGACAACCACTTCTAAGAAGATAGCTAAATCATTTGAAGTCATTATCCATATTCCTTTATATTGCCGATGATATGAGGCGAAAGCGATGTTCATTGAGTCTTATCTTTAAACCTTTGCTCGCCGATGTTCCATTTGCTTAAGTGTTAGTTATGCCACTTAAGTATGACTTTATCATCATTATCTCTTCTATTTTCCAAGAACAGATGTTGTCCTTTCTTATGATGTTAAAACCCTATTTAGGGGATGGCATCCTTTAAGAAAAAAGATACCATAGCTTTCAGCTACTTGTGCTTATCGATTATTCTATTTAACTGATGATTTTAGCTAGCCTGGCCCGTGTGTTTTCACTTGGGTCAGACCGAGTTATTCAGACATCGTCTATTGGACTTAGCTTGAAGTTGATACCATGCTGTAACGCCCTACCTCGAGACCCATACCACACATTCGCACTTAGTGGTTTACTAGTCGTTCGTCGATGCCAGACTAGAAACATCATAAAACTCAAAAAATTATATCTCGCCTAGTCCCATTGGCGAGTGATAAAGAGACACCATACTTGTCTCTTCTCATCGACAAGTATTAAATGGCATCGTAACTTGTCTCGTCTCATCGACAAGTGAAAACATCATAATGGTTCCTCATAAACTATAAATCTCAAAATATGAAATCATAAACTCAAGACTTGCCTTATATCATTGGCAAGTAAATAAAACATCGTGATGGGTCTCATCGACCATACTCCTATATAAGAGATCTCAAACCATAATATTTTTCAAATATTGGCCATCTTAAATAATTCCAATACATAGGAATTATAAAAATCAAAATATGCCATAAAATGGCAAAACATCTCAGAATCAATAATCTCAAATAGCTTCGATCGTACAGGTCCGGAATTAACCGAAATAGTAAACATACATGTCCCATACCACGTGTTTTACTAAATCCTTCAATTCTCTTTCTCCGAATAGTGTAAAAGTGTATGTTTTATATCTAAAATAGTATACTAGAGAAAACAAGCTTTTAAAATATTTTCCCGAAAAGATTAATAAAACCAATATTTGAAATTCCTTTATTATAGGGAATTAATAGGTTTTTTTTATTAGAAAAATAATTTTAAAATACTATATAATAATAATTTGAAATGTCCATTTATTTCAAAAATCACTTCAAAAATGGTTTAGTGAAAACCGTACTCGAAAACAATGAAAAACAAGAAAGATAACTCAAGACCGATAACTTAAGCTCAATATGAATTTAATTCAAATTTAACCCAAAATCAAATCAAATTCTATTTAAATTTGAATTTCAAATTCTTCAAATATAGATAGCCTATTGATAGGCATCAAAGCTCTTAAAAATTTCAAAAACAACATCAAAACCAAAAGAGAATAAGAGTACAAACGGGGTAATACAATTCTGAGGTCAATGTTTGTTGTTGTTGTCATCTTGTTCTCAAGACAGCAACTTATAACCATAATTTCGACCAAGAAAACTTCAAAATTCTAGAAAACACAATGAACAAAACTTGTAGAACATGAATTTACTTTGTATTATTTCAAATTACCTCAAGACCCACCTTAGTAAAGAGAATTAACAAGTAATTCCGTCTAGTAAAGCGGAGAATAGGGCTGGTTAAGGGCGACCATCTATAACTTTGTCTTAAACATCTACTGAATATATCGATAAGTGCAATATGATTTTCCTTTTTTTCACTCAATGGATCGACATACCCAGTAAATGCTTAATCCAAAACTATAAGCGGCTAACGGATCTATCAGAACAAAATACAATAACTAAATGTAAAGCACATCACAGAACAGTAATCAACATCATATATATACATATACAGTGATACATGTTTAGTACAATACAATATGAATACAATAAAGATGGTACTCGACCACATCATATACATTGAATCAAATATAAATACATCAGAGTACGTGGGAGAACAGAAATTACTCAAGAGAAACGAGAGCTGATATCTAGCATCAACTTCAAGCTAAGTCCAATAGATGTTGCCTGAAACAACTCTGTCTGACCCGAGTATAAATACACGGGTCAGTCTAGCTATACAAATCAGTCAATATCGGTAATGTGAAGCAGAATAGACATGAAGATACTTCTTCTCGAAAGAGAAGAATGAATCGATAAACTCATAAGCTCACTTAAGTAACAAATGCTACTTAAGTGAAAAAATACCTCAAAGGAGGTCACTCAAACTCAATACTCAAATCAAACGCAAGTGCCTCATATCATCGGCGACATCCCAAAATGTCTACATGGTTTTCATGAACCATATCTCCTAAAAAGGAGAAACATCAATACAAACTCTCTCCAAAATGACAGACATAAAACATTCTCAAAATCGGATGATCCAAAACTCAATTATAGATGGATCTCCAATTTCAATTATACCCCATCTCATCGGTATAAATGTATATAGATCTCAACTCGTCAAAATGGCATAACCCAGAATATCCTATAAAATCCTGAAATTATCCAGACTCATAACTCAAGGAACTCGATAAGAGTTCAAAACATTATAATTAAAATCACCATATATATAACATCTCATATAGCACTAGGCTATCGATGTAATAAAACATCTTAAAAATGTGAAATCACAATAAAACAGAAAACTCAAAAAATCCGGATTGGACAAATCCCCGATTGTAATGCCGAAGCAATGTTGCATGTGCTAAACTCAGACGGCCGAAGCCTCAGACAAGGTCGCTAACACCTCCCAAAGCAGTTCATCCTCATGGCAAGGTCGCTGACACCTCTCCAAGCCATTTTGTCAGCCCTAACAAGGTCACTAACACCTTCCAAAGCAGTTCATCCTCCATGACAAGGTCGCTGACACCTCTTCAAGCCATTTTGTCAGCCCTAACAAGGTCGCTAACACCTCCCAAAGTAGTTCGTCCTTACGACAAGGTCGCTAACATCTCTCAAAGCAATTCTGTTAGGTAAACATCGTGAATGTGTCACAAACTCATGGATAGGAACCCGAAAAGTGTTAACGTGTGTCCCATATCATACATTCACACTTAGCGGTTTACTAGCCGTTAATCGATGCCACACTAAAAACATCATAAAGCTCAGAAAATTATATCTCGCGTAGTGTCATTGGCAAGTGATAAAGAGATACCATACTTGACTCATCTCATCGATAAGTATTAAATGGCATCGTAACTTGTCTCATCTCATCGACAAGTGAAAACATCATGATGGTTTCTCATAAACCATAAATCTCAAAATATGAAATCATAAACTCAAGACTTGCCTTATGTCATTGGCAAGTAAACAAAACATCGTGATGGTTCTCATCGATCATACTCCTACACAGGAGATCTCAAACCATAATACTTGCCAAATATTGGCCATCTTAAATAATTCCAATAAATAGAAATTTTAAAACTCAAAATACGCCATGAAATGGCAAAACATCTCAGAATCAATAATCTCAAATTGCTTCGATCGTACAAGTCCGAAATTAACCGAAATAGTAAACGCACATGTCCCATACCACGTGTTTTACTAAATCGTTTAATTCTCTTTCTCATATGCTTGAATAGTATAAAAGTTTATATTTTATATATAAAATAATTTATTTGAGAAAACAAGCATTTAAAACAATTTTTCGAAATCAATTTTGAAGTTTGAAAATTCCCTTATTATACAGAATAAATAGATTTTAGAACATAAAATAATTTAAAAATATTACATAATAATTATTTTAATGCCCACTTATTTTAAAAATTATTTCGAAAAATTTGTGCTCGAAATCAAAGAAATCACTCAAAACTGTCATTCAAATTCAATCCAAATTCAAATCAAATTTGAATTTTGAATTCATCAAAACTTGGCTAGCCTATTGATAGGCATCATAGCCCTTAAATTTTTTTAGAAATATCACAAAACAAGAAGTATAAGTTAAAAATAGGACGAAAAAAGAACACAAAAACACTTAGCCAAAATAATACCCAGGTCAAATCTTCTCTGGGTTCAAACTTCAGATATAATACAGATGGCCGAAAGATCTTTGATTGAACTAAAAATTAATGTACACAAAATAGAAAACTTCGTCTTTCAAAACAAAGAATCAATGAAGTCGGACTGGAAATGAATAAGTTACACTGTCTCAAACATGGACTCAGGCCATGTTTGCAACAGTTCAAAAACCAAAAATACACAGGCCTAAAAACCCTCTGGGGTTCAGCTTCCAGGCATGAAACGGCGAAACAAATTAGATCGGATTAATCTGAAATTTTTTAATCCTATAATAGAAAACTACAGCTTTCAAAAGAAAAATAACGTTGCAATTTGGATGAAGTGGAAGAAAGTTATGTTATCTCAAAGTTGGACCCAGGCAGTGTTTTCACTGTAAAAATCTGGGCAAAAACATGCTCCGAGTGAAAGTTCGGCAGCATGTTTCTATAAGTTATGTAGGTCGAAATGACCTAAAATTTAACGTCATAAAGACCAAAAATAACACTTTAAACTGCACTAAGAATCATGCAATTCAGACAAAGCATGAAAAATATATGATGTCTCAAAATTTGACCCAGGCAGTGTTTTCACTGTAAAATCTGGGCAAAAACATGCTCCGAATCAAAGTTCGGCATCATGTTTCTATAAGTTATGTAGGTCGAAATGACACGAAATTTAACATACATAAAGGCCAAAAACAACACTTTAAACTGCACTATGAATCATGCAATTTAGACAAAGCACGAAAAAGATATGATGCCTCAAAGTTTGACCCAGGCAGTGTTTTCACTGTAAAATCTAGGCAAAAATATGCTCCAAGTCAAAGTTCGGCAACATGTTTCTATAAGTTATATAGGTCAAAATGACCTGAAATTTGATATGCTTATAGTTCACCAACTACACTTTAAACTGCAAAAGGAGCCATGCAATTTTGACAGAAACTTAAGAGATACGATGTCGCAAACATTGACTCGGGCCATGTTTGCAGCAGCTCAAAATCAATGTCAAACGAATTTGCGAAATAAACAACCCAATTCATCTCTAAGAAACTGAAAATTAGCTAGAATGTGTGAGATACATTCTCACCTTGGATTAGCAACAAGAGATTATAGATTTTCAGCTAGAATCTGGATCAAAATGAAGGCTTGAAGGCTCAAATTGTTGCTTCAGCATCTATAGAAGCAATTTGAGCTACATGCAAGGAGAAATCAACATATAATGATTCAATTTTCACAAAATAGAAAATAACCTGAGAAAAATTCATAGTTTAGAATTGATTACCTGAATTAATGGCTTTATTTTTTATTGTTACATCAAGAATTTGAATTAAATTAGGGGAATTAGGTTTTTGATTATTAAGAGGAGTTGAGTTTCTTCCTTTCTCTTGTACTGTAAAATGAGTTATGTACGTAGAGGAAGAAGAAAGCTTCATTTCATATTTCTGGTTTAGTCTAAGTGGGCTTTGGACCCAAATTTATTTAATTAATTAGCCTATGAGAAATTAATCAGCACTAAACAAGCATAAACACTATATAATTAAAGTAAACAACACATTTTCTACAAGTTTCTCTACAAATAATTCATGTAAATCCACTTACATGTTGAATAAAGTATTGTATGACATATAAAAAGATAAATTTTAGTTTTGAAAATATTTTTTTATTAAAAACTCTTAATTTACACAAATAACCAATTCTAAAAAATAAATGCTTCAATCACCATTGTTAGCTCCAATAATTTCATAAAAATTATTTTCTTGCATATAACAATGTTATAAATCATACTAACATTATTTTTATAATTAAAACTTATTTTTAAACCAAATTCCATCTTTTTTTATATTATTATCCATATTAAATTCAAACATTTAATAAAAATTAACAAAATTCAACGTTTAGCAATAATTTCCAAAATTATTGCATTTTCTCAAATTAAAACCATATAATACTCATTTTTATGACAAACTAAAACAATAAAGTTTTTAAAACTTTATTTCAACATTTTATATTTATTTACAATAAATAATGTTGATTTAAATATTTTGCCTTTACTTACTTCAATTAATCCCAAATCAACATATTACCATTATTCACAATTTGTCACCGACCAAACCATCTTAATTCTATTTTATTTATTCCAAATCCATTGTTTGTTTGAAATAAACAATTTTAACAAATTTTTATCTCTCCAATTTATTTTTAATCTACAATATTAAATTATAACTACCGTTATAATTTAATATCTACAGGCAATCGTCAAAATCAGGGTTGTTGCAGACTCCCCTTACAAAAATTGCATCCCTGCAACTTTTTAAAAAAAGAGCCGTAAACAACACAAAAATTCAATCAACAAAGGATAAAAGACAAGCTCGAAACTCATATATATATATATATATAGCTTCTATAACTCAAACCAAGAACATTAAAAGAATGCATCGAGATATTCTTATAATACTCGATTCGAAAATCAACATAAGGAGATGGAGTGTTCTTCAACTCCTACAAGATGAGGAGCCACTCTCGAAAATCATCAAGACACAAGATAAACAAGATATTCTTCTCGAAGGAGAAGAAGCACACAAACAACAAATCATTACTTCAAACAAAATAATGCTACAAAGGATAACACCGATTGAGTGTCCGAAAAGGATTACTGATGTTATTACAGTTTGGTATCAGAGCTTTGGTCAGAACAAAGTAGAATAAACACAGAATAGAACATATATCATGATACATCGAAGTACAATACGAGTGAATCATTGTCCTTTATTCGAGCTTGTTTTCGAATCGTGCTTTGATTCTTTTTCGAGTTTTGGGATATGTTGAGATGGAATATGTCTAGGAATATAAATTGTATTTTGTAGTATTCCATAATTGATTTTAACGTTATCTTATCTTATGAATAATCTTATTTGGGACTATTCTATTCTTATTTTTGTCAATGCGAGTGAGCTCGTATCAATGAAGCTTATTGGTTCCTTTGAGTATTCTTGTTGTGTTCCTTTGAGAGTTGTGAATCCTATTGAAGGGATCCACAATGATTGGCTTGTTGTGAGCAATTTGAGTCCTCTATTGGTTGCTGCTTTAGTGAGTATTTGTTTATTACTCACTATCTTGAGATGTATCTGATTTGAGACGGATTGACTTATTTGGTATTAAGTCCAATCCTTTGTTTTATAAGATCCTATTGTATATTTAGGTTTCCTATTTTGATTGGTTTATTATTTCTATCACTTTGGAATATTAATGATGATCCTGAAGTTTATGAATTCACTCTTGAGTATCGAGATGTTGATGATATAACTCGAATTCCAATCAAGGGGACTTTGTTGAGTTTTTATGAGTCCGTTTGGGTTTGATATCCAATCGGGCGATCGAGTGTTGAATTAAACTTATTCCTAGCTTTTATCCTTCGGCTATCCTTCCATGAGGACATCCACTAAGGAATGAGGTGAATTTCTAGATTATTCGAGTTTGATTGAGTTTATCATTCAGTTTCTTTAAGTTATCCTTTTCAAATACTCAATCGGTGTTATCCTTTGTAGCATTACTTTGTTTAAAGTAATGATTTATGGTTTGTATGCTTCTTCTCCTTCAAGAAGAATATCTTGCTTATCTTGTGTCTTGATGATTTTCGAGAGTGGCTCATCATCTTGTAGGAGTTGACGAACACTCCATCTCCTTCTATTGATTTTGTGAATCAAGTATTCCAGGAATATCTCGATGCATTCTCTTAATGTTCTTTGGTTTGAGTTTTTGATGCTATATATATATATATATATATATATATATATATATATATGAGTTTTAAAAAGAGAAATTCACTACACCAAATTGATGATTTTGCAACATTTTGTATTTGTAAATTTCTGGCACTTACAAATGTTACAAACTACTAACAGTTAATAAGTGTTAGAATAGCTGAAAAATCGTTGGTAAAAATAAATAATTTTCTATATAAACTTTACAACACATTACTTATGATATATAACACAAATAAGTGTTACAATGATTGGTAAATTTGTAAATAATTCATGACCAAGTGCACTTGTTTGTAATTTAGCATACGTTTCATTTCCTACACTTATCCATTCCCATTCTCATTCTTGGCCGCGCTTTTTTTATTTCCAATTTTGGTTTCTCCTTCTCGGCGACTCTTTACAAATCATTGTCGCTTGAGGCAACCTAATGCTCTTCTCCATGAATCAACGATAGCGAGGCTTTCGGCAACTCATTTCTCGCAGCGTTCGCGGCATCATTCAGCTATACATCGATCGATGGCTCTCGTGATTTGTCACGTCCAATTTAGGTTTAAGATTTGCATCTATACACACAATTCGGTGAAGCATTGACGATTCTTGCAACATCAGGTTCTGCGCATCAAAAAAATATGTGGTTTGATTTTGATTTTGTATTTTAGATTACTGGATATTATTATTTGCATTGGAACCTCTAAATATCGGTTGGTGGCGAGTTTAAAGTTGAATGTAGAAGCCAATTTAGATCTATGTTCATACAGATTGAATGCTTTGTTCGGATTTGATTTTGTGAATTTTTTATAGAACCGTTCTACAGATGCAATATTAGTAAATGAGATTGCAGCTCTAGAAAATCCAACGCCAACCTCGAATGCGGCAATTGCTGCTCGAATCGAAGTTGAGTCTAAACCCTAGTTACCCTCATTTCAACGATGGACATGCCGTACTACCAAATCAAGTCCGAACAAGTTTTGAATTGTGGTTATATTGTTTATTATTGCAATTTTCTATACAGACAGTGTCAGGAGGACCGAAAGCTATGTATAATTGATTCTATTTTAGCGCTTAGCATACTGCTTTCTGATGTCGATCGCGATACTTTATTCACTATATAGATTTTTTTAATGAATGGGTTATTTCATATATGTTTATTTACTAACCTTTTTTGGTTACCATGGTTTTCATAAATTTCAACTTTAATTGGGTAGTATAAAATACATGTGATCTGATATCTCTCGATAACTAACATTTTGCCTTCATTCTGTACGTGTGGTATTAAATTTATTTGTGATTAACAGAGATCTCGTTTTTCCAGCCAGTTTGGTTTGTTTTGGACTCCTCATGGTTTTACTTCATAGTTGTAATTTGCTTAAAATCTTCGCCACCATCCAGCTGTTTGCATTATGATCGAACATCAACAATTTTGCATTTTTCAATCAATCATATGACAATCTATGTAGCTTATTGTCAAATCAATATTTTAACATGAATTTGTTATTTTGAATAGGATTGGTGGAGGTGGCATGGACTTGCGAAGCAAAGCAAGAGTAATCTTACTAGCTTTCATCACACGAAATTCTCATGATTGTTAATTTCTCCCCATTATTTTACTTTTAGATTATTTAAGATTCATAATTTTCAATTTCAATTTGAGCAGACACTTTCTGGACCAGTTAGTGATCCCAGTAAACTTCCAAAGTGGAACTACGATGGCTCAAGCATGGGTCAAGCTCCAGGTGAAGACAATGAAGTGATTTTATAGTAAGTGAATTAATTCCTTGATCGTATATGATTCGAATATATAAATGTATGTTCAAATTGATTTATGGTGTGTTTGTTGACGTGAATAGCCCACAAGCCATTTTCAAGGATCCTTTCAGAAGGGGAAACAATATTCTTGTAAGTACATACTTTTTTGCTCAATATACAACTGTTATTTTCTGGATAGTTGATGGCTGCAATGTTGTAAATCATCTAGTTGATGTCATAGTGAAAATATTTGTGAATATGATGTTGGGTTAGTCCTAATATTAATTTGTTGGTTGATGCGTGCAATAAAGTTGGTCAGATGATTTCAAGCTTAGCATACCTCATGTTATTGATACTTCTTATAAATCTTGGGATTTTTTTTCTTCAACCACATTAATGAACTATGTTGTCTTCTTTACTATTATGGTATGCTCATTTGGAATTGCCATTTGGCTGAATTATTCTTCATATGTAGGTTATGTGTGACTGTTATACCCCAGCTGGAGAACCAACTCCTACCAACAAGAGAGCAGATGCTGCAAAGGTATTTAGCCATCCCGATGTGGCTAAAGAAGTACCATGGTAGATGCTCAATCTGAATGACATGTTAACGCTCAATGTCGTTGGAGCAGAATCACCTACTTTAGTAACTAGGATGAAAAGACACCAACCATTAAATTTTGTTTAACCGATGGTGCATTTTAGCAAAAGTGAATGTGCTAAAATGTACTATTGATAAACAGACATTACATCTTTAATCTAATGGCTCAGAACATTTCATGCTTCTATACATTGATTTTAGGCCATAATAAATGATGATCCTATCATGTTTTTTATTGTATGTGTGTTCAATTTTCGAATAAATCTAGGTATGGAATTGAGCAAGGGTTCACACTCCTTCAAAAGGACATTAAATGGCCTCTTGGATGGCCAATTGGTGGATTCCCTGGTCCTCGGGTATTTATATTTTTCTCCACTCCTTTTACATTTTCCGAAACTAAGACTTGATTCAAATTGAACTTGCTTAACTACTGTTTATTATAAATACTTTGGTTGCTTATGTTACTTTATTGGTACGAGTATATATGCACGCCCAAGTGGGCCTGCATTTAAACACAACATGCATGCATTTATAGTTGCATATGCGGGAGTAGATTCGACTGGACCAGTGCCAGCATAAACTATACCTTAAGCAATGACCGAGAAGATCGAGACAATTAAAGAAATCCATAGAGACTTGAGTATATATGAAAGTCCAGATGGACCTATATTTTGATTGTTGGACCATATTTTTACATTGTAGCTATTACAAATAGATATATTAAATTTTATTATGGACCTTACATTATAACTATTACCAATATTTGTAAGAACCTTAATATTGTAAAGTGGAAAGCCTAAGCTTTATACGGATGTAAATTTATACAGAATGATATTTTCATTTTTGAGATTTTTTTTTTATTTTTGAGATTTTTTTTTCAGCGATTTTTTTAGAACGCTGCTAAAAGTTTTCTAAATATGTGAAATCTTAGTCTTAATGGGACCTTGTTACTCGCACTTCTACCTTTTAAAACTCGCTTAAATCATGAGAACATCTAATATCAATATGCAATACCATTAAATTTTTATATTTAATTTTCTAGTTTATATGTATTTAAACCAGAGCATTTTCACTTCAAGGGCTTATTTGTGTAGGATAATAAGTTTTAAGGAAACTATTTCTGAAAAATTAGTTTTAAGGACATTTTACAGGAAAAAGATAAAAGAATTTATCATTTTCAGTTATAATAAATAGGAAATTATTATCAATGACATGAATTTGAAATTCTCTACTATTAATAATGAGAATGTATATATGACCATGGGCGTGCACATATGACCATGGGCGTGCATATATGACCATGAAAAAACTGAAGCTTTTCCACAGTCATAGGATTCATCGCAGAAACTGAATTATTGTCGTTGACCGCCTCGTCGATGAACACCTATTCGCACCCTTCTTCCACCCAATAATCACCACAACATAATCCTTCTTCCCCTTGCTATTATGAAATAAAACATAATCAGTAAAATCGGGTCTAAACTTTAACATCAATTACTAAAAGCTAATTATCCTCGTTGATCACCTTATTGACGACTAACCTAGCCTTGTTCCTGTCAATAATTGGTAGGAAGCATCATTCGATTTGGTGATTGGTGATAATAACGATGTCGACCGATTCAATAATAAGAGACGTCGATCGATTTGGAGATTACAATGGCACTTCGATTGATTTGTGAATTTGTGATGGGAGACTTCGATCAATCTGGTGATTGTAGTCATATGTCGAAAGTTATGCTGAAAGTGGGGATAAATAGTAGTGTCAAAAGCCTAAAGATACTTAATGCAAACTTCTAAAGTAGTATAAGTTAGAAAATATTTAACCGGAAGATACTTAACTAATTAACAAACTAATTTTAAAAAGTTGTGATAACAAAAATGAAGACTCCAACTATGAAGACAGTAAACTATTTCAATGTAAATTTAAGTCCGTTGAAAGATAGCATAAATAAAATGAGTAGAAGTTATAAGTCACAGTGGTAATAACAGTGCATATTTTTAAATAAGTAAAAAAACAAATTATAAAATAGTATATTTAAATACAAACGTAAAAAGATACAATGTAGTCTGTAGTAGGTTGAGTTCAAAATGAAAAAAGTATCAAATTACTACTGTACATAAGTTTTCTAAGTTGGAAACAAACATAGAGACGTAGTCAAGGGAGCAATGGTCCTTGTAGCAATGTACTTCGAATCATGAGGACAATCGTTGAACTGAGCAGATCTTCAATCTTCCTTAGATCTTCATTCTTCCTTATTTTCCTTTTTTCTGTCTCTTTGCTTGCTTTGTACCACTGTAGTCAACGTTTTCCATTACTTCTTGGTAATCTTGGAACCAATTATAACGATGGCAGTTTAAGTTATTTATATAAGCTGTTTAAGATGTATTTCTACTTTAGTATTTACAGTTGTTTGTTTTATTCAGTATATAATTGTTGGATATAAATAAGTAGTTTGTGCAACGTGATGTAAGAACAGAGTTGAACAAAGATCAATTAAGAAGTGCATGTGCTAAAATAGTTGTATGCATGTGCTGAAATAATCGTACCTAGAACCAATCGACACCCAATTTTTGCGAAATAAGTCTTGAAAGGTTGTGAACAACAACTGAATAAGCTAGGCAATGATTGGTTGGACTGTCGTTGTTCTCTGGAACTACTTCAGCTACGTGGAAGACGTTGAAAATCTAATTAAATAATGGTATATGTTCAATACACTGTAAATATGAACAAAGGTCCAACATCGTGAACACGTTGAAAAGATTAATGTTGGTTAAATTGGACAAGTGTTTTCACCTTATACTGTTTTTATTTTATTTTATTTTATTCCAGGGACCCTACTATTGCTCTGCTGGTGCTGACAAGGCATTCGGGCGTGACGCTGTTGATGCTCACTACAAAGCTTGTCTTTATGCAGGCATCAATATCAGTGGAATCAATGGTGAAGTCATGCCTGGTCAGGTAAATATATGGTGTCCTCCATAGCATTTCATGTATTACATTTGTATTTATAATATATTTCAAGTTAACAATCTTTTATCTAATTTAGTGGGAATTCCAAGTGGATCGATCTGTTGGTATTTCAGCTGGCGATGAAGTGTGGGTTACACGTTACATTCTTGAGATATATATGTGTGAATCGTTTACTTATTGTGTTTGCGGTTTGTTCGTGTATTTTTACAGAATACAAATAAAAGTATTATATTATTTTTTTGAAGCTTATGTTGTAATAATATCTGAATATATGACATTGTGGTATTTTAGATATGTAAATAATCGTTTATGATATATTATACTAAATTTGCAGAGCGTTTAAACTTTGCATTGAATATGTATGATAAATTATTTGTGATATGGAAACCATTATTTGCAGAGTGTTTATATTTAAACTTTGCGTTTAAGTTTTGGTATATATATGTGTGTGTTACTAAATAATCATTTTCCAACACTTATAAGCGTTATCGTATATTTCTATACCAACACTTATAAGCGTTACCGTATATTTCGTTACCAACACTTATAAGCGTTACCGTATATTTCTGTACCAACACTTATAAGTGTTACCGTATATTCGTTACCAACACTTATAAGCATTACCGTATATTTCTGTACCAACACTTATAAGTGTTACCGTATATTTAGGTACCAACACTTATAAGTGTTAGTAATACATACGTTTGTAACACTTATAAGTATTACAAATTTGGCCGCTCCATTCCACATAGTCCATTAGTAACACTTAAAAAGTGTTACTGAAATTATTTGTAACACTTATAAATGTTAGAATTTGCCTGTTTTGGTGTAGTAATTGGAGTTTTGAGATATTTTAAAAATCAAAAAATGTTTTGAGAATATATTTATATGAGTAGTATTCTTTCATAGAAATAATTTGAGAAAAAGATTTCTAGCATGGTATTTTCACTTGTGAGTTTTAAAATAATTGAGAGTGTTGGGTTATCCATCTTGTAGTTAAGAGTTCTGGTTGATACGCCTGATCAACGTTATCGATAGGAATCTCTTAAATGCTATGATGAGGCAATCAGACATGATGATTTGTGTTTTAAAGATTGAGATTTCGAAAGTAATATTTTGAGATTAAATATTGAATATATTTTTGAATGGTAATTGCAGCCATTGACATCAGAGACGAGTAATAGAGTGGCAAGGCAGTTTTGATCATTCGAACGACTCTGCAGCCAACGAATATATCTATTTATTAGAGATTCGATGGGGAGGCAATTCCATTTATTTATTTATTTATTTTGAAATTATATAGATGAGAATAAGTGAAAATATTCTTGAGCTATACTTTATTGAAAGTATATTTTGAGATTTTAGAATCTATATTTTATACATTGGAAGTTTTAAGAGAAGATTATAAGAGAATTTGAAGATTGTTTTTTTACTATTTAAGTAGTTTAACAAAAAAGTAAAGAGAATTTAAACCCTCAGTTTATTTTGAAGAATATTATTATGGATTTACAAAATTCTTTGGAAATTAATTTTGGGGTAAGAGAAGAAATTTTGGACTTTTAATTTGAGTTTTAAATTATTTACTAAGTAATATAGTAAAGAGTTGAAAAAGTTTCAAATGTTGAAAATTGAGATTTAAAATTTAAAAGATGTTGAGATTTAAAAATTCTAAATATCTTGGATTGATAAGTAATTTGAGCTTACATCCTTTTTCTTGAGTATATTCTATCTTTAAGCTATTATCAACGACGTGCATTTTTCGCAGTCGTTCGAGTTTGGTGGCCTAGTGAGAAGCCATCTTGTGATTTATCTATCTTATCCATTGTGTCTATCTTGTTGTGAGGATAATGTTTCTGTATTATTATGCGGAAAATCTTGTTGATGATCGTCTTCATTGTTTAGAGTTCGGGTCTGAGTGAGTTTGAACCCGACTCTATTCATAGAGTTTTGAGTAATCAATCATTTTCGATTGATTATTTGTTGAGCATCTTATTGAGTTTTAATTCGAGATGGGAGATCTTCGAAACTCTTTCGAGTTACTTGGAAAATCTATGGTTTGCTAATCACTATATTAGCATTTGATGGGCTATTGGATTAACCAAGTGAGTTTTTCCTTGTTTCTTCTACCATCCAGTGTTGAGAGTATGAATGGTTTGAGTTTCGAGCTTGTCTTTATCCTTTGTTGATTAATTTTTTATGTTGTTTACAACTCTTTTCAGAAAATTGCGGGGACGCAATTTTTTTGTAAGGGGGAGTCTGTAACCACCCTGGTTTTAGCGATTACCTAAAAATATTAAATTATAACAGCAGTTATAATTTAATAGTGTAAATTATTAATTAAAGAGGAATTTAAATTGTTTATTGGGAATAAACAATATATTTGAGGATAATATGAGAAAATAAAATTATGTTTTAAATGAGTTCTAACATTTTATTACACAAAAATATGATTTTTGTGTAATTTATAATGTTAATTACAATGAGTTTTGTAATTAAAGATGTAAATTTCCTATTTTGTTTAAAGTAGAGAAATATGATAAAAAATGTTTTAATAATATAAATAATCTTTTATTTAAGTGTAAAACATCTTAATTATCATGAGTATAATGTTTCATAATTTTTAAAAGAGGGAAACTTGATGTATTGTTAGTACACATTGTAACATGAAATGAGTAGTTAATCTAATAGCATAAACTAGTTCCTTTTATTGTTGGGCTTAAGTCCATTAACTAACCTTAATCTTAGCCTGAGAATAAGAAAAGAGAAGGAGTAAATTCACCTGTACGTACCTTTCTTTCTTTCCTTCTCAAAGCTTCTGAATAAAGAAAAATGGCAGCCAACCTTTCTCTCATTCAGTCTTATAGTGAAATTACCGAAAATAAAAGGAAAATCCACATTATAATAAGAGAAATTAAGAGCTAAACTCAGGTAATCTCTATCTAAAACCTTTATCTCCATCAAAAATCAAGTTTGAAATGTAAATCAATTAATTCCTTCTCTATCTTTGTTTGCATGTCTGCGTTTTGAGTTTTTACAGGTTTTAATTGTCCATTCTCCTTCAAAGCTTGCATCTAAATCATAATTCAATCTTCATGAAGGCAAGGTGAGTGTAAAACTCACAAACCCTAGCTCTTTATATGATCAAAATGTTATAATTAGTGAATTACTGAAGCTGAAACAAATTTAGGCATAACATTCTCGTTTTTAATCCAATTTTGATAATTTTAAAACTTGGTATTTTCGCAAATAATGTTATAAAGTAAATTATTATATTCTACAAGTGGATCGAACCCAGATCTACAAAACGATCTTGACTCGACTTTCGAAAATCGGCACCGGATACATCACTCGTATTCAAATACCGCAGATCCAAACGTCGAATCTGGTTCGCTGAAGCTTATAACACATTAAGTACAGCACAGCGGAAGAAATGAATAGTATATATCATATACAACTCCAATGATACAATATCCAAATATACAACAATGATCAATATTAGAGATACAATGAAATGCTACAGCGGAAACACCAATGAGCCAGCAGCAGAAACAACTAGAACTTGAAACTCCAGAAGAAACACCAATATCAGCAATCTCCATAGATAGCTCGAACCACCATCAAGTTGTACCAAGCTAAGCAAGGCCAGTCATGGAGACCGAAGACTTCAATATCCAAAGTCTCCAAATAATTCCAAAGAGAAAGCTGAAAGCTACTGAATCGATATCTACTATCCGAAAAACCCAACTCTAGACTGCCCGTGTGGAAAATTGTGGGCACCCAGTGTTTACGAAGGGAATAATAAACTCCAGGTCAGTCATGGGATTGGTATGAGCAAACAAAAACAGTTTATCTTTAAAATAAACAAAAAAAGAATTTTAAAACATTGAAATCCGCAATGCTTTTTGGAAAATGAAACTGCCATAAGGCCTCCCGCCACACATACAATGCAAGCACAAACTTGGAGGAGATTTCTCCTTATGACGGTCAAAAATGCTTACTATGCAAAATCTTTTTGATATTATTATTATTCGTGCATAGTGCTGAAAACCTTTCGAAAGTATAATATTAATCATAGCTAGCATAGGCATTTCACACTTATGCCTACTATACCTACCATGTTCAATAGCAGGTTACCGCCACATTCCATGACAGGTTATACAACTAAAACCGTACAGGGCACATATTGTTTCTTTGGATTTTCCAACAAATTGTCAGGCTAAGGAACTTTCTACTGCCACATGGGTACGCCTCTGGAGGTACGTCCCGAGAACCTAACCGGCTCTCTGCCAACACAAGGCCGGGTTACCTCTGTAACTAGGTAACTACTACTTGAGCATGCCATCCCTCGGTCGTTTGCGACCTTTATCTGAGGTGCCTCTCAACCAACAACCACAAAGCAATCACAAAGTAATAGATTTGCAGTGACCACAGGAGTTAAGTATCTGGGCTCCATACCATGATACCACCCTTTTCCAGAAGGGAATGACACACCCTAAAGGGCACGACCCTCATAACCTTGCCGCATCTTTCCTGTTTCGACCATTTCCGGGGTGTGAGGTCCTGATGCAGTCTCGTCCACAAAGCTACGCTTTACACAAAAGCCATGTTTTGATCAACAAATGATCACAACACACAGCAGCACTCAACATGCCACACTACCAAAATGGAAGTATATCACTGATAACTATCAACTACATAACCTCTGAGCTCGTACGTCTTGGAGAAGGGTGTTAAGCTAAGAGAATAAATTCTCCGCCACCAAACAAAAATGTATTTGATAGAGATCAGTTTTATATCTCAAAGTGTAATGTCAGACATACAACCATACAAATCCAATCCGGTTTCGAACGGAACCGAAGGCACATCGTCCAGTAAAGGAAGAAGCCCTTGCAATCCGAGTATCCACAATTCCGATCGGACTCCCTATCACATATGGAGAACTCTATACCGGAGCAACTCACTGCAGAGTCAAGAAAGTATTCGACGGTTTGGGCTCGAGAAATCATTTTGTTGGACTCGAAGTTATCGAGTAGAAATTTATACCGGGTCATTGCTCGGGTATTTGTGGTGTGGGCTCGGGTTTTGTTTTAACCGGATTTTAAGTTTAAAAGGAAAACTTTGTTAAGAGGGTTAAAAATGTAAAGATTAATCTTGTTACTAGGGTTAAAAAAATATAGAGCATAAACAAGATATAAAACAAGTTTTTTTAAAAAGGATGTTAAGATAGATAAGTTTTCAAAACGATTTATTAAATAAGTTTTAACAAATTTCAACGGTTAAAATTTAAAGGTTTATAAATTGTTTTGTTAAAAGATAATTACATATTAGGTCAATTATGTAATTAAATTCCTGAGTATTTTTCAAAAGTGATTTATGATGTAATTAAAGAAGTGGTTATGGTAAGTGTATTAAACTTAAATTAATCAATATTCTTTTTTTGTATAAAATGATTTCAAGCGTTTAATTTAAATGATGTAATTAAGTAATGAATTTAGATTAAAAAAGGTTTATCTTTAATTAATGAAGGTGGATAATTAAAAGATTGATTAATTAATTAAGGTAATTAATTAAAGGAAAATTAATGTAAGTAATTAAAGGTAATTAATTACTTAAAAATAATTACTTAATGAAAATAATTAAGGATGAATAATAAATGATTTAAAGATTTATTAATCAAGTGTTTAATGGTTAATTAATTTAAATAATAATTAATTAATGAGATTAATTAATTAAGGTAATTAATTTGAGAATAATTAATTAATTAAAGGTTAATTAATTAATGAAAGTGATTAAGGGATGATTATTAAATAAGGATTGATTAATTATTGTAATTAATTAAAGATAATTAATTATTAATTAAGGGTTAATTAATTTATAATTAAGCATTAATTAATTAATGTAATTAATTGATGAAAATTAATTAATGAAAGCAATTAAAGGTAATTAATTGCTTAAAGATAATTACTTAATTAAAGGTAATTTTAATGGTTAAGGGTGGATTAATCAAGTGATTAACATTGATTCAAGATTAGGGATAGTCACTTATCGTAACTAATTAAGGATAATTAATTTAATGGTAATTAATTAATTAAGGGTTAATTAATTAATTAAAGATAATTAATTAGATGGTGAATTAAATAATCAAAGGTTAATTTACTATTAATGGTTAACTAATAAATGATTAAAGAATAATTAATCAAAATGACTTGTAATTTACTAATGTTAATTAACTAGGTTTAGTAATTCATAAGTAATTATTTTGATTTGAATTAATCAGACAATTAACTGATCTTACTTATGAATGTTTGGATTGAATTGGATGCTTTGATTTGTGTGATATCCCTGATATATGATGTTCCGTGATATGATTAAGCTGTGAAATGTAACTTATTATCTGTGATGAATGTAATTTATTTATCTGCGATGTACCTATGTTATTTATTGTGATCTGTGAATAAAGATAAGCGTTATAGTTTATACCGCTTATTAAATATATTGCAGTATTTGAATCTATGCTAATTGATGATGTTGCACTTTTATTGTGTAAAACCCATGGACCACACTTATACACACACAAATATGGATTGCACGTGGAAATTGGTTAAGTCACAGATTTTTTGAAATGGTTTTAAAATTAAATTTTGAATCTAAATGGTTTTGAAAATGGATTGGGTTTAAAGTAAAAAGCTTTTGAAAAGGAATTTCAAAAATAAAAGTTATTTTTGTATAACTTGATTTAGTTTTGAAATTGGATTTATATTTGAATTCAAAATTTGAAATTGAATTCTATTTATGATTTAAAAAGGTTATACAAGTTTATGTAGGTTTTAAACTATTTTTAAAGTGTTGTTTTGGGAATTTGAATCTAACCCAAAGATTTTAACTTGTATAAATGAAATCGGAGAAATGAAAACTATATGTTTTCAAATAATAAGAAATGAATTTCCAATTTGTGTTAAAGGGATTTCAAATTTTAAATGAAAATGGTTTTCCACGTTATGAATAAATCTTTGGAAACAGGTTTGAAAGCTATAAGTTAAATCTTTGATTTAAAGATTGGATGAGTTAATCCTAGTTGAAATGGGAAATTGTTTTGAAATCTGTGAATGGATCTTTGTGAAACTGGGTGAACTTTGTGAAATGAATCTTTTTGTTTAAAGGTTTGAAATGGTAATTTGTTCAAACCATATGAAGAAATTTTTGGATTTTAAAAGTTGCGACTTAACTGAAATCCCATATCCATATGTTTTAAATATTGCGCTCACTATTTGGTTTAGCCGGGAGAGGACTTTGTGTCATATAACACATTCTGAATAGTGATACGACGTTATGAATTACATTTGAAGACGGTGGTGAAGACCGGGTGTCTTCAAGAACAGTAGGATAACCTTGACTCTGCAGTGAGTTGCTCCGGTACAGAGTTCTCCATATGTGATGGGGAGTCCGATTGGAATTGTGGATACCCGGATTGCAAGGGCTTCTTCCTTTACTGGACGATGTGCCTTCGGTTCCGTTCGAACCCGGAACGGACTTGTATGGTTGTATATCTGACATTACACTTTGAGATATAAAACTGATCTTTATCAAATACATTTATGTTTGGTGGCCGAGAATTTATTCTCTTAGCTTAACACCCTTCTCCGAGACATACGAGCTCAGAGGTTATGTAGTTGATAGTTATCAGTGATATACTCCCAATTTGGTAGTGTGGCATGCTGAGTGCTGCTGTGTGTTGTGAACATTATTGATCAAAGCATGGCTTTTGTGTAAAGCGTAGCTTTGTGGACGAGACTGCATCAGGACCTCACATCCCGGAAATGGTCGAAACAGGAAAGATGCGGCAAGGTTATGAGGGTCGCGCCCTTTAGGGTGTGTCATTCCCTTTTGGAAAAGGGTGGTATCATGGTATGGAGCCCAGATACTTAACTCATGTGGTCACTGCAAATCTATTACTTTGTGATTGCTTTGTGGTGGTTGGTTGAGAGGCGCCTCGGATAAAGGTCGCAAACGACCCAGGGATGGCATGCTCATGTAGTAGTTACCTAGTTACAGAGGTAACCTGGTCTTGTGTTGCCAGAGAGCTGGTTAAGTTCTCGGGATGTCCCTCCAGAGGCGTACCCATGTTGCAGTAGGAAGTTCCTTAGCCTGACTATTTGTTGGAAATCCAAACAAAACAATACGAGCCCTATACGGTTTTAGTTGTATAACCTGCCATGGAATGTGGCGGTATCCTGCTATTGAACATGGTAGTTATAGTAGGCATACAATAATGGTTGTATGCTGGCTAGGATTAATATTATATTTTCGAAAGGTTTTCTGCACTATGCACTAATAATAATATCAAATGGTTTTCGCGTATCAAGCATGTTTGACTTTATAATTTAATATTGTGAATTAAGAATAAATTGGAGATTTAAATCATTTATTTGGAATAAACAATGGATTTGGGGAATAAAATATAAAAAAAGTTTTGAAACGTTACTTGGTTAATTGAGTTAACAAAATGAGCTAATTATGATTTTAATATGAAGAAATGCAATAATTTTGATAATTATTGCCAAATGTTTCTTCTATATATTTTTAAAAGAAGCATTTCATTTAATAAGTAGTATATTATATTCAAAAATTGAAAATTTGGTTTAAAAATAAATTTTTGGTTGTAAAATGTTGAAAAAATGGTTTGTTATATTTTATTGCACAAGAAAAAAAATTATGTAATTTTTGGAGTTAAAAATAGAGTTTTATATGAATTATTGTGTAAATTGTGTATTTAAGCAAAATAAGAGTTTTTGATAATGAAAAATACTTTTATAAATAAATTATCTTTTTATTTGTTGTAAAAAAATGTTTGTGAAACATAAAAATATGTTTGTACAATTTGTGGAGATGAAATCATGTAAATACACATATGTTATATTATGTAAATATGAGAGTGTTAGGGTAAATTTAGTGATAAATTAAATTTACTTAGGCTAAATTTCTTTTTTTGGGTCATAGCCCATTTTGACTTAGCCTGTTAAGAGAAGAGAAACCATCCTTCTCCCATATTCCCTTTTTTGTACGTTCATTTCACTATAACCAAAAAACAAAAAGAAAAGAAAAGGCTCACTACTCCATAGATTGCATACTGCAACATCAAGAAGTGGTGCAGGAAGTGCCAAAAAATGTGGCTTTAGGCTAAAAAAGGGCAAAGGCAACACTTTCTCGGTGAAGCATTTTGCTGCGTTGCCATAGAGTCAAAGGCAACATCTTTGCGGCCCTAGGGCAACGTCGGTTCTGTTATTGCCACAGGTACCAAATTTACTAAAAAGTGGGCCCCACAATCTAGGCCCCAACATGTGGACCTACATTGTGGGGCCCACTAATTCTGTGGCCCACCTTTACGGACCCTGTTGTGGGGCCCATATTCATTAATCTATGGTAACACTTTTACCATCCAATGGCAACACTTTGCCGGTTTATTACCACATTCAACATCACATACTGCAACATTATATCATATTTATGGCAACACCTTCTGCAATTTAAATTGGAATTTGTAACATTCCGGAATTTTTAACAATATCAATTTAATAATCTGTATTAAAATTAAATTGATATTGATATTTTTGTTAATAATAATTCAATTTGATTTAATAATCTTCTTCAATAATTATTTAATTCGTTATTTTACCTTTTAAAAATAATAAATTGGTTTCTATTTATAATATAAATATATATTTAATATTTTAAATAGATTAGCTTTGTTTTAATTTTAATAAATAAAACATATTTTTCTAATTCTAGTATTTGTAGTAATTGGAAAATTAGTTTTTATTTAATATAAAGCTTTTCAAAAGTTATTAAATAAATAATCTTGGTTTAAATAAATAAATGAATCATGATTTAAAATTCTAATAATACACATTAATAATTTGTAAATTTGATTTAATTTAATATTAAGTTTTCAAAATTATTTAATAAATAAATATAGGATTTTTAAATTGTTAAGAAAAATGTTTAAATGTTTAAAATAATTTTGGCTTGAGTTTTAAATTTAATTGAATTAACAAAAAGTTTTATGGCTTAATAAAATTGATAATTTATTAATAAAAATATAATTTCTTTTAAAATGATGTTAATTTAATAATGAGATATTTGAAAAAAAAACAATATTAATGGTGTATTGTTTTACAAATAAATTTTGAATAAAAATAGCTATTGTTATTTCAAAGTTTAATTTGTATTTATAACTTGATTTTTAAATATTAGATTTTTTAATTTAATTTGAATTTAAATTCCAAAGTATAAATTTTAACTGTTTTAATTTTTATATACATAAGCTTTATTTTAAGTATAATTTGTTTTTATTTCTTTTATAATTCATATACATATTTAATTCTAATTAACATAGTAATTAGGCATATATATTAACTTATGATTTAAACAAAAATTACATTTAAAAAAGGGACAAGTGTTAATTTCCTAAGCAACATATAAACAAATGTTATAAGATAAAACATTTCACTCGACAAGTGTTAAAAATTTATACAAGTGGCCTCTTTTAAAAAATTAATTTTCTTTTATTTAATAAAATCTGAAAACACGCCTATATAAACATGCATTCTCACTCTTGTTTCTTTTCTCATTTTTTATCTAATCAAAGAAAATCAGTAAAACTTTCTTCTAGCTCAAAACAAAATCCTGTAGCCATTTTTATATTCTCAAACCAGAAAGTCACTACCCTGTAACCATTCTCAACTCCCTGTAATTCACGTCTCAAACTAGAAGAATCATTTTCCCTGTATTCACCTTCCAGAATCAAAACAAAACCCTGTAATTTGCTTCCCAAAATCAAAGGCAAAACCTGTAAACAAATTTTCAAAAAGCAAGCCTGTAACTCATTTTCAAAGCAAGATAATCAAGCCTGTGCATTTTCTTTTCAAACTAAAGCAAGCATGCAGTCTTTAATCAAAGCATTTTATTCAAGCACTCAAATTTTAAAGCAAAAGCGCATTTCAGTTTAAAGAGATTCAAAAGCTTTCAAAAACTGTTTCATGAAGGAATGCTCTGTTCTTCAATTGTTTTCAGGTGAGTAACTCCTTTTGAACTTAAAGATTTAATCTGGTTATTTGATCTATGTTTTAAATAAGTTGTAATTGATATACATATATGTTGGAATTTCTTGTGCACTTGTGATATGTGATACTTGTATGATTTTGGAAAAAAAACTGTAGAACATCTATGTTCTAGATGTCAAGCCCAGTTTTCCTATTTAAATCATTTTCTTTTTTATTCATAGATTCGTAAGACTTAGGATCAAATTAAACATTGTTTGTTTGATTTTAAGCTAAATTTTAAGAATTTATTTAACTTAAATTAAAACTATAATGGCTCTGGAAATAAGACTTTAACAGGAAAACTCAAACCACTGTAAATTTCAAACATCTTTATTTATCAATTCAGTATCATAAATCAAAAGCAATAACTAAAGCATGATTTTCAAATCAAGAATTAGGATTTTTAGATTTCAGTTAAGGGTGCAGTTTTGTATTTAGCTAAAAATGAACTTTTTGAAAATTCTGGTGATCTATGAATTGTGAAGGCTTGGGTTTCTTCTGGGTGATAGAGTAGTGTTAGGTGATGCTAAGAAAAATCATTTATGGTAATGAATTCAGTGAGGAAGTTGCGGTATTGATTTTCTTTTTTAAACCCAAGTTTTTATTTGGTTTAAAGAATCAATCATTTCGATTTGTAAAATGGATCGAGTGTAGCAAGTTTGTGGGGGAGGGTAGCTGGGCCGTAGTCGAAGACGATGTCGGAGTTGCAGATCGTTTAGTGATCGGAATGTTGTCAGCGGCGAGTTGACAGGTTTAGGGGAGTTCATGTTGATGGGTTCTAGGTTTATATTTGAACACGAATTCAATTTCAGGGTGAGCTTAGGAATCTGGTGAATCAGGTTAGGGGTTTGGAGTGATGTTTGGGATAGGAGAAGATCACCGTTGATGATCGAAGATGATCATCGGCACTGTGCACATACACGGTGTTAAGTGTTGAAGTTGTTTTGGTATTGGAATGACTCGAGTAAATTTTGGGTTCGACTCGAAGTCAATGGGTAGATTGCTCGGGGAAGAGGGGTGGTAAACTCGAAGCATGTAGGGATGTGTCTCGGGTTAGTGAATCTACCAGGTTTCAACAGAAACCTGGTATTCAGTTTTAATTTTTTTTAAATGAAATTTTAAAAGCTGGGTTTAAATTGTTAGGTAAGTTTTAAAACAAGATTTAAATCTAGTTCTTAAATCTGAAGTAAGTTTAAATCTCAGTTTTTAAAATAATGTTAAGTTTAAAATTTGAGTTGAATTAACTACTTTAAAACGGGGTAAGTAGTTTATATTTTAAAGATGAAGTTTTTAAATTGTAAAAAGTTTTTTTTTTTAATTTAAAATTTTATCTGGAATTAAAATTTGTTATGCATTTCAATTTTGAAATATAAAAGAAGTTTTTAAATTTAAATATTAAAATGAATTTCTAACTATGATTTGAATTCAAACATAAACTTGGTTTAAACTTCTTTTTGATCTTCTTTATGAAATGAATACTACTTTAACATGTGAATTAAGGTTTTGAATTTCCTTTAAGCTTGTTTAAAGTCAAATTTCATTCATTTTTAAATCTTAAATTTAAATGAAATTTGAAGAAAAGTTTAAAGTAGATTTATTTCAAATGTATTTGTTAATGACAATAAATCATAATTAATAAATGTTTTATCTTAAAATTTAATTAAGATAAATGTTTTGAATTTAATTTAATTAGTAAGGTAATTAAGAGGTAATTAGTTACTTTAATTACTTAATTGATTAGGGTTTAATAAATATTTGATTAAGGGTTAATCAATGTGTAATTAAGATCATTAATTAGATTATTAATTAATGATTAAAGAATTATTAATTAAGTAATTTAAGTTATAATCATAGTTAATTAATTAAATAACTAAAAATTAATTAAGTTACAGTTAATACTTAATTAATTAAATAATTAGGGATTAATTAATGAATAATTAAAGATAATTTAAATTGTCATTACAATTGGTTAATCTAAGTTAATTACTTAATGAAGGTAATTAGAGAATGGTTAATGAAGGTCATTAACCAGGATTATTTAATAATTAATTAATATGGTTAATTTTTAATAATTAATTAGATTAATTAATTTAATAATAATCATTTGTGAATTGTTTAAGTGTAATTACTTTATAACGTAATTAAGAAATTAATTACTTAATGTAATTAATTTAGTTTAATGTGAGTGTTTAATTTAATTAATTAAGTTTATTTAATCTTAAACACTGAATGATTTGATGATAATTACTTAATGTAATTAATGGATTGGAAATTTAATTAGTGAAGTTATTAATTGGGAATAACAGGATGTAATTAATTGAGGATGTTTTTAAGAATGGAACTAATTTGGAATATAATTACTTAGTAATTAATCAAGGGATTAATTAAGGAATAATTAATTTGTTTTGATGAAGTAATTAAGTTAGTTAATTTCTGGATATGGTTAATCAGAGGGGATTAATAATTATGGATTAATTACTTAAGGTAATTAATTTAAGAGGATAATTAATTAAATATAATTAAGAATCATTAATTATTATAATTAATGATGTAATTAAAGTTTATTAATTATGATTAATTAATCAATGACAAGTGTTTTAAAGGTAATTAATTAATGTAATTAATTAAGGTTTAATGTAATTAAATACAATTAATTAATTGGAGTAATTAAAGGTTAATTGTGAAATTAATTAAGGATAATTACTTAAATGTAATTAAAGGATAATTAATCAAGGGTGATTAATTAAGGTGATTAATTTTGAATGATTAATTAATTGATTGTAATCAATTAAGTGGTTAAGTAAGCAAGATTTATATTGATGAAATAATTAATTTATTTTATTTTAAATTATTTAAGATGAAGTAATTAATTTAATTCACTTTAAATTAATTAGAGATAGAGTAGTTAATTTAATTCATTTTAAATTAATTATATTGTGATGATATAAATCATTGCTTATGTATGAATAGGTAACATTGATTGCCTTTAATGGATGTGATCTCAGAAATGAGATAAGTGATGTCGTGTGGTATGAATGTTTGGTTGCATTGTGGTGATAATATAGATTATCTATTGTGATGGTGATATGGATTACCTATTTTAATGATAATATGGATTATCTGTTTATTATGATAATGTTGGTTATCAATTGTGATTTGTAGGTTATCAATCTGTGTGTATATAGATAATTGGATTGTTTTAAACTTTAAAACAACTTGGACCTAAAAGACACGTTTTGGATTTCGATGAGACCAGGATCGGGTTTCCATATTTGGATATCCGAAAACCACATCGATCCAAATTAACGGTAGGTCGTGAATCTCAAGTGAAGATGAAGATTCAGATTGCAAGGGTTATCGTCGTTAACTTTGAGGGTGATCCCAAAAATGAGTGTAACGAGATAATGTCTTCAGTTTCGTTCGAACCCGGAACGAACTTGTATGGCTTAATGCTTTCAGAACATCATCAGGTGGACGATGAGCATTCTAAGTGATGTGTTCCCTAAAGGTAATCATAGTCTCAAGCCTCATCAACCGGGAATGGCTAAAACAGGAGAGGTGCAGCAAGGCTAAGTGGGTCATGCCCAAGTAGGACGAGATTTTCCCCTGTCTAGAGGTCCCTTTTATTTCGGCTGTGTGGACGGTTGTGAGCTCCAACTGTCGGGGTTGGCTAGTTCGGGACTGTCCAGTAAGGGATGGTTCCGGCCTTGTGTTGCAGGGCAATTATGGTGGCTCCTCGGTACGGTGATCTAGGCCACGTACTGTGACGGGCAGTACCCCTGTAGCCCTGCCATTGTATGGAACCCAAAATCTAATAAGTGCCAGCGGTTTTGATTGTATTACCAACTTTTGTGGCTAGTAGCTGGAATTTAATCATGTAACAATTTTGGCTATTTCTTATTTATTTGAAAACCCTAGACCTATTCTAATATCACTGAATTTCCTATCAAATGTTTTGGTTCGCATAAGGTAATTTTTTTTCCATGTTTATGTGTGGGAAGTCTTACTTGATACCTTTCTTTCCAAAAGGTTTTTGAAAATTAAGCAACCTTAACCTATTACTCACACCAGACTCATATCTGACCCGGAGTTTATATTCTATTTTCTTAAACTCTTGGGTACTCAAATTTTTACGAGTTTTCAAGGGATTCAGGTTAGCTTTGACGAATATTGGAGGAGCAATGGAGCAGGAGGCTTCTGCGAGTAGATATATAGTTTTCCGCTGTGTTGATTTCTCTGAGTAGTTCTCTTGTATTGTTTTGAGTTGTATAATTAGACAGGTGTTTATAACTGTCTAGTATGTGTTTATGAAATCTATGTAACTCTGATAATGATTGTAATCTATGTAATATTTATGTTATCAATATAATTTATTTGTTCCGCTGTTGAGATTCTGATGTTGTTTCTTCTTTTTCCTCTTCTTTTCTCTCTTCTATCCCTTTCTTTCTTCAAGATGATACGATTTTCTATGGTGTGAAAGTCGGGTCGTCTCACTTGGTATCTGAGCATTAGGTTGAGTGAATACCTAGGCTCTGAAATGGTGTCTATCTTGAGAGAGCGTATTTGTAATTTTTAAATATATATAACTAAATATATTTATTTCTACCTATCTGTTGGGTTACCTGTTCGGGTTTTCCAATATAAGTTATAAAGGTAGATAGGGTAGTAGTGTGTAACACGACTAACATTGGTTGGAGTTTGAATATTTGAAGTTGGAAGTGTATTTGTCGAGACTGTAGACCTAATACCGTCTCGAGTGAATTTTGTAGTGATGAAGGATTTCATCGATTTCTGAAGGAAACCTGTTAAGCTTCAGAGTCCATTTTTGGAGTTTGGATGAGTAGAGTTTGGATCTGTTGGCTAGGCAGAAGCGAGTGATGGTATTTTGATACCTCAGGAAGTAGTAGCTGCGTGATGAGACGCAGTGACTATGGATGTCTCCGAGAATGTTTTCTTTTGGAGCAAGTATAGGGAAGTGTGTCTGCTTCGGTGTTGTGGCTGAGTTCAGCAAGACGTTTGTGTTTGGTTTGAAGTCCGAGTTTCTCGACGAGCTTTGGTTAGGAGATCTTTGGCATCTACGTCAGCAGTGCAGCTCGGAGTGTTCTGTGTTGGCAGGAAGTCTTCTGGCTTAGCAGTTTTTTTGGAATTGGAGTTCAGAAGCAGCAGAGTGGACCCGTTTCTTCGATGGATTGACGGGTTAAGAGTAAGCTGTTCTATTTGGTAAAGGAAGAACAGTTTTCCTTGGATTTGGTCTAAATTGATCGCAAAAGTGACTTGCGATTGTTTGATTGTTCTCTTGAGTTATCAGAGTTTTTCTGGATGTCTTCAGAGAAGTCAGAGGTTTGTTTGCAACTGGAGATTGAGTTTCATTATCGACTGGAATTCCAAAAGAGCTACTGGTGGCTCAACTTAGTAGAAGGATGGTTCCGGGAGATTGAGTTGGTGAAGCAGCTCAGGTTTTGGAGAAGCTTCTGAGTTTTCTTATGGATCTAATGAACCATATTTCTGGGAGGTGTTGTCCAGTTTGTGCTCGTGTTCTTCTTCAGCATTCTCTTCTACTGCGAATCATAGTTGTGCAGCGGAAGCAGTTTGGAAGTGTATCTGCTTTTCTTTTCCAGATAGGAGAAGTGAGTTTGTCTTCTGATGTTTGAGGAGTAGGGTTTGAGTTCTTGGTCTTGGTTGATCTTGAGGAGAATATTTTGTTGAGTTGATTGGTCTAGTTTGTTTCTTGAGGCATCAGCAAAGGTTGAGCTGATCAGTAAGGTTGTAGGCAGCCTAGGATCGTCTGGAGAGTTTTGTGGATTTGAGACGGAGAAATTTGGATTTTGAAGTCGGAGATTTGATTTGGATAAGTTTTCTCCGATCGTAAAGGGAGCTATAAGATTGAGCAAGTCTGAAAAGTTAGCTCTGAAGAGTTTTGGATCTTTTCTGTGATCTTGGAGAATAAGTGATTGATCTACAGGATTGAATTGCCAGTTTGAAAAACTGGGATTCGATGAGTTTCACGTATCTCTGAGGGAATACGTACATGATCTATCTTTGGTTGTGGAACCAGCAGTTTTGGAGTTTTGATCGTTGAGTCAGACTCGTCTGTAGTCTGATATCATGTCTAGTGTTATAGATATAGATGAATAAGAGCTTTGTAGCTTCATAATATTGATTGTTTGGATTCTCTAGAGCGAGTATCTCGGTATTTACACTTGGGGAAGCTCGAGAAATATTATCCATAATTTTGTCTGGATAATTAGATTAGTTTGATTGAATGAATTGGCTGTTATGGTTGTTAGTATATGTTTGATATATGCTTGTGTTTTAAAATTTAAAATCTTTAATGAGATTATTAAATTAACTTTGTTTTAAATTTCAAGGACGAAATTCTTTTAAGGGGGAGGATTGTAACATCCCGGAATTTTTAACAATATCAATTTAATAATTTGTATTAAAATTAAATCGATATTGATATTTTTGTTAATAATAATTCAATTTGATTTAATAATCTTCTTTAATAATTATTTAACTGGTTATTTAATCTTTTAAAAATAATAAATTGGTTTCTATTTATAATATAAATATATATTTCATATTTTAAATAGATTAGATTTGTTTTAATTTTAATAAATAAAACATATTTTTCTAATTCTAGAATTTGTAGTAATTGGAAAATTAGTTTTTATTTAATATAAAGCTTTTCAAAAGACATTAAATAAATAATCTTCGTTTAAACAAATAAATGAATCATGATTTAAAATTCTAATAATATACATTAATAATTTGGAAATTTGATTTAATTTAATATTAAGTTTTCAAAACTATTTAATAAATAAATATATGATTTTTAAATTGTTAAGAAAAATGTTTAAATGTTTAAAATAATTTTGGCTTGAGTTTTAAATTTAATTGAATTAACAAAAAGTTTTATAGCTTAATAAAATAGATAATTTATTAATAAAAATATAATTTCTTTTAAAATGATTTTAATTTAATAATGAGATATTTAAAAAAAAACAATATTAATGGTGTATTGTTTTGCAAATAAATTTTGAATAAAAATAGCTATTGTTATTTCAAAGTTTAATTTGTATTTATAACTTGATTTTTAAATATTAGATTTTTTAATTTAACTTGAATTTAAATTCCGAAGTATAAATTTTAATTGTTTTAATTTTTATATACATAAGCTTTATTTTGAGTATAATTTGTTCTTATTTCTTTTATAATTCATATATATATTTAATTCTAATTAACAAAGTAATTAGGCATATATATTAACTTATGATAAATAAAAATTACATTTAAAAAAGGGACAAGTGTTGATTTCCTAAGCAATATATAAACAAATGTTATAAGATAAAACATTTCACTATACAAGTGTTAAAAATTTGTACAAGTGGCCTCTTTTAAAAAGTTAATTTTCTTTTATTTAATAAAATCTGAAAATACACCTACATAAACATGCATTCTCACTCTTGTTTCTTTTCTCATTTTTTTTCTAATCAAAGAAAATCAGTAAAACATTCTTCTAGCTCAAAACAAAATCCTATAGCCATTTTTATATTCTCAAACCAGAAAGTCACTACCCTGTAACCATTCTCAACTCCCTGTAATTCACTTCTCAAACTAGAAGAATCATTTTCCCTATATTCACCTTCCAGAATCAAAACAAAACCCTATAATTTGCTTCCCAAAATCAAAGGCAAAACCTGTAAACAAATTTTCAAAAAGCAAGCCTGTAACTCATTTTCAAAGCAAGATAATCAAGCCTGTGCATTTTCTTTTCAAACTAAAGCAAGCATGCAGTCTTTAATCAAAGCATTTTATTCAAGCACTCAAGTTTTAAAGCAAAAGCGCATTTCAGTTTAAAGAGATTCAAAAGCTTTCAAAAACTATTTCATGAAGGAATGCTCTGTTCTTCAATTGTTTCAGGTGAGTAACTCCTTTTAAACTTAAAGATTCAATCTGGTTGTTTGATCTCTGTTTTAAATAAGTTGTAATTGATATACACATATGTTGGAATTTCTTGTGTACTTGTGATATGTGATACTTGTATGATTTTGGAAAAAAATCTATAGAACATCTCTGTTCTAGATGTCAAGCCTAGTTTTCCTATTTAAATCATTTTCTTTTTGATTCATAGATTCTTAAGACTTAGGATCTAATTAAACATTGTTTGTTTGATTTTAAGCTAAATTTTAAGAATTTATTTAACTTAAATTAAACTATAATAGCTCTGGAAATAAGACTTTAACAGGAAAACTCAAACCACTGTAAATTTCAAACATGTTAATTTATCAATTCAGTATCGTAAATCAAAAGCAATAACTAAAGCATGATTTTCAAATCAAAAATTAGAATTTTTAGATTTCAGTTAAGGGTGTAGTTTTGTATTTAGCTAAAAATGAACTTTTTAAAAATTCTGGTGATCTATGAATTGTGAAGGCTTGGGTTTCTTCTGGGTGATAGAGTAGTGTTAGGTGATGCTAAGAAAAATCATTTATGGTAATGAAATTCAGTGAGGAAGTTGCGGTATTGATTTTCTTTTTTAAACCCTAGTTTTTATTTGGTTTAAAGAATCGATCATTTCGATTTGTAAAATGGAACGAGTGTAGCTAGTTTGTGGGAGAGGGTAGCTGGGCCGTAGTCGAAGACGATGTCGGAGTTGTAGATCGTCTAGTGATCGGAATGTTGTCAGCGGCGAGTTGACAGGTTTAGGGGAGTTCATGTTGATGGGTTCCGTGTTTATATTTGAACTCGAATTCAATTTTAGGGTGAGCTTAGGAATCTGGTGAACCAGGTTAGGGGTTTGGATGATGTTTGGGATGGGAGAAGATCACCGTTGATGATCGAAGATGATCATCGGCACTGTGCACATACACGGTGCACAGTTAAGTGTTGAAGTTGTTTTGGTATTGGAGTGACTCGAGTAAATTTTGGGTTGGACTCGAAGTCAATGGTAGATTGCTCGGGGAAGAGGGGTGGTAAACTCGAAGCATGTAGGGATGTGTCTCGGGTTAGTGAATCTATCAGGTTTCAACAGAAACCTGGTATTCAGTTTTAATTTTTTTTAAATAAAATTTTAATAGCTGGGTTTAAATTGTTAGGTAAGTTTTAAAACAAGATTTAAATCTAGTTCTTAAATCTGAAGTAAGTTTAAAGTCTTAGTTTTTAAAATAATGTTAAGTTTTAAATTTGAATTGAATTAACTACTTTAAAAAGGGGTAAGTAGTTTGTATTTTAAAGATGATGTTTTTAAATTGTAAACAGTTTTTTTTTAATTTAAAATTTTATCTGGAATTAAAATTTGTTATGCATTTCAATTTTGAAATATAAAAGAAGTTTTTAAATTTAAATATTAAAATGAATTTCTAACTATGATTTGAATTCAAACATAAACTTGGTTTAAACTTCTTTTTGATCTTCTTTATGAAATGAATACTACTTTAACATGTGAATTAAGGTTTTGAATTTCCTTTAAGCTTGTTTAAAGTCAAATTTCATTCATTTTTAAATCTTAAATTTAAATGAAATTTGAAGAAAAGTTTAAAGTAGATTTATTTCAAATGTATTTGTTAATGACAATAAATCATAATTAATAAATGTTTTATCTTAAAATTTAATTAAGATAAATCTTTTGAATTTAATTTAATTAGTAAGGTAATTAAGAAGTAATTAGTTAATTTAATTACTTAATTGATTAGGGATTAATAAATGTTTGATTAAGGGTTAATCAATGTGTAGTTAAGATCATTAATTAGATTATTAATTAATGATTAAAGAATTATTAATTAAGTAATTTAAGTTATAATCATGGTTAATTAATTAAATAATTAAAGATTAATTAAGTTACAGTTAATACTTAATTAATTAAATAATTAGGGATTAATTAACGAATAATTAAAGATAATTTAAATTGTAATTAACAATGGTTAATCTAAGTTAATTACTTAATGAAGGTAATTAGAGAATGGTTAATGAAGGTCATTAACCAGGATTATTTAATAATTAATTAATGTGGTTAATTTTTAATAATTAATTAGATGAATTAATTTAATAATAATCATTTGTGAATTGTTTAAGTGTAATTACTTAATGTAATTAATTTAGTTTAATGTGATTTTTTAATTTAATTAATTAAGTTTAATTAATCTTAAACACTGAATGATTTGATGATAATTACTTAATGTAATTAATGGATTGGAAATTTACTTAGCGAAGCAATTAATTGGGAATTACATGATGTAATTAATGGAGGATGTTTTCAAGAATGGAAGTAATTTGGAATATAATTACTTAGTAATTAATCAAAGGATTAATTAAGGAATAATTAATTTGTTTTAACGAAGTAATTACGTTAGTTAATTACTGGATATGGTTAATCGGAGGGGATTAATAATTATGGATTAATTACTTAAGGTAATTAATTTAAGAGGATAATTAATTAAATATAATTAAGAACCATTAATTATTATAATTAATGATGTAATTAAAGTTCATTAATTATGATTAATTAATCAATGACAAGTGTTTTAAAGGTAATTAATTAATGTAATTAATTAAGGTTTAATGTAATTAAATACAATTAATTAATTGGAGTAATTAAAGGTTAATTACTGTTTTTGTTTGAGAATAATTAATTTATGAAATTAATTAAGGATAATTACTTAAATGTAATTAAAGGATAATTAATCAAGGGTGATTAATTAAGGTGATTAATTTTGAATGATTAATTAATTGATTGTAATCAATTAAATGGTTAAGTAAGCAAGATTTATACTGATGAATTAATTAATTTATTTTAGTTTAAATTAAATTAAGATGAAGTAATTAATTTAATTCACTTTAAATTAATTAGAGATAGAGTAGTTAATTTAATTTATTTTAAATTAATTATATTGTGATGATATTAGGCATTGCTTATGTATGAATAGGTAATATTGATTGCCTTGAATGGAAGTGATCTTAGAAATGAGATAAGTGATGTTGTGTGGTATGAATGCTTGGTTGCATTGTGGTGATAATATAGATTATCTATTGTGATGGTGATATGGATTACCTATTTTGATGATAATATGGATTATCTGTTTATTATGATAATGTTGGTTATCAATTGTGATTTGGAAGTTATCTATCTGTGTGTGTATAGATAATTGGATTGTCTTAAACTTTAAAACAACTTGAACCTAAAAGACACGTTTTAGATTTCGATGAGACCGCGATCGGGTTTCCATATTTGGATATCTGAAAACCACATCGATTCAAATTAACGGTAGGTAGTGAATCTCAAGTGAAGATGAAGATTCAGAGTGCAAGGGTTATCGTCGTTAACTCTGAGGGTGATTCCAAAAATGAGTGTAACGAGATAATGCCTTCGGTTTCGTTCAAACCCGGAACGAACTTGTATGGATTGAGTGCTTTCAAAACATCGTCAGGTGGACGATGAGCATTCTAAGTAATGTGCTTACTAAAGGTAATCATAGCCTCAAGCCTCATCAACCGGGAATGGCTAAAATAGGAGAGGTGCGGTAAGGCTAAGTGGGTCATGCCCAAGTAGGACGAGATTTCCCCCTGTCTAGAGGTCCCTTTTATTTTGGCTGTGTGGATGGTTGTGAGCTCCAACTATCGGGATTGTCTTGTTCGAGACTATCCAGTAAGGGATGGTTCCGGCCTTGTGTTGCAGGGGAGTTAGGGTGGCTCCTTGGTACGGTGATCTAGGCCACGTACTGTGACGGGTGGTACCCCGGTCGCCCTTCCATTGTATGGAATCCAAAATCCAATAAGTGCCAACGGTTTTGATTGTATTACCCACTTTTGTGGCTAGTAGCTGGAATTTAATCATGTAACAATTTCGGCTATTTCTTATTTATTTGAAAACCCTAGACCTATTGTAATATCACTGAATTTCCTATCAAATGTTTTGGTTAGCGTAAGGTAAAAACTTTTCCATGTTTATGTGTGGGAAGTCTTATGTGATACCTTTCTTTCCAAAAGATTTTTGAAAATTAAGCAACCTTAACCTGTTACTCACACCAGACTCATGTCTGACCCGGAGTTTATCTTCTGTTTTGTTAAACTTTTGGGTACTCAATTTTTTACGAGTAGTCAAGGGCTTCAGGTTAGCTTTGATGAATATTGAAGGAGCAATGGAGCGGGAGGCTTCTACGAGTAGATATATAGTTTTCCGCTGTGTTGATTTCTCTGAGTAGTTCTCTTGTATTGTTTTGAGTTGTATAATTAGACAGGTGTTTATAACTGTCTAGTATGTGTTTATGAAATCTGTGTAACTCTGATAATGATTGTAATCTATGTAATATTTATGTTATCAATATAATTTATTTGTTCCGCTGTTGAGATTCTGATGTTGTTTCTTCTTTTTCCTCTTCTTTTCTCTCTTCTATCCCTTTCTTTCTTCAAGATGGTACGATTTTCTATGGTGTGAAAGTCGGGTCGTCTCAGAAATATACTGTGACATTATACTACTGCAACGTTATATCATATCTATGGCAACATTACACTGCAACATTATATCATATCCAATGGCTGTACATACTAAATTCTTAAGCACACATGTCAGGGTTTGCTTATTACAGCCAGTACATTCATATTCATAGTTACAGTACATTCATACTAAATATCTAATGGTAGTACAGTCATATTCATAGTTACGCCAGTACATACTAAATTCTACTTACTAACAGTACAGTCATATTTGCGAGCCTCCGGTGCCATCAGTGCCTCCAATGTCATCACTGCATACGGTCGCACAAAGATCCCCAACATCAATTTGCATGTCAGGGTTTGCTTCGCCTAATTTATTAAGCACCCATGTCAATTTCTCCTGAACTTTTTGGTTCACCTTTGCATCAAATTAATTTTGGACCTTCTTGCTTACCTTTGCTTCGACTTCGTCGGCTATATTTTCCCTTATCTTCGTTGTCAGCTCCTGTATGTATGTACTTGCTGTTGTGGCATATTTTGAAACTTCTGCAGACTTTGTGTGCTGTCTTATAAGCCAATATGGACCGTGCGAATTTCCATCATAAATCATTTCTTGAAAAAATCCATCACTTCATCCTTCACCTATTGCTTTTTCAATCTTACCCTGCAAAATAAAGCAGTTTCAAAATATGACATTAAATAAAATTAACAATTCTGAAACAAGTTTCTTAAATACGAATTGTTTTGCAATATCTATTAACAGTTTTAAAATGGATTGAGAAAATATCGTGCTATAGGTTTCAACAAAACAGGATCTAATTCTACAAAAATGTCGATGCGCAAAATGAAGCATTTTTTTGACATCTGATTGAATAGAAAATAAAATTCTTACAATTTTGTACTTCATTACTGAAGTATCAATCTTGTACACCTTTCCTTCTTTCCGCTTACGAGTTTTAACAAAAAGTTCTCCATTTGATTCGTTGGACTGATACAAATTAAATGAAAAAAGTTAGACAGCAAAAGGATATCAAACCAATTTTTCCAGAACATATACCACTAATCAATTCAGAAATTATACTCAAAGTCAAAGCAAAACTAAGGTAAATATGATCGCCTTTACATAAAAACAAATCTCGGTTCAAATAAAGAACAGAAACCACAAGTGCACACAAGTTAAAAGTCTCGAGCAACTCACAGATGCAAAAATGGAGCAACAGTAAGTTCTCAAGCAGCTTACAAGTGCAAAAATAAAGAAACAACAAGTATAAAATCACAACATATGTAGCAACAATATCAGAGCTTTTTCAAGCATAGTATCAAGTGACGTATCAGTTTTACAAAATCCAAGGCTGAGCTAAGGAAAATTTGCATGGTAAATATCCCATATGTCTTTGCTTTCAGATTATTAACTGTAAGCACAGAGATATCAAATATCTCATAATTCATCTTAGATTCTGATGCAAAACTAAGATTACCCCGTGATTAATCCATGAGCCATGAACATATATATAATACTAAAACGATTTAAGCTTAGCAAGGCAGTAAAGCCATCAACATGCAGCAGACAAAAGACAGGCATCAACTGGACATCCATATGCTTAAGAGTTAAGAGTGTATCCAATAGTTTACAAATTACTTAATTTCCACAGAGATGGATTGGACTCATATTTAATGTTTAATATGCATCTAACTTGCAGACGTATATTGCCCAGATGCGTACAAATGCATGAGCATGACGAACACTGGTTTGGAAAAGAAGAATTGAGTTTTCTATGCCAAAGGGGGCAAAGAAAGTCTTATTTATATTTTTATAGATTTTATGTACTTTTTTAGCAAATGCTATTAATAGCTATTGAGTCGTAAATTAATGTGAAAATGCAAAAATAATAAACAGATACAATAAAAATTAATACATTAAAATTGAAATAAAAATATTTGCTGGATGATTAATGTGATAGATCAGATTATATAGCCTGCTTGTTATTCTTTTAGTTACAAACTTCTATATCATAAACAGAACATATATTACTAATATTTATTTCTTATTTGTTTGAGTGAGGTGACATTTTATTTTGGAACATATATGTAGTTATTTTAATTTTTATTTTGGAGCATGTATCGCTTTGCTAAATAAGGAGAGGAATTTTAGATAAAATAAAATGCATACCTCCAGCCAACCATAAAAATAAGCAAAATACATACCATCTTATGCCGAATTTGGGAAAAAAGCTTTGGACTAGCAGTGTGTGTGTGTCTGTATACAATTTCCGACTTGCACAATTTGTAAGGGCCTTGGACTACAAAAACATGAAATAAAGATGTTTATCTGCCGGATTTGAATGAATAAAAACGGAAAAAAATTATGTGATAAAACTTCAAATTATACCTGAATTTTTTCATCTCCCCAATACATCAAGAGTACTCTGAAATCCGCAAGTGGAATTTCGTCCGACCTATTTTCAAGCCTCTGTTTATCAGTTTCATAAGCCGTATAATGTGTCTTTTTAATACGACTCTTATACCCCCTCCAAGAGTCACGAATTGACTTCAAAACCCAATATTCACATTCATCCGGAATAATATACCGCTGCTTAAATAAAAATCAAACATTAAAAAGAACAGTCATGCTACTTTTGTTACAAGTTTCATATATTTAAGTAAAATTCAACTAAGTTTGCAAATTACCTTGACATAGTTCCACAGCATGCCTTTCAAACTTGAAGGAACATCAAACCAAGACTTGTAAGTAAGTGGAACACTCCTCTTCAGTGTTCCTAAAAAAGCACTCAGTTCAGACATTACTTGGTCATCGTCTGAAACAGGTTGGCCCCGATGATTCATTTGGATTAGAACCCCTTTGTCATATGACCTTGAATGAACTTTATCCATCTTTGTTTTTTTCCCCTGAACCTTCTGGGAGCTCCCACTACTATTACAAAGTACATACAATAGTAATGAGAAGGCTAGACATAACATAAATGAGAACTTAAACTATTAAAATCAGAACTCAATTAGATAATACCTTCATCTTCTTCGTTTTCAATATGTGTCGAGACATTTCCGACAACAGCCTTCTTCCTTGCACTTCCACTACTGTTATTCTTCTAGCGTTCTCGCATAGCCAAATAAGCAGCCATTGTTCCTATTCCTTCATTGTGTGGTAACTCAACGATACATGGTGGATCAACAGTTTGTGTAGGAACTGGATTTTCCCCTTCCTTCGGAGCTCCATTCTTATCAGTTGCAGATTCAACAATGACCCGTGAACGAGTTGTTGGTCCGGAGTGAGGCTCTGTAATCGTAACCTTTTTAGTTCTCTAAAATACGCACACAAAAACAATAAAATAAAAAAAATAAGGAAGCTAGTCTATAATTACCAACATAAAATTAAATCTTCAGCTATAACGCACCTTTACTAGATATTTTGAGTATCATCTTCACTAGGTTCCTCTTGTTCTGGAGCATAATCTTCGCTTTCAGCTGACATATTTGATTTTCCTTTATTTTTTTTCAAATTCATTTATCAGTCCAGTAACTAATGTAGGCATCCCAAGAGCTTCAAAAACACTATTCTTCTACGACACATGTTTAGCTCTCTCCCTTTCATACTATGTAAGCGGTAGAGGTGGCGGAGGTGGTAGATCATCATCCTGAAAGTAATTTAACAAGACATTATTGTAAATATAAGCAAAATATATGTAGAACATCATATTAGAAGATCAAATTGTAGTCTTCTTACTAGAATCTCATTTTCATCCATATTTTCCTCATCATCTGGAGGATTATAGAAATCTAATTTACTCCTGACAGTTGCTGAGTTGATATTCAAAGTTGCATCACCGACTTCAGTTGGATTTTTCTTCTCTGGTATCTTTGTACAACTACTGACTTCAGTTGGATTTTTCTTTGGTAACTTTGTAGACCTACCGACTCCAGTTGACTTCTTGCTGATCACCTTTTTCCTTCCCATGCGTGGACTCACACTAGCTTCGCTCACTTGTGGATTGTTTAGCCGTGCCGACTTTCTAGGACTAAAGACTTGATCAGTCTACGTCTCGTTGGCAAGTGGATTTTTTAGCCATGCCAACTTTCTAGACTAAAGACTTGATCAGTTTGCGTCTCGTCGGTAAGTGGATTGTTTAGCCGTGCCGACTTTCTAGGACCAAAGACTTGATCAGTCCGCGTCTCGTCGGTAAGTGGATTGTTTAGCCTTGCCGACTTTCTAGGACCAAAGACTTGATCAGTCTACGTCTCCTCGGTAAGTGGATTGTTTAGCCGTGCCGATTTTCTAGGACCAAAGACTTGATCAGTCTGCGTCTCGTCGGTAAGTGGATTGTTTAGCCATGCCGACTTTCGAGTCGGAGTAAAGACTCCTGTCTGCTTCTTATTTTTTGCTGCCTGTTGCAGATGGTGAGTGGTGACAAATTGCCGTTTCTGTGATTTCGCAGCTGCAAACATACAACGACATAAAAGGTAAGTTTATCATGTCATAAACATAATTATTTAAACTTAATTAAAGAAATTAAGACTTGATCATGTACACTAATACCTGGAGACAGCAGATTCTTCCTTGGGCGTACGATGACATGTGGCTGCATTTGCTTCATTGGCTCAATTTTATCATCGACCACGGTGTCGACATAGAAATCAATGTAATCGCCATTATTTTTTATTTGCATTAATTCCCACAGATCTGCATCACTGGTCACCAATTTCCACCCACTCGTTGGACATTTCCATGAATATACTCCTTCAATTTCAGTGTACTTTAGCTCATCCCTGAAATACTCCATCAGTACTGTGTAAGAAAACATATCCAGATCAACGCCCATGACAAAAGTCTCTTCTCCACTAACATATCCATTCTTCTCAAATTTTCCTTTGAGATCGAATTTAAGATTTGCCTCCATCCTACACAAAATGAAGGAATTAACATTAGAATGACATAATTACAAATTAAAATAAACCAACTGCATTATAAAATAAAATAGTCACTTCATTAAAATGTAATAAAGGCAGAAACACTAAAAAAGAGATAAAAAAGCCACAAATATTCAGTTACAGCATTTAATCAAGGCAGAAACAATATTTTCTTACTTAAATTTGGTACATTAGTTACTTAATTAAATATGACAGTGATACACAGAAATTAAGAAGCATTTTCTTTCACTCTGCTAGGTGGAAGGCGGATTCGTCTCATTGGGACATCATCTCTACACCGACGAACATCAAAATCTTGATTTCCCATTCCATAAGAAGGCTGGATATCATTCAAATCTTCATTTGCATCTTCGCTTTCGATTTCACACCAGTCTCTCGACAATTTCTTGATAACATTGTGGCACATCTTATCAATTGGATCTTCTATATAAAACACCTGTTATACTTGTGAAGCCATAACATAAGGATCGGATTTCTGGCACAATCGATTAAAATTGACATGAGTCAGTCCATATAAATCTTTCTCTTCTTGGTACCAACAACATTTAAATAAAACCACACTAAATTCTCCCCAATAATCTAGTTATAATATTTCCTCAATTGATCCATAGTAATTAACTTCACCAACCAATGGATTTTGATCTTTCGAACATGCAAAGCTAGTAATCAAGGCTGTCAAAAATACACCACTATTTTGTGTTGTATATTTGGAATCTCTGAACCTTGTATAAAATCTGTATCCATTGATAACATATCCAGTAAACCTCTTAGCTGTTGGAAGAGGGCCCATTGCAAGCAGTTATACTTCTTTTGAAATGTCCTCCTTTTTCTCAACCTCTTCCTTTAACCACTTCCAAAATTCTCCACTGTGTTCACTCTCTCTTTTATATTTTTTTGATAATGCATGACCATCAATTAAAGATCGATGTTCCCTAGAATAAAGACCTGGTTAATAAAAGATAGAAATAAATTTTCTGATTCTTCAATAATTACTAAAATAAAAATAAAACTTAAAAACTTACTTAAGTAAACTCTCTATTTCCTTATTACCACAATTGAATAGAATGTAATGGTGACATGTCGTCCATTGAGAATCTTTAAGATGAATACTTTTTCCATCTTTGTTTCTTCTTGTGCCAACAGGATATTCCAGATTCTGTGGACGGGTCAAATTTAATTTTTCCTGCTCCATCGCCACCTAAGAACCTTAAACAGAACATTAAACATTCTTCTGCAAGATAACCTTCAGCAATGGACGGCTCAGGTTTACTTTTGTTGCGAACATATGATTTCAGTTTACAAAGATAATGCTCAATAGGAAACATACAACGAAGATGTGCAAGTCCATCATATTCAATTTCATTGCATAAATGAACTAGCAAGTGCACCATTATATCGAAGAAAGCATTTGGGAATATCATCTCAAATTGACAAAGAATTTCCACAATTTCCTTTTGTAGCCTGTTGAGATCAGCCAAATTGATAATTTTACTCCAAAGACTTCTTAGGAATGCACCTAATCTTATCATAGGTAATGCAACTTCAGGTTTTACATATTTCTTCGCAGCAAATTGCAGCAAGTAGTGGAGAAGAAAATGAGCATCGTGGCTCTTATACCCTGCAATTTTCCTCTCTTTCTTGTTTACATACCGGCTGATATTAGCTGCACAACCATAAGGCAGTTTAGCATTCTCCAACACCGAGCAAAATATTTCTTTCTCCTTGTTCGTCATTGCAAATATGGCAGCCCTGATCTTAAGGTAATTCCTATCAGCTGATAGAACCGGATGAAGGACCTCCCTGATGCCTATCTCTTGTAAATCATATCGAGCACTTAAATGGTATTTCGACTTCCCATCAATATTTAGTAAAGTGCCAAGTATGTTATCACAAATGTTTTTCTCTATGTGCATAACATCAAGGTTATGTTGACATACATTGTGACTCCAATATGGTAAATTAAAAAATATTGACTTCTTTTTAAAAGGGGATTCATTTTTATGCTTGTTGACCTCTTTCTGCCCAAAAATATTTTCATAACCAGCCAATAATTCTTCAATGTTTGTCCCGGATAAAATTCCCAGAGATGTTCCCATTTCAATTTCACCATTGAACCTTTTCTTATCAAACCTCCACTTGTGTTCCGGATCTAAAAATTTCCTATGGTTCATGTAGCACATTTTTTTTACTATGTTTCAAGTAAGTTGAAGAAGTCTCGAAATGGCATACGGGACAAGCTAAATAACCCTTTGTGCTCCCGCCGGATAACATTGCATAGCCCGGAAAGTCGCTGATCGTCCATAACACGCTTGCACGTAACGTGAAATTAGCACCAGTTAAGGCATCATAAGTTTATATGCCAAGACCCCATAATTCTTTCAATTCTGCGATAAGAGGCTGCATGTACACATCAATGCTATTCTTAGGAGAATGTGGACCAAGGATAAGGGTTGAAAGTATCAAATTTTCTGGCTTCATGCATAACCAAGGTGGAAGGTTATAATTTACCAATATGATTGGCCATGTGCTGTGAGATGTAGTCATTGTACGAAAAGGACTGAATCCATCAGCTGCTACTCGTAACCTGATATTTCTGTTTTCAGATGAAAAATGAGGATATTCGGCATCCATCGTCTTCCAAACCTCGCCATCAGCTTGATGTTGAAGCCTGCCATCATTTTTTCGTCCCACTACATGTCATATCATAAGTTCTGCATATTCCTTGGACATGAACATCCTTTGCAGCCTTGGTTTTAGTGGAAAATAACGTATCACTTTTGCTGGTACTTTGTGAATCCGCTGCTCCGGATCATTGTCAACACCCGCTTTCTTTTCCGGTATAGCCCACCTTGAAAAACCATAAGTTTTGCAGTTATTTTCCTTTTCATTTTCTGTCCAATATAGCATGCGGTCATTTGGACATGCATGTATTCTTTGGTAATCGAGGCCTAAATCTTTAATGATATTTTTGGTAGCATTGAAAGGTAAAGCGATGTGGGCTTGTGGAAAAGCTTCTTTTAGCAACTCTAATAAATCGGTAAATGCAGACTCGGTGATTCCATGTAGAAATTTTAAAGAATAAAGCCCGACGATGAAACTTAATCGTGAAAATTTAGTACACTCGGGATATAATGGCTGCTTTCCCTCTATAACACGATGATGAAATTTTCTAGCATCGACATCTACTCCATTTGCTCCATCGGAAGATCCACCTTCATTGTTCTGCATATTTCCACAAGTACGATGCAACATCTCATCGAGATTATCTCCAAAATTTATTCCCGCTTCACGATCCATATCGTTATCGCTCCTTTCAGGATGTACACAGGAAACCTCACAAATCCATTTCACGTACAATTCAGATGGACCTTTCCAAATCAGATGGTCGTAGACTACCTCTTGACGATGCCACTTGCGATTATGACACTTTTTGCAAGGGCATGTAATTTCATCACCTACCGCAAATCTAGAAAAAGTATTTTGAATAAAACGTTTCACTCTACTGATATATCCTTCACTGAACTTAGGAAGTTCTGCCCATATTTTTTCCTCGTCATTCATCACTAATTTACACACAAATAACATGCAAAGACAAATACAATAATAAAATCAAGAATATGATTACACCTGAACTCACAAGTAGATCAGTAAATTAGGCAACACAACAATCAAATCAGAAAAAACTTGAAATATACATAGAGTGATACCTTAAGCAACAGATTAAATCGAAGCCCTAACTGAAATTTAATACCCAAATGAACCCCAATTGAAGACCTAATTGAAAACACTGAAGCCTTAATTGAACTTGAACTCGAACTTGCCGTAATCAAAATCCAATTAAGCTTGTAAACTTAAAACTTTTTTTAAGTGTTTTGTTAAGTGTATGAGAGTTTCACGCGTTGTTTTTGCCTCTTCGTTTTTGCTTCCCGCGTCACCCCGCTTTTTTTTCAACCGCGCTCATTTTTTATAATATTTTTATAAGTCTATAGTTATTGCAACATAGTGTTGATATCTATGCTAACATCTTAAAGCTAATGTTGTAATAGACAAAAATCAGCATAGCTATCGTTACATTGTAGCTAGCAACATCTTATATTTTCGTTGCAATAGGCCATCCATGGCGTAGTGGCTATTCCTCTTTCAAACCCTAGGCTTCAAATCTCCAATTAATCCACGTGTTTGCTAAAATAAATCAAATTAAAGCTATTTTCCACAGGTAATCAACTCCAAAATATAGATTATATCATTAAATTTCGATTTTGAGATTTGGGTTGTTTGTAATTGTTACTTTTCTTGTTGCATGTTTTTTTTGTTCATTTGATAGGTTGTTGAAGGATCTTCTTGCCTAAAGACATCTACTTTCTAGAGTTAGCATAATTTAATCTTCAATTATTGCAAGTTGAGTTGCTAACTCACAAATTCTAGCTAAATTTAGTCTTTGGACAAGAATCTGGAATTATTTGGTTATTGTAAATTCAGCTTGTCGTTGTTTAACTTCTGTTTGGTATTATTGCTCCATTGGCTGAATAATATTTCGATCATAACTTTCACGTTACTGATTGGAATCTTGAAAATTCAAGATGTTCTGGAATCCTTGTGAAATAAGCCACAACTTTGATGTTTTCAGTTTTGACTGATTTTGAAGTCTACATAGTAAAAAATTGACTTTTTCATCGCTGGCATGTGCTGATAGGCAGAGCACATATATTTTTAGGTAGTATTTCGATCATAACTTTAACGTTACTGATTGGAATCTTGAAATTCAAGATGTTCTCGAATCCTTAGGAAATATGATATAACTTTTATGTTTTAAATTTTGTATGATTTTGTTGCTTACATGGTGGAAAATTGATGTTTACTGCTGGCCTCTGATTGACAACCACAATATTTATATATTTGTCCCATTTCGACAATTTCATAAGCATTCTTTTGCAAAAAAATTTTTATGAAATTTGATGCTAATATTTGATCATTTTGTCCAGCAATGGACTAATTAAGTTAGGATGAGATTTGAATTAAAATTAATCTGAATTCGATTTAAATTTGAATATCGGTTTAAGCCGATTAAATTGCAAATTGAAGTTTTCTTGGGTTTTAAAAATCCGAACAAATTCCAGAAAATCTTCTAACATCATGGTTGGAGTAATAAATGTTTTTATACATTTCTATAGGTTTTTAAACAATCATTCTTTATTTTTAAGGCTTTTAAAAATTATTAAAATCCTTTTTAATGATGTGTTTTCTCTCAAAATCTTTTAGATAAATTTCTAAAATTTATTTTATAACCCCGTTTTCTCAAGTAAAATCTTTTATAATTAATTTTATTTATTTTATTTACTCTTATACTATTCGAACATATGAGAAATAGAATTGAATGATTTAGTAAAACACGTGGCATAGGACATGTGCGTCTACTATTTCAGTTAATTTCGGACTTGTACGGTCGAACCTATTTGAGAATATTGATTCTGAGATGTTTTGCCATTTTATGGCGTATTTTGAGTTTTATAATTTCTATTTATTGGAATTATCTAAGATGACCAATATTTGGCAAATATTATGGTTTGAGATCTCTTATATAGGAGTATGGTCGATGAGATCCATCACGATGTTTTATTTACTTGCCAATGATGTAAGGCAAGTCTTGAGTTTATGAGTTCATATTTTTGAGATTTATGGTTTATGAGGATCCATCAAGATGTTTTCACTTGTCAATGAGATGAGACAAGTTACGATGCCATTTAAAACTTGTGGATGAGATGAGACAAGTATGGTGTCTTTTTATCACTCGCCAATGAGACTAGGCGAGATATAATTTTCTGAGTTTTATGATGTTTCTAGTGTGACATCGACTAACGGGTAGTAAACCGCTAAGTGCGAATGTGTAGTATGGGACACAGGTTAACACTTTTCGGGTTCCTTTCCATGAGTTTGTGACACATTCACGATGTTTGCCTAACAGAATTGCTTTGAGAGGTGTTAGCGACCTTGTCATGTGGACGAACTGCTTTGGGAGGTGTTAGCGACCTTGTTAGAGCTGACAAAATGGCTTGGAGAGGTGTTAGTGACCATTTCATGAGGACGAACTACTTTGGAGGTGTTAGCGACCTTGTTAGAGCTGACAAAATGGCTTGGAGAGGTGTTAGCGACCTTCTCATGAGGACGAACTGCTTTGGGAGGTGTTAGCGACCTTGTCTGAGGCTTCAGCGATTTGAGTTTTGCACGTGCAGCATTGCTTCGGCATTACAATCGGAGATATGGCCAATCCGAATTTTCGAAGTTTTCTGTTTTAGTGTGATTTCACCTTTTTTAGATGTTTTATTACATCGATAGCCTAGTGCTATATGAGATGTTATACATGGTGATTTCAATCATGATATCTTGAACTCTTATCTAGTTCCTTGAGGTATGAGTTTGGATAATTTCAGGATTTTATAGGATATTCTGGGTTTTGCCATTTTGGCGAGTTGAGATTGAGATTTATATACATTTATACCGATGAGATTAGGTATAATTGAATTTGGAGATTTATCTATAATTGAGTTTTGGATCATCCTATTTGAGAATGTCTTATGTTTGCCATTTTGGCGAGAGTTTCTAATGATGTTTTTCCTTTTGAGGAGATATGGTTCATGGAAACCATATAGACATTTTGGGATGTCGCCGATGATATGAGGCACTTGTGTTTGATTTGAGTATTGAGTTTGAGTTACCTCCTTCGAGGTATTTGTTCACGTAAGTAGCGTTCCTTACTTAAGTGTTGAGCTTATGAGTTTATTGATTCATTCATCTCTTTCGAGAAGAAGTATCTTCATGTATGTTCTGCTTCATATTACCATTATTGATTGATTTGTGTAGTTAGACTGACCCGTGTATTTATACTCGGGTCAGACCGAGTTGTTTCAGGTATCATCTATTGGTCTTAGCTTGAAGTTGATGCTGGATATTAACTCTCCTTTCTCTTGAGCAATTTCTGTTCTTCCGCATACTCTGATGTGTCTGATTCAATGTATATGGTGTGGTCGAGTACCACCTTTATTGTATTCATATTGTATTGTACTAAACATGTATCAGTGTATATGTATATATATGATGTTGATTACTGTTCTGTGACGTGCTTTACATTTAGTTATTGTATTTTGTCCTGATAGATCCGTTAGCCACCTATAGTTTTGGATTAAGCATTTACTGTGTATGTCGATCCATTGAGATAGAAAAGAAAAATCATAGTGCATTTATCCACATATTCAGTAGATGTTTAAGACAAAGTTATAGATGGTCGCCCTTAACAAGCCCTATTCTCCGCTTTAGTTGACGGAATTACTCATTAATTCTCTTTACTAATGTGGGCCTCGGGGTGGGGCGTTACAGCACAAAACCCGAGCCCACACCACAAATACCCGAGCAATGACCCAGTGTAAATTTCTACTCGATAACTTCGAGTCCAACAACATGATTTCTCAAGCCCAAACCGGAGAATACTTCGTCTTCTTCTTCCTCCACCAACACGACAAACACAACCTCAATCCTGTGCACATGCATGAAGTGCCAGAGCCATGGCGATCACCCACGACCACGTCGCCAAATCGTTGACAACCCACTCAAGCCTTACGACCACCCAGTTTCACAAGTTCGACTGGAATTCTAAATCGAGACCCTATATCACCATATGAAACTAACACCGTCACCTAAAACCCTTTCGCCATGCCTCCTCTGACCATCAGAATATGAGCCATTCCACCCATAGCTGCGTCACATCCTGCCACGTCGATTCACCTTGGTCTGGTCGCCTCCGATCCACCCACGCCATAGCAATTTCTTCTATTTCGACGACGTTCAAAACTGCCTACTTAACCCTACTTTGTCGTTAACCAGTCATCACAGCGAATTATAATTTCTTCTACCATTTTTTCATCGATGTCCATTACTTAAACTTTCCCCAACCACAATTTCGTTGATCAACATGGCGCCAATCGACGGAAATGGCCGAAAGCGAATTTTCCTTTCAACCCCAAAATCCCATCTCAAAACAAAACTAAAACCATGATTTTATTTTTAAAATTCATCATTTGCAAGATCGAATCAGGCTATGTAATCAAAACAAGAAAATATGAATATTGATTTTCTGATTATTTTAGATCATTACTGATATTTATTATTTTAAATAAAATATTCAACATAAACCCTTGTAATTATTTAAAAATAATAATATTACACTCTTGTCATCATTTACCATTTAGAAATCTTACCCTAAATTTGTTTATATAAGAGCAAATGGATTCATTCTAATGGACCTAAACCTGTAGCACAACAGAACATATACATATGCATATGTATTCAAACATGCTTACAATATATATCCTAATTCAACTATGTTCAAGTTGAATTCATCCAGACAAACACACATACATCATCACCACACAGATATATCACATCCATCATAATCAAAAGATAAAGGGTTGAAAGTTTGCTCATAGTGATATCCAGGACAGAGAACTGGATCTTGATTTTCTTTCCTGAGTTTGATCTGATTGTTTGATTCTAGATTTTAGTTGAAGTTGTTTGCTTGATCTTCTTTACATTGCTTCAAGTTTGCATCTTCCAATTCTGATATTGGTTTGATTTCCAAATTCAAGCTATCTTTTTTTTTTTTGTTCCTTTTGATCACTGAATTGTTTTAAATTGCCTGTAGTTGTAGCTTGCTTGAGTTAATTTCCAGGCTTGAAGAAATTTTATTGATCTGAACTTCGAGCTTGATTGTTTTGAGGTGATTTACAGCTTCAAGTTTGAAAGAAGCCTTGGTTTTGTATTTTGATTTTCAGACTTTAGTTTCGAATTTTATCTTCATTTCCAGGCTTTGATTTGAAAAACTGATCTTTGCATGCCATGTGATTTGTTCCAGGTTTTGATTTCTTTTGTTTGCTGACCTTTTGCCTTGAGTTGCTCAAGGTTAATTACTTAATGAATGATTTCTTAATTAAAGAATAATTAATTTAAATGGTTAAAGGTTACTTACTTAATGAATGATTTCTTAATTAAAGAATAATTAATTTAAATGGTTAAAGGTTAGTTACTTAATGAATGATTTCTTAATAAAAGAAGAATTAAGTGATTAAAGGATAATCACTTAATTATTAAAAGTTAAATAAATTAAAGTAATTTATTAAACGTTAATTAGTTATTAATAATTAAAAGTGAATTAATTTCTGTTTGCGCCAAAATTGGTCACAAACACCCGATAGTCGTGAAAGCACCCGTTTATGAACACAAATCAGCAATATTCAACACAAATCTTGGATCTAAGCAATATCAAACACTGCAATTCAGAAATAACAATCACAAACACAGGATTTATAGTGGTTCGACGATCTTGCCTACGTCCACTTTGAAGTTTATGTCTTTATTGGTTCACTTGGTGATTTCAATCAATCACAGCAGATTACAGTTGATAATAGCTCTGAAATCTGATTACAACAGCGGTAATGAAGAGTAGAATTGAATCCGGCAGAGTCTGGACGTTGAATGGCCAAAAAATCCCTTTTTTGAAGGCTTTAGGGTGCTATTTATAGGCGTAGGAGGCTCAGATCGCGCTCAAACTTCGGGAGATTTTTTCTGGCACGTGAGTGGGCCCACACGACCGACCCCACCAAGTTTCGACTCGATCTGAGATCGATACGAAGTGATTTCGTATCCATCAAAAAATGATCCAATCATGCCGAAACTTGGCAGGAGCATTCTTTACCTTGTATAGAAGCTTCTGTGAAAATTTCGTTGCATTTGGATCAGCGGTTTGGGAGATATGATCGATACGAGTTGGTATGTTTCGGTTGGCTGTTTATTTCGAATCCATCAATTCGAAATGATCTCTTCGACTCGATCACCTCACGTGGTCTCGTGATGATGTGGCACGCATGCTTCGCCACGATCTGGTTTTTACTCCGAGTTGACCGTATCGACTCCATAAATTTCGCCTTGTTCGTATCGAGGGATGACACGTCACCCAGGCTGGTTGACCTGATGGATATGAACAAGTCTCAGCTCATGGATTCGAACGTGGTCTCGTGATGGAGACGAAGCAGCGAATCTCTGATGGATGCGAAGCTGACGTTAGGTGATCGTTACGAAGTAAACTGCATACTGATGGATTCGATTAAGACACTCTAGCCGAAGTTCGTTCGATGCGAAGTCCATCGATGCGAAGACCTGGCTATTCCGATCGATACGAAGCCGATGGATACGAACCGGATACGAGTATCGATACGAAGTGCGGCCTACTAATGGATAAGAAACAGTGCTCTAGGATGGATACGAACATGCAGAGGCGATGCCAATTTGATCGATTCGAAACCGATCGATTCGAACTGACCGATATCATGTTAATGATCGATTCGAACTCGATCAATTCGAAGTATGAGGAACCTGATGGATTCAAACAAAACAAATATTGATGGATTCAAATCCGATGGATTCGAAATGGGCATCTCCTCAACAATTTGATGGATACGAACAACGTACTTTGCCTAACTTGCATCGATCATATCTCGTTCATACGAACTTCGATTAACCTGAAATTTGAGACGTTGGATTTTATAGTTTTGCTTGTCATGTCTTAACAATTGTAGCCTGATCCGGACTCGGACAAAATTCGTCGATATCCACAGCGAAGCAGTGTATAACCAATCTTTGAGACGAACTATCTTTGGTTTTTTGATCAATCTTTTGGTATCGCAGTCTTGTCAAAAGGCGGGATAACAATTTCTAACTACTTAAGGTAATTAATTAAGGGTTAATTAATTATGTATTTAACTTAAAGGTTAATTTAACTAAATTTGATTAATCAAGAATAATTAATTAATTAAGAATAATTAATTAAGGTGATTAATTAATTAATTTATATCAAACGATTTGTATTGGATAATTAATTAATTCAATTGGAAATAAATTGAATTAATTAAGGATTTAACAATTAATTAGTCCTGTTTATAAATGATCATTGAATGCTTAAATTGCTTATGAACGATTGTATTGTATGAGATGCCTTGAATTGATTATCCTATCTAATCTGTGATATTCTGATTTCTGATTTGAGCTGTGAATGGTGATGTAATTTAATTATCTGTGATGTAATATAATTATCTGCGATGAACTTATATTTACTTATCTGTGGTCTGCAAATAAGATAAGCGTTATAGTTTATACCGCTTATCAAATATATTTATGTATTCAAATCTGTGATGGTTGATGATGTTGCACTATTGTGTAAAACCACTAGACTACACTTTACACACACAAATATGGATTGCACGTGGAAATCGGTTAAGCCACAGATTTTAATGATTTTAAAGATTGAATTTTTGAATCCAAAATAGTTTTGAAATTGGAATTGAAAGCTTTGTGAAAAGGGATTTCAAAAATAAAAGTTATTTTGAATAACTTAATAAAGTTTTGAAATTTAATTTGATTTGAATTTGAATTCAATATTTGAAATTGAATTCAATGATTGGAAATTATGGTTTAAAAAGGGTATGCAAGTTGTAAATATGTTTATATGGATTTTAAACTATTTTAAAAGCATTGGTTTGGAAATCTGAATTTAACCCAAATTTTATACTTGAAGAACTTTAACTTATGTAAATGAATTTGGATTTTCCGTAACGTAAACTATTTGTTTTCAAATAATAATAGCTTTCATATAAAGAAAGGATTTTCAATTTGTGTTAAAAAGATTTCAAATTGAAATAAAATTGTTTTGAAAGCTATGAATGAATTTTTGTGAAAGATTTGGTGAACCTTGTTTTAAAAGTAAATTGAATTGGATTTGTTCTAAAATGAAAATTTTTCTTTTCTAATTATAGTAGCTTTCAAATGTAAGAAGAATTCCTAGTTTTATTAAAAGGGTTTCCAAGTTATGAATAAACTTTTGGAAATGGGTTTGAAAGCTATGAATTGAGTTTTTTGATTTAATAATTGGATGAGTTAATCCAATTTGAAAAGGAAATGGGTTTGAAAGTCGTGAATGAACCTTTGTGGAAAATTAGTGAACTTCGTGAAATGAACCTTTTTGTTTAAAAGATTTGAAATGGTAATTTGTTCAAACCATTTGAAGAAATTTTTGGATTTTAAAAGTTGTGACTTAACTGAAATCCCATATCCATGTGTTTTTTAAATATTGCGCTCACTATTCGGTTTAGCCGGGAGAGGACTTTGTGTCATATAACCCATTCCGAATAGTGATACGACGTTATGAATTGCAATTGAAGACCGGTGGTGAAGACCGAGTGTCTTCAAGAATGATAGGATAACCTATCGAATGACTCTGCACTGAGTTGTTCCGGTATAGAGTTCTCCATATGTGATGGGGAGTCCGATCGGGATTGTGAATACCCGGATTGCAAGGGCTTCTTTCTTTACTGGATGAAGTGTCTTCGGTTCCGTTCGAACCTGGAATGGACTTGTATAGTTGTATGTCTGACATTACACTTTGAGATATAAAACTGATCTCTATCAAATACATCTCTGTTTGGTGGCGGATAATTTATTCTTTTAGCTTAACACCCTTCTCTGAGACGTATGAGCTCAGAGGTTATGTAGTTGATAGTTATCAGTGATATACTCCCAATTTGGTAGTGTGGCATGCTGAGTGTTGCTGTGTGTTGTGATCATTTGTTGACCAAAGCATGGCTTTTGTGTAAAGCGTAGCTTTTGTGGACGAGACTGCATCAGGACCTCACACCCCGGAAATGGTCGAAACAGGAAAGATGCGGCAAGATTATGAGGGTCGCACCCTTTAGGGTGTGTCGTTCCTTTTAGAAAAGGGTGGTATCATGGTATGGAGCCCAGATACTTAACTCATGTGGTCACTGCAAATCTCTTACTTTGTGATTGCTTTATGGTTGTTGGTTGAGAGGCGCCTCAGATAAAGGTCGCAAACGACCGGGGGATGGCATGCTCGAGTAGTAGTTACCTAGTTACAGAGGTAACCCGGCCTTGTGTTGGCAGAGAGCCAGGTAGGTTCTCAAGACGTCCCTCCGGAGGCGTACCCTTGTGGTGGTAGGGTTCCTTAGGCTGACCATTTGTTGGAAATCCAATCTTCAATACGTGCCTTGTACGGTTTTAGTTGTAGAACCTGTCATTTACTTATGGCGGTCACCACTGTTTAGATGGTAGCTATAGTAGGCATAGTTCGAAATGTCTATGCTGGCTAAGATTAATATTATATTTTCGAAAGGTTTTCTACACTATGCACTAATAATAATATCAAAAGGAATTTGCGTATCTAGCATGTTTGACTATCATAAGGAGAAATCTCCTCCAATTCTACGTTTGCATTGCATGTGCGGTGGGAGGCCTTATAGTAGTTTCATTTTCCAAAAAGCACTGCAGATTTCGATTTTAAATCTTTTGTTGTTTGTTTTAAAGATAAACTGTTTTTGTTTGCTCATACCAGTCCCATGACTGATCCGGAGTTTATTTTCCCTTCCTAAACTCTGGGTGCCCACCATTTTCCACACGAGCAGTCCAGAGTTGCGTTTTTCAGATAGTAGATATCGATTCAGCAGCTTTCAGCCTTCTTTTTGGAATTATTTGGAGACTTTGGATATTGAAGTCTTTGGTTAGGACGACTGACCTTGCTTAGCTTGGTACAACTTGATGGTGGTTCGAGCTATCTATGGACATTGCTGATATTGGTGTTTCTTCTAACTCTATGTTTGTGATTCTGTGATTGATTTATTTACCGTATATGCTAAGTTTGGCCAAATATAAATTAATAATCTGTGTTTTAAGCAATTCAAATCCGACATGTGTGGATGATTGTCAATTTGAATGGTTTGAAATGGAAAGTCATTACAATTGGTATCAGAGCTCTGGTTTAGGCAAAACTTAGCATATGGAGTAAAAAATCATTAGAGATACGGTGGTAATACCCTAGAATGAGTAAAATTAATTACAAAATCATATTCGTTCGAGCTTGAAATTCTTCGTTAGGATCCTCCTGGACTAGGATTTCTTTTGAATTTTTGGAACTTTTCCTTTGTTCTAAAATCCATTCTTGTCTTTTCCTGTTCGTGTTCTTCTTGATACTGGAGCATCCCATAACTTTATTTCTGTTGATCTTTGTAATAAATTGAGCATATCTTGAAAATTGAATTGGCGACTTCATCCTTATGTGTGACTAATCCCATCGGCGGTCCCGCCAACCTTAGTATGATTTGTAACGGGGTGAAACTCCTTTACAACAGGCGTCGATTTATCAAAGGTTTCTATATCCTTGGTTTTGATGCATTTGATATCTTACTCGGAGGTTATTGGTTAAAGCATTATGATGCAGTTATCTTTTGCAAAGCCCTAACCATTTTTGTAGTAGACGACTAGGGTAATTCTCTTATAAACAATATAGGTTGCCTTAGGATAATGTAGGCAGTTTTATCTTTTCGCTTGATTCTCAGCCTAGGGATCTCAACTCCACCCCGATAGTCAGAGATTATCCTGATATTTAGTGAAGTCACTTCTCTTTCTCCCAAGCAGGAAATTGAATTCCGCTTATCCTCGTATCAATGATATGTTTGATCGGCTCTATGGAGCTGAGGTATTCTCTCAGCTTGATATTGCTACCGGTTCCACCAGCTTCGGGTAGTCGAGAAGAGCATTCCCAAGATAGCTTTCCGAACTGAGAATGGTTTCTATGAATGGTTAATCATGCCCTTTGGATTAACTAATGCTCCTACCTTCTTTGTCAATCTCATGAATCACGTTTACGACGTGGTCCTCAACAGGTTTGTCCTGTTTTTCACTGATGATATTATCGTCTTTTCTAAGTCAAAGAAGGAGCATGAGTCTCATTTGAGCTATGTTCTCTAAATTATTAGGAGTCATCAGTAGAAAGCCAAATTTTTTAAATGTCATTTCTAGAGGGATGAACCTCGATTTCTTGGGCACATTGTTTTTGACAACGGAGTCTCGGTTGACCCGGATTAGGCCACCATGATTAAAATAAGTCTATCTCTCTTTCCTCTTTTGTAATTTAATTATCTTATTTTTTTTCAAGTTTATCTTCTTAGTTAGAATTCTCTTTGATTAGGGTCCCACTAAATTCGAATCTCTATCCTTGTTCTAAAATCCATTCTTGAATCATCATGCGAGGAAGTTTATTTGTAATTAATATAAAAATATTTTATATTGTGTTGTTTGAGTTGTTAAGTTTGAACTTTGGGTTTCGATCGATTCGTTTGGCCAACGCCATCGATAGGAATTCCAAAACACTTGAACATAGCAAACTAACACAATATTGTTTGCAAAATTGGTAAATGAAATAATTTTATATATGATTTTATTTTATATATATAAGAGCATAATTTTTTGAAGTTAGATAGTTAAATGAATTATTTGTTAGAAATGATAGTACTAGATTATCATTTATTGTTTTGTCAACATTCTTAAACCATTAACTATTGTTGTATGTTATAAGAAGTCGAAATTTGATAAACATGGTTTATAAATCTGATTTGCAAATGAAATAAATTTAAATTAAGGATCTGAGAATTTAATTTTAAGTGCTTATCAAGATTTGGTTTTCAAAGTTTTCGCAAAATATATTATTTGAAAGTATTTTAGAATGGAAATTATTTCCAAAGAATTTTAAAATAAGTAAGTCGGTACTCTCCTCTTATGTCGCTGGAAAATAATTTCGATGATGACTGTAGCATCATCGACATTCATTTTCAAGTCTCAAAGTAGGGAGACCACTTAGTAGCTTTGCAACACTTTTGTTTTGGAAAATGGATTTAATTTGAATTTCTTAAGTATGATTTGATGTATAAAAAATATATATGTATATATTTATTTCAAAATGATTTGAAGTGAAATCAAAAGTTTAACTGCTAAGTTTTATGTTAAGTGATGGTTTTCAATTATTGCAACGAAGCAAATTTTTCGAATAATTGGAATGTCCAAAATGAGAAATGGAATTGAAACAACTTGAAAACAGTTGAACTAGGATAAAATTTCTTTGTATAATACTCAATTGCATTCTAAAACATATATAACTTAATTGAAATATTCAAAAGGGTTAAAATGTAATATGAATATGCAATTGAAGGTAATACAAGAGAAAACTTAAGTAGTAAAAATGTTCAAACTAATTTTGCTTAATATAAATGTTGTAGATAAAAGTTAAATTTGTACGGTTCTCAATTACATTCAGAAACATGAATAAAACTTACATGGGAAAAAGTTTGAATGTAATGTGAACATGTAATTGAATAGTATACAATATAAATATAAATAATAAGATGTCCAAAAATGAAATTTATATGGTTCTGAATTAATTGTTGTATCTGGTACTATGTATTCGAATCTATCTTTCCCTTTTGTTGCTCTATTCTCCTATTTCATTCCTTTTGGGAGATGAAAAGTTTAAAGTGGGGGAGAGTGTAACGACCCAGAAATTTTAACAATTTTTAATAACGTGATTAACTATATTTTTCATGAAAATAAACAATAAAATTTTTGCAGTGAGAATTTGATATGTGGAATACGTCTATTTAAACGTGGCAAGTGTCCGATTTTCATCGAAAATATGTAAGTTTGTTTGGTTGTGAAATTTCAGTTTAAAATTTAAATTAGTTAAAATTTGATGGTAATAGAATATCTTTGAAATCTAAATATTTTTACATAATAAAAATGTATATCATTTTATGAGCGAGACGTCATATTTCGTGACGCTAAATTTGGACCGCTCTTGCCTCGTTTATCATATTTTCGACGTTTTAGCAGTAGTTTTGGCACGAAAATCGAGTTTTGATAGATGGGTTGTGTCACTCATATTTGTGTACCATTCTGTTCGTCTCATCGTGCTGATCTCTGCAGTATATTCATTTGTGCATTTCGATGTCCGGTACGCAGCGAAATCTGTGAAACAGTCAGCTGCATCGGTACCCATTTCGATACCATCTCCGTTGTCGTGCTACACCATAGCTCAGCCTACAATCAACACCCCTCCACGCCCATCTCCTCTTCCCACCACCTTCTTCCCATGCAACAGCTCCCCATCGATCCGCCAGCAGCCGCTCCTTCCCTCCGCCTTAGCTTGCTTCAACCACTTTTCCCTTCTTCGCCTTACACTATCGCCACCTTCAAGTTGAGGCCAACAACTGCCACTTTCCAACACCCACCAAACCCCTCTGAACCACCTAGCAGCAACACCTACTCTGTCAGCCACCGCTAGTCTCTCTCTTCCTTTACACACACACACACACACACACACACACACACACACACACACATATATTGATTTAAAAAAAAGTATTGATTTTAAAAAATATAATACAAAGATTTTATTTTAAATATGTGAGTAAATTTTAGATTTTAAAATATGATATATTTTGTTTTCATCGATCTCAAGTCCACCTTGGTACGCTTTGAGAATTGTTGGTTGAATTGGTCGATTTTCGAATTCGTGATTCAAAATCGTAGCTTGTTGTATTGTCTATTTTCTCTAGCCTCGAAAGGTGAGCGATCACTCACGATTAACATTCTTATGTTTAGTAATTGATTTCACATCAAATGACGATTTAAAATGTGGTTAGATTTTAATTTGTTCGTAATTAAATTGTTACATATGATATGCTATTATTTGCATTTGTTTACCTATTCTAAGTGACAATATGGACACTGATAACATGTTAATATATATATATATATATATATATATATATATATATATATAATATTTAATTTGATAATTACTATCATATTTGTCATTGATATGCTATGCCATTTTATTATTATTATATTGTTCTCACACTACAAGTTCCCTATTAGTTTACAAAATCCATATGGGTTGAAATGATACATATCCGAACGATATTATAAATTAGAGAAAATCATTATGGGTTGAAATGATAAACCCAAGCAATTTTATTGATTTTTGAATTTTAGGATTGCGGGTTGAAATGATATATACCCGTAAATATAAATTATTGCGGATTAAAATGATAAATATCTTTATCACTTGACCATGGAATAGAAAATTATATACAGACATTGTTGGTTTATTTTTAAATGATTTTCAAATTTTTGAAAAGGAAAAATATATGTTTATTGATTTTTAGAATATAATATAAAGATATTTTAATTTTAATATATGTGAAAACTTAGGTTTTTAAAATTATATTTTTTGGAAATTTTAAAATTATAGGTTAAGTTTTAAAATGTAAATTATAAAATTTTACTTATGACTTTATTATTTTTAAATATGTAAAATAAGATTTAAAATAGATTTAATAATAATAAATTTTAATTTAATAATAATTAAAATGATATAATTTAATAAGAATTTAATTTAACTAAATATATATTATGTTTAAATATTTATTTACAATTCATATAATATTTTAAAATATATATTTGTAATAACTTATATATATAATATGTTTAAATGTTTATTTGAATTTATGTTATTATTTTAAAATAGATTTTGTGTTAACTTTAATAAATAAAAATGGGAAAGATAAATTAAAGTTGATTTGTGATTTAATTTATTTAAGAATTGAATTTAAATAGAAATTAATTTGAAAACTTACTGATTTTGAGATTTTGAAAGATGTGATTTTTATGACTTGATAACTGGATTTTGATTAAAGGTTATTATATGAATATTTTCAAATTTAAATAAAACTGAACATTTACTATTGATTTAAATTTGTAATTTTTTGATTTTAATTAAATGCTATCAAAAAAGATTAAGTGCATATTTTCAAATTTAAACAAAATTATAGTTGAATTTTGAAATATAAATGAAATTTATCAAATTGAGTTATTGTAAATATTTGAATATTTAAACTTTGAAGCCTATTGAATTTGAAGTGGTTTAAATTTATAGTTCAAACTAGATTTGAAACCGATATAAATTTAAAATGGTTTTATTGAGAATTTGAATTGAACCTTTAACCTTTTTAATTGAAATCGTTGAACTGAGATTGATTTAAATTGAATTTGGAACCGAAGTTGATCTGAATTGATGTGTGAAAATTGGAAAACACAATTCTAATTTAAAGCTATTTCTGATATAAACTCTTTTAATATATATACTATTTTAATATATAACTTATTTTTAATATATATAAACTATTTTATTATATATTATTTTAAATTTATATTTATAAACAATTTTAAATATATATATTTATTTAATATATAACTATTTTAATATATAAACTACTTTCAATATTTAAACTGTTTAAGTTGGAATTGCTATGATTTAGATTTAATGGATTTAAATGCGAATACTTTGATATGATGGTTTAACATATTTTATGGTTATGATTTTGGAAACGAATATGGTTTGAAAGTGATATGATTTCGAAAGAATATATGATTTCGAAAGTGATATGATTTTGAAATAAGTATGATATTTTGATATGAAATATGAACTATTTGAAATGTAAAAAAAATAGATTACAGTGTGAAATAAGCGTTTGGTTGTTAAAGAGATCGGAATCAGATATTGTCATACTTTTTGTCAATGCCGAAAACCACTTTAACAATTGTGTGCGTGGTGGAGAATCCATAACGAAGTAGGATGGTTTGGCAAACAATTCCGTATGAGGTATGAATCGCAGCCTTAACCCCCTCGGGTCAGCTTGATATGATTAAAACATGAGCCACGTTGGGCCAAGCGAGGTTGCACCTCCGATCGAGCATGCTTCTTCTATACCATTCTATTGCTTTGTGATTTGTTTAGGTGCACCTTTGATTATGGGAGTGTGTCTTGAGGTGGGCGGTAGCAGCTGCTATGCGTTATCACCAACCCATATCCACAAAACGGTAGTATCATACGCTAGGCATTACCTCGCGTACCTTGTCATACGCCTTATCGCGCGCACTATGAGTATGGTTTGTGTCGTACACTATAGAGTGCCCTATGATAGCCCTTCGGTTTACGGAGGAATTACGGTACTGTATAGACTGTGGCATTTATTTAAAATGTGTTAAGGGGGATATTGTTAATGCCGTAACGCTATTTTAATATTTTTCTTTACTGTAGACATTATATATGTAACGTATTGTACTACGTATGTAGATAGTTTAACGGATCCTTAAAGGATGGAATCCCAACAACCTTTAAGTTATTTGCATTTCACTTGGACATTTCACTTTAGTTGATTTACTTGCATAAGAATGTTAATCCTAACTCGAGTGTTTTTGTGTTTTGTTTTATGCTTGAGTCAGACTGAGTGTCACAACATTTAAGACTCACCTTTGAAGCTTGGAGTTTTGCTTAGAGATCTATCTTTTATCCATTCAATTATTTCATTTGTTTCTAGTTGTTTATGTTTAGACCTGTCGTGTGCTTATTTATTTAGACTTCTATATATTTGGGATTTCTGTTGTATTTGTTTTAGACTCTATTATTTCTTAGTAGCTTCATGAACTACTATTTATCTATTCCGCTGCTTATTGTTGTAAAACTATATGTCTGTGATTCAATGATTGATTTATTTAAAGTACATGCTAAGTTTTGACAAATATAAATTAACAATATGTTGTTTTGAGCAATTTAAGTCTGACATGTGTGGATGATTGTTGATTTGAATGGTTCGAAACGACAGGTCGTTACAGCGAATCAATTAAATTCATACCGAACAAGGAACTGACTTGAAGTTACAACACCTAACCCGACCTTAGTCCTATAACGAAGTGAACCACGGCAAGAGAAAAATACTGCATGCATCATGAAACAGAGGTAGGTCATAATGGCTATATCAAAATTCAAAGGAAAAAAAGTGAAATATAGCATCGACGTGTAGGAAGAAATACTTGATATACCGAGTTGACCATACCTCTAAGGCTCATACATTGTCAATACCAATAGGAAAAGGTCTGCATCTACACATATCAGGAGCAACTTAGGCAGCGCCGCACATGATCAAAATTACTCCAAATGGGCTATATACACGGCCACTCAAGATACGCTTCGACACAGAACCATACTTATATGTGAATGACAAATGTGAAACTCTCTCTCATCAGCAATCTAAGCATATTTACAAAGAGGGCAACTCAAGCTGCACCCAACTCAAATCACAAATAGCCTCAAGCACATTCTAGACATATGCAAGTCAACTCTCAGAGCAGAATGGGAAATGCTACTCCATTCCGACCCGACATAACGTTAAGCCAAGCAAAGACGACAAAGATATTAGCACTACAACCTGAACGCCAGATAATATTCACCACTGCACCTCTTCATATGCATCAACAACATATTCGAAGCATCAGGACGGTCCCTACCATTCCTCTTAAGACATTTGCCATTTCGAGAAAGAGGAGACCAACTGATACAGGCTTGGGCTTCTTGTCCAAATTTTCGAATACCTGCTTCGAATTTCTAAGATTCTGCCAATGTCATGTTTTCCCGCTGAATTCCATCGTCAATTCAGGCACAATGAATAGGCGTTGCAGATGAATGACAAGTGGCAAAATCTAAGGGTGGAGAATGAAGAAAAAAGATCAAAGGCGATCACAACAACCAGCAATGCACCTTTCATACTATAAAAGGAAACACTAGAGGACAAAAAAGAGGATCTTTTTTCTTTAGCTTCTTCTTCTTCCCAGAAAGGAAAATATAAAATTTGAATATTGTACACTTCTGCATGAATACCATAAAATAGAAAATAAATAGTGGATTATCCCGTGAACGAAGGATTAACAATAATCCGAACCACATAAAAAATTCAGTGTCCTTTACTTTTATTGTTCTGTTATCTAATTTTGGATTGACATTCATTTATAAAACCATTTTGATATTTTAAAATTACTTGGGGTGCGTCTACTTGGCTACGTAAGCATTCAACAGCATAGTCACTACTCAAAGGCAGATTTAACACGAATTAAAATTGCTTATTCTAATTCATGGAAGCAATTAACGACTAGATTGCTTCACGATCTAGTTGAGTGCGCTAAAGCCAAAAACTTCATTAATAAGTATTATCGATGAGTATGGTTTCTGAAATGCAATGGTGATGCATTAAATCTAATAAAATAATTATGCAAAGCTCATTCTCTATCCGCTTTACACTTGAAAGTGTCAACACATTCCTTGGTCAAACTATATGAACTCTGAATTGGCTCATAAACTTTTCCACTAACTCGGACCACGTACTAATGATGGACCATTTATCTAGTTGGCGAAAACACATGGCAACCAAATCAGTCAAGTACAATGGGAGCATCATCCCATCGACTCCTTCGAAACTGCTAACACTCTCATACGTTGGATGTATATCAAGTGAGTGGTTGGATCCGTCCTTCCATCATACGACTTCAAAGTAGGAACTTGAAATTAGGTGGATTCCTAGTGTATCAGGTGTTTGAGAGTGAAATAGTTCCCGTTCACATCCTTCAAACTTCCATCCATAGCTTCACCTCGAAGTACATGCCTTGCCATCTCAGCTAAGTGATCATTTGGATTCAGTTGAAATCTTTCCGCATGCCTTTGATTCAAATCTTCTTCATGCTCCCGTTCTTGCAGAGAACTTTCGGTTCTAATTCTTGCAATTCCAAGTTTGCATTCCGATTTAGATTTCAAGGCTCGACATCATCCATCTAACGTACATTTCCATGCTCGACATTTAAATCGACCATGGCCCCATGTCCAAGCATGTCACCACCGACTGGTTTGGACCACTTGGTACCGATTTGTTGGCGTGCCAAGGGATGGTTCTAGCTTGTTTCGCTTCATATCCTTGTTTATCTGCTCTGCCTTGTAGTCTCCGGTTCTAATTTTCAACAACTCCAACTACACTTTATTATTCCATCCTTTGGAAGAATCCATTTATCATATTTTCTTATCTTGGTAAATATCTCTTGCAAACTTGTCACCATCCCTTTAATTTCTTCTCTAGTCGCATAGATAAAATGTAGATTTGAATTAGTGGACACCTCCTGCCTGCCCCATGCTCTGGTTGACTCGGTTCAACAATGACTCTTGACGTATACCTCTTCATCTTCTCCAATATAAGATCTAAGTTCATCTTAGTGGAAACACTAAAAATGTTGCTCAAAGAATTGATATAGACCCTAGTATCATTAGAAAACGAATCAAACAGATGTTAAAATGAAGAAATCAAAAGAGAATGAAGAGGAGACATAAGATTTTTATAGTGGTTTGGCAAAATCTTCAGTCCACATCTAGTCGATCGATTTTCTTTATGAGTTCTCCAAGAAATACGATCAAACCCCAGAATATATTCTGTTTTCTCAAAATGGTTTGGCAAAAAAGACCGAGTCGCCCAATCTTAATACTTTATGTCAAGGGGTTTTGCATTTTAAGTTCTCAATTCTAATGTTGTTATAAGAAAAGTCCTTATAGTATTGAACCTGTATATCGGATATATCTATTTAAAAAATAAAAAATGCAAACTAGTTTGCACTTTTCTGATAAAAAGTGCAAGTTACCTTGAATTTTTCAAAAAAAATTCCAAAATTGAAAAATCAAATTTCTTTATTCATAATAATAATAATTGTTATTTAAGTATAATTTTAGTAGAATATTATAGTTATTTTCTCATTATCGAATTTTATATATTTTATATATTTTTCTTCGAAAACTGCAATGTTGCTTGCAATTTTTATCAAGAAAACACAAGTTAACCACCGTCTTCTGTTTTTAAAAAATAGCCAACCTATCTATTAAATAATAGTAAATTTGAAGAAATTCTAGCTTTCACATTAATTATAGCATTTCTCTCACCTCTCCTTAATTTTCTCTAGATATTTGTTTAAAATTATTTTAAAGACCTAATACAATGCATTAGTTTGAATTGTTTATAAGATTTTATTAATTTTACACTATTTTTTTACATTCAAAAATCTACACTTTCTGCTTTCTACATTATTTTCAAAGTCCTCAATTTTCATGTACAATATACATTTAAGACCGTATATTTAAATTAATTAAATAATTTCATTGTAAATTATTTAAAAAATTAATTAACCATTATTTATTAATTGTCTAATAAATAATATAGATAACCATGCCAATAAAATATCACGCTCATTGTAACAAAACATTATAAATATGGATCACATAAAAAACAATGCGAACAACTTTAATGTATAATTATTTATTTTAATAAATTATTAGTTAAACGATTGAAGTTTAAAGATCACAAATCATCACAATAATTATAAAATTTTCACCCCTACTCATTAATTCTCTTCATTTTTTTGAATCCATATAAATTATCATTTTATAGTTATCCAAAATATTATGTTTATTTTTTCCATGATTTTATATTCATATATACCGAGATTTTATAATTTCTATAGTCATTTACGAAGTTTTCATCAATTTTCTTTTATTATTTTGCATTCAAATCTATGTATTTAAATTAACCAAACACTATAAATCTACACTATATAAATAAATTCAAGTAATTATACTCATTAAATTGTTTGATAATCTATAAACAAAATGACAATTTCAATTTATATACCGCATTAGTAGTCACACATGGTAGATATTTCTTTCAAATATAAAAATATCTGAATCACTTAACAAAAATTATAGGCATAAACAAAAATAAAACGTTTAATTTATGATTGATATATCGAGCATTGCATAACAAAATTTTATTTTAACAACATTTAAAGTATGTGTACCATGTTTTTATAAAATTAGCGTGTGCAATGCATGAGATACATTCTAGTACTTTATTATTATTATTATTATCCATAATTTTAGTAAATTAAAAAAATAGTTTTTCCCTTAATATCTCATGTTACATTTAAAATTCATATATACAGATTTGCAACTTGACATCTAAAACTCATCATCATGCATATGTGCGGGTGCGCATGTGCATCAAAATGCACAGGATCGTGAATTTACTAAATATTACTTCAAAAAGGAACATATTACATCTATATTTTTCTTTGAAATTTATCGTATACATAAACACTAAAAATTGTTTCACATGCATCGGTATATCGGTCATTTTTAACGTGTAATTTCTTAATTTCAAAATATAAATTACACTTATTTTAAAATTATATAAAATATTTTAAAATATAAAATTTTGGAAATAACAATAGTATATTAATATATACACATTTTTAAACGTATAAATCAATAAAATAATATGTTTAACATATAATTTCCTTAAACTTCAGAAATATTATCGTAAAACTAATTTGAAACAAAATTTATCATTTTAAATATTTATAATATGAAAATAATGAATATATGATTATTTTTAACTATTCGAAAATAATTTTGAATATATTTTACTATGAAAACATAACATTTTAACATGCTAAAATCAAAATATATGTTTAACATTAGCATATTACATTGCACATCGACTATTTAACTATGTATATTTGACAATTTCTTTTACAACATTATCGTGTGCAACACACGGATTACACACTAGTTAAATAATAGTAAAACAGAAGATTTTGTGGCTCTCTCATTGATTCAAGGAATTTTCTATCTTCTCCTTAATTCACTCTTTAGATATTTTATTTTCAAATTCTTTAATTTATTACTTTACACTTATTTTACTAATTCTCTTCTATTATTTTACATTTTGGTACATGTATTCTAATGTTTATATAATTATTTACATATAATTTATCAGCTACCTTCTAATATTTTATATTTAAGTCCATATATTTAGGTTAATTAAATAATCCAAAATTTAAACTATTTAAATAAATTCATTTAATATTTCTTATAAATGCCATAGAACGATAATTTAAATATGTATAACACTTAACTAAACCATAATATTAATCTTTCATTCAACTATGAAGATATATTAATCACATAAACCAATAATAAAAAATTGTAGTTGATTTATTTCAATAAATTTATCATACATTTCATTGTAAATTCTACTTTAACTTCAAATACCTACATTTAAAATTACCATAATTATTCACAAAATTTACCTCACTTTTCTTCTAATATTTTACTTTTCATCTTATATGTATTAATTAATTATGTGATCTAAATTTAAACTAACTAGATGAATCCAACTAACTAATATTTGTTAATTCGTTTACTAATTTATGAAAATATCAATATGTACACCATATTCATATTAACAAAATTTAAAAATAGATTAATGTAAAGATACCTAATTAAGTTATATAACTTAAGAACTTAAAAGTGAATACATAAATAATAATAATAATAAATCTTTTTTTCACATTTGTCTCAATAAATTTATCATGAAATGCATTACAAAATTATATTTTTTGTTCTCCAAATACCTACATTACAAATTTTCTATGATCATCTACAGCCTTCGCTCAATTCATTTACAATATTTTACATTTAAGGTCATGTATTGTAATTAATTACATAACTTCAAAACAATTTAAATAATTTCACTATGCAATTTTCCACCGATTTGTCAAATAAGTATGATCAATATGAACCATATTCATATTAAAAAAAATGATGAAAAAATTCATTCAAATATATAAATACATCAATCACATAACTTAAATTATATTCATAAATAATAATTACAAGTTTAAAGTTTTATTTATCTATATCAATATGTGTATCATGCATTACATTGTAAAACCCTTTTTTAATGTTAAAAACCTACATTTCGAATTTATCCAATTAGCTACAAAACACTTCACAATATCACCAACCATTGTATACTAAAGTCGATATTTTCAAATTAATTATGCGATCTTGAATTTAAATTATTTAAATAAATTCAATTAATAAATTTTTGTTAATTCATCTAATAAATGCTAAGATATAACGGTTTCAATATGTATATCATATTCATATCAGGCGCAAAGGTGATAAAATTAGTTTTTCATTTAAATACAAAGATATATAAGTCACCTAATATAAATAATATGCATAAGAAATATTTTCGTATTTAATATATCATTCATATATCTAATTTTTTTATATTGTATTACATTGAAAAATTCTGTTTTTAGCTTCAAGTACGAATATTTTAACATTTTTACAATTATTTCCTAAATCGCCCTAAATTATTTTCTATTATTTTATATTTAAATCCATGTATTCAAACTACTTACGAAATATTAAATGTAAATAATTTAAATAATTTCAATGAATGGTTAATATATTCTTCTAGTGAATCATAAAAATATATGTCAATTTTAACACACACACGCTCACATTATGAAAAATTGTTAGACTATTTTTTTATTCAACTTGACATAAATTATATACATAAACATCATAACAAATTAATTTGTAAATAAGTTATAATTCCTTTATATTAAGTATTTATCATACCATTATATTACAAAATTATGTTTTAGCTTCAATATATCCACACCGAAATTATACAGTTTTATACGAAATTCCTCTCGATTCTTCCTATCGTTTATTTTCAAGTCCATGTATGTAAACTAATTACACAATTTTATATTTGATTTATTTACACAAATTTCATTAAATAATATTTTCCAGTTCATCTAGAAAATTACTAACATACGTCAGTTTCAACATGTATGTTATATCCATATTAACAAAACTGAATAAATTGCTTTACTATTATATATATGTGTGCGCGTACACGCGCTATACAACATAAATTATACACAAACATAGTACCAGTTTTAATTTATAGTTCATTTATTTCACTAAATTTATCATACATTATATAACAAAGTTCTCATTTAACATTAAAGATATAATATTATATTTTACAATATTACCGTATGCAACGCACGGATTACACACTAGTTTTTAATAATAGTTGCAGTAACTTTTGTGTCACACATTTTAGTATCAATGTGATCTACTAAAAACACCCTCCATTTATTAAGCTTTTTTTTTAACAAATTCAAATGCCCCTATAAGTAGAATGTAACAAATTAACGTGCTTTACAAATTCAAAATACTTCAAAAAGTTAAATCTAAAATTAAACTTTCTTTACAAATTCAAAATATAATCACTTACAATTTAACAGAAAACAATTTAGACGCAAGACATGAAAATATCTTACACATAGCCACTTTGTAGAACTGTATGACAGCGCAAAAAACAGGGCTAGGAACTGTAACGTTTTAACTATCCAGTCAGTCATCTTCCTCCTCCAAGCTTAGGGTTTCTAAAAAATTCAGGTTTGCTGCTGCTTCTTCTTCCTATTCCTCCTTTTTTTTCTTCTTTCTTTTTTGCTGAATCGAGATCGCGATGCTGGACTATATCTCTTTTGATTTTGTTCAGTTTGATGTTTAAATCGAAATCGCGATTCAGTATTGGACTCCAATATTTTCGTTCTGAAATAGAATTGCACATTTTACATGGCTTGCGATCCAATTTAACTGTTGGATCAATAAGGCTGCTATTCCTTCCAAATCGCGCGTTGAAACGTACGATCTCGCGATTTTTTCAATCACTGGCGGATAATATATTATTGTTAGTATTGTTTGATTTAATAAAAGAAAGTCCGATCGTAACTTAAATTAAGAAGCAAACAACTATTTAATAAATATTCAGTATTCAATAATCAGTAACTGACAATCAAAGTTTAGTATCAAGCATTCAACACCATAAACAAACACAACCTTACTTTTTTACCCAGAGTTCTCCTGTCAATATTATTTCATTATCAATAATAGATTACTATTATATTTTACGAGTGGTTGGCACGTGAGATACACATGTATACGAATTGTAGACATGAATGTATTTAGTGGACTGCTATTGACATCCCGGTTTCCTCTTCTGGTCATCTTTATAATTTTAATAGAAATGAATTTTTTTTGTGTGCTTCTGACCACCAATATCATATTCCTTCACTTAGTTATAAACAACCGTTTGTATCGGCAGTTTTTCGGTGATTCAACGCCGCACGGCCATTGATAACCGAACCTTCTTCATGAAAAACAGTCAAAGATAGTCGAATAGTAGTTGTAATTTTTATTATGTACAACCAACAAAAGTTCGGTCCTTTGCAGCCGAACGAGTGGGAATAACGTCGATGTAACACGGCTGTACGGTTGGAAGTACGACCGACTAGAAATGATTTGTGTTCGCTTGAGAATGAATGGATTTGTGCGTTATTCACCATCTACTGTTACAAGTCCTTGTGCATTGTAGAATCATAATTTGTGTTTATCACCGTTCTGTAAATGCTAAATTGATTCAGCTTATCAACGGCGAAAACACATTAGTTAGGGTTTTAACGTTAAAAAAAGCACACAACAGAGTTTACTGGTCCAGACATTAAAAATCAAGAAGAATATTGAATACGTACCTTCATATTGCCACTATAGGCAGATTTGGCTGTAGATGCGGTTGCTGCTGCCACCATTGATTGGACATAAATTACTGAATTTGAACGACGTAGGAGGAGAAAAGAGAAAGTTCGTTATGTTGTTTTGAAATGCTGCTTGAGTGCCGCTTGATTTAGAGAGAGAAAACGAACGGTGTTAGGAAGAGGAGTGCACGTTATTTTGGGACGATTTTCAGTGTAGGTGGTCAGAAGAAGAAATCGGGGTTCCATTAGCAGCACACTGTATTTATGATATAAAATAAATTTTTGGATAGATTATTATTTCGTACTTTATTCTGTCATTTCCAATTTGAATTTTATTAACCTTTTGTTTTCAACTGTAATTTTTTACCGTTATTTTCTCCTACTTACTCTTTTCACCCCACTTTAATAATTTTGAATGAAGTAGTATTTTTAATATTCTCATTTCAAATGAAGGATATTTTTGGAATTTTATATTCAGATTAGAAAAATATATCATCAAAGATATTAGAGTGTCCTAAAGTGCAACACATTTTGTTTCCATGGAAACTTTTGACTTTAAAAAGTTCAATCTTTTGTTTCTCCACCATATTCACTTCTTTCTATGTTCCTTTTGTGTCATTATCATTAATGGAAATTTCTGATTCTGACATAAAATTAGTTTTCTATCATTATTTCACTACCTTAGATATTTTTTTGAAGTATAGTTTGAAACCAATAAACGTATCCAAAAGATTTTAAAGACAAATAGGACTGCACCACGTATGTTTGCTATCTTCCCGTATTTGGTCACATATAATCAAAGTTTGTTTTTCTCTGCTTTTTTTGCCTGAAGATAAAGGCGGTGAAAACTGTTTTTCTGCTCCGTCAATTTTCATTTACTCTGAAACTATAAAATTTGAGTCTGCAGTGCCTCGTTTTCTTGCCTAATTTCAAATTAATTCATTTATATCTTTGTATATGTACATACAGCTTGAATTCTTTAAGAGAACAAAATCAATTCTGTGTATATCTTTTCATTATTTACAGTATTCACATGACTTAGACTAACAGTTTCACTTTTGTTCTTTACTGAAATGGAGTTGAATTTTGATGGCTATTTTGTGTAGATTTGTTATGTATTGTTGTTAAAAATCGTTAAATCTATGATTCAACTCCCTATTCAAACCGACTCACACATTTCCCTATTCAAAGCGCAGGTAAAATCGCAATACATAAAAATCATATGATTAAGCTTCAAATGGAAAATATCGGGAAAAAATTGAATCAACAACTGCTTACGATTTATTTCGTAGACTTCAATACTAGAAGTTGCATCCAAATCGAAGCAGCAAAGAATAATTTCAAAAACAAAAATTTGCAAAATTTATTAATTTGGGAAGGAGGATCAAATCGGAGTTATCCAGAATCAAAATTGGTAGAGAAAAAGCAAAGATAGAAAGAAAAAGATTGAAACTTACCAAGTTTGTGAGGAATTATAGATGCAAGGTTGGAGAAGCTATTTTAAAATTTATTTGCTACATTTTCTCTGTCTCGATGTATAGTCTCTAGCTGCCATAGCTTATTTGCTAGTTTGTTTTCTATTTTTACTTTAGAATGAAAAGCAACTTCCATGAAGTCATGTTTTAATAATTACAGTAAGTACTTAGTTAATGCCACCTTTTACCTATCCAATCAAAATTCACTTAAAAGCCAAAGGAAACTTAAATTGGAGCTAGATGTCTATGCTGTAAAAGCATACATTATTTTAACTTTGTTATTGTTTTAAAAAACCCCACCTCAATACTCGCATCTAGGAGCGCCTCAAGAAAATGAGAGATAAAACGCTTTGAGGCTTTCCTCAAAAGGCTTTTTATCTCTAAGGCTTACGCCTCAACGACTTGAGACATATGAGGTGTACGCTTTGCACGCCTCAAACTGCCGAGGCATGCTACTCAAGAATTTTTGTTATTAGCTGCAAATATTGGCACTAACAGAAGTTATTAAAACTTCAAGTGAACAAAATTTAAGAAAATGCAAGTGTTTTTTTAATTTTTAATTTCATATCGACATGATTAAATAACATTGTTTCTAAAATAACGATCAAGAGCTATGTAATGGATTTTATCATTGTTATTTAAGATTTTTTTTAAATGGAGTTCATTAAATCTCCAAATATATTTTGTAGATCGATTTGAATTGGTAGAAAGAATGGAAACTGGAATTTGGCGGAATCGCCAAATAAATTCTGCGTAATCGGAATGGGAGTCATATGGATTCCAATTATTTATTTTTAATCTTAAAAAAAAGGTGTATACCTGTTCAGAGTCAGACCTGGATGATATGTTCTTCACGTTTTTCATAGGTTAATTTGAAATGTCAAATTTCATTATATGTTTTGTGTTTTATTTTTATTTGAAAAGCTTACGGCTCAACGTTCCGAGAATTAAGCCTCGCCTCACGGACCTGAAAACGCCTCATGTATGCTTTTGCGTTTTAAAACAATGTTTGTTAGTGTAGTTTTTACAATATTTTTACCACTATATACAAAGAAATTTGAACTAATATGATTTACTAAACATGTTTATGTTAAAAATCTTAACATATAGAATTCTTTAAATTTACGATTTATAATTTAAATCTTGATTCGATTCAAAATATGAACATTACGATTTACAATTTAAATCTCAAATTAACAACCTTGATGCAAACAAACCAGACGATCACATTATAAATCGTAGTATACGTTTCACCGAACAATATAATATTACCAATTAAAAATGTTAAAGAAATCACACGGTAACAAAACGTTACCGTGTACTTTACATTCAAACCAAATATATATTGTCAATATAGATATAAACGCCAAATATATGCACCCAATACCATCAAATAGAACCAAAAACAATTGTAACAAATTTCAATACTCGATTCTCTCGACATATAAAGAAAATTTGGTATGAGAAACTTCGTAATTAATACCTTCCACCATTGCGGTGAAGTTGTTTTTCAAAAATAAATCATATTCAATTTGGATGTTAAAAGCCGAGAGCATGTTACAAACATGGTACAATTGTGGAAACTGAGAAAAATGCAAATAATATACATTGTTTGCTACATTTACGAAAACCGTAGTTGGTAACATAAATTTTACATCTGAACACAGTTAAACACTACAATTTAATTCATTTGTAAACTTATTTCAGGTTATAACAAAAACTCAAAAGTACATCATAAATCATTTCCTTTTCTATAATATGTTTTTCCCCTACAAATTGAATGATCAATTTCCAGAAGGAAAAAAAACCAAGTTGAACAATTATTATTAATACACAATCAACCATTTGGGCCATAAAAAAAGACAGATACATTCACAATTGTTGATCAAACAATTTAACTCTTTTTCTAAGATCTTTGGTATCAATTTGGTTGACAATCAAATATTAAATAGGTATAACATAAAGAAAAGTATTAAGAGAAATCACTACCACCTGATCCAAACTGCAAGTAGGGAAGCCACCACAATTCAGATAATGATGAAGTGTAATTTACTTTCTACAACAGCAACAAACCAAACTATTGTAATAAATTCTAACAATATATACCATACAATGAAATACCTCTAATCTATTTGAAAGCCTAGTTCGACATAAAAAATACAATAAAGATTATAATTTGGAATGTATAACATTGCGGCAGCTTATCTTTTGTGATAATTTGGAGTCAATATTTGATTTTGATGGTGCTATAACAACTTTTTGGGATTTTGGTTCAGTTCTTTTGACGATGGGAAAGAAAAGTGAGTTGGTTATTTTAGAAGAGGGATTATAATGAAAATAAATGAAAACATGGTGAATGTTGGGAAATTAATTGGTTTGGGGAACATATTTGAATATATTTACAATTTTATCCTTGTACCATCATTTCCTGGTTTATTTTGCGATGGTCATATTAGGAACATCAAAAAAGGCTTCACTTGGTGAAGTATTTGTTCATGTTACATAACATGGTGAAATTTCAAAGAATTGATATTACTGTTTCAACTAATTGCATTACAATCTGCATGCTACTGCCAATATAATATGTAAATTTGCAATATTGGTATAACCGTCAGCTTCATTGAGTTTATTTTTAGGCATTTGTATGATCTCCTATGTGATTGCAATACATCTGAACTCATTGTACTGGTTGAACAGCAGTCATAACTCATAAGTTGAGTGAAATATGTGACAATTTGGTATATCATTACTTATTAGAGTGGAAATATTTTCATGCAAAATTTACTCCATGCCTTTGACTGAACCCATTACTTATTGTTTTTTTAAGAAAAATAAATATATATTTTTTATTGTTAATATTATATTGTTTGCATTTCATTTGTTTATTATTTTAAACCCTCTGCTGCCTGCAATTTTAGATTTCTCTTAGAGGATTTCGGCTATATTTGTAAATGGGTGCACCTAAACAGAGATGGACAGCAGAAGAGGAAGCAGCTCTAAAAGCTGGTATTGCTAAACATGGAGCAGGAAAATGGAGTGCTATACTAAAAGATCCTGAATTCAGTTGTGTTTTATACTCACGGTCCAATGTTGATCTTAAGGTGGCTTATTTATTGATATATCTCAGTGGACAAAAAATGTATCTTAGCATATAACACTCTGTCTTTAGTGCTTTTTGCCCTTTTTTCCCCCTATATTCATTCATTGCAATGTTAGATATGAATGTGTAGGTCAATAAATTTCTACGATGGTGTTTTGTAGGATAAGTGGAGAAACATATGTGTTATGCCTTTTGGACGAAACTTTCGAGATAGAGCTACAACTACTTCAAAAAAACCCCGAAAAACTTCAAAACTTCAGAACAAGGTTAAAGTAATTTCTGTTTCTGAAGATTTCTCTGAAGAAACTGGTGATGCAAAGCCTATTGTATTTCCAGTTGAACCTGTCTTGCAAGTTGCTCCTAAGATTTTGGATATTCCTAAGATATCGGATGAAAAGTAAGTGTTTAATGCATTCATGCATCATATGATTGCTTAACATAAACATAAATATGTTGCTTTCTTAGTCTTAGTAAAGATAACCAGCAAAGCACGTCTGGGCATGATAGCCCAAGATCATTGACAGAGCTAAAATGATTGTTTCTGGAAATCTGTCTTTTAGATTTGCTATAATTAAGACTTGGTATGCCATGGTTTTTTCTTTGTAACCTTTAGTTACGTACCAAATCTGATGCAAGTATAGAAGCATCTAATTATGAATCAGATTTGAGATGAGTGTTACCTCACCTGAACGTGTTTTTATGCTGCCTTCAATTGTAAGCCCATCATTCATAATTGTTGATATTGCATTTAGGTACAAAAGGTACGACACAACAGTTAGATTGTGCAACTAATTAAATCAATAAGTTACATTCCGTTCCTCCTCCGAGTTGTTGCTTATTCGGTTACATCTGATTTTGACTGAATCTTCCTCTAATTCTTCTCTCTATCTATTTTCCCCTTACCGGTCATAGGATTTACACAATTAAGTGCAAAAAATAGCAAGTACCTTTTCGCATAAACAAAATAATTTTACTAAGTCTATCAAGTTTGACTTGATAACTGATATGACAACACAAAGTTAGGTGTGTCAGCATCAATTTATTTATGGTAAACGGTAAATAATACTTTTATATATTTGATTCAATTTTGCAATCTGTTTATTTACATTCAGGATTGATAATATGATACTGGAAGCAATAGCCAACTCAAAGGAACCTACTGGGTCTAATAAAACAGCTATTGCCATGTACATAGAGGTCAGTGCCGTAGTTATACACAGCTTACCCTGATTTTTATTTTATCTTAAATAATTCCTAGTGGGTCTAATAAAACAGCTATTGCCATAAACATAGAGATCAGTGCTGTAGTTGTACACAGCTTACCATGATTTTTTATTATAAATAATTCCTTTTCCATTTTTGGAATTTTAGGAAATTCAGTTTAGGATGCTAACATTCCACATTCTCTAGTTAAAATTTTGATTGGCAGTAGTGATGATCCTTGCTTTCGTGCACAATGCTGAAGAAAATTTTAAACCGCTACTGTTATTAAAAATAGAGCAATTTATTAGTTAAAACACATGACATAATAACAAATAGTGCTGTATATTTTTAGTAGTGCTGTAACTCGTGATTGATTCGTCCATGGTTTTTAAAATTTTAAAAGTGGTGTATATTTTCAATATATGAAATTAAAGTATACTCGATAAAGATGTTGGAACGATTATTACATTTGTCATAAAAGAAGCAAGTTAAAACTTTGAATGTTTTATTTATAAATTGACAAAACAACATACCAAACATCATCGATAATATATCATGCGTCAATTTACATTAATTAAACATACAAAAATGTACAATTAACTTATTTGTCTAACCTAAGCTTTTAGAATATAAAAAATATAAATTTAAACAAAAATAAGTACATCGTTGTCATTTAAACCATATTGAAGTACCATAAATGCTGCATAAAATATGGCGTTTTAATTTTGATTAAATCATTATATTTTGATGTCTTTGTTTTTTGTAATTTATTTTATTGTTTACTTGTCCGCTTGAATTTTATTTGCTTCTTGATTCTGGTGTATATTTTAAAGCTATGTTATTTCTATTCGCTTATCGATTGGGCACTGGCCACTTACAAACAACATAAAATGTGCCACTAATAGTTCCCCTTGTTGTACTTCAGCCTTCTTGAAAATAAAATGTGTCATAAGTGGTCAATTGTATTTATATTTCTGATACTTTGCAAAACTGCGGTCGTATAACCTCCTCTCTGCTCATTAGCTTCAAAACATGTATGCGACACATCTTTTGAACACGTTCTCCTACTATATATGCAAAACATTTGTTCTACTTTCTCTGATCTAGTAAACCTGTTGCTTCACTATCACATATTCACTTACTCTTAATGGTATTTTTCTAGTGCCTTGGCGTGCTTCCTCCAGACTTCAAACAAGATCTTTCCGAAAGGTTGAAAAGAATGACCGAGTCTGGTAAATTGGTAAAGGTAATATAGCTTTTTGACCTTGACCATTATTTACTAACTAGTGTATGAGAAGCACAATGTTTACAAATGTGTATATGATGAAAGGATATGACAGGATATAAAAAACTGAAGAAAAAAAAATTATGTTACTTTGATACACCTACACAATCCATTCTCTTTTATTAATAGCAGAGGAGATTGATTATATGTTGAATAATATAGATATATATTGTTTAGTCAATTGAATTTTATTTGGTGTTTGCAAGTGCTTGTAATGTACTTAGATGATAGTCTTGTGATGAGCTCTTTTGAAACTTCTTCAGTGCAGTTAAGCACACTACTTGAGGATAATGTCCACCTCAGCAAGTTTTTTCATCAAGTATGCTTATTTCAACAGGTCAAGCACAACTATAGCATCGCACCAATTTCTGCGGTTTTACCAGTTGAAGTGAGGCTAAACGAATCATCTAAAGCAAAAGGCATTGATATCAAACAACTCAATAAATCGGAAATAGAAGCTGAACTGGGTCGCATGAAGTTAATGAACATGGATGAAGCAGCAGCAGCAGCTGCATTGTTGGTTGCTGAGGCTGAATCAGCCATGGCTGAAGCAGAAGAGGCGATGAAGCTGGCCGAAGCTGCAGAAGCTAATGCTGAGTTAGCACGAGCTCATGCTGAATCGGCATCCTTGTCATTGAGAAATAGAAACTCGGTGAAGGTGGTAAGTTATATAATCTTTTGCATTAATTGATTTTAGCATCCTTAATTTGAGTTACCAGTTTTAATGTTCTTGGTTAAAAATTGATCATTACAACAACAACAACTAAGCCATTATTTCCAAATAAGTTGGGGTCGGCTAGAGATGAAACCCAAAACTAGATGAAATAAGGTTCCATTTCTGTAAGAGAGGCTATGGTTTTTACGTGGGCTCGCCAAGCCTATGACAACGCTCCTTCTTTACCTGGTTTGGGACAGACTGCATAGAAAAATACACATGCGGAGTTTTAAAAATTGATCACTGTCGCTAAATTATGTGTTGCAAATGTGGCTTTTGAGCATCAGGTTTGTTTTTTATAATGTGGCTGTGAGGAAAGTCCATCTGCAAATGAACACATAAGTTAAGTTTATTTTTTTATAAAACCAAAAGTGCAAGTTAGATTTATATGTCGGTATGCGCTTTTCATAAGTATGTACATTTGTTTAAGTATGTTTTATATCAAATGAGTTCATTTGTTTTAGCATTATCAAATAACTTCATTTGTTTTAGCATTATCAAATTTTAGAAAAAATTCAAGAAACTTTTCTGTAAGTGCAAGTTAATTCTAGTTTGTTTTTTCTAATTTCGAAGAATAAGGATTTTAGGGATTAGACACAAGAACTTCTCTTACAACATCGACAATAAGGACTTACCAATTTTTTCTATGTTGTAAACATCTTACTTCTACCCATTCAACTTCAATTAGTTTTGATGATTTGGAACTGATTTTTACTTCTTATTCACCCAAATTATTTTTCCTGAGGTTAGTATATTCACATTTTGTAATATGATGTGTGCGTATTTTTTGTGTAGTGGGCTGGAAAGACAATTCCAGAATACTGAAATCATGTTGCAGTCAAAATGAATAGATGGAAGGTACCCAGTTACTGGTAAAAACAGATCTCTATTACTTCAACCTTTACAGTTTATGATTTAATCAAAATCTTTTTTCATTTGCAGAAGCTCACTTCGATCGATCTCAACAAGGATGCATATAGCTTATGATAATACTTGACATATATTTACAATATCCATGTTGTTATATGTCTGTACAGTGTGTAACACTTGTTGGCCGCGAGACTTGAACGTATCCTCGCTCTTTTACTCAGTGTATCAGTTCCAGTTATCATAAAAAAAAGTAAAGATGATCCATCTAACATTTTCTTGGTATACAATTATCGTCTATCTCTCTCTCTCTCTCGCTCTCTCTCTCTCTTTCTCTCTCTCTTCCTTTTAAGAACATATATAAAGTTGATGCTGATGGGAATCGCTACCATTGTTCCTTAAGGGGCATCACAATATCCTTTCTTTTTATTGCATTAATTTTGAATTTATTTTGGTATATATTTTATGGAAAACGTTAACAGGGGCACATGTTATGGTTATTAAATTACACAAATAACCTCTTTGAATTCCACCTATTTTTTATGGTATATGGGTACAATATGCATCTGGATTGATATTTTTTCTTCTTCAGCATATGGTAATCATTCTTAACATGTGCTATTAGAGCATAGATTAACCATACCCATATCTCATTTTAAGTTTTTTTTAGAGTATAAAGTATATGTGTGTGTATGTCAAAAATTGGATCAAATAGATTTCCCACATTGTCACTTTTGTGGATCTTGTTTATGTTTAATATAAGCAAAGGATCAAGGTCCCCCTCTAACTTATCCCCACTGCCTTTTTGTACGAAAAAAATTTCAGGTTAAGATGACTTTTTGTAGATATTTTATTCATAAGCTCATTTATTGAATCATTTCAACCCTTCAAAATTAGTTTTCAAATCGATGGTTTATATATACATGCGTGTTTGGTGAAGTATAACAGGATGTCTGCAGCAAGGGCATGCATGAAGGCTGGGTGCCCCCTCAAGTAATTACTGGAGTGGAGAGCAGGTATCAAATTTAAATTCAGTCATTGTGTAATGTCCAGTTTACCTTAAATGTATCCATGTATGTATAGATTAATACTGTCATATAATCCAATACTGTATTACAATGGACGAGTGCGTGCTGCCCTACATATATGCACCCTCCCCGCCCTATGTCCTATGATACTGGGATTATATTGCATTGTTATTCGATACTCCAAAGTGATACAATTATGTTTTATATGACTGCATGTAGCTATCATTCAAGGTCAGTTTTCTCGGTTTTTAGAAGGCTGCTGCTTCTTACCAGAAATGAAATTTAATAACAAAAGAACCTACTAATTATAAAGGGTATTTATTACACATGTAGTCCACATTATTGGGAATATACTTATCATCAACGTGCACATGTGCACGTTATTACTCAGTGTCAATATGTAGTTGTATAGCATACAATATTTGGTTATAGGTTGGAGGGCAACTCATGATAGATTAAAAAAAGGTCAAGAGCACCACTTCCAACCTTTTACACTAATGAAAATCAAAAGAATCAAGAAAACTGCGAACGGCTGGAAAATGTCTGACCGAACGTCCATCCAGCTGGAACAACATCGGAAAATACGATAGTTTGATCATCGGTTGTCGTGACACGAAATGAGAGCGATTGACCGTGGAGGTATGCGTTTGATTGCCAGTTCGCTCCCCAGTTCCTAGACATAGGCTGCCACTCTGTTTTGGTCCCTTTGACCGACATGGCTTTGACCGATCCGCTGCCTCCTACGTTGGTCACGAGGACGAGCTCGAAGTAGTCATGTCCGTTTATCGTGAACCTCACTCCTCCATGCTTCTTGCATGCGACCCTGCATCGTCGATTATAGTAAAAGATATCATTTATATGAAGAAAAATTTCGAGGATTAGGGGATAGCACTGGTTGTCATGTTGATTACAGTCTGAATGTAGATTATTTGTTTTCTTTTTCCTGAATTTGGATTTGACAAGAGGTGTAACAAAATACGCACCTTTGATAGACAACGGGTACAATGCCACCGCGATAGATGCCGATCTTCTCCCAAGCGGGTTGCGCCATGTCGAAATGCTGACGAGGAGGGTTGCACCACCCACCGTCATTGCTCGACTGAGCGAAATTTGGAGGGCAGAAGTTGGTGGCGGTGATCCGGATGGACGTGCCCCTAATGCACCACTTCGGATCCGACTTGTAGTCGCACATTATCTTGTAGCACTGCCCGCACGCCGCTCCATCGTTGAACAACGCCGTGCTTAGTGCCGCTGTTCTCGTTCCGTACCCCGTCGAGTACAGATTCCCGTACCCACACGCTCCACCTGTATTTTCCAACATCGACCATTATATTATGTATGACCGGAGAACTAAACTCAGTACGATACAGGTAGAAATAAGCTTACCCATTGTGCCGGAGGCATCGCTTCCACCGTAAAATGTGGCACTAGCCTTGGTCCATCCAGATGGCTTAAAGGCGCCCTCGACAGGGGCAAGGAAGTAATTTGTAGTTGTGAGCACTAGGATAAAAAAGGATAAGAAAATTCTCATCATCTTCTTCTTTCTTCTTTTTCTGAGTGTAGGAGATTTTGTGTTTGGTTAAGGATTGGAGTAGAGGAGGTGGTTTTTAAATAGGAGTGAAGCAACTAACATGGTGGACTATATTATTATTATTTTTACTATCAAGTGAAAAGCGAATAGAATAAATACATGTGATAATGTGATGATTACAGCCAATGGCCATAGCTTGCGGCATTCACAATTTAAAAGTTTAATCATACGAGTATCATGCATCTCATTAATGAATCATTCCCATGTTCTCTTGTGTGAAGAAGAATTGAATTAAATGATTTCTTTTGAACTGGTTTAGGCATGAATTTGAACATATATGATAGTAAAATAAAGACGGTAACGTGAGTTAATGATAATAGAAGATCACGTGAACGCTTCCGAAACTGGTACGTAGCACATGCCACCGCTCCGTATGTGTTTGTACCTTCCACTTAGTACAAGCTAGTTGCAATTGAATATCTTTTTTATTACTATAATAATTTTAGCCTCTCTGACCTACGGTAAGTTTCGAGTGTTGATCTATTTTTGTTTTGACTTTGATGTTATAATATTGACCCACTATCATTGATTTAGGTTTTGGGAACGGTGATTTTATTTTATTTGAAGTTGCACCTTAATCCATGCTTTTGTTCGCATTCAAAGAATTCTAGTTTCAGAAACCCAACATGTTGTTCTGAAACTATTGTAATCAAAATTTTGGAGTAATTGTCAGTTATATATAACGATTGTGAACGCAACCATACATTGACGTTGCCTAAGCAATTAGTGAGATTGATTTGATAACGAATCAAATACAAAGCAACTTCAACGATAACCAATAATCAATCAAGATACAATACCTTTGATGATAATTGGGTTTTGTTAGGGTGACAACGATTAATTAATGATGATAATTGGGTGACGAAGTTAAGTATTAAAGAGATTATGACGTAACTATCCGATGGTCACAGATTCTAAAGATATTATGACGTAACTACTATATGTGGTTTTATGAGGTAATGAGGAAATAATCTATGTTGATGGAGGGAGGAGGTGATGATCAAGCCCTGTTCGACGATACAGACTCAGAGTCATGGAAGTATGGATAGATGGTTTGAGTTTGGAGGAACATGGAGTGATAGTCATGTTAACTTGGGAGGGTATCTGTGGGTGCTAGTGCTGTTGGTGATTTCACCCACATGAGTTTTTATATATTGATAACAAATAAAGTCGAAGTTCAAGAGAATTGTCAAGGAAACATGTTAAAAATAACAAACATGGTAAATGAAATGTTGGAAAGCGACAAAAGAAGAAAAGTGAGAAAATGGGATGTACTTGGTTCTACCGGTCCAACTTTATGGAAAAATGTTAGATCAAGTCCTACGGATCCAATGATTTGGTTTGGTATATCCCATTACTTGGAATAATTTCAAAGTCAAAATTAGGTATGTAAACGGATATTTTCGGATGCATGCAGATAGTGTCATATCTCCATTCAAAATCATTTTCGAATATTGGATACTCACATCTGTAGATACAAATGGATACCAGATAATTATCATATACAAATGGATATCGGATAATTATCACGAGCGTTACGACACGCGTTTCGCGCGAGTTGTTTTCCTACGAATTGCATATGTTTTAACACATTTAAAAAAAACACAAATATTTAATCATATTTTGCATTGAAATCATATGTAATTTTTGAAACTTAACGGTCGGACCAAAAAATTGCGCTTATATTTCAATTATTAAAAAACAAATCTAACAATTATATTTGTGTATGTGTGTATGCCTATTAGTATATATATTTTGACACGTGCAGTGCATATAAGCTCTTTATTAAATTTGAAAGTTCTATGTAGTTTGATAAAAATAAACTGAAAAACATATAGAAAAATATAATTTTTTTGTTGAAATAGGGTTTGAACTTATAATATTGTTTATGTTTAGAATTCCCATTTGAAATAGATGTCAATACTTGTTCACAGTGAGATTCGAATTCATAACATCTTGTTTGTATGGAAGGACATTTTTGAAATTTCACGGTCGGACCAAAAAATTGTGTTTTTATTTCAACTATTAATAAAGATTTATAGATTTGTTGATTATTTAAGAAGATCTTGCATTACCTATTCAGATGCAGCCATATATATATTTGACTCGTTCTTTGAAGTTTAATTAAAATTACATTTGAATACGTCTAAAGTAATTGTAGGGAGATTTTATCTTCTAATTTATTGAGAAGATCATATGCAATAACAATTTAATATTTAGAAATGTATATATAAGGCTATTTTGGAAAGTTCACGGTCGGACCAAAAAGATTGCGCTTCCAAGGCAACTATTAATAAAGATATTTGCTAACGATCGATAAAACAACAAACATAAATAGAAAATATTGGCTTAGCATGATTTTTTTTTCAATTTCATTGATTATAAAAGTATGCAAAATCAACCAATACAACGACAAAAATAATTTTAAACGCTTAACATACATTAAATGCATGTAGTAAAACTTATTGACTTGCTAATAAATAAGTATATATCATTTCTTGTACTAAACACATTTAAAAATAAACTATAATCTTAATAAAACCAAACGAATAATTTTTGAATGTGGATGATTTCATATCCGCATCCATACATGTTTTCTTCGAATATCCAATACTTATGCGTTTTTAAGTTATGGATGTTGATGAATTTCAGATTTTTTGAGCATTTATTGACAATCTTATTACTCAAAGTTTGCTACTACAACTATGTGATCAGTGATGAGCTGACCACAACCGATTTAATATCAAGTCGATAAACTTTTGTACTTAGAATGCTTCACATGACAGCTGCAAAGTACCATGGTTGGATGGGTATCGATCCAACCTCTATCGAGCTAAGAAATGCAGTAGAGTACAAAGTCGACCAGCAAGCTGTTCTTCAGCATGGATAAATGAATATAAGGATATTTTTGTACACTACGAAGACTCAAGGATAAATTCGATTGATCTGGGTGATCTGGGTGGATTTACATTTTACACCACTATACATAGAAGGGGACAGAATTTCTAAAACGGAATCTATTAAAGTTTACGGAGAGTCTAGCTGTTACAACATATTTGACTTTACATATCACACACATAAGCCTGTATCTAAGACAATTCAACAGCGAATAAAAATGATGTAGGTGGATTCAATTTTAGTATTTTAGACTATTGTATCTTTTATTGCTTTATCCCAAACTCCTTTACGTTGGTCGGGCAAGAACCCCGATGATTTTGATATTTCTTGATCCCACTAAATTTGAGCATTATTATTGATCGTTCGAGACATATTTCAGAAGTATAAATAATTTATAATCATGTAAAAGGGAGACATTCTTCATGATTGATGTAATATATATTTCAATGATTTATAGTATAGTCTAAAGGTTCTAAATTAATTATACTTCGCTTGGATGTTACATTTAGCTAATACACCACTTAGTTTGGAATAAGAATACTATCAAGGCATATCATCATAATTTTATTTTATATCAAATATGTAAGGTGTTTATAAAATAAACCGTGTTTACTTGCAAACAAATCGAAAAGAGTTAATTATTTCACAAGTAGTATTATTATATCTAAAATTATTGTTTTAACTCAGATGTGTCCACTAGTAAGCGTCATATGATAAGCTCACATTGTTTCTACTACTATTAACAACATTAACAACGTGAAGTTATATCACTTTTTTACAATGTGATTTTTTTCTCATTTATTTTTTCGTAAATCAATATTTCAAATGCAATATACAAAAGCTTTTTGAAATAGTACTCATAAAAGACATTCTTTTATATAGTTATAGTTATATTAGAACATGAAATCGTATTACATGTTCCTTCTTTAATCATTTTCTAATATTATGTATGATTAAATTTCGACGTCTCTTTATGAAGTTGAGGTGACGTTCTCGATCGCTTCATTCCAACGGTACCATAGTTACTACCAACACTTTAAATTTTCGTTTTTTCACTCAAAGGTCGCGCCTTTAGGGAAAAAAAACTGTCTATGAGATAACAGTCTAATTTCATTACTCAATTGTTTTTGTTCACCCTTAACAAAACAAGGACATCGATCTTGCAATCAATTAATTGGATCAAACTGACATTTCAGTTAATTGGACCCATCTAGTTATAGGTCTAGAATTGTTCTCAATTAAACAAACATCATGGTACACTTAATCATATTAAGTATATGATCGTGTAAAGATTTTTTTACTTGCTTTGCTCAAATAAAATCATTTGAATTTTGTACATTATGAAATCATATTGTTCACCATACAACTATTGTATATGATCAAACATGGATCAAATATTCAAACTCTCATATTATCTGTAGGGATCTTACTCTTATAGACAATAAATAGTGTTAAACTAAGTTAATTCTTAAATGGACCTAGATTTGAGAATTTAAATGACCGTTCACTTGACTTGTTATCATAGACTTTGAAGTGACAACTTGCCAAGAATTAGTTTTAGGTGGATTTACATTTCTTTATCAATCTTAAATTTAGTTCGTTTTGTATCTTCAATTAATAAACATTTTATTGATTATATTAATGCATATATATTTGAATAGTATATAGTATAATATTACATGAGCTCTTATAATTATTAGATTGGTATATTACATTCCTTTTAATAAGGTTCCTATTATATTATATGTAACGCTCCAAATCCTAAGAGAGATACATAAAATTTTCAATTTGTCTGGTGGATGTTAGAACTCAATTATTATCTTGCATCGACTTTGAGTTTGCTTAACAAATTATAACCTCCATAAGTAGTGGATACCATTTATTGATAATATCATATATAACTCTTAACCGGTTTTTCATTTCTCTAATCCCTTAATCACTCGAGTTTGCTCAGCGAATCGTCGATTCATTAGTCGCTCTGACCCATCATTTCGCGATAGCATAGAGATAAATCACTTACATTTGAGTTTGCTCGACCAATATAAGTGGTGTCCCTACCGAGACATACAAAATAACACCGCATAAGACAATATCAACTTGAGTTTGCTCGGTAGACAATATGTATGCAAGTAATCTACTCAATATGTAAACGATAGAGAGAAACATTATTAAAATTCATAATTTCAATAATTAGTAGTGTTATCGTTTTAAGAGATGATATATTCTTCTAGAATATCCGAAATGATAAAAGTGTCTGACACATCAGATATCATAGTATACGTTCACTACGTATGTATTTATCGCAAAACTCCATATTGGATTATTTTCCTTAATACACATTTTAATTTTATACACACATATAAGATTATTTATTTATAACTTTTATAATTTTAATTATTTATATACTATATCTTTATTAATAGTTGGAATAGAAGCGTAATTATTTGGTCCGACCGCGAAGTTCCAAAAATACCCTTATGTGTATTTCTTTATTTATAGTTGTAATATATTTGCCGCCACAATCTTTTAGGGTCAGCATAAAATACTAAAAATGCCTTTTTATATATATTATTATTAAGATTTAGCATCACTTAAAAATAGAATATGACAAATAAGCTTTCTTTACCAATTCAAAATTTCCTCTACAAATATTTACCAAGTCTTACTTAAAAATGAAATCTGACAAATAAACTACTTTACAATTTTTTTTATTAATTAATAAAATAAACAAAAATTTATACTAATTGTTAGACATTGCAACTTAGAAATAAAAATTCAAATTAACTACGTATTTTACAATGCAAAAATATGACTAAATGTTTGTGGAAACCATTTTCTTTTGAACGTATTAAATAAATATAATTTGTAGAAAAATAATTCAGATGTCTTCATCACGCGTGAAGCGCGTTCCGTAACCCTTATATATAGATTAGGAAGCGGCGAATATTTTGAGTGCCAAAATATGAGAGTTAAATTAATAATATGAAATAAATAAATGATAATTTATAGAATATAAATTAAAAAAATCACTCAAGGAAAAATTAGCTAATTAAGGGCGGGACACTTAAATATGGTTAATTGAGTGAACTAACGGTAATTCTCAAAATGAATAAAGGAATAAAATAAAATGTATTAACGAAGGGAATTATATACAAGGTTTTAAATCTCGGATTTCGATTGTGTTTCGTCTTGGAAATTTTACGCGCATTATCTCGTATTGGATGAGATCTCGGATGAGATGAGTGTATGTCGGATGTACATCTCGGATTTAAAATCCACATCTGGATTATCTCGGAGTAACATAAGTCTAAATTTGATATTTTTAAGATTATTGTAATAATTTTTTCTATACATAAAGGTTTTTAACATACAAAATTTATATAAAATGGTAATATTAGCTGTACATTCTAAATCGGAGTGATAACATGATTGATTTGGTATTAACTAAATGATTCCCTACTCTTTTGAATATTAAAAGTTAATAAAAAATAAGAAGTTTTTTTACTCACTCGTCAGATGGTAAAAGAAGAATTAGATGGCAAGTAAAAAGTCGATAAAGTATAATTTCTTGTGGACTCACATAAGAAGGAAAAAAAATACGTAAATGAAAAACATGACTTCGTATGAGATTTCTATTGAGATCTCACCTTAAATTTCACTACCTTGGACAAGATAAGTGTCAAATAATATATAAACAAAATTTAATATCTCGTTTCGCTAAATCTCGTCTCGCTCAAGTTCGAAAATAAGATATCGAGGGAAATCTCGGACAAGATGCACGAGATCTGAAATAGTGATTCTATATTAAGGAAAATGAATTAATAAGATTAGGCACTGTTGGATTTAAACCAAGCCAAAATTATTGTACGTATACCCAAGAGCACAACCATATCTTTATTCACGTTTCATTTAAAAAAAAACAAAAGAAGTAATCTAAGGTAGACTGATCACAATTGTTAAGGATAACAATGAGAAAACAAAACAATGGTCAAAGCTTTCATTCAAAAGAGAGGAAAATGATTTCTAAAATTTCTAATCTTAGGTGAGTAATACTTACCCTATTTACTTCCAAACCCATTTGTGTTTGGAATATATATATATATATATATATATATATATATATATATGTCGACGGACATATTTTAATGATAAAGTACCCAATCCTTGAATGTTTGGGTATTAAATGTATTTGTTTTGATATGTTTAAGAGTAAAACATGCATTAGTCATCTCCAAATACTTTGAAATTTAAATATGATGTTTTTAACATTAAAATAGAAATGTTTTTAATTTTCTTATGAGAAAATGATTTATTATGATTGTTCTATGTTGAAAAAGGGAAGTTTTAGCAATAAATTAATATTTAAAATACTAAATTCTGTATTTTGGTTTGAAATTTTACCGAGGGTTAAGGAAATTGCTTTTGAATTTTTGTGAATTTTCAAGAATCTTCCCACTATTTCGAATTATTATAAATTAAATAATAAGATAGGAAAACACCTTTATTGATAAAATAATTAGGGTAAGTATTTGATCTAGGGTTAATTAAATGAATGAAATTCGGCTATCTTCAAGGATTCTACATAAGAAAAAAGTCATGAATAAACAAATGATAACTATAAGGAATTAGTCAAATAGTACTTGTTTTATTAATTGTTTTATTAAGAAAAGTACTGGTTTTCTAATTAAATAAGGATTTTCCATTCTATACATGTGATAGCCCATGTTTATGTACGTGATAGCCTTAAATTGATATATGAGGTGGTATGTAGGTTATACGTGCGATAACCTTAAATTGATACATGCGGTAACATGTAGGTTATACATAGCTCCAAGCTGATAGATGCGACAAAATCTAGTTTATACATGTGATAGTCCTAAATTGGTATATGCAATTGTATTTAAGTTAATACATACAATGACCTTAAAAGTAGACTTGTGATAGCTATTTAAAAGTATGATAGCTATATATGTGATAGCTAATTAGAAGTGCGATAGTTGTACTTGCGATAGCTATTTAAAAGTAGTGTGATAGCTGTAGAAGCGATAACTACGTAGAAGTGCAATAATTATATATGCGATAGCTATTTTATATGTGCTTGCGATTGAATGTTTAATGGTATGATAGCCCTATACCTTTGATAGTCATTTTTGATGTGTGATAGCACTATACTCATGATAGCTATTGACATGTGATATCTGGGTATGCATGGTCAATAGTTATATATTTGATGGCAAATGATAATAAATTCATTATTTAAATATACGTGAACTTTGGATAACATTTTGAAAGCTGGTCTTCAACATGTTAAATTTGAATTTCATAGTGATGAAATTATAAAAATAAGTTAAAATGTAATAATTTACTAAAATGAGAAAAAATCGAGTTACGCTTAAGAAAACTGAGAAATGATAAGTGAATGATTTAAATGGAATGACAAAAATGTTTTATCTAATGAAGATCTAAAGAATGTGTAGGATACACAACTAATGAATGAAAAAAGTGAATTGAACTTAAGATATAAAAATGTACTAACTCATGGAGTTATTAAATGGTGGGGGAGCTTAGGGAAGACTATATTTAGTAAAAGTGGTATATGGTACGATGCTAGGACTTTTTTAATAGTAAAAGTGATACTTTTATTCAAGAAGAGAACTTATTTTGACGTCTTTATTGTTTAAAACCATGATCTCTAGAACCTATTTCTAGAGCGTCATCTCATTAACCACTTGAAACTAGTGGTCATTGATTGCGCTCTAGTGTGAGTAATAAAATCAAAATGGATGTATTTTAATGGATGATCGGCAATGTGACATCCCGTTATAGTGCTAAATAAAATAAATACAACAAATGTGTTATTGGATTTAAAATTGAGATTTTGATGAATAAAATATAATTTTAGGAATTAACTGGAAAATTTGGGATATAAAATGAATTTGAATTGTGGAAATAAAAAAAGAAGATAATCGAGTTGAAAAGTTAGGGATTTGTATTGAATTAAATTCAATAAATTTGGTTTTTTGATTTATTTGAAGTAAAATGTGATCGATTTAAAATTCAAATTTTGGAATTTGAATAGTGTTTTGTTAATTTTAAAGTCACATAAATTTGTATTGGTTAAGTAAAATATATTTGTGAACTTTGAAATAATTTTAACGAATGAATATATATTTTACTAATTTATTTAAAGGTTTTAAAGAGGTATTTTGACCATCGGAAAATTATTTCGATTAGAAATAAAATTGTGAAGTTTTTGTAATTACTTGGACAAATTTTACAAATGCTTAGTATATTAAAGTGATGAGAATAAGTTAGTAAAGATTATATATATAATGGGAAAATGGAATTTCTTTTAAAAAAGGGGCCTAAATATATCTTAAATCCCATGATATCTCAACCCAACCACTAACACATCCTATATCTTTTGTCCTTGCCTACTTATCCACTTCTCCCAATGCCTCATTACTAGGAAAAAATCACTATACAACAATTTCTAAGCTAGGGTTTCAACTTGCATCAATTTCCATGTAAATTCGAGCATTTTCAAGCTAGAAATCGAGGTATTGAAGCTCCAAACCAAATCTATATCATTTATATTATCTATACATGCGTTTATTTTAGTTTTTAATATAATTTCATGTCATGCCAGAAACTGTTTGAGTTAATTTTGAGTTGTGTTTAGTTGTTTGAACCTTGAAACAAATTGTGTAAGCTAATGGGAAACATATAAAGTGATTGTGACTTGTATATTGGATTGTATGTTGATTGATCATAATTTAATTTACTATTGTGGATGATTTCATGTCTATAAGTGTTTGAATGGATGAAGTAGTGACCAATATGATGAAATAGATGAAGTTAAGCTCTTATTTATGTGAAAATACTACATAGATCCTTGTTTTATCTATATTGATATTGGTTGAATAAAGGCCTGTGGTATATTAATAAGCGACCTAAAGTCAGCATCATCATGATAAACGATCGCTTAAACATTCGTTGGATGATCAAAAATTGGTCTAGAGCTTAATGATTCAGATACTGGCCAGTCAATCGTTTAGTTACGTATTTCCTGTAGCAACAAGCTCTAGGACAATGTTAGTCCTTTATTTTAAAACTATTGGTTTTAATACTTCTACTTTTTATGAGTGTTTAGAACATGTTTTGTATTTTATAACTTTTATTTTGAATTTTAATAAATTAACAAAGTAGTAATTTTCAAAGTAAATGAATATATATACAAATTGGTTTGAAGGTTCAAAAAAAGTTATATTGATGTTCTGAAATGGTTTCTTATGTACGTAACCTAAAGCCATTTTTGTCGGGGATTATAAATATATGTTTAAAAGGGAGTTTGATTTAGTTGATATAATACACATACACATATATGTGTGCATGCACTATATTATTTTGTGTACATTATGTGTTTGGATGATTAGATGCAAGTTTAAGGGTTGAAGTTTGAATATTTTTGCTGCATATAACATGGAGTAACTGCATCATAGGCTTAAGTGTTTGAATTACATGTTTTGAAAACTGAAACACCACTGTCATATGATGTTGCTAATATGAAGTGTGTGAAATATTATGGTGCTTGGTTTGCTATGTATTAAATATGAAGTTGTTTAGTTATGTTTTCATCAAGTGATGCTATGGTGGCCTCTTTATTAATACGTTTTTCACACACATTTGCAAGTTAATGCAATATTACCAAGTTAGAATTAGCCCAGTTAGGCTACGATGTGAATTATTGTAAAGTTGTCTTATAATTGTTATTACATAAGTTGATGCTATGTTATGATATGATGCAAGAACACGATACTTCTATGTGATATAGAAATAATATATAACATCATTTTATGAATAAATGATGTTAGAAAGGTTAAATAATTATAAATGCGTAAATTCGGCATGTGATGAGAAATGTACAAGGTGAGGCTATCAGACGTTATAATCCATCCAAGCGAACATATTCGGGGTTGCAACTTGAATCGTGATGATCTGATCCAGCATACTTCGTTGTTCAAACGATTTGTTGCATGGGCGCAACAACAGAGACAATCATGGGGCAGACGATCACGATGTCAGTAATCACATCGATGGAGATGAGACGAGATAGTGATTTAGCATGACGTGGTGAGCGTCAATGAAGACGAGAAAAAGTTGTGCAATAATTAAATCATGCGGGGTCACTCACGACCTTTGATTAAGGGATATAAGGAAAATAAAGGTCGTGATATCTTGATGTTGAGGTAGAGTCCAGTAAAGTGAATATGAGATGATTCACTAGTGATTATAAACCTCGTAAGTGAATGACCTGAACAGTATATTTTGTTTAAATAATGATTGAATTTATAAACGTGAATAGGGTGTGATATCCCAGTTGATTAGAGTTGCAATTGTGAGCCACTTTGAATAGTGTCGTGACATAGGTGTTCACACAGTTTTGATTTGATGAAATGTAGGCAGGTTTAAATTATGAAATGTGTGACATATTTATTGTTGGATACATCACATATATAACTGGAACCACTTATTTGCTATTTCTGTTTCATTGTTACACTCACAGCTAGTCTTCGGTTCGACTCTGGATTTTTTATGTTTTGTGACATCACCTCAGGTCAGATTGATGTGATTATCTGATTGGATGGTTACCTTTGCATATATTTTTTGATTTGTTGCTTGAGGATATTATGGCGTGCATTATGCACAGTGTTTATTATATCAGTAGTATAAATATCTTAGAGTTTAGAGATCGCTCCGTCAATATCTTTGTCGGCAACACCCTTCGCATCATCTGGGGTGGGACATTGTTGAAGTTGAGTTTGAGTCTATAGATATATGATGTTGGTGACTTAGTACGTTTGGTTTAACATGGATGTTCTATTTTCGGCTATTCTGATTGTATTATATCTACTATGTATATAGTGATGTATTTTTTAGACATCCATGTATTCGACTTATTTTGACGCATACATATTTTTGTCGTTCTGTTGTGATATTTTATTTCATGTCCGTACTATATCTACTTATGCTATGATACATGATTTACTTAATTCTGGAACTCTTTTATATCGCTTTTTGTCAAAACATGATATGTATTATTTTAGATATGTTCAGGTATTGTAACGTATCCGTGTTGACTCATAGTAGCGTATACAAGTGATTGCTCCTATCGAGCCATTTGGTCCGAGCTATTGGGTAGTAAAATCCCTTTGATAGATTAATCGCTGGAGCCGAGGCATCATAGTGTGGTATTAGAGCTTTTCTAGACTAAGATTTGAGTAAATCAAGAATTAGAACATATTTCACCATAGAAGAGTCAGACATAAGAATTTGTCCCTATTTGAGTAGCATGGGGAGAGTCTAGAATAACTTATCTGCGTTATATATGAGTTATGTTAGTGTTTCAAGGGGTGAACATTAAGATAGTGTTTCTATAATTATTTGTATTACGACACGTATTTTTTGGTGAAGTTCTATATACTTGAATATACTATCAGACATTTATATAATAAGTGATAAATGTTATTTGATAGATGTATGATAATATCATGTAGACTAAGAGCGGTTGCACCAAATTATCCACTCAGCGGTCGAAACAGTGGTTCTGGACAGCCATTCTATTGACCACGGATTAGTGGATGGAGGTTATAAGACATGTCCATGGCATGGGCGTCGTTAGAGCTCAAAATCTGAATCCTTGATCGGACTTCATTAAGCTCTACAACAGTACAATAACCTCCATGGTAAACCGTTCCTTCGGAACGAAGAAGTGATGCGTGTCCATTCTTGGTCGCAAACTTGTGAAAGATTTTTGGATGATCTAGACTTATCAGATCAAGATAAGAGGAGATTGGTAACTTGACAATTGCAAGATGGCGCATTAGACTAGTATGATGCTACAACTGCAACAACATTTAAGGAGGATATTACGTGGCAAGGATTCAAGGATCTTTTCAAAACACATTTTCTTCCAAAAGTTGAAAAGGCAGTGTTGCATTAATAGTTTATAGATCTGAAGCAACATGGCTGTTCTTTTACTGATCATGTGAACAAATTCAGTGCATTCTCTAAATATGGCCAACACTTGTTAGTTTTCGACTAGAAAAGAATGAAAAGTTTGTTCTTCAGAAAAAGAATAATTTGTTGGATAAGTTGCTTACCCAACTTAGATCCTCATTTGAGTAAATTGTTGATATGACCTTGATATTCGAGAGAGTCCAGGAGAGAGATCCTGTTGTGGGTGGATAGCCTAATCAAAAGCCTAATCGGAAATCCAATCAACAGAAGAAAAAACAATTCTTTCAAAAGAAGAATTGGAAATTCAAGAAGAATATGCAACCTTTCCAGCCCAAGTAACAAGATCATAAGAAGTCATTAGACAAAACTCGGGTGAAATGTTATGTATGCAAGAAAAAAGGCCACTATGCTAATGAATGTAGAAGCACAAATCAAGGGAAAATGAAGAAGTATTACACCTATAATGAGATGAGCCATATTTCAAGGTAGTGCACGAAGTCGAAGTAGCATACTCAAGGCAAGGGTTTCATGTAGAGGGTCCAATTACTTCTATGCCAGATAAGGGAAAGCAAGCCTTAGTTTTAGAAGGTACAATTTATGGCATGGATTATATGTTATAGCTCTCTTTGATACAGGGGTGTCACATTCGTTTGTATCAAGATAATTAGCAGAAAAGTTAGAATTGAATGTTTCTTTTCTTGTCAATTCTCTTTGAGTACCTATCCAGTCGGTAGGTGAGCAATTCTAGGAGTGAATGTAATGATGTTGTGATTTGTTTATCCCAGTATTATCTATTATGTGATATGTTTTTATGGATTCATTGGGGTACAATATTATTCTAGGAATGAACTAGCTCGAGTGACATCAAGCTCGACTATTCTATGTTGAACGGTAATCACTCTTCAACATCCCAATTACAAATTACATAGAATGGATTCAAAGAGACTATATTAAGCAGATTATGGAGAATGAAAATTTTCCGATATCTTTGGACATGTTATTGGTCTATTGGCTCATCGAGTAGTTATGTCAGGTTAACATTATTCTTGGTGCTTAATAGTAGAAGACCTAAACATATGTGCCTTAGTGAGATGGGGGAATTAAGATCTCATATTGGAGATCTCAAGCAGAAAATTTATATTAGAATGAGCAGCTCTTGGGGTGCATCGGCATTGTTTATTAAAAAGGTAGTTGAATAACTTTGTCTCTGTATAGATTACAAAAGGCTGAATGATCTTATGATAATAGATATCCACTTCTGAGAATAAATGATATTGATCATCTGAATGGTGCAAAAGTCTTTTCACAACTTGATCTCGCCATAGGTTTTCATTGACTTTGAGTTGCTAAAAATTTTATTCCACTCGTAGCATTCTAAACTAGGTATGGTTCTTACGAGTGGCTAGTAATGCCGTTCAGACTGAAGAATGCCCAAGCGTATTTTGTCGATCTAGCATATAGAGTGTTCTAAGGTTACAAGGATAAATTATTCTTGGTTTTTATCGACGATATTCTTGTATATTTGAAGTTGGAAAGAAGAGCATGTGTAATAACCTGCCTTCTGTGCCGTAATAATAAATAAATTTAATTAAAATAAAAATGTTTTAATTCAATTATTTATAATTATTATTTTTGAAAATAATTGTTTACTTAATTAAAGCCTATTTGATAAAATATTTTGTTTTAATGGATTGAATTAATTAATAAATTATTTTCGAGTAATATGTTAAAACCGAAAATTTCTTTTTGATAAATATAAATATTTTTAGTGTGTAAATAATTTTTATATGATGGAAACAGTCGAAAAATAAATAAGTTTACTTGGCGTTGATACAAGGGATAATTAATAGAAAATTAATATGTATTGAGTTGAAAGAAATTGCATAATTATTGAAAATGTTTTATAAAATGAAGTGTAGATCAATTTAAACTAGACTAAAGTATATTTATAAATAAATAAAAGAGTTGTTTAAAAGAAAATAAAAGTAAAAATGAATAAATAAAAGGGAAAATTGTAACTATATATTTCTAAATGACTAAAATGTATAGAATATAGCCCTTAACAAAACTAAGGCAAAAAGAGCAGTCCAGCACATTCAAGCCCCATGTTCTTTTATATTCCCATCTCAAACCTATTAACTCTTTTTCCCACTCTCTATACCTAAGCTCCAAATCCAAAAATAAAACCTGAGTTAAAAAAATACCATGAAATATATGGCAACTGGCAGTGGAATTAATGCCACGACGTGAGGGAGTAAATGTAGTTGATTCTCTGGTGGAGTCTGGCGATGACGGAGAAGGTTTCCATGGTGACTATAGAGGCAGGACTGATGCCGCTGCAGTGGCTAAAGGAGGAGCGTGGGTTTGCGCAAGTCTGTGAATGACACAATGTCACAAGCATCGTAGATTAGCACGTCATTTTCTAGGGTTGCTGCTCGCAACGTGGGCTGGTTGTGAAGGTTTAGGTGCAGAGATGGCTAATGGAAGTCTGGGTTGATCCAATTGCATTTTCATCCTTCTGTCTTGATTTTATTATGTATGCATATTTTTTGAACGACCGGACTTTGCCGAGAGTCGACTCAGATCACTAGAAAGGTTCCTTATAGTTGGATAATTGTTTTGTAGAGCAATTTTGCTTTATGATTTGCTTTATTGGTTGTTCTATTTGTTTAAATTGATTTTTTTTATCATATTAAAATTATGTTGGAAAGATATTATTAAATTTTATTTAGTTAACTCATTTTCTTATTCATATAGATTATTCCAGATTTTTGAATATGATTTATATATTTTAACTTAAATATTTTAAATTTTTTGAAAGGAAATTAATTTTTAAGAAGTTGAAATTACGGTATGTGTTTCATTAGTCAATTTTTAGGTATATTTTTTTTATCTAGTATATAAAAACATATAAGGGTTTAAATTTTCTTTTCCCAGAACGATGAGATTATTTTATGATATTAAATAAATGAGCAGTATTGAAAAATAATATTTTGGAAAAAAAATAATTTTTTTAAAGGCTATTTAATGTTTGGAAAATATTATTAATGGAAATTATTTGAAAAGAAATAAAGTTTTAAATTTGATATTGTGATGAATCCCCGATTTTATAAATCTCATTATTATTTTTGTTTTGTATGGAAGTGGAATTTCAAAATTTTAATTATTATTATAAAGTGGTTTAATAGATACTAAATTGAATACGGGATTTAAATATTGGTTTTGAAATAACATATTTGATTTTTGGAAATGGTTTGAAATTAAAACCATATTTGAGAAATAACGATAATATATTATAAATTTGAAATTTAAAGGGATTCTTGGTTTATAACTCTTTGTTGGTGCTTTAAAGGTTTTAAGGAGGAATTTCAAAGTGTACGAATAATTTTCAAAGGAGTTTAAAAGGTTTGAGATTGAAAGAAGATGTGAAATGTGGATTTCATTCAAATTAAACAAGAGGTTTAAAAATAAAAATTTAGGAAAAAAGGAATGATATATAATATATAATCATATTTGCATTATTTTTATATTTATAATAAAATATAATAAATTTATACTATGATTGAATGAGGCATGCACTTATAGGTGGTGCTTGTTATAGTTGTAGGTATGGTTGAATATTACGTTGTGCTTGGATTGTTGTCAAATCATTTTATATTGCTTATGTATGTTATGTTTTAAGCCATACGAGAAATATTATATAATGCAATAAGGCTATATGGATTATTTGCTTGATGTTCTTTGTGTTTCTGTTCATTTAAATGTAAAAATGTTAAGGAACCCCTTTGGAAATTGGGTTAAATGATGGTTAGGTGGGTTACCATTGTAAATTTGTACATGTAGAATGAAATAAATAAATTTTGATCGAAAAGATGTGTGACACTAGATGATTAAGATATCAATCCTAGCTGGACCAACTATGGGGTGGCACCCTAAGTCATGACTGTTATGCCCAATTGTCATAGGTCCAATGATAACAAGTGAGAATAGATAAATATGATATGAAGGATGGATAATGATGATTTCCGATGAGCACCAGAGGGGTATTTAGTGCAGTAAATAGATCGTGTAGGGCACCCATAATTTTGGATCGAAGGAGATGTCGCACCTTGGAGACATCACTTGGTGTGGACTTAGCTTCTGGTAAAGAGAAAATGACTAGAGTATGCTACTTATTTATATATAGATACATATCGATCAAACTTAAAATGAAGTTCGATTAATAAGAAATGTGACAATAAATAATCATGATTGGGAGTGAATCACAGTTGAGTAGATTTGCAATTGTGCACACTATTACAGAGACATGATACATGTGGTGGAACATTGCGTGTTTGAGCTATGAGATGGGTAGTTAGGGAGCGTTTTCCATTTACCTATATTTATTCACATATGTTTTCATCATGTTGTATTGCACCTTAATACACCCACAACTTGTTTTAAACCGACCCAAGTGTGTTATTTGTTTAACAGGCTCGGATCAAATCGAGGTTATTTATGGGTAGGATGTGTTATCGTGATTGTTTATTTCTCTTCGGGCTTGGGTTGGTAGCGGAGCATATGATGATATCCATGCTAGTTATTTTGTACATAGTGATATTGATGTATGGTGATATCATGTGTACAATGTAATATACTTATATGGATGGTGTTGTATATCATTGTAGGAAGACACAATTTGTATTTTTTGTTAGATATATGTGTGTGTATGTATGTATTAGTATATATATATATTATGATATTATACATTTCGCTGCATTCTGAGGCTCCATGTTCAAGATTCTTTCTTGGAAAACCGATGTGTATATTTCTTTGTGCCGATATCGAACACACATATTTAATTTATTATAAGGTAAGAATACGTACTGATGTTAGCCCAAGAGAATATCATATATGGTGACCCCTAACATGCCTTGTTCTTCATATTACCGGTTACTATGTAGTATTTTTTGGTAGTATGGGTACAAAGGTTGGGGTGTTACAATATAGTAGCAGAGCCAATTACTATGTGTAGCGTGATAAGAGGTTCTAGCACTGTGATCAGTGGTGAAGCTTTGAATCTTATCCCTACACTTCCCTAAAAGGGTTGTTTTGAAGTCGAGAGGCCGACCATAAAAGAAGAATCTAAGGTACTAGTGATAGCCACTGTGGATTGTAGCCGTAAAAGACGTCACATTTGTATTAGGGCAAGGTTTAGAACAATATGAATATAAGAGACACAAGTCTTGGCATTAGTAAGACTTAGATTACAGGGATATTAAGATGTCACATTTGGTATTAGATTACACCGGGTGTGTTGTAGATACCTTATATTAAAGGGATATTAGGAGCATACGATGATTATAGGGGTAATCATCTGAGGATGTATTTGTTCTTTTCCTATTATATAGTATCCTTATCCCTACCTCTTTTGTATGTTTGTCTTTGTGTGAAATGGAATTTTTTGATGAAGGTAGTGAATCAAGGAATTGTTAACAAGACCAGTGATGTCAGCATTGGTCATGTTGAATAGACCATTATGTGGCTAGAATGAGAAAGAAGTAGCTCGGTTAAGAAAGCTATAAATGATAGATTTACGGGTATGCCCTGGGACAATTCTGTAATTTATTGTAAATTAATTAACTCTATAACCAATTCTCCTTCGAAATAAATGTGTTTTTCTTTCTGCAATATATTCGTTATATTGTGTTATAAATAATTAAATATTCAATTCAAATATATTTAACATAAAATCCATAAAAGGCACGCTTGTGATAGTAATTACAAATAGTTGTAACCATGGGTATTAAATCTAATATAATAAACATATTATTTTAAGCATGCTCAACCAAGATGTATCAAGACTAGATATCGGTGCATCAACTGAGATTAAAGTACATAACGCTCTCTAAGTTTTGGGCAATGTGTTACTCATGACTGTGGGGATACCAAGAATTTACGTACTGATAGTTATCCTATAACTATTAAATGGATCACTCAATAGTTTTATGATGGTTAATATAATTAAGGTCAAATAGACAATATTGATCTGACTAATTTATACGGTTCTCTCAACTTGAAAATATTATCGATCTTCAACATGAAAGCTCTGCTTTGACTAGTCAAATCATGGCACGACATCCATCGAATGACTATAGTTAGGTCAAGTGGAAGTATTTGAAGTGAAACACTATATAAGAGAAGATTTGTCTCCTTAGTTATATGGGGTTAGTATCACGGTCACCTCAAGTCAACTTAAAGTCAAAGTCTCTGGGCAAAATAGTTCGATTTAATAATAATTCTTATTATTTAACCAAGGACATTGTGTTTGGACTATAGAGTTAAATATGAATGATGCTGGAATTTTGTCCGTTATCAAATTCCTAAGTTCAAAGTGATTTTGTTTTGACGAAAAGAATTGGTGCAAATAATTATCACTACTAGGTAATGCTTAATAAAGTAAAATATGATTTTACCAAAACCAAGTAAGCGGTAAATTTGGTCATAATGTTAAACCATCTGCTAAGTAATGTGTGATGGTTAATAATCAAATTATTCGATATTAATCGCTGACCAAATTTACACCTAGGAGTTACACAACCAAAACGATGAATACTTCTTTTATCACCTGATTTAATTAATTTGTAATTATTATAAACTAATTAAATTAATTAATATTTATGAATATTTATTATAAAATTATGTATTCGATGTGTTGAATAATGTTAAATAGTGTAACTATAATAATTATAAATATATTGATTGATATATGATGTTGACACTCGTTAAAATTTGGATTTAAATGCAACGAACGTCATTCGGGCTTGGACTGGTTTTGGGATCCATATAAGGCATGCATATTCGGCTAGGAATAGATTAGTTAAGCAGGCCAAATGTTGGCTAAAGAGGGTGACATTTGAATGTTTAAAAAAAGTGGAATTGGTAAAAGAGAGATATGGATGTAATCCACTTTTCTCTCTATTTGATTTCCTATTTATATGACACCTTTTACACCATTTTCTCGACACACTTTTTCTCCTCCTACCTAAAAATTTTGGCTAGAAATACCCCATGCCAAACCTCAAAATATCCAAGCACAATTCACATCAAAACTCTTCGATTCGATCGTTGGTGGTAATGCAATTCGAAAGCCAACAACTCTATAATTTGGAATTCGATTCAAGGAACCATTTCATAATTTCAAAGTGAGATCTCTAGGTATTGGCGAGAGGTATTGTTTTGATTTACTAAATTTTTTTATTGCACATTTAACCAATAATTTATATGTTAGCAAGATAGACCTTATCATAAATCAGTAATTACTGCATTGTTACATGTCGATGGTTACATACGTAAATACACACATACATACATATATGTATGTATATGTGTGTGTGCGCATTAAAGAAAATATATGGAAGTATTCTTATAGCTCACAGTTTCATTATAAAAGAGTTAGTTTTATCATTAAGATATTATTATTATATTATTTTGTCACTTAAACCTAATAATAAAATATTATTTCATATGATATATTATTTAAAATTCTTAAAAAAATTACACACACCTAAAACCTTTTGGCTATAAAATAATAAAGTTAATATACATATATAAACATTTTAAGTTATTTATTTGATTTAAAATTAGTTAAATAAAATATATTATAATACATTTGTAAATAATATAAAATTTTGACATATAATATAAAATACACATTTTGATTCTCGAAATATTTTAAACAATTTTTTTGTTTAATCAGTATGGGTTTTAGTTTTGGATAGTATATTTTTATCTAAAATTGTTTAAACGGAAAATAAAATTAGTAAAATAAATTCCTGATCATGAGCAGCTACACATGCACACGCATATATAAATTATTTCTGTATGTGTGTCTGTGTGTTAATTAACCAGCTATATAGTTGTGTGTATTTAAATACTATAATTCAATGTATATATGGGAAAAAATCAATTTTGTTGACACAATATATGATAAAGGTTTTTAATTATTTCACAAATTAATTATTAGCAAGTTTCTTCGCTAATCTAATATGCAAGGCATGTTAAGGCTGGTTTGAATAAGGGCTTAAGTGGTCTTTTATAAGCATGAGAGTATATGAAAGACTTAGTTCAATTACAAGTCTAAAGATAAGTCATATCATATCCATTGTTCCAGTCCAGGTTCAAAGAAAAGTCATATGCATATTCATTGTTCAATAATAGTAAAGTATACACATTCGAGGAAAATATGACATGCAAAGTTAAATGTCCAAATCCTTACGTTCAAAAAGTTCAAGTGTTACTTCGGCCCTAAATATCCCCAAATCGATTTAGGTTTTATAACTTTAAAAATTGAGGAATAGAGAAAGAAGAATCGCCCCATAGGGTAATGGAGGGGATCTATTTATTGGGATGGCCAAAAGGCGGGATGTTGACACATGTCCCCTCGCCATCACTTCACGTGATAAACATTCAGCAACCCATATGTCTTATGAGGTTTGGCATCTCTTGTCAGTTGTAAAAGCTCGAAAACCTTTTCTAGTATTAAGCTCGTTATTCCTTTTGAATTCGTTATCCTCGTAGAAGCTTGATATCACTTGCTATTTATAGATCCTCTACAATAGTTACTATTGTGAAGGCTCAATAATAATTGTCGTATCAAATAGCTTATTTTCCATAGAAACTCGATATCCTCCCCTTATGATTAGTTGCTCGACATCTTTTATTGGCGTGGTATCCTTCCTTTGTTACATAATTTACAATAATCCATGTTGAGAGGTTCGACATCATCCTCCGCATCTTTGACCAACTCGCTATCTTTGGGATCGATAGTTGCTTTGTTGTAGAAGCTCAATACCCATTGTTCCTCTAGGTCTGTTATAGCTCAATATCTCTAAGAATTTACTAATTCAACATCTCATCCTCTTATATGCTCAATACCTTTCTTAACTATCAGTGTTTGACATCATCTATTACCGCTAAATGCTTGATAATACTTGCTATTGTAGAGGCTCGTCACCTTCTAGAGACTCGACACCTCTCCGCTACTTTGTTAACCACTTTAATACTCGACATCTTTAGAGATTCAACAACTTTACGCTGCTTTGTTAACCACTTTAATGTTTGATATATTTATTGTTATTGCTAGAGGCTTGTTATTCTTTTTAAATGCTTTTTCTTTAGCCTCGACATCTCTCATAATCTTCAAATTCGATAACTGTTTATGAGTTTGACATCTAATTGCCCATTTTCTTAATGTTTTCTTAATCATTTTAAACTTTCATAAAGTATATCATACTTCCCTAACTTCAATATTATATTATCTGACAGATAAATGGCCCACAAGAAAGATTCTAAACTCTCTTCATTTCAAGCGTGCTTGAAATCTCCGGCTTTAGAGAAAGGAAATTATAGATTTATCTATTCATCCATAACTTCTCAAAATGAAGTAGATACCATCCTTCAATATTTGGCTCATCGTGGAAGCTAGGGTAGCTGGTCCATTCGGGAGGATAGACAACCGTCCTGAAGGATTCTTTGCTTTCACTCTGATCCATATTTGGCATTCTGGGTACCTTCCCTTTCTTGAATTCCTTGTATGATTCTTGGACCACTTGGAAATTTCTCCAATATAATTGCTTCCTAACTCTTATACCTATCTGAGTCGCCTAGAAATATTTTCCTGAGAAGCTGACCTCTCCTCACTCTATGTTGAAACTCTTCATTCATTGGTAAATCTTGTGAAAGTGGGGAAATAACCAGCGGGTATCCTATATCCCTTCTTCCTCATCCAAAGAGCTTGATTACTAATTTGATTAATAGACCAAGGATCGGGAAACCCAGTTCTTCTATATCAAGAGTCACACCCCTACAATCAAGGGGTCATTCTCTACTCTTAGTAAGACTTGTTACTTTTTCTCTATTGTTTATACTGTAATTTTCTATTCTTTGATGATAGCTATTCTCTTTTACAACCTGCTTCTAAAGGGACAAATCCTTTCGTCGCTAGTACAACCAATTCTCTAAGCCTCGCATCTCAAACTATAGGTGACATGCTTAAACTCTTGGGTTAACCTTCGAAAGTACTCCCTGGTTTTGGAGAGTCAGAAAGTTCTTGGGAAACCCCCAATGGTCAAGAAGGATGCCTGTGGGAACCATGCTCTAATTATTGGCAGCCAAAATGCTTTATCTACTTCTTCCCTTATTCAATTTGATTCTTCTGGTAATCTCTTAACATAGTTTTTACCGTAACTTCTTATATTGGTATCATATTATTCTCCCTTTGACTTTGGTTTGAATCTTATCGATCGAACTGCTAAGGCAAAGGGCACCAACGCTTCCTCCTCCTCTCTGGCCATGACTGCTAAGACCGCCTTTTTTGCCGACTCTATAACTGGCACCCTCAAGGCTATTGAAGGTCATAAAAGGAAGAAGGATTATAGCAATCGATCTAATACTTCGATTCCTTTACCAAACAAAAGGGCCAAAATCAGAGATGATCACTATTACCGAGGATTCAGATGCAGCTATGGCAACCATTAATTAAGATTATGGTGTTATTGATTTAAGCTTAATAGACCCGAATCCTTAGAAGTAGACAAAAATTGCTCACACCCCAAGTCTTGTTATTGACATCATGGATCTCTTATTTGTAACCACCATACAATGTTGGTATCGGGAGTTAGGCCTTACTCCTCCTCCATTCGAATCTCTTTCTTGTGAAGCTCCGGTTCATCCCATCCTTCATATTTCAATGTTTTTGTTTGCTCAGTCATTCAGTCCCCATCCGTGGCTTCTAATGCCACTACAACCTTCTACCTTTCCTAGGGACCATCTCCACATTCTCTTTAAGCAGCTTCTTGTGGTTCATATCTTTATGTGTATGGATAATACAAATTTTGGCTCTATATATCCTTATTTATCAAAAAAATTATGTATTTCAGCTGCCCAAGCAAATGTTCTTCCTTCAATAAGCCTCTTACGAATCTGTTAGCCAAGCCCCAGATTTCAAAGAGCGAATTTCATTATTGACAGCTAGAGTTAGGTTCCTTGAGGGTCAAATCCTTAAAATCATAGCAATGAGAGATTACGTCACTTCTGAAAAGATAAAACTTGCCTCTGACTTGGATAAAGAGAGAAAAATGGCTATAGAAAGAGTGAAATCGCTGGAAAAGGAATTTAAGCAGGCAAGAATTATAAACACCTAAGCAGCTGCACATGTTGCAACTTTAAAGGAAAAATTGGAAAGGAGAGAGGCTGCACTGGTCTATATGAGTAACGTCATTAAAGATACTAAATAGAAAGTCTCATCCTTTATAGATTAAGCCCTCGATAAAATAAAAGAGCAGTGTTATGAGGAGGCCCTCTTTATCACACATTTTGATAGCATAGAAAATTATGTAGAGTTGGATTTTCCTTCACTATAGAGTCTAAAAGATAAATTCAAGAGGAAGTTCAACCTTAAACTGGAGAGAGCTCCTGAGTTATTACAAGATGAATTCCCAGAAGAGGAAGGCGTCAATCCTCATGAACTACTATCTTTTGATGATCCTCTGCCTGATGAAGACGGGGATTATGATAATAGAGGGGATGGTGACAAAGATGACAACAATGGAGATAAATATGAAAATGGTGATGACTATCCTGGAGAGGATGGAGGAAACGGTAGCAAGGAGAATGATGGTTCGGGAAGCGGTGGAGATGGATCAGGTGGTCATAACTTGGGTTGGTCCACTCATAATGCTGAATTCTCCGACCTTCCCGAATTTCCCGAGTCCCAAAACGCTCCTCGGGAAGACACTGCATCAGAGGAAGTTTATAACCACGACCATCACAACAAAGAATCAGGCAAAGAAAAGTTCGTGCTCTCGCCTCACAGACTCCTGGAGCAGGTATAAAGTTTACTATCATTAAATGCTTATGTTTATTTGTTAGCTCTATTTAATAAATCTATTATTTTAGCCAAGGAAAATAAAGAAATATCACTTTGAGATTTTACACGAGAAGAATGAGAAGGATGTGATGCGACTGAATAGGGAAATTGAGAAATTGTTTAAAGATCATAAAACTCTATCCGAAAAGTATAGGAGCCTTCTCATTTATGCCAAATGGTTAAAAGATTTTAAAGAGAATCAGGTAGACCTACTTTTGAAAAGATCCTATCTTCACCGGGAAAGAGTTACGAAGGAGAATAGGAGTTGGCCATACTTTTCTACATGCTTATCGAAGATAGGGACACCCTAATGGAATTCCTTTATAAAATCTATAACAAAAATATTTTTACTGACTTTTCCTTTGTGGGGAAAGAGAGTGGCAGTTTATTTAGGCATTTTCATAATAGGTATTTCACTGATTACGGGACCGATACTCATCCTGGTGAATGCTGGAATCTTCCAAAGATTTAAACCATTCCACTTTCCTCTCGTACTCTTTCTCTGAAGAAGGTCAAGTTTAATAAAGAGAAATTATCTCTGAATTTTACAAAGGGTCCATATGTATGAACTTAAGTGAGTTTGTTGTTGTATTATGTATTTCAAACAATCTATATAATTTTCAACGTTCCTATCTCTTTGTGGCTTAGTTTATTTTTCTTAAAATACATAGGTTAAGAAACCATTAAGCACTTTGTTTCAAAAGAACTTTTAAGTAAATTTATCAAATTAAAAAGACATTTTAAGGAGAAAATATTAACTCTCAAAACCCTCGACTAGCAAAATGTTGATTTCTTAGGGATCTTCAAGAATTTTATACACACCTTCCCAACCTATTTGATTTCTTAGGTGGTAAAAAAGATAGTTTAATTAAAAAGATCTAGCCCAACTATGCTAAACCTTTATACGGAGAAACCACCTCTCCTGCCCAGAGTTGGGATTATCGCTAATTTCCCCCAGTTCATACTCTTTATGGATTTAATTGTCTTTTTGACTCTTCTTTCTCTGTGTCCGGGGGTTCAGTTAAAAAAGCTCAGACTGCCATTTCCAAAATTAAGGATTGAATGTTTAAACCTGAAGTAGTTGACGTGACTTTGAACTTGTTCATGTTTCTAATACTTTTTTGTTGCTAATGAAAGAATATGTGTTGATTTTTTTCTATTTTTACTAGGAAGGTCAACTAACGCTTGCATCCAGCCATCCTGACATGCTCTTTCGTCTAAATAGACTTAAGCCATATTATTGTTAGGCATCGAGAAGCGCTCTTCTCAAGATGCTTCAATTATACCATTTCCAAACAACTCAAAATCATGTAAATATTAAAACAAATACTACAAGTTGAAGTCAAGATTAAGTAGTATGAATGAAATGATCTCGAGCTTAGAGAAGAAAATAAAAGAGAAAGACAAAGGGATTAAAGAGCTAAAAGAGATCATACCTATAGTTGGTCAATTCGGACCTCTAGACGAAAGGATTGAGTTGATGTAGAAATTGCTTGACTGTATTAGAAAATTGAGAACCTCGAATTTAACCTATTAAAAAGTCAAGTATTGTGTCAGTCTCTAGAGCTTATTACATGTGGAGGCTAATCCAACCTTCCCACTCCTACTCCTGCTAGGGCGACTACATCCCAATGTTCAATCTGTAAAAAGAAAATTCTTCTTTTAAAACCCACCTCCTAGTTTGGATGGTAGAGAAATTGCCAAATGGTGCTAGGCATATAGATATGAATATACCTAGTTTTTATATGGGAAGTGGGATGAACAAGTTTCAAAATATCTAAATAATTATCAAAGCCATATCGAGGAGTCGAGACGTGTGAAATACGTTCTTGAGAAAAAGGTTAAAAAATTAGAGAGCAGGGTAAAAACCTTTAAAAGCACGAATAAAATGTTTGAACATGTGCTAAAGATTCAAATTGGCTCCATCGATGATACAAATATTATCAAGAAGAAGGAGAAGAAATTCAAAGAAAATATGGATGTGGTCATTCATCATATTACCAAACCTTCCTCGGCTATTGAAGTTTTGAAGGGACAAGTGCAGGACCTTGAGTCTTAACTGAGAAGAACCAAGGTAATGTTGCTCGAGAACTCCCGATTGGATTCCCTTGTAGATTATTTGCTTGAAATAATAGTAGTCTTTGGCTTAAAAATTGGCTATTCTTTCTTATGTCCAAAAATGAATCAAAAGTTGAGCAGAGCAACAGAGGTAGGATACAGACGGTCAACACTTTTTTTTATAAGAGTGCACTAACCACCTCAATAATATTGGAGGCCCTCCTTTTTTGCTTTAAGATGCCCCTACTTCACGTGAAAGTCATCCATGTCTTCATGAGGTTGAGGGGAATGGGAAAGAAAAAGTATACCAACATTATTCGCTCCCTTAACATCGTCTTTCAAAAGACTTGAATGGCTTTTCTTGATATTTGTAAATTTTTTTTTGTAAGTTAGTTAATAACTTGTTATCTAAATAGTTGATATTTTAAGCAGACCTTGTATCTTCTTCCTAATTGTTGTCCTGTATTTGAACTTGTTGTGCTGTTTGAGATTTGTGATTCACTTTAGAGCTTTAATTTTATTCAATATGATCGTGGTCTTTGATTTAACATAGATTTGTTTGGCATTTTTGCTTTTTCAAAGAGTGCTTTTAGACAGGTCTTAATTTTTGAGAGTTGTTTGTTCAGCTTTGCAATATTTGTTTTCCCTCGCCTTGTATGAAAGGGGATTTTCACACTTTAGTCCAAAAACCAAGTATATTCCTTTGAAAAATATAAAGTAAATATTTTTGACGTCCATAATTTCAAAAAATTATTTCTTTCTCAAACTGATCATCTTGTTTTGTAAATGCCAAATAAATTTCTAAGAAGGATTTCTTGTTGAACTTTAAAATTTGGAAAGTTTGGTTTCGAAAATCACTTTTGGAATGATTACCGAATCAACAGAATAAGCCTTTCAAAAATATGGATCGATTTGCCTTCTTAGCTTTCTAGGCCGAATGATTTTATAAACAAACCTTCGTTACTTAATTATTACTACCTTGGCTGATTTTTTAGGGTAAACTTCTTTCCCTCGGTTTAGGTTTCTTGGATGACTATTCGATGATTTTTCTGTCATATGAGATTATATGAGCATGAAAAATCACCCGACCTTTCCTTTGAAGGTTGCCTTAACTTTGCTTTAGGGTAAGATTGATCGTGTTTGATTTCTCTTTCTCTAGAAGAATGTTTTGGCCCATCCTTAAAATGGAATTAGACCTGTCTTGTTGACTTCTTTATATAAGGTTGCCCCTTCTATATCTTTTAGGTAAAGATTTAGGCCAGTCGGTTCTCTAGTCGTCTATCTTAGGCAGAACCAAAGTCTTACCTATCCTCCTTCTAGGAGTCGCTCTAGTTAGTCCTTATAGGTGGAATCGAAGGCTAGTTGGTGCTTTGGCCAGTCCATCTTAGGCGAGACGGAAGGCTTACTCCATCTTCCCTCTGAGAGGTTCTCTAGCTTGGCCACGTAGGTGGGCCAGAAGGTTGCACTGCTTTAGCCCGGCCTTATAAGCAGGACCAAAGGCTTACTCCGACCTCCCTCTAGAAGGTGCTATGTTTAGGCCTTACAGCCATGTTAGAAGGTTTATAGTGCTTTAACTAGGCTTTTGTGGCGGGATCAAAGGCTTTTCCTTCATTTTGGTAGTCTTTTCATGAAGCATTTCTCTTTATTAAGCACTTGAACTTTCTAGACAAATTACTCAAGTTTTGTCGACAAACTCTTAGAGTTCTCCTTTTGCTAAGAAATTTTCAATCATTCTTCTAAGGGCTTGGTAATGATTGGTATTATGTTCATTCATTTGGTGGTATGGATAATAGGTTTTTTCGAAATTTCTTTCGTTTTCTTATAGCTTCTTCTTTGAAGGCCAATAGTCTAACTTTTACTTGATTAAGAGATAGATATCTTCATAGGAGGTGGTAATGGAAATGGCTTTGGCAGATCAGGGGTTTCTAGGGAATTGCATTTTTGGTCCCCGTTCGGCTTTTTTGTGATATTGGACAGGTTCATCAGTTTTAACATCATGCCTTCTCTTTGAAGACTCTTAGGTCCAGATTGGTGCGGAGGGTTAATCAATTACCCCTTCTGCTTTTGAAAAAACTTATTAAAATCCTTTATTATTTCATTTTCAAGGATATTTCCTTTAGCCTGAAGCTGTATAGCCTTTCTTGTATCTGTGAATGGGTCGCTCCTTCTTTTGTTCTCTCTACCCAAATTAGGTTAAGCGAATATCGAGGTGGATCATATATGGAATGGATTATGTAACCCACCCAAAATGGACTTAACTTCGATTCAATAAAAGCCCGTCGAACCTTAGGCCCGTCTCAAGGCGAGTTGATAAGTTGATAAAATTATACACAGAGTTATCTATCTATACTTTTAGAATATCATAGCAGAATGAATAAAATATAATACCAGAAACAAGTACCCATTTCATAAAAAAAACCATTTCAGAAACATAACACGTTAAATACTACAACATATTTACATAACGCCTCCATAATACAATATCTCAAAACAATATAATTATATGAACTGGGTACAATAAAAATAATTACACAGCATAAATAGATAGATAACTTTTAACGACCTGCTTTTCTATACCATTCAAGTTGATAAAAAACTACACATGTCCAACGCAAATCAAACAGAAAGACGAATAGTCACGAGGAAGAAAGAAGAAAGAAGAAAGAAGAAGAGAAGAAGAGAAGAAGAGAAGAAGAAGAAAAGCAGAAGAGAAAAGAAACTAAAAAAAGCACAGAATCTCACAATCGCAACGGAACAACATATAATATAATATCAAAGTTTTTTACGAAAGAGAAACTTTTATTTATATACATCCATTAGAGTACAACAACAATCACAATTATTAGCATGGACAGTTATAACGGTTTGTCCTCACAATTGCTAATAATATCAATAACAAAAACAACGGAAAATAACATATACGAGAATACAACTTGATGACCTCCACCCCATCTACTGAGCTCCAATGCATCCAAAGCAATATGTAAATATACTCGGTCTGACCCAAGCATTATAATAAAATACCCGAGTCTGTCTGGAAAACTAGCATGATAAAAACACACCCAACTGGATTTTAAAGTGTTAAAAACCTTTGAAAACAAAGGTATCTCGTAAGACCACGCCACACATAAACACGGATAGGTTTTTACCTTACGATAACTAGAACATTTCATATGAAATCCAATGATATTATAATAATGTCTAAGGATTCAATGTAAATATATAAAATAGATGAAATGCTTGCATCTCGCATTTCAACATAGTTGGGAACAATCAAAATCGTAATGGCTTGTATTGGATTGGTTTCCATACAATGACTAGGCTACAGGGGTACCATCCATCACGGTGCATCTCTAGATAAAATACACCGAGAGCCTCAAATGGACTCCTTGAGAGTCAAGATCAGCCCTACCCCTTACTAGATAGCACTGAATATGTCATCACCTTGGTTGGTATCAACAACCTAAATGGGCCCCGAGTATACATCATCTATAATATCGATCTAGATTGGGTGATGACCATACCCTAATGGTAGCGAACCACATAGCCTTGAAGCATCTCCCCTGTTTTATTCATTTCCAATTAATGAGGCTTGAGGCTATGATTAACTTTTATATAGCACTTCCTATTTAGAATGCTAACACTGCCCTCCAGGCAGCAATGCTTAAGTTGAATCGAATTGGTTTTCGGATAACATATTCGATCCCAGTCTCTTTGAAACAACATTCAACAGTTTCCAGTGAACTCAACCCCACTTCTTTGGGAAATAAACAGACAAAGATAAGATCAGAGATCACCACCTAACTGTTAGTGGATGGATTTCCTTATAATTGTCGTAGGAGAACGGGACGAGATTTATATGCATAGTACAACATCATCGGAGATGACTGTGCTATATAACCCATGTGTTTCTCCTAGATATTTCCAAAGTTACGTTTGGGTCCAATTTCGATAGTCGGTTACTTAACTATCGAATACAAACATTCAATCATAGATTTCATTTTCCATGAAAGCTACCGAGCCTCACATTCATTAATTTAAAACCACTTTCAAATATTGGAAATCACTTCCATATACATATCTCAACAAAATAAGTATATTCATAAAATGAAATATTTTCGATACTTAGAAAATATAACCATGCACTTATCCTAGTGGTATAAGTATATTTTCAAATCATTTTTTTTGAAACTCAAAGAACCTTTCCCATATACTTACAAAATGATATAAGTATCTTAACCAATCACTTAGGATGACTTACTTATTTCAAGATCATATTTAAAATGATTAAGCACACGTATTCTTTAAACAAAAATATAAACATTCCAAATACCCTTTCTTTTTTTAGACTATCTTTTCTTTTTATTTTAAAACGTCTTCTTTATAAATTCTCACAATCTATTTATAGAATTCCTTATAAATCTCCAAGTTTTATTTATAAAAGCACTCTTTTATAATCTCCAAAACTATTCATACAATTCCCCCTTTTTAATTACTGGCCATTTAAAATCTGAAATATATTATGGTTGTTAGCACTAAAATTGGGCACTAACATCCGAATAAGGATTTGTGTAGGGAGATTAATGAAGAAGGTAAATTAAAACCGAGGAATAACGCAGTGGAATGTAGTAATAATTATAAGAAACAAGAACAACAGATTTATAGTGGTTCGGCATAACTGCCTAGTCCACTTTGAATTTAATATTTATTGCTTTTCTAAACAATTGATTGCAGATACAATCCATACACCAACTACTCGGATGCAAATGCTAAGCGAAAAAGTAAATGTCGTGAAAGCGGCACAGTCTTCCCAGTGTTCTCGAAAAAAGGTCCCTTTCACTGTGGCCCTGCCCTTCTATTTATAGACGAAGATAGGCCGGACTCCCCTCACTGGCCCAGGAACAAAGTACCTCGACCCATAGTAGGTGACTTCTGCACGCCGGGCCAGGCATGCCGAACGGCAGTTGCCGAACGTCCTTGCTGTGTAGTCTTTGATAAACGACGTTGTCAAAGAAGGTTGTCGAACAGTAGGTGCCGAACTAGAGAATGCCGAGCGATTGAGTAATGACTCAAGAATGCCGGGTGATGAAGCAATGCCAAACGGTACCTAGGATGAACGAGATAACCCTGCTGAATAACATTCAAATGCTGAGCGAGGCACTGTGCCAAGCGAGGCTTCTATGCCAAGCGAGGCTCTGTGCCGAATGAGGTTTCTATGCCAAGTGAGGCTTCTATGCCGAGCGAGGCTTCTATGCCGAGCGAGGCTCTATGCCGAACGAGGCTTCTATGCCAAGCACGGCTCTGTGCCGAACGAGGCTTCTATGCCGAGCGAGGTTCTGTGATGAACGAGGATTTGTGCCGAGCCTCTTGTTACCGGGTCAAACAACCGGGTAACACTTGCCCCCCAAAGTGTATCGTGTGAGCCAACATGACGCGCTTTGAAACATGAGTAATCAACGTTTTCCTTTAAATCCTTGCCCTAACTTCTCATCAGTTGATTCATAATGTCTCCTGAATGCCGAACCACCCGTTCGACAAGTTCATTGTCGCTAGGTATGATTGCTCACTGAGCCACAAAATACTTTGACCGGGTTCACCGTTCGATGCTTGTTCGCCTTCCCTTCTTCACATATAAAAAGCCAACACTTATCTCCTTTTCCTCTTTACGTTTACTTTAAGTCTACCGGATTTTCTAACTTACCTTCTCCGGTACTCTTTTTACCTCCCCAACCTTCCTCTTCTTTCCTTGAATCCAGTACGTTTGCCCTCCAACTGCCCTCGATAATGAGCCTGAGCGGATTTCAATTCCAAATCGATCACTTCCCTAAGCTTCGACCCATTCTTCTAGGTATGAACTTCTCACTTGATCGACTTTCCCCAATTAAGGGTTTTGTATGAGATTCGAACTCACGACTTTCCTTTAACTTACAGATGATGGAAGTCGCGTAGATGAGGAAGATGGATCTGAGGTCTAAATGTGCCTTTGGGTTGGCTGATCGAGGTCGTTCGACAAACAAGGAGTGAGGGAGAAGTGATTGTGGATGGGTCAGCCTTTACTTTTTGGGTGAAAGCTGACCAACTATGAAGTAGGTGGCCTGATAGTCTCCAGGTGAGAGTAATGTCAGGGAGGTAAAGGGATAGGGTGCCATTTGGTCTAAGGAGAGAGAGTCTAGTTTAGTGATTTAAGGAAGTGGGATCGTGGTAAGCGAGTGGGTCGGCATGTCTGGCTTAGGCGGTCGAGCCAGAGAATGCCGACCGAAGGTGTCTGATCCTAGGATGCCGAGTGAAGTTGGTCGAATCATTCATTCAAGTGTTGAGCGATAGGCTTGTGCCGAGCGGTATTCAGGCCGAGCAGTATTTAGGAAATGCGTTTTAAGTGTATCTCGGCCTTGAGTCTTGAAGAAGACTACAACTGTCGAAATCATTCCAACTTGATCATAACATATGCCGAACTCACTAACCTCGTATGCCTAATCATACGACATTTAAACAAGGACAAAGACTTAAGAAAACAAGCATATCGGACTAATCCGAGCTGACAACTCCCCGATTTCAACAGCTATAAACCTGAGTTTAACTTGATTAAGACAAATAATAGCCTTCAACACACAGTGCTAATGTCCACGCCAAAACTGAAACCATCGTAAGGCAGGCTCTCAGAGACGGTCGGCGATGACGGTCTCTGAAGATGACGGTTTAAAGCTTATCTATACTTTATCAGCTTTATGACTTTTAATTCTTTTATATTTATACTCGAACGATTGCACTAGTTCACACACCACACGGGGGAATATTTCTGTTGTTATGTCTAATGTTTATTGTTTTCAAGTATAGTTTAAACAGGTGTTTCATTAGATCCAATACTCGTTAGAGATGTCTAGAAAATCTAGTTCTTCCACAGTCTCGGATAGACCCAAGCCAACTTCTCAACAGGAAGTGGTTGGAACTTCAAATCCATCGACAACTCCTGTACAAGATATTTCGAGTCCCACGATCGCATCCGTCGACTTGGTTCCCGATGCCTTAGATGCAGTGATCTTTCTAGACAATCCGATCGATTCTCAAGCTTTGAGAATTAATGAAAGCGCTCTTCATCGCATTTGCTAAATACATGGAATTCCTTTTGACAATGTACTGGTTCCATCGGGACAAGATCGTCCTCACTTGCCCTCAGCCGGATATACGGCCTGCAACAAATTTATGTGCTGGGTTGGTAGCATGCCACCATTCAACTCCTTCCTCGATGACCTGTTACATTATATTGGGATCGCTCCATCATAGTTACATTCCAACAGTCACACGTTCGTATACAGCATGTGCATTCTCTTCATAAGCATTCTAGTCAGGCTCCCCACTCCTGGCGACACCCGTTATATTTACCATTTCATGAGGCAGTCCGACGCAATCTTTTGTATTCCTTGAACCGCAAAAAAAAACAAGTGCCAAATCATGTCTGGAGCGTGGAGAAAATTTGCTCAGTATAAGCAGGAATGGTTCTACACGCGCTGTCCCCTGGCTTTGCAAGGAGACCGCTGGAAGGGAGTAAATTTCTTTTCTTGATCAATACTTGTATACGGCAGAAAGTGCACCCTTTCTAACCCTTTTTCTACTTCTACGGGTATCGGCCCGCGTCCCGAACGCTCTGGGTACTCTAAGGCCGTTGAAGCTATTCGAGTTGTTCCCATGGAAGATTGGGATATCAGATCCATCATTACCAATGAATCACTCTCCAAATTTAGGCAGTTGGCGGAAGTTCGCCGAATAAGTCTTCCTCACGACGTCACTATAACTGGGTCTTCCTTGGACAAAGGAAAAAGGCAAGCTGGGCCTTCAACACACGATGTCCCCGACACTTCCGAGGAGGGCGAGATTAGAGAGACTGAGGTGCCAGACATAGCGGCCGAGAATGTAAGTCCTACTCGGAAACCGGTGATTGAGGCACACGGCACCGATGTAGCGCCTCCCCCTTCAAAGGCACACGGCATCGATGTAGCGCCAGACACAGTGTCCTCAAAGGTCATAATCACTCCAGTGGAAAAAGAATCGTCTCCTCAACACTTAGAGGGTTCATTGAAAGGCTTCTCTGACTTCACCATTCTCGGCGACTTGCTCAACTATGGCTTGAATGATCTAGAAGTCCTAAAACTTCATTCGCCCATGAGAGGCAGTGAAGGCGCTTAAGCCCATAATCATGGAGAAAAAACTTTGATAAGTAAAGCCAAAGAAACTGGCCCGTCGGGGGAAAACACTAGGACACACACAATGACACTCGCACTCCATCTTGCACTTAAACTTCAGTCATCATTTGATTCTGGCTAACTCGTGTTTTCTTAATTTCTGTGCAGGCAATATAGGACGCTCCCATGGATTTGACCGCCTTCGTGGATCATCTATTTTCCGTCACTCTGGCCGGGATTCGGGCTCTGGCAAATGCCGGATAGAGACGATGACATCGATAGGGACTATCGCTTCCGGGACTCTTCATCTCGAAGGAAAACTTACCTTCAGTCTTTATACTATCACGATCCTCCCTCTCATTCAGAGAAAGACAAGGATAAATCGGGTCATAAGGGGTCCTAGTCTGATACTCCCCGCGACCAACACTCAGGCTTATCCAGCACAAGGTAATCCCAAGAACCCAGCAAAAAACCCATAGTCTCTGGCAAACTCCTTCTGCTCCCACACATGATCCATCGATTGCAGAAAGGCTAATTGAGCTGAAGGCCACATTCCCGAAAATATGCTTCGATGGTATGAAATTTGTTCCAGCAATTCATCACAATACAGGGCATGTCAAACAAAGCGCTATCGCCTGCAACAATGATGTCTATGTTCAGCATGATGCCTTTGTTCATTTGGTAAAGAAAGTGTCAGAAGTATCCATCGAACGCCAACATGAAATTGATCATCTAAAGCTCAAAGCCATCCACGTTAAAGACATCATTAAAGCCTCGGATAAAGAGCTTTTCTCGTACAAGTATCATCTCGAAACTACTTAGAAAAACGCCATAGACACAGCTGAGGTTGTTAGTCGTCTAGAGGCCGCACATAAAAAAGAAATTGACGAAGCGATTCAATGCTGTGGTGCCTTAGCATTAGAGAAAGACTCCATGCAGAAGTAGAGGGATGCATTTGCTCTGCAAGTCAAGGAGCTAGAAGAGCTACTTCTCAAGGAGAAGGAAGAAAAAATTGCTGTTCAGGAAGAGTCGCAACGAAACTACGATGAGATTGTTGCTACACGACTCCTGAAGACAAAGCTCGACGACGAACTCTCCAAAGTTGAGACACTTAATGATGAAGCCCGTGAGGAGGGCAAAAGAATAGCATCCACGGAGATTGATTCTCACCTTGAGGCAGCTATGGAGGTTGGTAGAGAGGAGATTAAATGCATGTTTGATCCGCTTATTGTCGAGTACAACGCTCGAATTCTCATGCATCGCGACCTAACATTTCTTGGCGAGGGCTACCTCGAATCTCTGGCCGAAGCATGGGAAACTTTGACAAAAATCAGAAAGGTTGAGTTAGGCACCGAAGAAGTTGACGAGGAGGATTTAGTAAAGGAATTTATTAGGGGCAATGAGCCTTCAGACTTGTTTGCAGCGAAGGCTCTCTATAGCAAAGATTCCTCCTCGTCAAAAGGAAAGAATGACATTGCCGGTCTGTTTGGAACCGAGTCTCTAGCTCCTCCCTCTACTCAATTAATTAGTCGGCCAGTACTTGATCCCTTCGAGCAACATGTTGGTTACGACCCCGAAGACCCTGGCCTTGACATTCATGTTCTATCTTCTATTCCAGAAGGTGAGACTCCCCGAACGGTTGAGAGTCGGCCAGAAACCGATACATAACTTTTCTACTTAAAGTTCAAAGAGTCGCCGTTTTTGACGAGGTTTTATTGTATTCTAAAGTTTGTCTCTTATGATTTTGCGTAGGCCATTCTGATCCTGAGCCAACTCCAAGGAGCGATGACACCACGGAGAAGAAATGAGGCCATTCAAGCGGGAGAGACTCCCGGTCCTGATGCTCAAGTGATTGAGGCGCTTGACGGGGACAAGTTTGAAACTTCGTCACCTGTCGAAGAAAGTTATGAAGTTGAGATTACAGGCGCCTCCGGACACTCTTCGAAAGTAAGAATGAAGGAGCAACTTGCAGAAGAGAAAAAGAAGAAAATTGAGATTAAGGTGTATCCCCAAGAAGTGGAGCTAGATGACCCTTTAAACAAGCATTTGAAGGTCATTCTCCCTAGTGGGTCTAGGCCACTATAAGTCCCTCTTCCTTCCTCGGATGTTACTTCCCCATCAAGTAAAGCGTCCAAGTGAAAACGGGGAGGGGGGAGTCATCTGAGAAAACGAGGAAGGAAAAGAAAGCGAGGAAGTAGTTGTCACACTCGTTTAACGCGAGTTAGCTTAGATTATGTACTTATTTCTATTTATTTTCATAGCCAATGTAGATAGAATTTTGGCTCCAAGTTTTGGAGGGATTGTAGTGGGACCTCATGTTGGATTGATAAATAAATTTTAGTTTCTTTGTCTTTCAAATGACTTTTATCATTGTCGAGACCCAAAATCATGCGAGTTACATAAATCCCAGTTCACTTCCATATGACTCGTAGATTAGTTTGGAAATCATAAATCCTCTATTTCATGCTTCGGGTGCTCAGAATATTTTTAGTCCGCACACCGGGGACTCAGAGTACTCCGTCTGCACTCCGGGGACTTGAAGATTTCATGTCGTTTATACTCTAATCTGCACTCTGGGGACTTAGAGTATTCCATTTCGCACTCCGGGGACTTGGATATTTTAAGTCGTTTATAATCTAGTCTGCACTCTGGGGACATAGAGTACTCCAGTCTGCACTCCGGGGACATGCAGATTTTAAGTCGTTTATACTCTAGTCCGCACTCTGGGGACTTAGAGTACTTCAGTCCACCCTCCCGGGACTTGGATATTTTAAGTCTTTTATACTCTAATTTGCACTCTAGGATCTTAGAGTACTCTAATCCGTACTCCGGGGACTTTGGGATTTTAAGTCATTTTATACTCCAGTCCGCACTTTGGGGACTCAGAGTAATCCAGTCCGCACTCCGGGGATTTGGAGATTTTAATTCGTTTTATACTCTTGTTTGCACTCTAGGAACTTAGAGTACTCTAGTCCGCACTCCGAGGACTTGGAGATTTTAAGTCGTTTATACTCTAATCTCACTCTATGGACTTAGAGTACTACAGTCCGCACTCTGAGGACTTGGAGATTTTAAGTCATTTTATACTCTAGTCTGCACTTTAGGGGCTTAGAGCACTCCAGTCCACACTCCGGGGACTTGGAGATTTTAAGTCATTTATACTCTAGTCCGCACTCTGGGGACTTAGAGTACTCCAGTCCGCACTTTGAGGACTTAGAGATTTTAAGTCGTTTTATACTCTAGTCCGCACTCTGGAGACTCAGAGTACTCTAGTCCGCACTCTGGAGATTTGGAGATTTTAAGTCGTTTTATACTCCAGTCCGCACTCTGGGGACTTAGAGTACTCCAGTCCGCACTCCATGGACTTGGAGATTTTAAGCCATTTACACTCCAGTTCGCACTCTGGGGACTTAGATTACTCCAGTATGCACTCCGAGGTCTTGATGATTTTAAGTCACTTATACTCCAGTCTGCACTCTGGGGACTTAGAGTACTCCTGTCCGCACTCCAAGGACTTGAAGATTTTAAGTCATTTATATTCCAGTCCGCACTCTGGGGACTTAGAGTACTTCAGTCCGCACTCAGGGGACTTGGAGACTTTAAGTCACTTATACTCTAGTCCACACACTAGGGACTTAGAGTACTCCAATCCGCACTCCGAGGACTTGAAGATTTTGAGTTATTTATACTCCAGTCCATACTCTGGGAACTTAGAATACTCCAGTCCGCACTCTGGGACTTGGATATTTTAATTGTTTTTGCGCGTTCGTACGTCAGACAGAATAATGTAATTCTAGTTTTTGCCATAGAATTATCTTACACGGAAACATCAGAAATTCATGGAAAAGATGGCTTCAAGCCTTTATTAATGAAAACAAACTAATTGTCTTATTACATGTCGAAAACTAAGAATGAACGAAATAATAATATATTGGAAATAATTGCAACAAATATACGAAAGAAATAGACTAAGTATAATAGTGACACAGATGCTCGCTATTCCGTGCTTGAGGGAGTGTCGTGCCATCAACGGTCGCTAGCTTGAAAGTTCCCTCTCCAATCCTCCATTCAATGACGTGCGGACCTTCCCATGTGGGATTCATATGCGATGGGACCGGGAAAACGCGTTTCAAAATGAGATCTCCTACATCAAAGGTTCTCAGTCGGACTTTTTCATTATAATATCGAGCGACTCGCTGTCTATATGCAGCCGCCCTTAAATCAACTTCTTCACGTTTCGATCAACAAAGTCAAATGATTCCAGTAAAAGATCCTGATTCTTCTTAGGGTCATAATGAGTTACTCGATGTGAAGGAACTTCAAGTTCCACAGGTATAACAGCTTCCATGCCATATGCCAATGCGAATGGAGTGTGGCTAGTCGCGGACTTGTGGGTGGTTCTGTAAGCCCAAAGTGTTGTTGGAAGTTCATCCACCCACTTGCCTCTAGCCTTTTCCAAACGCTTTTTCAATATGGACTTGATTATTTTGCTCACGGCTTCTATATGTCCATTGGATTTTGGATGAGCAACTGCTGTGCAAACCTTTTCTCAATGCCATACTTCTGAAAAAATTCTTTGAACTTCCTACTTTCAAATTATGTTCCATTGTCTGTAATGATAGTCCGTGGGAGGCCAAAACGGCATATAATGTTTCGTACAACGAAATCAATGACCTTCTTGGTGGTGACTGTGGCTAAGGGCATTGCTTCCGCCCACTTGGTAAAGTTATCGACTGCAACTATTACATATTTCGCACCACCTTTGGATATGGGTAAAGAACCGATTATATCAATCCCCCACATTGCAAACGGCCAGGGACTAACCATTTGTGTGAGATCCGTCGGCAGAGCTCTCGGGATTTTTGCATACTTCTAGCATTTGTCACATCTCCTTCGTAGTCTGCAGCATCCCGATTTACATTTGGCCAATAGTATCCATAATGAAGGATTTTCTTTGTTAATGTCTGCCTCTCAATATGGTCTCCACATTCTCCTTCATGGACTTCCTTAAGGACTCGTTTTATCTCATTATGGGCAATGCACCGGAGTAAGGGGACCAAGAATCCCTTTTGATACATTATTCCATTCTGCATTACATATCGCGAAGCTTTACGAATGACTTATTGTCTTTCGCTCTTTCTTTCGGGCAAGTCCCCATGTAGAAAATATTGCTTGAATGGGGTCATCCATGATTCCTTCTCGATTTCTGTTTCTAACACAAAATCTATCTCCATCACATTTATACTCGAAGCATGAAAGGTTTCGACGGGAACCAATCCCATTTGCTATGTATCGCCAGTACTTGCAAATTTGGTCAATGAATCGGCTTCTCTGCTTTGTTCACGTGGGACATGCGACATATCATAATACTCTAGGTCTGCTAACAGCTCTTGAACCTGTCCAAGATATGGGGCAAGTCTCTGTCCCTTTGCTTGATAGTCCCCCAGCACTTGGTACACCACCAATTGTGAGTCACAAAAGATTTCAACAGATTTTACTCCCAGTTCCCTGATGAGTCTCAAGCCAGCAATCAATGCTTCATACTCAGCTTCATTATTTGTAGCTGGAAAATTGAGCTTCAAATCGTAACAAATTGATCGGTTCTCGAAAGTTACAAGAACTATACCAGCCCTAGCGCAACGATCGTTAGACGCCCCATCGGTGTACAGTTTCCATCGAATGGGGGGAATAACATCGTGGTTGTTTGGTTCGTCTGACACGGTGAATTCAACGATGAAATCTTCTAGCGCTAGCCCTTGTATGGCCCTTCTTGGAAGGTAGGTAATATCGAACTGACTCAACTCGATATTCCATTTTAACATCCTTCTAGAAGTTTCTGGTTGTTGAAGTACCTGACGCAAGGGCTGATCGGTATAAACACCGATCGAGTGTGCCTGAAAGTATGGACAAAGCTTGCATGATATAATCATCAAGCAGTAGGCTAGTTTCTCAATATTAGGATAATTTCATTCTGCCCTCTTTAAATGTTTACTGATATAGTAAACCGACTTTTGAACTCGGTCCTCCTCATGAACCAAAGCCGTACTGATAGCATGCTGGGTACAACCAAGTGCACATATAATACTTCCTGGTCTATAGGCTTCGACAGTACCGGGGGACTTTCCAAATGTCTCACCAAAGCTTGGAATGCGTCCTCACAGTTGGGCGTCCATTCAATATTTCTCTTTCCTTTCTTTGTTACATCAAAGAAGGGAATTCACTTATCTATGGCTTTGGATATAATCGACTCAACGCAGCTACTTTTCCATTCAGGCTTTATACTTGCTTTATTGTTTTTGCACTTGTATGTTCCGAATAGCTTGAATCTTTTTCAGGTTAGCTTCAATTCCCCGCGCATTAACAACGAAACCTAAAAACTTCCCTGAAGCAACACCAAAGGAACACTTAAAAAGGTTGATTTTCATTCCATAATATCTGCGTATATCGAACATTTCCACTAAGTCTCGAATGTGGTCCTTTGACCGCTGTGACTTCACGAGCGTGTCATCCACATAGACTTCCACTGTTCCACCTATCTGGTCTTTAAACATTCGATTCACCAGACGCTGATAAGTCTCTACTGCCTTTTTTAATCTGAAAGGCATCACTACATAGCAATATAGCCTGACATCTGTGACAAAACTAGCGTGTTCTTGGTCTGAAATGTGCATCGGGATTTGATTATATTTCGAGTAAGCATCCATAAATGACAGTAACTCGTGTCCTACTATTGAGTCTACCAGCTAGTCAATCCTGAGTAAAGGAAAACTATCCTTAGGGCATGCTTTGTTCAGATCAGAGTAATATACGTAGGTTTTCCATTTTCCATTCGCTTTTCTCACTAGCATGGGGTTAGACACCCATTCGAGGTAGAGGGCTTCGCGGACAAACCCATTGGCTTTGAGTTTGTCCACCTCCTGTCTAAGAGCAGCGGACCTCTTCGGGTCCATGCCTTTCTTTTTCCACTTTACTGGTACGTACCTTGGCTCTATGTTCAACATATGACTCACAATAGCAGGAGAAATTCCGTACATATCATATTGTGTCCAAGCGAAAACATCCAGATTTGCTCGAAGGAAATCGGTGAGATCCTCGCCATCGAGGGGTCGAATTGTGATTCAATCTCAAGTACTCATGATGGGTCATCTAGGATAACTGGAAGTCAATTGTCATTTCAGTCGGTTCTTCTTTTGCTTCCCTGGGTTCCTCATTATCATCTCTTGGATCTATGTCTCTATAGATACGATCGTGTTTCTTGAGTCAGGGCTCGCGCACTACTTGTCAATTTCTGTGACTCTGGGGTGGACGGAGGTGTCCGCAACCTTTTCTTTCTCTCTCCCCTGGGCCTCTCTCAGCTCAGTCAAATAACATGTACGACTGGTCGTCTGATCACCATGCACAACACCAACTCCTTTGTCTGTCGGAAATTTCAAAGTTAAACACCAAGGGGCCAAAGCTGCCCTAAACTCCGCCAGGGCTAGTCGACCCAGAAATACATTGTATGGAGAATCAACGTCCAAAACAATGAAAGACAGGATTCACACCCTTCTACATTCGTCTTGTCCCAGTTCAACTGGCAATTCGACAAACCCGCTGTATCAGTTGTTGTACCATTAAAACCATAGATGCAGGCTCTAGATGGTTTTAAATCTTTGGTCTCCATCTTCATTTGGTCATATGCTTTTTTGAAGATGATGTTAACAGAACTTCCACAATCAATTAAAATTCTTTTCACAAACACTGGCCCGATTGTCGCGGAGATGACCATCGGGTCAACGGTAGGAGCTTCCACCCGATCAACATCTCTGCTTCTGAAAAATACATCGTCCGTCATCGTTCGCCGCTGCTTAGCTGGGGACCCATCCTTCGTATTTGAACAACACTCAAAATCTGCATGCCTTAAGGAGTTAGCATACTGCTCCATTTCCTGGCAACTCTTATCCACAGAGTGAGATCCACTGACTATCGTGTTTATGACTAGTCTACCTACATTTTGAGCAGGTTCCTTTGGATGGCGTGGAGCTTGCCCGCGTCCAGGGTCAGATGCTCCTTGTCTGCCTTCCTACAGGTTCTTGACGAACTCCTGCAACTTTTTCTGCCTAATCATCTTTTCTATAGCATCATGGAGGTGTCTACATTCCTTTGTATTGTGCCTGTAAGTCTCGTGAAAGCGGCAATACTTCCCGGTTCGCTTTTGTTCCTCCGTAGACTCCTTTGGGTGTGGCTTTCGGTATTGAAAAGTGTTACAAGTTGATAGGTAAATATTTTTCAAAGATGCATTCAGAGGAGTGTATTCGTTGTAAGTTGGAATCCTTCGTTTCCATTTCCCTGCTACTCTTTTCTTTCCAGCACCAACTCCTCTGGACCCTTTAGATTGCCCGGGCTTGTTTGGGAAATTGACCTAAACCTTCCTCGAGTTGTCACCGGATTGTTTTACAATAATGTTTCTCTTCAAAGTCTCCTGACCAGGCCCTGGTGCCTTATCTCGTCTTGTCCACCTGGCCTCCTCTCTTCTTATGAATTGATGTGAATAAAAATGCTCTAGCGTAGTCGTAGGCTTTCCTACAAACCAATCTTCAAACTTCGAACCCGGATCCACTTCTCGCATCATAGCCATCAGAATAGCATGGTCATTTGGGTTGCTAATTTCAGTAGCTGTAATGTGAAATCACTGTAAATACTCCTTCAAGGACTCCCCTAGGGCCTGGATTACACTACATAGTGATATTCGTCCTGGGACGAGCGATATGTATCCTGAACTGTTCTACAAACTTCGTCGCCAATTCATCAAAGCTGGATATTGACCGCGGAGGAAGTCGAGTGAAGCACATGGTCACAATTCCAGGTAAAGTTATCAGGAAGCATCCACACTTAATTGCATCATTTACTCTAGCTGAATCCATCATCTATTCATATCTCATCACATACTGTTGGGGATCAGTCTTCCCTTCGTAGGCCGGGATAGTTGGCATGCTAAACTTCCTGGGGTACTTGGCCCGTAGAATGGTATCTGTGAATGGAGTATGACTCCTAGAGATCCCAATATTCGTTGGTCAATCCTTGATTTTCTCTCATCAGCTGTCTGACCATAGCCGATAGGTCCAGGTTTTGTATGGAAGATGGAAGGTTGGAATCTATCCCGCACGATCGTTTTAGTTGGTGTCTCCTCTGCTAGCGGTCTTCCAAATGTGTGTCCTAGGGACCAGCTTCATTAAGACCTAAGTGGGCTGACCGTCCAGCTTCCACTTTCACTCCAGAACCTAAGTTTCTTGCTCCAACTTGGGTGTGGTTTCCAAGGTGTAAGCGATCCCTAGCCGATCGATCAGCAACACCTGCTTATGTTTTTTTAGTTATGCGGCATCTATGCCTAGGAGGTTCACCGGACGAAGTCGAGCTGTCAGATGAAGAGTAAGGGGCAGGGATACCTCCAGCATTCTGATGTTGTTGTTGAGCGACCTGAGTCATTAGGTTAGTGTTAGCTTGGATCTGTTCCCTAATTTGTCTTCTGCTTTCCATGTGTTCTCTTATCAGGTCGTTGAACTCCATTCCAGTGACAACTTCCATCTGTCTTTGGGCGGCGACAGTCCCTGCGCCCGGATCAACTTGCTGGTTGCTAGGTCCTACTTATTGCACGATAGCAGTCTCGTTGACATTTGCATTGTGCGAGGCTGATCTAGTACGAGTTCTTTCCATTGTAGAATTATTGGTAGGAACTCTGAGTAGAATCAATGGGCTTCCAGTGAATAATCTGGATCTCCTTTTGGGGATTTCTTCAATCCAGTATTACAAAGTAGATCCTAATAACCTGAGAATGTTTTCTCAGTGAAAGCACCAAAATGTTAGCGCTAGAATTGGTCACTAATGCCCGAAGAAGGATTTGTGTAGAGAGAGTAATGAAGAAGGTAAATTAAAATTGAGGAATAACGCATGGAATGCAGTGATAATTATAACAAACAAGAACACCAGATTTATAATGGTTCAGCGTAACTACTTACGCCCACTTTGAGTTTAATATTTATTGCTTTTTTAAACGATTGATTACAGATACAATCCATACATCAACTACTCGAATGCAAATTCTAAGAGAAAAAGAATGAGTCTTGAAAGCGGTAGAGTCCCCCCGATGTTCTTGAAAAAAGGCCCTTTTCACTGTGCCCCTGCCGTTCTATTTATAGACGAAGGTAGACCGGACTCTCCTTGCAGGCCCAGGAACAAAGTACCTCGGCCCACAGTAGGTGACTTCTGCGCACCGGGTCAGGCACGTCGAACGGAAGTTACCGAACAACCTTGCTGTGTAGTCTTTGATAAATGACGTTGTCAAAGAAGGTTGCCGAACGGTAGGTGCCGAACCAGTGAATGCCGAGAAATTGAGTAATGACTCAATAATGCCGGGCGATGAAGCAATGCCGAATGCTACCTAGGTTAAACGAGATAACCTTGTTGAATAACATTCAAATGCCGAGCGAGGCTCTGTGCCGAGAGAGGCTGTGTTCCAAGCGAGGCTCTGTGCCGAGCGAGGCTTCTATGCCGAGCGAGGCTCTGTACCGAATGAGGCTTGCATGCCGAGCGAGGCTCTATGCTGAACGAGGCTTCTATTCCCAGTGAGGCTTTGTGTAGAGCGAGGCTTCTATGCCGAGCGAGGCTCTGCGCCGAGCGAGGCTTCTATGCCGAGCGTGGCTCTGCACCGAACAAGGCTCTGCGTCGAACAAGGTTTTGTGCCGAGCCTCCTTTTACCGGGTCAAACAACCGGGTAACACTTAGGGAAATGATCAATTTGGAATTGAAATCCGCTCAAGCTTGTTATCTACGGCAGTTGGGGGGCGAACGTACTGGATTTAGGAAAGTAGAGGAAGATTGGGGAGGTAGTAAGAGTTTGGGGGAAGATAAGTTAGAAAATCCTGTAGAGTTAAAGTAAAAGCAAATAGGAAAAGGATATAAGTGTTGGCTTTTTATATGTGAAGAAGGGAAGGCGAAAAGCATCGAACGGTGAACCCGGTCAAAGAATTTTATGGCTCGGTGACCAGTCATACCGAGCGACAATGAACTTGCCGAATGAGTGGTTCGACATTCAGGATACCGTTTGAATCAACTGATGAGAAGTCAGGGCAAGGATTTAAAGGAAAACGTAGATTGCTCATGGTTCAAAGCGCATCATGTTGGCTCACACGATACACTTTGGGGGGCAAATGTTACCCGGTTGTTTGACCCGGTAATAAGAGGCTTGGCACAAAGCCTCGTTCGGCATTGAGCCTCGCTCGGCATAGAAGCCTCGTTTGGCATAGAGCCTCACACGGCATAGAAGCCTCATTTGGCACAGAGCCTCGCTCAGCGTAGAAGCCTCGTTCGGCATAGAGGCTCACTCAGCATAGAAGCCTCATTTAGCACAGAGCCTCGCTCGGCATAGAAGCCTCCCTCGGCATAGAAGCCTCGTTCGGCACAGAGCCTCGCTCGGCGTAGAAGCCCCGCTTGGCATAGAGCCTCGCTCGGCATGCAAGCCTCGTTCGGCACAGAGCCTCGCTCGACATTTGAATGTTATTCAGCAGGGTTATCTCGTTCAGCCTAGTACCGTTCGGCATTGCTTCGTCGCCCGGCATTCTTGAGTCATTACTCAATCGCTCGGCATTCTCTGGTTTGGAACATATCGTTCGGCAACCTTCTTTGACAACTTCGTTTATCAAAGACTACACAGTAAGGTTGTTCGGCAACTGCCGTTTGACATGTCTGGCCCAATGCGCAGAAGTCACCTACTATGGGCCGAGGTACTTTGTTTCTGGGCTCGTGAGGGGAGTCCGGCCTATCTTCGTCTATAAATAGAAGGGCAGAGGCACTGTGAAAGGGACCTTTTTTCGAGAACACTTGGGAGACTCTGCCGCTTTCCAGACTCATTCTTTTTCGCTTAGCGTTTGCATTCGAGTAGTTGGTGTACGGATTGTATCTGTAATCAATTGTTTAGAAAAGCAATAAAGATTAAACTTAAATTGGACGTAGGCAGTTACGACGAATCACTATAAATCTAGTGTTCTTGTTTCTTATAATTACTACTGCATTCCACTGCGTTATTCCTCAGTTTTAATTTACCTTCTTCATTAATCCCTCTACACAAATCCTTCTTTGGGTGTTAGTGACCAATTCTGGTGCTAACAATGATAGAATCTACAAGTAAAACATTTTATTCCTTTTAAATAAAGAGTGTAGAGAATAAATTGGAATTTTATAAGAAGTCTTGAAAATTTTCAGAATATTTAAGACAAGGCTATAAATGGCCGCTCCAATCGAGCCCTATTCTCCGCATTAGCAGATTGTATTACCTAGTAATACTCTTTGTTAATGTGGGTCTTGGGGTAGAGCGTCATAGCTTATTCTCTTCCCAAGATATAAACTCCTTTACATAAATCCTTTTTATAACAAAAATCCCTTTTATAACAATTCGTTTATTATTATTATTTTATTTATTTAAAAGGAATAAACTAAAATGTCATAAACTTATCTTTAATCATTTTTAAATAATATAAAAGAAATATGACTAAAAACATTTTAATAATATAATAAATAAACTCTTAAACCTTAAAAGCATATCCAATTGGTAAATAAAATAAAACAACTTTAAATAACCTTTTAAATAAAATTGGTTATCTTCAATATTATTTTAAATGAAATAATAATCTTGTTTAAATAACTAATAACAAAATAATTAGTATCTTCAAAAACATTAAATAAATTACTTATTTAAAACACCATAGGTAACATTGTAATTAACTTAGAAAAATAATTTTGACAAACATTTGTAATTAATTGTTGATAGATCTCCTTGTATATACAGAAATATTAAAACACTTTCCTCCAATTTATAAAATTAGAAGTAAATCAAATCGACAATTTCCAAATCTAATAAAGGCTCGGCAATATCAATGGTACTTAACAAGCTACCATTATCTTCTAAAAATTCTCAAGTCAAATTGCCGATATTTGCATATTCAAGCATATATGTAAACAAATCCATAATTAACAATCAATTGACACTTAAATAAATGTCCAAATTGATATTATAGCAGAACAGGGATTTATTCTGCTAATCAATGTTAATCAAAGATAAACCCTTGCATTTATTAAACAATGTCTATTTGGCTAAATAGATAATATCAGGAAGTGTACTTATTATAATTCTTAAACAACGTAATTATATTAATCAAAATCAAGATCAATTTATCGCCTCATATATTATCCAGTACTTAAATAAGTTTTAATACAAATTTAAAACCCAAACAATCTAATAGCATTTAAAAATGCTATATTGTGATCCTAGATCAATTTCAACCAATCTAGTAGCATTTCAAGATGCTATATCATGATCCTACACGACACTCAATCAACAACATCAGCCAATTCAAGTAGATATAAGTAAATTTAATCAACACAACATTTTACCGGCAAATCAGAAATGTGAGTTTATTTACCAGAATTCTGCTTTGGACTAAAATCGAATGATGTTCGATTTAAGCCCAAATTTTCAATGCTCCAAATTGGACCAAACTAGTTCCATCGTGAAGCTTCCATCACTACAAGTGCATCGTAAGAAGTTTCATCTCGATTGGACCTCTTATGAAGAAATTATTGATATTATAAGAATTGTGAATTAAATAATATAATTAATACTTAATTATATTTTTAATTTTAATTACCCTTATGAACTTTCTTCTTCCAATCCACCCACCCGCCTAAACTGCTACTCAACCCACTCCATATTCGTACGTTCAACCGCTGCATCCTCCTTCGTCATCACATGAAAGCTCACGAGACCACCACCATTTTCTCCTCGTCGCGAGCTCCACACATCCACAACCTCAAAGTCGAACTCGTACCTCCTATAGAAATGCGAATCCTCCCTACATGTAATTTTCGCCTTCCCAAAACGCGAACGCACCTCTCGAAATTTCCACAGTCAAAGCCCCACACTACCTGAACTCACTACACTCCTTCATTTCACAAATCAATGAACCAAAAGTGCCAAAGATCTAAACTCTAGTTTACAATCCCCTATTGTAATCGGCCGCTTCCTCCATCTTGATGCCGAGCATCTCCAAACGCTTATCATCTTGAAGATCTTCTCCCCACAAGTCCGAAGATCTCTACTTCATGTTTTTTTGATAATTGGATTTGAGAAATCGAATTTTAAAAGTTTGATATTTTTTTTCTCTGTTTGATTTTGGAATAACGAACAGGTACGGGAAGGTAAAGTGAGGGCGGGTTAGAGAAAAAATGGGGGTTATTGACTTATCTTAATTTTTATTTTTTGGGCATCTCGCCGCATGGGTTTTCTTTTGTGTATGCACTTAGAATAAAAAAAAAAAAATGGTCGCGCTTAGAACATCGCTGTGACCACAAAACAATAATAATATACACCGGTAATTGAATTTTGTAAATCCCAAAAACACAGCAATTTGACGATAAAACGTCAAATGGATAATTTAAATATTTTACAAATTAAATATCATAGAAAAATTAGTTAAAACAAATTAATAATATGTCATTGGAAATCAAGTCTTAAAAATAAAAATATAATTTCTGATTATTCATCTGAATAATTTATTTCTATAAATAAAATAACAAAATATTCACTTGTAGCATTTTATAATTTAAAAGGAGTTAAATAAGTCCATTAAACCCATTAAGTAAATATTCAATTAAAAATCCAGATATTCAAATCATTATTCGAATAATAAGTCCATAATTCCAACATTCAAATCACTATTCAAATATTTATTCACAATTCAAAGGTTTTAAACAATCCTACAATTTAATTCGAGCTTTAAAGCTTTTAAATCAACATCTTAATAATTAAAATAAATTAATTATTCAAAATTAAACGACCAAAATTGCGGGTTGTTACACTCTCCCCTCTTAAAAGAATTTCATCCTCAAAATTGCCAAGGTAAGGATAATGCCTCCGAACCCATTAACTTTTCAAAATAAATTAGTTAGAATAGGTTATTAAAATTTTCTAAGTCCTAAAGTTATGAAAAATTTCGGTATCATCTCTTTTGCGCCGCTCGATCAGAAAAACTACAAATCGCCACTACAGGCTCAAATCAAACAAAATAAAACAAAAGCCAAGTGGCCTCCCATATCTAGAGCATAAACAACTCAAGTCATAAAACCAAAGGCGTCAAACTAGCCTTTACTTCTATAAACCTGCATCTCAATTACAAATATATCTAACCAAATAATTTGTATTTCCAAATGTTATGATAAAGTCCATAGGATGCACATATACCATCTATATACAATATCAAATCTGATCGCTCACTCCATCACACAATTTCACTTTCGAACTATTATCATCCACTCGACTTCCTTAGTGCAGATTCCGACCCGGTTCCTTGATTAGAAACTATCGTCCTCCTTGCATAGCCGTATATTATGATAGAAAATTTTGGGTTCAAATCAAAAATCCATATCTAGTGTTCGACATCGAGAATCAAGTGAAAGATTCTAATTCGTACCGGCGTACATCACCTCGAAATCGTGTAATCGAATCTGGATCAAAATCAATTGTGCGAATAATATGATCTTCGTACCACTTATGTTTTTATTTCATTGGTCTTTAAATTCTAACAATTTCTTTTTATTCACATCAAATTTTAAATTTTTCTTAATTTTCCAATAGTTTTTCCTTTAACACTATCATAAACTATTTTATTTTACTTTACCTATTTTAATTCACATTTATTATCTCTTAGTATATCTGCTTTAAAACTAAAGTTATTTATGAACTATTTCATAAATCCATTTTCACTAACACTATTTTTATTTTAACCCATTTCAAAAAACATTGCTTAAGAGCTCAAATATTTCACGACTTAAGTTAATAAACATCTTAGAAAACACTTCTTAGTTTTATCAACACTTTAAACTCAAGTTTATACACATTTCAAAGCCACACTTCATCTTACAACTCCTCGATACTTAAGTATATTACAACATTTTATGAAGCACGTTTAAATTTATTATCCATTTTAAAACTTAAGTTCATATTCTTAATTAATACTAGAATTCGTTTTCTAAGTCATTTTATAACATATTATTTCATGCTTACGAACACTTTATAAAAACTTATCTTCATTAATAAAACATTTCTCCAAATTTTTGTTACTTCCAAAGAATAAATATTTTACTTAAGAAATATTACTCAATTTTATATTTGCAAAACACTCTATTATTCCCCAAGGGTATATAGTTTTACTTAACATGAATATTCAATCATTTTAAATCTTGTTTTAAAATCTCTATCTCTTCAAAAATTATAAGTCACAAAAACTTATTTCCTTTTGTTCTCTCACAACACTTAGCTTAAATTTCCAATTCAACCTAGAAGTTTTCGACCATCCAAACCGTCGAAAATTCCATTTCATTTAAATATATGAAATTACCTAATAACATCTCAATCGAGATGCAAAAACCATACTATCCTAATGGTTAAGATACATGAGCCTGTAATATCATTTACCTGAAAATTTCAGAATTTAAAACCCGATTTTTATTTCAAACCTTTTTGAAATAATTATAATATTAAAATATTCCTTTATATATTAAATCATATTTTTGGAAATTATTAAACAGATTTGCTTTACCCCAATAACCAATTTCTATCACGGTGGCAATTTCTCACTTTAGAAACCTGAAAATGAATACCGATGATGTTGTAGTCATCACCGGAATTATCTTTCAGCGACCGAAGTGAGTTTTGTGCTTTTTAAATCTTCCAAATCCCTTTTTAATATCTCTATAATCAATACTTCCAAAATAATCCATTTTTATTTTTCTCAAAATTTGAAAACAACTTCAAAATATGAGTTTTGAGTCCTAATTTCTTGGTTTAAATCCATTTTTATTTATAAACCATATTTTAAGAAAATTTCTATTCCAAAACACTTTTCCCTAATACTATCATTATTCTTCCAAGCTTTTCAAAATAATTTTCAAAACACCAGAATTTAAATTCTCAAATTCTCAGTTTTAAATTTTTAATCATAATTTATATTTATAAATCCAACTTATATGATTTCGCTTCTACTTTCCTAATTGTTTGCCGTTGTATAGGTCATAATAAACAACATTTATTATAATTTAAAATTAAACTCAATATTATCATTGAACACCTTATAGTTAAGCCATGATACTGAATTCACAAGCCGTTAGGTATTAATTAAATCAAACAATAAATGTTCATAAACTTCTTGAGCACAAACAGTAAACAATAAATAAATATTATCATTTTCTAACAACCAAACACACTACATATAACAATATTAATTTCAAAAAATTATTCTTTTTATATATAAAACATAACTTAGGTATAATTATTTCATTTACCCAATTTCAAAACCATACTGTTTCGTTTTGCCTTGTTCAAATGTTTAGAAATCCATATCGATACAGTTGTTCCATCTGCATCGACCGGAGTTCGTAGCCACTCAATCGGTAAATTAACACAATATAAAACATTTTTATATCACAAACAAATATGCTCTCAGGTATATATATAGTCAAACTCATCCTAGGGTCTCACTTACCCTATCTCAAATGAGTTAACCCCACCAAAGCCTCGGTGTTCGCTCAACCTAAGCTCTGATACCGCATGTAACGACCCGCTTTTCCATACCATTCAAGTTAACAATAAACCACACATGTCTAACCCAGATCAAATAGAAAGACAAATATTTATGAGGAAGAAAGAACAAAGAAGAAGAGGAAAGAAACTAAAAACAACACAGAATCTCACAATCGCAACGGAACAACATATAATATAATATCAAAGATTTTTACAAAAGAGAAACTAATATACATATATCCATCAGAGTACAACAACAATCACGATTATCAACCTAGACAGTTATAACATCCTGTCCTCACAATTGTTGATAACTTCAATAACAAAAACAGCGGAAAATAACATATATGAGAATACGACTTGATGACCTCCATCTCGTCTACTGAGCTCCAACGCATCCAAAGCAATCTGTAAATATGCTCGGTCTGACTCGAGAATTATAATAAAATAACACTCGATTCAGTAGGAAAACCAGCATGAGAAAAATACACCAACTGGATTTTAAAGTTATAAAAACCTTTGAAAACAAAGGTATCTCTTTAAGACCACATCGTATATAAACACGGACGGGTTTTTACCTTACAATAACCAGAACATTTTATGTGAAATCCAGTGATATTATAATAATGTCTAAGGGTTCAGAGTAAATATATAAAATAGCAAAATGCTTGCATCTCACATTTCAACATACTTGGGCATCGTAATTGCTCGTATTGGAGATTGGTTTCCATACAATGACTGGGCTACTGTGCTACCTTCCGTCATAGTGCATCTCTAGATAAAATACACCGAGAGCTTCACGTGGACTCCCTGCGAGGCAAGACCGGCTCTAACCCCTTACTGGATAGCACCGAATATGTCATCACCTTGGTTGGTATCAGCTACCTAAATGGGCGCCGAGCATGCATGATGTATAATATCAATCTAGATTGGGTGATGACCATACCCTAATGGTACCGAATCACATAGCCTTGAAGAATCTCTCCAGTTTTAGTCATTCTCGGTTGATGAAGCTTGAGGCTATGGTTACCTTTTATATAGCACTTCCCACATGGAATGCTAACACCGCCCTCCATGCAACAATGCAATGCCAACATTCATCCATACAAGTTCGTACTGGGACCAAATAAAACATTTGAGTGTTCCATCACTGAATTTCCATCATCTTCATGATGTCTTTACTTGGCAACTCTTAAATTGAATCGAAGTGGTTTTCGGATAACATATCCGATCGCGGTCCCTTCAAAACAACATTCGACAGTTCCTAGTAAACTCAACCCCATTTCTTTAGGAAATAAATAGACAAAGATAGGATCGAAGATCACCTCCTAACCGTTAGTGGACGGATTTCCTTATCATTGTCCTAGAAGAACGAAACGAGATCTATACACACATTACATTATCATCGGAGATGACTATGCCATATAATCCATGTGTTTATCCTAGATATTTCCAAAGTTACTTTTGGGTCCAATTTCAAAAGTCGGTGATTTAACTATCGAATACAAAGATTCAATCATACATTTCATTTCCCATGGAACCCACTGAGCCTCACATTCATTAATTTAAATTCACTTTCAAATATAGGAAATCACTTCCATATACTTATCTCAACTAAATAAGTATATTCATAAAAAAAATATTTCCGATACTTAGAAAATATAACCATGTACTTATCCTAGTGGTATAAGTATATTTTCAAATCATTCTTTTCGAAACTTGAAGAACCTTTCCTATATACTTAAAAATTGGTATAAGTATCTTAACCAATCACTTAGAATGACTTACTTATTTCAAGATCACATTTAAAATGATTAAACACGCGCATCCTTTAAACAATAATATAAATATTCCAAATACCCTTTCTTTCTTTAACTATCTTTTTTTTATTTTAAAATATATTCTTTATAAATTCCCACAATCTATTTACAGAATTCCTTCTAAATCTCCAAGTTTTATTTATAAAAGCACTCTTTTATAATCTCCAAACCTGTTTATAAAATTCCCCCTTTTAGTCACTAACCATTTAAAATTCTCTTCCTAAGATTTAAACTCTACATAAATCCTTTTTATAGCGAAAATCCTTTTTATAACAATTCATTTATTATTATTATTTTATTTATTTAAGAGGAATAAACTAAAACATCATAAACTTATCTTTAATCATTTTTAAATAATATAAAAGAAATATGACTAAAATCATTTTAATAATATAATAAATAAACTCTTAAACCTTAAAAACATCTCCAATAGGTAAATAAAATTAAATAACTTTAAACAACCTTTTAAATAAAATTAATTATCTTCAACAATATTTTCAATGAAATAATCATCTAGTTCAAATAACTTATAACAAAATAATTAGTATCTTTAAAGACATTAAATAAAAAACTTATTTAAAATAATATAGATAACATCGTAATTAACTTACAAAAATAATTTATACAAACATTTATAATTAATTGTTGATAGATCTCCTTGTATATATAGAAATATTAAAGCATTTTTCTTTCAGTTTATAAAACTAGAAATAAACCAAATCCATAATTTCCAAATCTAGTAAAGGCTCGACAATCCCGGTGGTACTTAGCAAGCGATCATTATCTTCCAAAACATCTGTAGTCAAATTGCTGATATTTGCATAATCAAGCATATATGTAAACAAATCCATGATTAACAATTAATGGACACTTAAATAAATGTCCAAATTAATATAATAGCAGAATGAGGATTTATTCAGCTAATCAGTATCAATCAAATGTATACCCTTGTATTTATTAAACAATGTCTATTTGGCCAAATAGATAATAAGTATATTTACATTAACCACGTTATAATTTTTTTTAAAACGTAATTATATTAATCAAAATCAATATCAATTTATCACCTCATATATTATCCATTACTTAAACAAGTTTTAATACAAATTTAAAATTTAAACAATCTAATAGCATTTCAAGATGCTATATCACAATCCTAGATCAATTTCAACCAATCTAAATAGCATTTCAAGATGTTATATCATGATCCTAGACCAAATTCAATCAACCAGCAAATTCACCCAATTCAAGCAGATATAAGTAAATTTAATCTACATAATATTTTACTAGTAAATTAGAAAGGCGAGTTTAACTTACCAAAGTCCTGCTTTGGATTTAGCCTAAATTTTCAAATTGCTCGAAACTGGACCAAACCAGTTCCATCGTGAAGCTTCGACTATTACGAGCGCATCGCAAGAAGTTTCATTTCAATTGGACCTCACACGAAGAAGTTATTGATATGATAAGATTTACGAAATAAATAATATAATTAATACTTAATTACATTTTTAATTTTAATTACCCTTATAAACCTTCTTCTTCCAATCCACCCTCCCGCCTAAACTGCTACTCAACCCACTCCATGGCCGTATGTTCAACTAACGCATCCTCCTCCGTCTTCACATGAAATCTCACGAGACCACCACCAATTTTCTCCTCGTCGCGAGCTCCAAGTTGAACTCGCACCTCCCCATAGAATCGCGACTTCTCCTTACAGCCGATTCTCGCCTTCCCAACAACACGAACGCACCTCTCGAAATTTTCACTGTCGATGCCCCACACTACCACGAACTCACTACACTCATTCGTTTCACAAATCAATGAACCAAATTGTCGAAGATCTCAACCCTAGTTCAAAAGCCCCTACTGTAATCGGCCGCGCCCTCCATCTTGACTCCGAGCATTTCCAAATGCCTATCACCTTGAAGACCTTCTCCCCACAGGACAAAGATCTGTACTTTATGATTTTTCGACAATTGGATTTTGAGAAATGGAACTTTAAAAGTTCGAAATCTTTTTTTTTCTCGGTTTGATTTTGGAAGAACGAACAGTTACGGGAAGATAAATGAGGGCGGGTCAGTGAAAATATGGGGGCTGTTGACTTACTTTTATTTTTTAATTTTTCGACATCTCGCCGCACCGGTTTTCTTTTGCGTATGGACTCAGAATAATAAAACAAAAATACGGTCGCGCTAAAAACAACGATGCGACCTCAAATCAATTATAATATATACCAGTTACTGAATTTTTTAAAATCCCAATACACAACTATTTGAAGACATCGAACGGATAATTTAAATATTTTCTAAATTAAAAATCATAGAAAACCAAGTCTTAAAAATATGTCATCAGAAATCAAGTCCTAAAAATAAAAATATAATTTCTGATTATTTATCCGAATAATTTATTTCTGTAAATAAATTAATAAAGAAATTCACTTGTAGCATTTAGTAAATTAAAAGGATTAATACCTCAAACCTGGAGCAAACCCTTCATAAGGATTTCACCTGCCGAATCCGAAACACAATTTATGACCCATAACCCACTTGTGACGTCTCACATTAGTCTGACCATTCTTAGGTACTAACAGCTAGATTAACTGGGCAAACTTATTCTACAGAATTGGGACAAATCTCACGTCCTTTGGAGTTATTTATTATAGGCAATGCCTCACATTAGTCAACAAATCCACACCACTGGTAGCCATATTTAACTAGACAGACTTCCATTTTCCTTTGGACTAACCTCGCATCTCTATAACTTAGTCATAACTTATATTTATATTTACTATATAAATATATTATCCTACACAAACACTAATTTACGCCATATAAGGTATCCTCTTATTGTGCCTTTAGTCAGGGATTAATTCCCTAATTTACTCTATCTACCTTTCCACAAATTAATATTCCTTAGCTATCCTAATAATACTAATTATTACGTTCAATACACTATAATTAATACGTTACAATCAATATGCTATATTACATGTACACACACTCTTATATTTACACATGGGATTTAGGGTCTAATCTTATGTATAACAATTCAATAATAAAATGCTTACAAGTTATTTTGAAATATTAATCTCATACAAATCTACAATTCCAACTAGAACTGCTACTACCATAGTCAAATAAAATAGATTTGTACAAACATGAAATATCTACATTTTTTCCATATTAATACACTAGAATCCCCTTTCTGTTTTAAATAACAGATCGTCACAAATTAGATCGTCTATAGTCAATTCGACCTTCATATAAATATTTTGAAGTGAGAAAGAAATTCTTTATTTATACAAGCGGTAGAAATAGAAGGTGCAAACTACAAGTAATTCAATTCATAATTTACACACCACTTCTATTTTATTTTCATTTTGAAACCTTTAACACTTCAATTTAAAAGAGAGAAATGGGCTAAATAGACCGTAGATTATCTAGTCCTAATTAATAATTAGATTCTAATATACCCATACCAAAAACGATTATAAGTCCAACATATACAAAGATTGATATTTACTTAGGGAAGTTATGAGGGTTTTAGGTGTTATGTTTTTGCTAACTAAAATTTCCCAAGGCATACATTAAATCCAAGTAAATACTATTCATTTACAAAAATGTGAAAAACTTGATATTTTCACTCATAGAGAGTTGTTTGCTTCCCAACTGGATTTGATTCCACTGCGCCTAATTATCTTTCAGATCTCCATCTTTTGGAATATACAACAAAGTGAATTATATAAAGAAACTTTATTGAGAATCAGAAACTAGAGGGGAATGGAAATAGAAATCAAAAGATTAAACATCAACTCCTCTTACTGGAAAATCCTAATTGATTCTGAAACCCACAGAAGAAGAAGAAGACGAGATCTGATTTATAACATTTCTAATTCTCCGTTAGATATTCCCCTTCTAAATATACAACAAATAGATTACATGCATAGATTAGATTTCAGAAATCAAAGTATAGGGAGAAGAAAGATTAATTTAAATTAGAGATTAGAAACTAAAATTACTTACTTGAAAAGTTTACAGTTTTTAAAACCCTATGGGAAGAGATTTTGATAGAGCTTCGTCATTGCAACCGAATTTTTATGAAGGAAATGTGAGGTCTATGGGCCTATTTATAGAGGTGAGAAGGAATGACGATTGTTGGATTAAAAGAAAATAAATCTAGAACGTTAAACGGTCAGAACCCTAGCCACCTTCACCATTTACCAGTCAACCGCTTGATATAGGACGTCGGCCAATCCTTGCCTATGGCCACTTATTGCTTTTCTATTTTCATTTTTATCAACGAATTATTTCTTACTCTATTTAATTGTACATTAACCAATTTATAATTAACGTTTACTTAAACATTAACTCTCCCTTAACATAAACTTTTCAAATTCAGATTTCAAAATTCAGATTTCATAATTTTAAATTCAAATCAAATATTTAAATTTTAAATTCGAAAACTTCAAACGCCCATTACTTTTTCATTTTAACTCCGATTTCAACATATTATATGTAGAAATTGATATTAAAATTGCTACGAACACAATCATGCAACTCCCATGGTTAAATTAGGACATTTACAAAATTTTGTTTTAACCTTATTTTAATTACTTAATTTCTCATTAAATTTTACATGATGTTACATTCTCCTCCCTTGAAAAGGAGTTCGCCCTCAAAATCACCAAAGGAAGATAGAGTAACGTGCATTGTACAACAGTGTTATATGACCAGTTTATTTATAGTATTCTATACAACCATCCACTCAACCAAAAATGCAATGTGATTGTATATGCAAACATACTACATGTGAGCTCAATCCTAGCGTGAATGCAACGTCGTGCAATATAGGCATGTACGCAAACATCCTATATATACATAGAATTCTATATAAGTGCCAAAGTAATAGTAAAAAGTATGGTAGCCATTTCCTACCATTCAACCATGATGCAACCAAAACCTATACTTTTGGAGAGAAAATTTACCAAAGGAAACCTCGGAATGAGAAACATTCATCTTTTATTCGGTTTTCCATGTGCTTTCCACTTGGTTACCTTCTACTCAAATCAATCTAATTTTATTCATTACAAAGCCTCTCAGTACCATGCTCCACTATGTGGGTGGGAGCATAAGAAAGCGATTTGGCTCCATTTCAATATCAATTAACTGATCAGGCTCTATTGCAGTGGTAATATTGTGTAGACATTTTGTCAATTATGGGACATGAAAGATGTCATGGACTTCCACTAACTAGTCTATAAGCTCCACCTAACAAGCAAGTTTCCCTCTTCCACTCTAAAATCGATAAAGGCCTAATGAACCTAGGCGCTAACTTTCCAGAAGTACTACCATGCGCCTAACTGAAAACTCCAATTCCTATCTTCACATGTCATCCTAGGAATCCTAATGTCTTGTGCAGCCTTTAACTGCCATCTAAACATTTCTACCTTCTCCAAGACCTTCCAAATTCATGAGGCAAACTTTCTACAAATCCTCAAAAATTTTGTTCACCCTTTCCATGTAATCGTCGGTCTATGGATTGTAAATAGTGTTAAGATCCAAAGTCGTTCCAAATCACATTGCAAGGCTCCTCCATAATTCCCTAATGAACAAAGGTTCTCTTTCACTTATAATGTTAACTGAAACTCTATGTAGTTCGACCACTCCTTAACAAAAATTTGTGCTAGAGATGCTACATTCCTTTTACTTCCAACAGAAGTAAAATGAGCCAATCTACTTTAACCTATATGCTTCATTGCTTCTATGCAAACCATCTATACAGTCCATCGATATATACTTCCATTTCCCAGTTGAAACCTCCAATGGTAATGACAAACCACCGAGCTTCCCTTGCTTAGCTTTAATCCTTTGGCACGTCAAACATCTAAATAAAATTTAGTGGATCTTTCTTCATACTTGATTGAGTATAAAATTCTCTTCATATCTCTATACACCTTATTGCATTTGGGGTGAACGTCACTCCACAAGTTTTGAGTTTGAAGTATTCTAACCTAATTTCCTTACTAACTTCCCACCTTATCTTTGGTTTATCTCTAGTTAAGTATCCTTATGAAATTTCCTCATTTATGATGTTCCTTAATATGTTTTTATTTAGTTGTCTATCCCATACCTAAAATCAACACAGTGATAGAACATTATTGGAAGCTGCCCTTAATTACTTACTAAAGGAGACAACTAGTGATTTCCACCCAAAAACTCCAAAATAATTTTTACTGGAAGCCGCCCTTAATTACTTACTTGTGTTAATGGTGTTGGGATCCTAATGCATCTTAGCAATTTAAGATGGGCATTCTAGAATGTCATTCAACCATTTCCCACACTCCTTAATTTTCCCCTCTAAGTCCTAATAAATATCCATTATCCATAATAACTGTTCGTTAATGTTAAAATTGACAATCTCTAATCAATCCTTATTTAATCCATTTTAATCTATTACCAATTTAAAAATATACTTATTGTGAGTATTCAATCCTTCCATAAATACCATATCAGATTTCCTTAATAGGTCCCTTATCTAATTTTTTTTATTCTTTATTAATTACAAATTTATTGCCTATTAAATTTGTAATTAATGTCCTACTTCTTAGTGCTATAATTAATATGTTATTTATAATTAATATGAATACCATTATAAATTACGCTATTTATATGTTTCTCATTTTTAATTATTAATTTCTAAACTATAACTTTCCTCCCCATGTTTTATTTTATTAGGACCACCCTTCCAAAAAGGATGACCATTATAATCTTTCGTAAATTAACCATAAGTGGTATTTTTCTTTGCTTAAAATTACATGGGGTTAATCTTCTTCTTTTATTTCAACAGATAGTGCAAACTACAGAAAAGAATATCCATATCTACACATCTCTTTCCCTTTGGCATGCCCTTTGTAAATTCAACCGTCGATCTTTTATACATATTAGGAATTAGATAGTTCATGGAAATTACACGTAATCTTCTCCTAATAAATAAAATATAAAAATTCATTTTCCAAGGGCAGCATAATTTACAACCCATTTGTAGATCTAGAATAGCTTTACAAACTTACCAACATTCTACGAATAATGGCTTGGGACTGATTTCTAATTTCCAAATGAGGTTGTACATACTATTCTTATTTTATTCATATCCTGAAACCTTTAACTCTTCTTAGTTAGATTGTGATCCCTATCTAGTTCATAAAATATAAAATTAGAAATTCACATTGCATTGTATGCGACATTTGAAATTCAAACTTAAAAAAGTATTTCCATATCTTAAAAGAATACTTTTTAGCATACATTTTAAAAGAATTTCAAACTTTCCAGAAACAATTTAAGGGAATTGAATTCTTTTTTTAGCAAAGCTAGCGGGATTGACTAGACCCATTTCAGTTTTATTGCAAGGCTTAGAGAAGGAAGAAGTACTAGAGAATATGAGACTCATAACATGCCATGAGCTGAAGATAGAAAACAAGAAAACAAGGCAATACAATAATGGACACACACATAGAGACATAAGAAGATATAGACATACATGATAGTGAGAGCTACAAAGCTGTAGCTCAGAGCCAAGGAGAGATGAAGGAGTAGTAAAGGCAAACCTAGACTCTCTATGGCCCCTAGCTATTTCATGTTGCAGTTGATGTGTAGAGACATTTGATCTTGTTGCGTCATTATTAAATACCCTACCATTTCTTTCCTACCATATGACTTTCATAAACTTTTCCAAGATAAGAATTAGGGTACATGGCTTCATGCTTTTCCATTTGGTGGCTTTATAAATTAGAGCCTACTCAATATTACTTGTTGGAAATTATTCTTTGAAATAATTGAATTGTTAAAAAAAAAATGACTAAGTGGAAGTTGGCTCCTATATGTGAATAGTCCTACATTGTAGGATTATATGCAAGAATCAAGTATTTATACTTGATTCTTAGAGGCTAAGTTGGGCTCTTTGGGCACCCAATGATGCTCTTTTGTGAGGAGGGAGATCTTGCTTGACCACCACACAATTGCGCGCGCGCCGACCGACCGACTCGACTCGACCCGACCCAGGCCGGGCTCGGGTTCGGGCTTGTAGTGGTGTAACACTTATATTTTTGCTACAAATTTATTAACAGTTTTTTGACCGGGTTGGAACGGTAAAATCTATTCAAGCCCGTATTGAAGAACGTTGCACAATGTTCATTGTTTGATCAGTTATTTCTCAGATCCGTTTTTCTTGACCACGTTTCCCCCAACCAGCAACGTTATTTTTTTATTCAGTCTTCTTAACTGATAGAAAGACGAAAAACAAAAAGAACAACATATTTTTTTTCGTTTTCACAACAAAATTCGAGCAAAATTTCCGAGTGCAAATTAAATCCTTCGTCCGTGCAAACGAACCGATCTTGAGAGACTGTTTTATTCTAGAGGCGGCGGTGATAGTTACAAACTGCTTGCACCAAGGAGCAGATTGTCGAAACATCTTCAAGAAAGTGACGTCGTCCACGACTCAGCCGAAGAAAAATATTGTTTCTAACAATTGAAGACGACGCCACCGACGATGACTTCTGTTGCTGATCTCGATGCCGCTGCTCCCGCTTCCCTCTTCCAAGTCCATGGTCTCTGCTGCGCCTTTCAGATTTGAGGGCCTCCATTTCAAATGCTGGAAATAAAAGATGGAATTCTTCCCGACCATGAGAAAGGTGGTGGCTGTGCTGACAACCGACAAACCACAGCTGCCGGAAAGACCAGACGAAGCAGACGCAGATCTGATGCGAGCCTGGATAGAAAAATCAAAGGAGGTGCAGAACTGGACAGAGTAGGACTACCTGTGCCAGAACTTCATACTCAACGGCCTCAGTGATGATCTCTACGACTACTACAACTCTGACAAGTCGGCCAAAGAGATTTGGAAAGCACTGCGAAAGAAGTATGACACCGAAGAGGCTGGAGCGAAGAAATATGCAGTCAGCCGCTACCTGAAATACCAGATGACAGATGACAGGTCAGTAGAGATGCAATCTCATGAGCTACAGAAAATTGCCCACGAGATCATCTCCGAAGGTATGAGTTTGGATGAACAGTTTCAGATTGCTGTTATTATTGATAAATTGCCCCCAGGTTGGAAAGACTTTAAGAATGTGCTTAGGCACAAGACTAATGAATTCTCCTCAGAGAGCTTGATAACTCGCCTCCGTATTGAGGAGGAGGCTCGCAAGCAGGACCAGAAGGAGGAAGTGCTTGTTATTACCAACAACAACACTAAAAAGTCCAAGCCTGCAGTTCTGAAACCGAATCAGAAAACCTTTAAGAATCAGAACCGCAACCGCAACAAACAGAATTGGAACCCGCAAGGGAACCAAAAAGAACAGCAGAAACTGACCCAAAAGAATGACTCTGGACAGTTGTTTCCGTGTTACAATTGTGGAAAACATGTCATATTCCATGCAAGTGTAGGAACAGACCAGGCCCTGCACCGCAGGCTAACCTGGCTGAGGAGCCTCTTACGGCTATGATTTTTGAGATTCATCTTGTTGGTGGATCAGAGGGTTGGTGGGTAGATACTGGTGCATCCCGCCATGTCTCTTATGATCGTGCTATGTTCAGTACATACACGGCTGCTGATGATAAGAAAGTGCTACTGGGAGATTCTCACACCACTACAGTTGTTGGCATTGGAAATGTGGAAATAAAGTTTACCTCTGGAAAGACAGTTCTTTTGAAAGATGTGATACATACTCCAGAGATGAGAAAGAATTTGGTTTCTGGTTTTCTCCTTAATAAGGCTGGTTTTACTCAAGTTATAGGGGCTGATTTGTATACTTTAACTTATAAGGGGATGTTTGTAAGGAAGGGTTATGCTTGTGAGGGTATGTTTAAATTTAATGTTGAATCTAATAAAGTAACCAGTTCTGCTTATATGTTGTGTGACTTTAATATTTGGCACTCTAGATTATGTCATGTAAATAAGCGTATGATTCATAACATGATCACATTAGATTTGATTCCTAAAATGTCACAAACTGATTTTGATAAATGTGAATTCTGTGGTCAAGCAAAAATCACTAAGAAACCCCATAAATCAGTTGATAGATTTTCTGAACCCTTAGACTTGATTCATTCTGACATATGTGAGCTAGATGGTACTTTGACTAGACACGGACACCACTATTTTATCACTTTCATAGATGATACCTCTGATTTCTCTTATGTATATCTTATGAGAAATAAAAGTGATGCATTTGATATGTTTAAATTGTTTAAAAATGAAATCGAGAATCAATCTAATAAGAAAATTAAGAAACTTCGTAGTGATAGAGGAACAGAATATGAATCTAGTCTATTTCTTGATTTTTATAAATTGAATGGTATAATTCATGAGAGAACTGCACCTTATTCACCTGAAATGAACGGTAAAGCTGAAAGAAAGAATAGGACCTTTACCGAATTAGTTGTAGCTATTTTGTTAAATTCGGGTGCAGCAAAACATTGGTGAGGGGATATTTTGTTGACTGTATGCTATGTATTGAATAGAATCCCTAAATCAAAAAGTAAGATTTCACCTTTTGAAATTTTAAGAAATTATAAACCGAATGTATCTTACTTTAGAATTTGGGGATGTTTGGCATATGTTCGTATACCCGACCCTAAGAGAATAAAATTAGCAAGTAGAACATACGAATATGTATTTATTGGCTATGCTATTAATAGCAAAGCATATAGATTTTATGACCTGAATACACATAATATAGTAGAATCTATTGATGCTGATTTTTATGAAAGTAAATTTCCTTTTAAATTGAGGAATAGTGGGGGCACGTCAAATAACATCGTGCCTATTAGAACAGAACTTAATGAATCTTCTGAAACTGAACCTAGAAGAAGTAAAAGAGCTAGAGTTGATAAAGATTTTGGCTCGGATTTTTGCACTTTTACTATAGAGGAGGATCCAACAAACCTCCAAGAAGCCTTATCTTCTTTAGATGTCGATTTTTGGCAAGAGGCTATAAATGATGAGATAGATTCCTTGGAATCCAATAAGACTTGGCACTTAGTAGATTTACCACCTGATTGTAAGTCTATAGGTTGTAAATGGGTACTTAAAAAGAAATTAAAACCTGATGGAACAGTTGAAAAATATAAAGCCCGTTTGGTAGCTAAAGGTTTTAGGCAAAGAGAAAATATAGACTTTTTTGATACTTTTTCACCTGTAACTAGAATCACATCTATTCGAGTACTAATTTCATTAGCATTTATTTATAATTTAATTATACACCAAATGGATGTTAAAACTTCCTTTTTAAATGGTGAATTAGAAGAGGAAATTTATATGGACCAACCTGAAGGCTTTGTTATTCCTGGTCAAGAACATAAAGTTTGCAAATTAGATAAATCATTATATGGTTTAAAACAAGCACCTAAACAATGACATGAAAAATTTGATAATTTAATAATCTCAAACGGTTTCAAAGTTAATGAAAGTGACAAATGCATCTATTATAAATCTGAAAATGACATTTGCACTATAATATGTTTGTATGTAGATGATCTACTTATTTTTCGATCAAACATTCATGCCATAAACACTGTTAAATATTTGTTAAGTGCTAATTTTGATATGAAAGATCTAGGTGAAGCAAGTGTAATCCTTGGTATTAAGATTACTAGGTCCGAAAATGGACTTTCTTTGGATCAATCTCATTATATTGAGAAGATCTTAAAGAAATACAATTACTTTGACTGTAAACCTGCATGTACACCATGTGATTCTAGTGTAAAACTTTTTAAGAACACTGGTGAAGGTGTAAGACAGTCTGATTATGCGAGCATTATTGGCAGCCTTCGGTATGCCACTGATTGTACTAGACCCGATATTGCTTATGTCGTAGGATTATTATGCAGGTTTACTAGTAGACCTAGTATAGAGCATTGGCACGCTATTGAAAGGGTCATGAGATACCTAAAACGAACCATGAACCTTGGATTACATTATGAAAAGTTTCCAGCTGTTTTTGAAGGTTACACCGATGCAGACTGGAATACTTTATCTGATGACTCAAAGGCAACCAGTGGCTATATCTTTAGCATTGCTGGAGGAGCTGTTTCTTGAAAATCCAAGAAAAAGACTATTTTGGCTCAGTCTACTATGGAGTCTGAGATGATAGCACTAGCCACAGTTAGTGAGGAAGCAAAGTACTTAAGTAATCTGCTAGCTGAGATTCCTTTATGGGAAAAACCGATACCAGCTATGTTGATCCATTGCGATAGTACCGTGGCTATTGCAAAAGTTCAGAACCGTTTTTACAACGGTAAGAGACGACAGATACGTCGTAAGCACAGAACTGTTAGAGAGTTACTCTCTTCAGGAGCTGTTAGAGTGGATCACATACGCAGTGACGAGAATTTGGCAGATCCTTTGACGAAAGGATTGGCCAGAGAGAAAGCCCTTACGACTTCTAGAAAAATGGCACTATTGTTCTTAGATTGTTGAGTCACGCACAATGGTAACCCAACCTAATGACTGGAGATCCCAAGAACTAGGTTCAATGGGTAAGAACAAATTGTGAAGTGATATGAGTTGAACATGCTATTTTTCATCCATATAGAAGCATGTATTCCTGAAGTGATTAGAGGATGAGTTAATAGAAACTCTTAATGAGATCTATACTCCATTTGGAGTGGAGTACCTACCTTAAGAAGTACTCTTGATAGACTCACCTGTGTGAATGCAGAAATTTGATTGCGCTCTAGAAAGATTGTGTGTGGTCTGATGTCAGGAATAGAGTTCAAGACTACGTGTCACTTTAGTAAAAACTGAATTTTATTCACTATGCAAATGTTCAAGTCGAACAACACATTTGTTTATGCACAATCTTATGTTTTCAGAAATTGCTCGAAAAATATTTTTTAAAATTCAAGTGGGGGATTGTTGGAAATTATTTTTTGAAATAAGTGAATTATTAGAAAAAAAATCGACTAAGTGGAAGTTGGCTCCTATATGTGAATAGTCCCACACTGTAGGATTATATGCAAGAATCAAGTATTAGAGGCTAAGTTGGGCCCTTTGGGCACCCAATGATGCTCTTTTGTGAGGAGGGAGATCTTGCTTGACCACCACACACGCGCGCGCGTCGACCGACCGACTCGACCCGGGCTCGGGTTCGGGCTTGTGGTGGTGTAACACTTATATTTTTGCTACAAATTTATTAACAGTTTTTTGACCGGGTTGAAACGGTAAAATCTGTTCAAGCCCGTATTGAAGAACGTTGCACAACGTTCATCGTTTGACCAGTTATTTCTCAGATCCGTTTTTCTTGACCACTTTTCCCCCAACCAACAACGTTCTTTTTTTTAATTCTGTCTTCTTAACTGATAGAAAGACAAAAAACAAAAAGAACAACATATTTTTTTCGTTTTCACAACAAAATTCGAGCAAAATTTCTGAGTGCAAACTAAATCGCTTCGTCCGTGCAAACGTACCGATTTTGAGAGGCTGTTTTATCGTACAGGCGGCGGTGATAGTTACGAACTGTTTGCACCAAGGAGCAGATCGCTGAAACGTCTTCAAGAAAGTGACGTAGTCCACGACTCAGCCGAAGAAAAATATTGTTTCTAGCATTACTTTGCCTAGCCACATCTTTTCTACCATATATTGTCATCCCTACCTCTATATCTCATAAATGAACCTGTACGTAATGAAGAACTGAAAAGTATCTTCATGTTCTCTATTGCAAAAAGTACATATTGAGCACATGCCGAATCCTTTATTGATCAAAATTTTTTAACATGCAGAGGGGTAAGAAAGATTGTCCAGTGAAAAAGATTTTTTTTAGGCGGAGAGTGGTTCAACCAGATCCTTTGGTACCAACAGAAAACAAGCAAGAGTGGCAGCCTCACTATGTGTTTATAAACTAATTCAATGGAGCGTTTGTGGCATTTAGCTATCCAAACAACATGATCTTTATCAACAGTTGAGAAGGACTACTCAGTTATGGAATCCTAGAGGCTTCTAATGAACTGATTGCTAGTGTAAGGCAATGTAAGGCGACCATTACTTACATAGTCAATAGCTTTGGCATTTTCACCAATGCTAATATGCAAGATTTGTTGATAAGATAGGAAGTCAGATAGAATAACACCTTTTTTGGGCCAGGGATCATCCTAGAAGTTAGCCTTCCTGTAATCAACTAATATTAATTTCATATGAGAGAGCAAGGAGGTTCGCGTGCCTAATATCCTTCTCCAAGTCCAGCTATAGGACCGAGGCTTGCTTATCGACCAGAAATTCTTCTTTCCTATGTTATAAGCGATAGTCCATTAAACCCAAACACTATCCCTCTGGTTGAACAAGAAGTCAAAGTGTTTGCTAAAAGCTACACCATTCCGTTGTTGGAGATTTTTCAGGCCTAGAACACAATTAATTTTTGATAGTTCATTCTTTTAACACGCACAAGGAATCGTATTCTTGGAGTGCATGCTATCAGACCATAGAAATTTATACATGGCACTTCTCACATTTTAAGGGGTCTATTAGGTAGTATAAAGGTTCTGGACCAATACATCATCATAGAAAATATGACAGATTTGATCAAGATAAGTTTACCAGCTTGAGACAAGAATCTATTAGCCTAGTTGTCCATTGGCAGTAATCTTAATAAAAAGAGGTAAGCACCGCGAGATTTTAATTATTGAAATAGCTAGAGGGATGCCAAGGTAGTTAGTACTAGTAGTACTGTACTGCTATCATAATGTTAAAGGTTGGTTAGCTGAAGGATATTAATGACCATAGATTGAGGGATCCTAGCAGCAAGGAAGTCGGATTTCTGCAGGTTGACCTTTACACCAGTGATTTTATGGAAGGTTTCAAAGACTTATACGATGCAATGAATGGAACTGAGCATAGGTTTGTTAAATATTATAACATCATCAACAAACATTAATGAGGTAATTAGAGGAAGTTTGCATCTAGGATGCAAGAGAAACTACTTGGACATCACTCTTTTGTTGATTAGTTAAGTAAAGACCTCCATCACCATGATAAACAGGCAAGCAGACATGGGGTCACCCTGTCCAATTCCCTGCTTGCGGCTAAAGAAACCAATATACTTTCCATTATAGCATAGAGAAAATTTAGGAGTGGACATACGTTGGTAGATCCAGGTTACAAAATGTTTCGAGAAGAGCATCTTGGCCATTATTCTAACAATGGAAGACCAATGTATGGAATCAAACGCCTTTCTAGTATCAAGATTAAGCATAACTCTAAGGGAAATATGAGCTTTATTGTAACCGCTAAGTAATTCATGTGACATCAATGCATTATCCAATATACTCCTCTGGGGCAGAAAAGCAGATTGGATGTTAGATATGATTTAACCAGAACTAGCTTGAGTCTTGAGGTAATTAGCTTAGTGATGCACTTATATATAATGTTGCAGCAAGCAATCTGATGGAAAGATGCTACAGAAGTAGGGTTGATCTTAGGGATGAGAAATTGGTCCCGATTAATAATTCCAAGCATTTTAAATAGAATAACATTGGCTTCTGAACAAACACAATTATCAATCCAAAGTATAAGTGCAAAGTACATCACAGCCTTCCATCTCAACGGCTGATATTTCTTTTCTTTTCTCTTTTGGATTATGGGCCTGTTTGTCAGCCCACTTTATTTGTATAAATACAAATTTTGTACTGTGCTACTTAATGCAATAATACAATCATCATCTTAATAAAATCAGATTCTTAAAACTGCTCTCAATTCTTTCATGGTATCAGAGCAAAAACGCCCAACGGCAGAAAGAAAAAAAAAAAGAGAGAATATATACATATTATCTCCTCAGAAAACTCTCATCATCGGAGATTATAACCTTCTCGTGATCTAGTATCTGTTTCTATCTGTTTCTTTCCTCTGCCTCGCCTAAAACTCAAGAGCTAGGCTGCAGAAACTCTCAGTTCTTAATAAACATCATCGAGTCAAGTGATAATCCCTGTTACTACAGCAGTGCAAAATTTATCAAGAACTCAATTCTTGATAAACAATTCAACTACTAATCATTTCTTGAAGTTCAGACATCAATTCTTGGTTGCAGTTCACATTCATCTGCTAAAATCATGGCCAGAGATGAAGAAAATTCAACAGCAACTTCTCCAGCCATCAGGAATATCGGTAACAATCAGAATCTGCAAATCATCAAGCCAAAAGGACACTTAGCAGTGCAACTAGATGAAGATAACTACTTATTATGGAAATATCAGATTGAAACAACCATCAGAGGTTATGGATTAGATGAATATATCAATGGTATGATAACCATTCCATCTATAATGATTAAGGATGATAAAGATAATATGATACCCAACCCCGAATATTCCAACTATCTGAAACAAGACAGCCTTCTTGCCTCATGGATAATGTCATCAGTCAATGTAAGTATCTTATCTCAAATAGTTGGCTGCAAATCATCAAATGATATATGGGAAGCCATAGAAAGAATCTTTAACTCTCAAACTGCAGCAAGGGTAATGCACTACAGAAAGCAACTTCAAAATCTAAAGAAAGAAAATATGACAATGCAAGAATATCTCACCAAAGCAAAGAACTACTGTGACAAACTTGCTTCTGCTGGACACAGAGTTTCTGAATCTGAACAAGTACTAACAATCTTAAATGGCCTTGATGAAAACTATGAATCTCTAATTACAGTTCTATCATCACAAAGAACTTTACCAGATATGCAGTATGTTCACTCTACACTTCTATCACAAGAAGGAAGAATTGAACAAAGGAAGACTACCAATACAGATTATTCAGTAAACTTCATCAAAAAAGGTTAAGACAGAACACAAACATATCAGAGAGGTAATCAAAACATTAGAGGCAGGGGAAGAGGAAGATGGTTTGGCAATAACAGAGTCAAGTGTCAGATATGTGAAAAACCAGGACATATTGCATCTAAATGCTACTTCAGATTTGATCAAAGTTTTGTCACACAGTCAAGCAATACTCAAAGAAATCAGAATCCAAATGTCAATCTCACTCAAACTGAAGCAAGCAATCAAGTCAGTCATTCAAAGAATCAACATGAATCAGGCAATCAAATCAAAAATGATGATATACTACATGAAGATTGGTATCCAGATTCTGGGGCAACAAATCATGTGACAAGCAATTTGGAAAACCTCAATCTTGGAAACAAAGAATACAAAGGTATGCAATCTATTTATATTGGTAATGGTAGTTCACTAAAAATCACACACACTGGCAAGGCCAAACTTAATAGCAAAAGAGAGCTACATTTAAATAATCTGCTCAGAGTTCCCCAAATTAAAAAGAATTTAATAAGTGTGTCTCAGTTTGCTAATGACAATCAAGTATACTTTGAGTTTTATCCAAAATTCTGTCTAGTCAGAGATTTACTGAGCAAAAACATTCTTTTACAGGGTAAAATGCAAGATGGGTTATATAAATTCTCTCTAATACAAGAAAATGAATCAAGACAGAAGGATAAATGGTGTAACTATTCAAGGACTGATGACACAATTGCTTCTTGTAAAACTCTTGATACTTGGCATTGTAAACTGGGTCACCCCAGCATAGCTATTACTAAGAACATTTTGAAGAACTGCAATATTAAGTTTGAAAACATATCATTGCCATATGTATGTCATGCATGTCAATTAGGAAAGAGTCATAAAATGCCATTTAGCAATTCACTAACAAAGTACACAAAGCCATTAGAAATGGTTGCAGTGGACTTATGGGGTCCTGCACCCATTAACTCTGATTATGGAATGAATTACTACATCTCATTTGTAGATTCTTTTTCTAGATATACTTGGATTCTGCTACTCAAATCAAAATCTGATGCAAAGGATGTAGTAATTCATTTCATAAGACAAGCTGAAAATCTCACAAATGAGAAACTCAAAATCATACAAACAGATGGTGGGTCTGAATTTAAAAATCTGAAAGGATACTTTTTTGAAAAAGGTATAAATCACAGAATTACATGCCCACACACTTCTGAACAAAATGGCATTGTTGAAAGAAAACACAGACACATTGTTGACACGGTCTAACACTGCTTGCACATGCATCAATGCCCTTAAAATTTTGGCCAGATGCATTTACAACTGCTGTGTTTCTTATAAATAGAATGCCTACAAAAGTTTTGAGGAATAAAACACCACTAGAAATGCTATATAAAACAAAACCAGATTACTCATTCCTCAAAACTTTTGGATGCTTATGTTATCCCTACACCAGATCATATAATCAGCACAAGTTAAGTTTTAGGTCCTTACCTTGTACTTTTCTTGGATATGCCACTAGTCAAAAGGGATACAAATGTCTTACAAGTGAAGGGAAACTAATTATATCAAGACATGTTGCATTTAATGAATATACATTTCCCTTCACTAGTAGAGACATAAAAACCACTCAAAAAATTTATGGTGTCAAGAAATTTCTACCATCCATACCTGTATGGAAAGAGGAGGAATTCAAAGGTGCTGAAATTCATGAGAAGACATCATCAAACCTCCAACACACTTTGCCCACTGAGGGACCAGGTCAGGGTGATGTTACAAACTCATTTAACAACGAATCTCAAGACTGTGAATCTGAAGATCAGAATGATGATCAAGACACCACCAGCTCACTTTCAGAGAGCAGTGACACAACACCTGCACAAGAAGGACATCACATGATTACAAGATCAAAGCATGGGATATTCAAGCCAAAGATCTACACAGCCAGCACAAATAACAATGAACCAAGCAACTATGATGAAGCTGTCAAAAGCAACATATGGAGAGAAGCCATGGATAAAGAATACAGTGCTTTAATCAAAAACAAAACATGGAGCTTGGTTCCAGCACCAAGAAACAAAAATATAATAGGCAGCAAGTGGACATACAGGCAGAAAACATCCCCAGACGGTAAAAATGTCAAGTGTAAAGCTAGACTTGTAGCCAAAGGATACTCTCAACAATATGGATTTGATTTCTCAGAGACTTTTTCACCAGTAGTTAAACCAGCCACTGTTAGAATCATTCTAACTATAGCTCTACACTATGAGTGGGACATAAGACAACTTGACGTAAACAATGCTTTTCTGAATGGAGAACTACAGGATGAAGTTTACATGCAGCAACCACAAGGTTATATTCAAAGCAACAAGAAAAATTTTGTCTGCAAACTTCACAAAGCAATATATGGCCTTAAACAGGCACCCAGAGTATGGTATGAAAAGGTAAAAGCTACTTTAATTTCCATGGGATACCAGGTATGCAAGTCTGACAATTCTATTTACACAAAGATAAACCAAAGGTATATCACTTACATACTTGTATATGTTGACGATTTTATAGTCACAGGCAATAATAAGGAAGAAATAAAATATGTCATCAACATGTTGGATGAAACCTTCTCTATTAAAGATTTAGGCAAGTTACATTACTTTTTAGGTATAGAAGTAATTACTACACCTGATAAAGGACTCATTCTAAGTCAGCAAAAATATATCAATGAGATATTAAGCAGAGCAAAAATGCATGAAGCTAAGCCAATGCCTACACCAATGATAAGTAATTTACATCTGTCTAAATATAAAGGAGAACAAATTGATAACATAAAGCTATATAGGAGTATAGTAGGCGCCTTGCAGTACGTAACTGTAACTAGACCTGATATATCTTATGCTGTGAATAAAGTTTGTCAATTTATGCAGAGACCACTAGATTTACACTGGAAAGCAGTAAAACGAATTCTCAGATTCCTCAAAGGAACTGCAAATCAAGGAATCAAGCTAAATAAAAGAAGAAACTTATCTATTCAAGGATTTGCCGACGCTGACTGGGCCTCAAATTGCGATGATCGAAGATCCACAACTGGGCACTGCTTATTTCTAGGAGGAAATCCCATCTCATGGTGTGCCAAAAAGCAACCAACCGTCTCTCGCTCTAGCACTGAATCTGAGTATAGGAGTGTCGCGTCTGCTACTGCCGAGGTGATGTGGACCGAAGCCCTAATTCACGAATTAGGGATCAAGCTTTCTCGCAAAACTATCATTTGGTGCGACAACTCCAGCACAGTAGCACTTTCAGCTAATCCGGTATTACATGCTCGAACAAAGCACATCGAGATTGACTTATACTTCGTTCGTGAACAAATTGCAAAAGGAAAGCTTGAAGTTAACCATCTTCCTGCCTCAAGTCAGATAGCTGACATATTTACAAAGGCTTTGTCAAGGAAATACTTTGAAGATCTAAAGAACAAACTTTCCATCAGAGACATTTCCGAAGCAAAAGGAAGAGAGGAAACCCTAGCCGCAATTGAGAGGGGGAAATAGAATAACATTGGCTTCTGAACAAACACAATTATCAATCCAAAGTATAAGTGCAAAGTACATCACAGCCTTCCATCTCAACGGCTGATATTTCTTTTCTTTTCTCTTTTGGATTATGGGCCTGTTTGTCAGCCCACTTTATTTGTATAAATACAAATTTTGTACTGTGCTACTTAATGCAATAATACAATCATCATCTTAATAAAATCAGATTCTTAAAACTGCTCTCAATTCTTTCAATTTTGCTTCTCCTAAAAAATTGTGCATTGCTTTGAGCACATCAGATGCTATTTTTTGTTTTTGTTTTGAAATGGTACTTTATATACAACATATCATTGTGACAACATATCACATGTCAATAAACGTTCGAATTATGCTAGGCAAGTTTCGAATTTGTGACCTCTCGCACCAAAGCCAAATCACTTAACCACTAGAACAATGGTGCTTGTCACATCAGATGCTATTATAGTCCAACAGTGGGTATAAATACTACATTAAAGCTATCTGGGCCACCAGAGGCTTTTTATTTATCCCAAAAAATACCTGTTTTACATCCTCGTCAGGGAATAGAAGTTTGGAAAGCTAATATCATCGGAGCTAAGAGTAGGTAGGTCAATGTTATTAGTAAGGTCAAGATCAGGGTAGAAATTATCAGCATTACCTAGGTGTCTAAAAAGTAAGGTAGGAGGGCATTACCAACAAATTGCCGAGTGGAGTGAAGCTGACCATGTGCATCAGAGATAAAGGATATATTCTCCCTTGACTGCTTGGACTTCAGTGAGGCATGGAAATGTTCAGAGTTTCTATCTCCATGAATATTCTAGTCTTGCCTTAACTTTTTCTTCAACATGCTTTGTTCATAATGCAGTGCTTAAGCATACTCAGTAGATAAGATTAGCTTCGGTAGTAAAGGCACTAACATCATCTGGGTTATATACCATTGCCATGCTTGTTTCTTGCGCAGACCTTCAAGGCAGCTTTGGTTGCTTTCAACTTTTGCAAGAGAATGTACGTAGGGTTGCCATAGAACTTATTACACCAAGTAAAGGAGACAATGTTAATATGATCAGGATCTTTCATCGAAGCATTAAAAAACTTAAAATTAGTTTTTTCTTTCTCAAAAATTAGCCTAGAAGAAATTATAAGTGGAGAATAATCTAAAAGGATAGGCATGGGAAGGAAATTAAATAGGGCATGCCAAGATCAAATGGCTTTGCAATTACAAAATGCATGATCGATTCTAGTTAAAGTTCTAGCACCACTCCTAATACAATTATTCTAGGAGTAAAGAGAAACATCATAAATGGATTCATTAGGAGGGAAGTCTAGGGCATAGATGGATGCCACCTCATTTATCACCGAAGTTTAGGCACCAGTCGAAGTCACTAAATCTAATCAGGGATGGGAATCTTGTTTTAAGGCAGGAAGCAGGTTAAGGAGGTTTTGTCTTGAGGCCAGAGAGTAATGAGCATATATAATGGAAAGATAGAAAGTAGAGGAGGGAATGTGTATGGCATGAAAGTGGTTAAGTTTACAGGTAGCTAGAATAGCAGTTAGGCAATAGGTTAAAAGGTTGTGTAGAACAAGAATCCTACCATATGAAGCTTTGGAAAGATTGTAAGAGAGATGCCAAGCAAGATTGATTGTATTTAGCATCTCTAATGGTAAGGGTAGAGTTGAGCTTATTTCAAGAAGAGCAAGAAGGTGAAGGATAAGGTTTTTAGCTTGATCACACTTATTGTCATTGCGAGCACCCTGCAAGTTCCAAGCAACTATGTTGTGTATCATTAAATATACTAACGCTTTTGGGCCTTAAAATTGTTGCTTCTAGTTGTAGGAGAGTCGGAGGTGATACTTTTAGGAACTATCCCAAAAAGAGGAAGGCCGGCTGTGACATCTAGACTATTGGAATCATTCTTACCACCCTTTCTAGGTTTTATGTTTTTCTTGCTAGTTGTGATATTGTCTTGGTTGGTTTAGAGGAGATTATCAGAGGCCAAAATGAAATGTTGGTAATAGAATGGAACCAGAGAAGTATTGTCTTTAGTATACTATCTGAAGTTTAATATGTAGCGGTCAGCAATAAAGTGTATTTGGGCCAAACCGCATAGCCCATCAACATATTATAATTGTATATATATACAACTCTATCTGTACAACAATGTATCAATAAAAGATTACAACAGTTTTATTTCTTTTACATGGTATCAGAGCCATCTTAAACTGCTTAACAGCAAATCAAATTAAGATCCTCAAAACAAAAAAAAGAAGGCAAGAAGAAAAGAAATTTGTTGAATCTCATCAGAATTGATCTCATCATTTGAGATTCATGTTACATAGTTTGACAACTATATAACAACTTCGAAATATTATCATCATTTGAAGTGGCTGTCATGCCAAAGAGGAAGATATCAGACATAACTCATCATCTATCACTCCCCTGGCTGCCACCACCTCATCATATTTTCAAGATTTTGATAAACTCACCTGAAGTGCTGTGCCTAGAATCACCAGTCAGATTTGTATCATCATTCTGGTCTAATCTGGCTGCACTTCATCTCATTTCTTTGTTTGCAACTTTGTAATTCAATCTTGCTCATCATCTTGTTGATAAGTTCTTCATCATCATGTTAGAAGGAGATAGTGACAACACCAATGCCCCTCATAATCAATCAAGAACCACCCAGCATCAATTCAGCACCACCCAAGAACTCATCAAGTCCATAATTAAGCCTCAAAGTCAGATCATCACCATACAACTCGATGAATCCAATTACTTGCTATGGAAATTCCAAATTGAAACTGCTATCAAAGGGTATGGACTGTAAGAGTATATTCTTGGCACTCTAATTACTCCTCCAAGATTCACTAAAGACCATGAAGGAAAACTTGTAAGTAATTCTGAATATACAATTCATGAAAGACAAGATAGTCTAATTAGTTCTTGGTTGTTATCATCTATTAGTGCAAGTTTACTACCACAACTTGTTGGGTGCAAAATCACACATGAAATATGGCACACTATCGAACAAATATTTAGCTCTCAATCTGCAGCACGAATAATGCAATATAAAAGGCAACTGCAAAACTTGAGAAAAGATAATGTCAGCATGAGAGAGTATCTCTCTAAAGCCAAGACAATATGTGATCAGTTAGCCTCTGCTGGACACAAGGTAACTGACACAGAACAAATATTGTGCATCTTGAGTGATTTAGATGATGATTATGAAGCAGTAGTTGCAATAATATCATCCAATGAAAATCTACCATCACTGCAAAATGTTCAGTCCATTCTCATTGCACATGAGGGAAGACTAGAACAAAAGAAACTTGCAAATTGGGATTATAATGTCAACTATGCATCAGTAAGCAAAGGCAAGAATCAAGAAAAAAAATCAAGGCAACAGAAACCAATCAAATAACTCTAGAGGTGGTCAATCAGGTAGCTTCAGAGGAAGAGGTGGCAGGTGGAATTCTAATAACAACAACAAACCAAGATGTCAAATATGTGAGAAATATGGCTACAATGCCAACAAATGTTACTTCAGATTTGATGTCAACTTTACACCAGTTCAGCAAACCAACAGTAATTCAAGAACTCAAAATCCCAATGTTAACATGGTCAGTGCACAACAGGAGACAACATCAGATAACACAAACACAAATGCAACACAAACTGAAGATATATGTGATGACAGCTGGTATCCAGACTCAGGTGCAACCAATCATGTAACAAATAATATGGCCAACTTAAATTTTGGCAACAGAGAATACAAAGGTACACAATCTTTATGTATGGTAAATGGCAAATCTATAAAGATCTCTCATATAGGAAATGCAAGCATTAATGGAACCAGGCAGCTATATCTAAATAATATGTTGATGGTTCCATTAATCAGAAAAAATCTAATGAGTGTATCACAATTTGCCAACGACAATAATGTGTATTTTGAGTTCCACCCTACATATTGTCTAGTTAAAGATAAACTAACTGGTGAAGTGCTTTTGCAGGGTAAAGAACATAAAGGACTTTACAAATTTGATGTACCAAACTCAGGAAGTGTTGAAAGTAATAAAAATTGGTGTCACATTTCTGAAGTCAAAAATGCTGAAAACTTTGATGTATGGCATTATAAGTTGGGTCATCCTAGTTTGAATGTAATAAAACATGTCTTGAGCAGTTGTGACAATACTCATATTAGTAAAATTCCAGATTCTTATACTTGTACATTCTGTCAAATGGGTGAGAGTCATAAGCTTGTATTTCCATACTCAAAGACTGTCTACAACAAGCCTCTTGAGCTTGTTGCAACAGATTTATGGGGGCCATTCCCTATACATACTGACTATGGATATAAGTATTATATCTCATTCATTGATGCTTATTCTAGATATGTATGGATTTAATTTTTAAAATTCAAATCTGAAACTAAAGATGCTGTGTTACAGTTTATCACTAATGTAGAAAGGCAGACAAACTGTCAATTAAAAATCATACAAACAGATGGTGGTAAAGAATTTTTACCTCTGAAAACTTATTTTAGAATGAAGAGTATTACTCAAAGAATAACATGTCCACATACTTCAGAACAAAATGGCCTTATTGAGAGAAAACATAGGCATATAGTTGAAACTAGTCTAACACTGTTAGCACAAGCATCTTTACCATTGAAATTTTGGCCAGATGCCTTTTCCACTACAGTCTATCTGATTAATAGACTGGCCACAAAAATCATAAAGTTTATAAGCCCAATGGAAGTGCTATTCAGTGTTAAACCAGATTACCAAAGTCTAAAGACTTTTGGATGCCTTTGCTTTCCTTACTTAAGACCATACAAAATACACAAACTTGACTACAGATCAAGACCATGTGCCTTCATTGGATATGCCACAAACCAGAAAGGATACAAATGCCTTGATGACAAAGGCAATATATATATATATATATATGTATATGTGTGTATATATATATATATATATATATATATATATCTAGACATGTTGTATTCAATAAGCATGAGTTTCCTTTTAGCAATGCAGCAATCAAAACAACTCAGAAAGTATGCAATTCAAAGCTTTCAATACCTCAAGTGCTACCTTCACCAGAAGTTATCATACCAATGAATGGCATTGGTCATCATGAAGAAGGTGGCACCAGCTCTCAACACACAGTGCCCACAATTAAACCAGGTCAAGAATCTGCTGATGCACCAACAGGGTCTGACAGTATACCACAAGACACCAGTCACCGTTCAGACTCCTGTCAAGTACTGGATGACACTCAGTCACACAGTACTCAACCAGAAATTGCTGATGAAGATAAGCATCCACCTACAAACACTGGGCACCATATGATGACAAGAGCAAAGTGTGGAATATTTAAACCAAAAACATATAGCATAGAGTCTGAATTCACAGAACCAAGTAAATATGAATAGGAAATCCTGGATGAAAAGTGGAGCAATGCTATGCAAGAGGAATATAATGCTCTAATGAAAAACAAGACATGGGGTCTTGTACCACTACCAGTGAATAAAAACATAATTGGATGCAAATGGACTTTTAGATTAAAAAGAAATCCTGATGGCTCAATTCTTAAGCACAAGGCAAGATTGGTACCAAAGGGGTATTCACAACAAAATGGATTTGACTTTAATGAAACTTTCTCTCCTGTTGTGAAACCCACTGCCATTAGAGTCATATTAACAATTGCCTTGCATAAGAACCGACCAATCAGGCAATTAGATGTTAATAATGCCTTTCTTAATGGTGAATTACAGGAGGAAGTATATATGGAGCAGCCATATGGATTCATGCAAGGAAACAAAAATCAGCTAGTATGCGAATTCAACAAGCACTCTATGGGCTCAAGCAAGCACCAAGAGTTTGGTTTGACAAGCTAAAGACAACATTAGCAAGACATGGCTACAACCCCACTAAATTTAACAGCTCTCTATTCACTAAATTCTTAAACAACACAACTGCATATGCATTGATTTATGTTGATGATTTTGTTATTACAGGGAATAACAACTCTGAAATCATGAACATTACACAATGTCTCAAGGAAGAATTTTCAATTAAAGACTTGAGAGAGCTAAACTACTTTCTTGGCATAGAAGTCAAAAGAACATCAGCATCAGAAATTCACCTAAACAAAAGAAAGTACATCAATGAAATACTGGTTAAAGCCAAAATGGACAAAGCAAATTCCTTGCCTACTCCAATGATAAGCAATTGTCACCTATAAAAAAATAGAGGTGAACCAATTCTGAATGATAAAGAATACAGAAGCACTGTGGGAGCACTTCAGTATGTCACAATCACAAGACCAGACATTTCTTTTAGTGTAAACAAAGTAAGTCAGTTTATGCAAGAACCACATGATGAACATTGGAAGGCAGTAAAAAGAATTCTTAGATATTTAAAAGGCACAATCAAATAGGGACTAATTATGCAAACAAGCTCTACATTATGTATAAATGGATTTAGTGACTCAGATTGGGCTACTGATCATGATGACAGAAAGTCAACTACAGGGTACTGCATTTATCTGGGCAAAAACCCAATATCTTGGTGTGCAAAGAAACAATCTACCATATCTAGATCCAGCACAGAGGCAGAGTATAGAAGTATTGCTAGTACTATTGCAGAAATCATGTGGCTAACTTCACTACTGAGTGAAATAAAGATCAAACTTCACAGCAAGCCAACAATTTGGTGTGATAATCAAGGTTCAACCGCAATCTCAGCAAACCTAGTACTTCACTCTCGCACAAAGCACATCGAGCTTGATTTATACATTGTGAGAGAGCAAGTAATTAACAAGAATATTAAGGTCAGATACATACCTTCAACTTACCAGAAAGCCGATATTTTTACAAAGCCACTGTCTCGACTAAACTTCAGTAGGTTTAGGCGAGAGCTCAACGTGGACGAAGCCAACATCAACCTCAGATCTAAAGCACGGATTTATATTCCAGAGGCAACCAAAGACGAAATCATTGACCATAAAAATCTCGTCTCACAGCTAAACCAAAAGTGAGATTATATTGCTAAATTCATGCCATTCCGCATGTTAATGAGTTCGCTTATCCATGATTAAGGATGCAATTCACATCAGAGATGTAAAAGAAGCTAACTTTTCTCTGGCGGCTCAAAATCACAAATTTCGCAAACCCTAACCCTAGCGTTAGGTTTGAGGGGGGATAATAGAATGGAACCAGAGAAGTATTGTCTTTAGCATACTATCTGAAGTTTAATATGTAGCGGTCAGTAATAAAGTGTATTTGGGCCAAACCGCATAGCCCATCAACATATTGTAATTGTATATATATACAACTCTATCTGTACAACAATGTATCAATAAAAGATTACAGCAGTTTTATTTCTTTTACAGTTAGGAGGTCGAAGAGGCGAGATCCAACTAGGAATTGATATTGAAGAGTTGAGTGGAGAAGAGATTTCAAGAACATTTAATACTATGTCATCAAGGGCTGGAAATAGAGTGGAGTTGGTAGATGTTGAGTTGTGAAGGGTAGAAGTTATAATTAGTGTCAGGGAGGTATTACTTGCTTTTGGGGAAGAGTTATCATGCAATAACTCTTGCATGGGAATATTGCTTTTCCCAAGTGGAGGCAAACTCTTAGATAGAGAATTGAATTCTTAAAAACATCTAAACACTATGTTTTATTTTATTTCATATATCTATTCCAAATTTATTAAACATTTGGACAAATCCTTATAAAAATATTTGAACTCAACTTTACACAATTTTCAGAACATTTATTGCTTTACATAACCCCAAATTCAAAGATTCTAAAATTTCTTAGTAAAATAATTTTCCCTTCTCAAATTCTTTTACCTCAAAGGCTTACTTCTTTAAAAGTAGAGTTTTTAACCCAAAACTTTCAAAAACTCGATAATTAAAACCAAACTATCAAAATTTCCAAAAGGTTTGCTTAATTCTAAAAAGAAGCAAAGTAATTTTCCTTTTTCAAAAATTTTTTTAGTTAAAAATATTCAAAAACATATTTTATTATTCTAAACAATGAAAAGTGAAGTAGACATGATAAACTCCTATCCCAACATTTCCCTATCCTATTCTCATTATTTCTCTCCCACACTATTTATAACTAGATCACTAATCCTATTTTGTAAGTTCCCAACTCCATTCCTATCCAAATCTCCCACTATCGCCTTTGTTTTTGTTTTTCCTACTTAAATGGCTTCTTTATTATTTTTAATCAAGTTTTATTTCCATTTTAAAAAGAATATTTAAAGAACTTTCAAATTTATGAAATAGAAAATTCATCATGTCTTAACTACGCTCTACTTTACATTTATTTCGAAAAGAAAATCACTTTGTCGAAAAATCCTTAAATTGGAAAAAATTTTAACCCAACAAAATTTTATTCTAAGAGTTTCAAGAATGCACTCCTTTTATCAAAAACCTTTTAATCAAAACTTTTGACTCCACAACTTCTTTTTATTCACAAACACTTGCCTTAGCAAAATTTCTAATTTATGAATTCAAAAATTCCTTTTTTTTTCAAAACAACAGCTTCTCAATAAATCCTTTGAAAAGTTTCTCAAAACATTTCAAGGAAGTTTGCAAAGAAAATCTTTTTATCAAATCCTTCACGTGGATTTCGATTTTAGAAAATATTTTTCAAAGCAACAACTTCTGAATAACTATCTTCTCTATTGCATTTTCTTATTCTTCCATCCCATAGTTCCAGATGTTTACAACTATCTTGCCTTACAATATTTAATCAATGCCTAACATTTTTATTTATTATTCCCATAAATGTCACATGGTCAGTATTAAATGGTTATTACCTTAACGGATGTTTTATAAAGACATTTAATTACTTATTCAAATTTTATCTTAACGGTCTTATTAATCTATTTAATTCTTTGTAACTCCTCACTTTTACACATTCATTACCTATTAAATTGTTAGAGTTACAACCTTTCCAATTCTATAATCCCATAATTACCTTAGTGATCTCTTTAATTAGTATATTCGTATCCTAATGAAACTAATATAACTTCGTATCTATTTTACACTTATTGCCTTATTAATCTTAAAGTATCAGTCTATTCCATTTACATTCATGACAATATGATATTCGTCGTCCATTCCCTATTCTATTCATTTTTCCAACCCATAGTTGCCTTGCCCATCCTTCTGAATATGGTCGCGAGTACTACTATAGTCGGAAACTATAGAGTAAGTTCAAATTTAGTATACATATATTTATAAATATTATATTTTTGAAAAATACTTTCAAAAATAATAAATACCCCACTCATACGTATACCTATCCCTATTGATCGAGTAACCTAAGCTTTGATACCAAGTGCAACAACCTACCCAAAAAGGACCTTATATCTTTCCTATAAAATCCCTTCGAATCTTAGATCCATCTTAAGGCGAGTTTCTAAGTTAATAAAATTAAAACATTACATAGTACATAGAGCTATCTATCTACACTTTCAGAATCTCACAATGGAATGGATAAAATATAATATCAGAAACAAGTACCTATTTCATAAAGAAAACCATTTTAGAAACATAACATGTTAAATATTACAACATGTTTACATAAGCCTCTATAGTACAATATCTCAAAATAACACAACAGTTTGAACTGGGTACAATAAAAATACTTAAAAGCATAAATAGATAGATAACTGCTAAAGTCTTCACCTCCACCTTCGTCTCCTAAATCAGCATTACTCTCTAATCTGTATTGTAATGGGAAGTGGGTCAGAACAACAAATATTCGGTAAAATGAAAATCTCAAGCTTGATCATAATTATACTTGGGCAGTATTATTTAAAGAAGACATGGGTCATACGTATAAAATCATAATATACACATAAAGTCAGCTATAAGTCCGAAGGCTCTTCAAGTCCAACTATATAATGTTCATATAAGTCAGTATAGGCCTAAAGGCCCTTCCAGCCTTACTACATAAAAGTCAACTATAAGCCCAAAGGCTCTTCCAGTCCGACTATACCAAAGTCAGCTGTAATCCCGTAATTTCTTCCAGTCTTGTCTATACAACTCTATGTAACTAGCTTATTCAATGTAAGAGGGATACCTAAACCACTTAATATCTCTTAAATCGAAATTAGGAAGACTCTGGTCATTTAAGACCTATAATATAGACAATTCCCCATCATTTAAGACCAAAACCCAAGGTAGGTTCCTATATGGTTCTTTTGCATTGACATGGTAAGAATCCTATTAGGTTATTTCATACTTCACCTAAGAAGGAGGCAGACCTTACCATAGTCACTTAATACCTCAAACCCGAAGCAGACCCCTGCACCTATCGAATCCCAAATGCAATTTATAACTCATAACCACTTATGACGCCTCAAATTAGTGTGACCATACATAGGTATTGGTCGCCAGATTGACAGGGTAGGTTTATCTTATAGAAATGGGATAAACTTTGCGTCCACTAGATTTATTTATTACAAGGAATGTTCCACATTAGTCCGCAAAATCACACCGCATGTAGCGAGATTTAACTCGACAAACTTCCATATAGCTTTGGATTAACCTCGCCCCTATAACTTAGTCATAATTTATATGTATATCCACTATATACATATATCGTCTTGCACGAACACTAATTTAGGCCATATAAGGTATCCTCTTATTATGGCCCATGTTAAGGATTAATTCCCTTATTTACTCTACATATCTTTCTACAAATTAATATTTGTTACCTATCCTAATAATACTATATATTATGTTCAATACACTATAATCAATACGTTATATTACACACACATATATATTTGCATGTAGTATTTTGGGTCTAGTTATTATGCATAACAATTCGATAATAAAACACTTATAAGGTATTTTAAAATATCAACCTCATACAAATCTACTATTCCAACTTGAACTGCTGCTACCATAGCCGAATAAAATAGATTTATGCAAATATAGAATATCTACACTTGTTCCATATTAATAAACTGGAATCCTTTTTTGTTTTAAATAACAGATCATCACAAATTAGATCACCTATATTCAATTAAACCTTCGTATATAAAATTTTGAAGTGAGAAAGGAATTCCTTATTTATTTAGGTGGTACAGGCAGTGCAAACTACAAATAGTTCAATTCATAATTTACACACCATATCTAATTTATTTTCTTTTTGAACCCTTTATGTAATGACCTGCCTTTTCGAACCCGAGAAGTCGACTCTAATACATCCATGGTATTCACGTGCCGAACAACTAAACATCGAAAAGATAGATTGTTAGGGGAAAGAAAGGAGATAGGAGATATAAGAAACTAAACAATCAGAATAGGAGATACAAGAAACTAAACGATCACAGAATTTCACAATGCAACGGAGTAACATATATTAATCAACATAATACTTTACAAAGTTATTTCAAAAATGATACATCATAGTCATACTAATATAAATTCTACTCTAGGACAGTTATAACAACCCGTCTCTACCTAAATGATACAAGGTACATATAATACATCAGATAAGATAATAGCTGGCTATCTATGAAGCCTCCTGCTCCAAGCTCCTCTAAAATGCATCCGTAAGAAACCCGAACTACTTAGCTGTCCATAAAAATTTTAGAATCCAAGAGTTTTAGGAAAATAAAATAAAACTCTGGGTCAGACATGAATCTGGTGTAAGCAAACTCAAACAACTAAATTATTATGTTTAAAACCCTTTTAAAATCAAAGGTATCTCGTAAGACCATGCCGCATATATACACAAATGGGTTTTTACCTTACGATAACCAAAACACTTTTTATAGAAAATCAAGTAATATTGTAATAATGTCAATCAAAACCGTAAAGGCACACATTGGAGATTGGATTCTATACTATAATAAGGCACCGGAGTACCACCAGCCATGGTACACGTCTAGAAAATGTGCCGAGGACCTCACCAGGATCCTCTGCAAACATAACACCGACCTAACTCTTACTGGATAGTACCGAATATGTCATCATCCCCTTGTTTTTTTGCAACCCTTTTTATTGAGATCTCATGCACAACCAATCCATAAATATGTTGATGTATCTAGAAAGGTGATGACACACCCTAATGGGAGCGACCCACTTAGCCTTGCTACATCTCCCCTAATTTTAGTCATTCCCGGTTGATGAGGCTTGAGGCTACACTTACCTTTTGAGTAGCAATCCCACTTGAAATGCTACACTGCCCCCCGAGCATCAATGCAATGCTAACATTCGTCCATACAAGTTCGTTCTAGGACTGAACGAAGCCGAAGGCACTATCTCTACTACACCTATTATGGAATTACCTTTAGAGTTAGTAGCAAATAGCCCTTGCACTTCAAAAGCTCCATCTTTGATTACATACTCTTCAAGATGTCTTCAGTTCAAAACAGTTGAGTTGGATCGAAGTGGTTTTAGATAATGTGTCCGATCCTGGTCTCTTCGAAACAACTTTCGATAATTTTTGGTAATATCAAACCCAGTTCTTTAGGAAATAAGCATATAAAGATAAGAGCGAAGTTTACCGCTTAACCGTTAGTTGACGGATTTCCTTATCATCTATCCTAGAAGAATGAAATGAGATTTATACGCATAGTACAACATCATTGGAGATGACTGTGCCATATAACTCACGTGTTTCTCCTAGATATTTCGAAAGTTACATTTTGGTTCAAGTTTCATAGTTGGTGATTTAACTATCAAATAAAAAATCATTCAAACATTGATTTAATTTCATATGGGACCCACTAAGCCTTTATCAATTAGTCTTTAACTAATTAAAATCACTTTATAAACATTCGATCAAAAGTTCTTTTTAAAACACTATTCCCAAAACCCTTTACATTCCATTTTATTCTTGGAAATATTTTTACTCATCTCAAAAATATAAGAATTACCAAAAACATTTAGAAATTTCCCTCTTCTTAAATTTCTTATTAAATGGCCAAGAAGTTCTCTTTTCAAAACATCACTTATTATAAAGCCCATTCACCTATCCCTTATAATTTTTTTACAAGTTCACTTCATATTTCAAACCTCCTTATAAATCTTCAAACTAGATTTAAACTTCTTTTTAACATCTCTAAAATGATTTATAAAATCCCTTTCCATATATAAAACTCTTTATAAAATATCTTTAACATTACAAAATATCATTTACAAAATCTCGTTTTTAAAATCACTTTAAATAAACCCTTTTATTTAGTAAAACCCTTTTTATAAACAAGTTATTATTTATAAGTACTTTTATAAAATAATCATATAACTTTAAAAATCATTTATGAACTTTAAAATTCCAAACTAATTACAAAGTTAGAGCTAATAAAAAAACAGGCTTTATAATTTCAAAAAGAGGCTTGGTAATCCTACCGGTACTTATTTAAGTTACCATTTAGTTTCAATTTGACTTTTAGCTCATTCAATAATTTATTTACATAAGTCAACATATATGTAAATATACTTCATACCCAAATCAGAAAATAACATGTCAATATAAACTAACTAATATAAACATGTCCAAATAACATAATAGCAGGATGGTGATTTGTCCTGTTAAATGGATGTCCAAATAATTCAATCAATTTATAGCAGAACGAGGATTTATTCTTCTAACATATGTCCACAACAATCAAATCAATTACATTAAAGCAGAAAGAGAATTTATTCCGCTATTAGATATCCACACAAACATAGACAATCACACCATAACTCATTTATAGTCATTTGTCTACTTAATAGTACCATCATTTGAATTCCATGATTTCAAAACCATCTTTGAAAAAAAGTACCTTTAAAAAAATTTGTTTCTTGGTGACATAGAATTTAAAACTTAAAACTCCTTTTTAAATTATTTGTAAGTTAAACCCTTATTTAAAACATAATAAACCTTAATTAAATCTAAAATTAATTTAATTATAAATGTAGAAATAATTAAACCTTTAATAACTAATTAAACAATAATTGACTATTATATAAATAATTTAAACCCAAATTAATCCTTTATTAATTATTAAACAATAATTTAAACCTTCATTAACAATCAATATTAATTGAACTCAATTAGTTAACAAAATAATCTTTAATTAAAACTTAATTATTAAATTAAATCTTAAATAAAAAATTAACCCTATATTTAATTAATTATTAAAATTAATCTAATCTTTTAAAGATAATTAATTAGAAACTAAACCTCATTAGTTAAGTTTAATAAACCTAATTTAATACTTCATTAATTATTAATTATCAAAACTTAATTAACTAATAATTAATTATTAAAGACTTAATTAACTCTCTAAAACATCTTTTCAAGTTTATAAAATATTTTCAAAATGCTTTTAAGTATGAAAACTAAATTTTCAGAAATATGTTTTTTTTATCAAAACTGCATCCATAGCGACAAATGGATGCAGTAACTTAACTTTGTTTTTTTCCCTAAGTTTCTAATTTTCCAATTCTCCACTTCTAACTTGTTTATTTTAAATCATACGGAAAAATTTAGAGATTAAAACAAAGTTTTGCTTTAAAGTTTTTTTTTTAAAATGAAATACTTTAAAACCATTTCCTTCCAAAGAATCCAAAAACTCCTTTTAACATCTCATTATTAACTTATAAACATACCACATCATAACCAAGTTCACATTCATGTCATATTCAAACTTACAACGAACATCAAATCCAAAGTTTATAAACTATAGCATAACCAAAGTTTACAAATTACTAAGGTAGACTTTATTTTCAAGTCCACATTTTTCATCTCAAATCATCCATATCCACAAATAACCAAACATATAACAACTCAAATATATTTCACACACTCCATAAAGCAATTTAAGCAACATATGTCAAGTTAAAAACTTTGAAATTTAAAATTAACGTTTGCTCACCGAAATCTTGGAAATCGCAAAAATCCACTTGATAATAGGTCATCTTCTCACTAATTTTTTATCATGTTACTTTCGAAATTTGGACAAGTCATAAAAAGAAATGTTTTAGGAAATTATTTTATCTACAATTTGAAAAAAAAGAATCACTTAATTTCAATTTTTTAGGCAGATATCGTTAAAAGAAGAAGTGGTATTTTCGGTCTTGATAATATGGATCCGAAATTAATTCAGAAAGGAATGAAATTGACCCTAAAATATTCAGAATTTGTAAAAGTCATTCAAACAAAAGTTGTAGCCACCGGAATTCCATATGGTTTGAAAAAAATATATATTGATTTAGTATGGAGGAAATTGAGGCCTAATGAAGTGGGAGGAAAATGGAAAAACTTTAGATGAAAAGATGATTTAAAACTAAGCTTTTAAAACTAAGCCGTTGAAAATCAGTAGCAAGATCCAGCTAAGAGAATACTTTTGCTCCATAAGGCAGATCGAACATTTCATTGATATGAGGCATATGATATCTATTCTTTAGAGTAAGCTTGTTTAGCTCACTCTAATCAACACATATCCTTAAAGAATCATCAGATTTGGTGACAAAGACCACTTCTGCTCCCCACTCAAAAAACCCTATCTAATCAAACCCATGGAGAACAAGTCTTCAACTCTGCTTCTTTAACTCGGCTTTCTCTCTGGGTGCCATTCGTCTAGGAGAAAGAACAACAGGTTGAGCTTCAGGAATAAGATCGATGCGGAATTCAATTTCCCGCTTAGGATATAGAGAAGTGACTTCACAAAAGACATTCAGAAAGAGTTGGGCAACAGAGGTGGAGTCAAGATCACTAGGCTGAGAATAAAATGAAAAGATAAAGCTGCCTGCATAATTCTGAGGCATTCAACATTCAATTACTAAAGGCTCGCCCGGCTTGCTTACTAAGGAAATAATTCGAGCCTTACAAGAAACGACTGCATCATATCGCTTTAACTAATCACCTTCAAGTAAGATATCAAATGCATCGAAACCTAAAACGTAGAAATCTCTAGTAAATCAACGCTTCTTGTAAAGGAGTTTCACCCCTTTATAAATCATACTAAGATTGGCGGGACCGCCGATGGGATTAATCACACATAATGATGAAGTTGCCAATTGAGGTTGTAAGATGTTCTCAAATTTATTACAAAGATCAACATAAATAAGCTATAGGATGCTCCAGCATAAAAAAGAACACGAACAGGAAAAGACAAGAATGAATTTTAAGACAAAGGTAAAGTTCCAAAATTCAAAAGAAATCCAAATCAAAGAGGATCCTGAGAATAAATTTCAAGCTCGAATGATGATGATATTGTAATTTATTTTACTCATTCTAGGGTATTACTACCCTAACTCTAATGAGTTTTACTCCATAAGCTAAGTTTTGCCTAAATCAAAGCTCTGATACCAACCGTAATGACCTGCCATTTCGAACCATTCAAATCGACAATAATCCACAATGTCAGACTTGAATTGCTCAAGACAACAGGTTGTTATTTATATTTGGAAAAACTTAGCATATATAGTAAATAAATCAATCATAGAATCACAAATACGGAGTAATGCAACAATATGCAGTGGAATAGATAAATAGTAGTTCATGAAACCACTACAGAAATATCAGAGTTCAAAGCAAATACAACAGAAATCTCTAATACAATGAAGTCTCTAATACAAAAACAAATGACAAATATGAACATAAACTGCTAGAAATAACTAAAATCTAAATAGATAAAGATAGATCTCTAAGCAAAGCTCCAAGCTCCAAAGGTGAGTCTTAAATGTTGTGACACTCAGGCTGACCCGAGCATAAAGCAAAACACAAATCACTCGAGTCAGAATTAACATTCTTATGCAAGTAAATCAATTCAAGTGAAATGCAATATAACTTAAAGGATGTTTGAGTTTTCGCCCTTTAAGGATCCATCAAACTATGCACATACATAGTACAATATGCTACATAGATAATGTCTACAGTAAAGTAAAATATTAAAATAGCATTAAGGCATTACTCATATTCCCCTTAGCACATTTTTATATAAATTCCGTAGTTTATACAGTACCATAATTCCTCTGTAACTGGAGGGCTATCAGAGGGAACTCCTTAGTGTACGACACAAACCAAACTTGTAATATGCTCGATAAGGCATATGGAAAGGCATGCGAGGCAATGCCCAGGGTACGATACTACCGTTTTACGGATCCGAACTGGTGGTAATGCATTGCAGCTACTACTGCCCACCAGGAGACACACTCCCATAATCAAAGGTGCACCCAATCAAATAATGAAGTAATAGATATGGTTTCGAAGAAGCATGCTCGATCGGAGGTGCGACCTCACTTGGCCCGACGTGGCTCCTGTTTAGTCATATCAAGCTGACCCGAGGGGGTCAGGGTTGCGTTCATACCTCATACAGAATGTTCACCAAACCATCCTACTTCTTTACGGATTCTCCGTTACGTGCACAGTTGTTAAAGTGGTTTTCGGTATCGGCAGAGGGTATGACAATATCTGATCCCAGTCTCTTTAACAACCGAACGCTTATTTCACACCGTGGTCATTTTATAAAATCAATTTATAAACATTTAAATCAAAATCAAAAATTAAATATCTAACTTTAATTATATTTAATTTGAAAATATTTTCACTTAATCACCTTTTTATAACATTTAAATAAAATCCCAAATTAAAAATTTAAATCAAAATTAAATATTCAATTTCAATTTTATTTAAATTTGAAAATATTCATTTAATCACTTTTAATCAAAATCAAGTTATCCAGGTATAAAATCGTATCTTTAAAATCGCAAAACCAATAAGTTAAAATCAATTCCTATTTAAATAGAATTCTTAAACAAATTAAATTACAAATCAATTTCAATTTATCTCCACAACATTAATTTATTAAAGTTATTACAAAAATCTGTTTAATATTAATGTAAATTTTAAATAAATATTTTGAACCTATTATACGCACACATATATATTGTATTCAATTTTATTAAATTTTATTATATTAAAGTAAAACTTATTATTAAATTTATTTTGTATTAAATCTTATTTTATATATTTAAAAATAATAAAATTATAAGTAAAATCTTAAAATTTAAATTTCAAAACCTAAATTATAAATTTAAAATTTCCAAAACACATAATTTAAAATCTAAGGTTTACACACATATTAAAATAAGATCTTTATATTATACTGTAAAAATCAATTTCATTAAAAAATATAAATATATTTTCAAAAAATTTGAAAATCATTTTTAAAATAGTCTAATAGTGTCCATATATAGTTTTCTACCCTATGGTCAATTGATATGGATATTTATCATTTCAATCCACAATAATTTAATATTTATGGGTATATATCATTTCAACCTCAATCCCGAAATTTCAAAATCAATAAAATTGCTTGGGTTTGTCATTTCAACCCGTAACGATTTTTCCTATTCTATAAGATCGTTCGGGTATGTATTGTTTCAACCCATAGGGATTTCTAAACTATCAGGGAACTTGTAGAGTGCTAAATATAAAATAATAGCATAAATAGTATAACATATCAACTACAAGCGTATATCATAATTAGCAATTAAAATATGATACACACACACACACACACACACACAATGAGTTATGGTTATCATATGTCAATCAACATAGGTGAACAATTGCGAATAATAACATATCATACTTAATAATTAGATCACTAATAAATTCAAATTTAACAACATATTCAATCGTCGTTTCATATGGATATAAATTTACTAAATATAAGAATGTTAATCGTAGGTGTTCGCTTACCTTTTGAGGCTATAGAAATAACGACAATGAGAAGCAAATGGAGATGGATAAGCACACGGATCGACAATGGGACAGTGATAAAGTAAAGCAACTAACTGCTGTATACAGATAATGAGCATACCAGGTAAAGTAAAGCGTGCGAACAAAGCAAATAACTTGAATTTGAGAATCAAATATATATGTATGTATGTATATATATAATGTATTTTCTTTTTCTCTTTTTTTATATATAAGAGGAGAAAAAGGCTACTGCTCGGTTGAAGGGTTCGAATGGCTGCTGCTCGAGTCAGGAGATGCAATAAGGGAAAACATAGGGGGAAGAGATTGGCACTGGTGGTGTTCGGTAGGGCGACTGAGGGAAACAGAGCAGGTCTAGGAATGGGTTATGGAGTGGCGAAGGCCGCTGGGTTTGGTGGAGGGCTATGTGGAGCGGGTTTGGTGCCCGATTGTTGGGTTGTGGCGAGCTGTGCTTGAATGGTGTCTGGAAGAAAGGGCAGAGGCGGATCGAGTGGTTGGATGGCTACTGCAAGGCCTCGGGTGCGAGGAGATGGGAGGAAGGCGAAGACCGGTGTGACCAGGTTGAAGAGGGGGTGGGGTGTGGGTTTTTCTTGTGGTGCTGTCGTCGCGAGCAGTGGGAGGTTGGCTGGAGGGTTCGACTTCGTGGGTCGAGGGTGGTGTTTGGTCGATAAAGGAGAAGGCATGGAGTTATGGCAGCAGGCAGACTGGAGTTCGGCCTCGGTGATAGGCTGTGGAGCGGATAATCAAGGTTTGAAGGCGGAGGGATGGCTTGCAACGGCTGTAAAGGATGAAGGTGAGAGAAGGGTTGGACGGCGTATGGTTTTGCGAGAGAACGGGTGCGTTGCAAAGAGAAAGGAGGATGGGCAGGTAGGAGGGAGAAGAAGACGTGCTGTGCTCCTTTGCCTTTATATGTAATTTTTTTTCTAATAGCCAGAACAGAATGAAATGAAGGGAGAGAGAGGCGGGGGGAGAGGGTGAGGGAGAGAAAGAATGAGGAACCCAAAAATATATTAAACTAACGGAATAACAAAAGCCAGATAAGTGAATTCAAGGAATATTTCTGTTTAGTGACTATTGGTTTCCTCCCAGTTTAACAATTGAAAGGACACAAGAAACCAAAAGGCTCAAAATGTGTACTGATACGACTAATCGTTTCGCAGATTTCGCCTTGTATCGGATGCAGAAATGCGCAAATGAATATACTACGGAGATCAGCACGATGAGATGAACAAGATGGTACATAGATATGAGTAACCTGACCTACCTATCAAAGCTCATTTTTTGCTGCCGAAAATGCTGCTAGAACGCTGGAAATAATATAAACGAGCTAGAGCAATCCAAATTTGACGAAACGAAATATGATGTCTCACTCAAAAAATGATAAATATTTTCTTATATAAAATATTTAGATTTCAAAAGTATTTTCTTTCCATTAAATTTAAAGTTAAAATTTCACAACTGAACAAACTTACATATTTTCCGATAAAAGATCTGCCATTTGTTATGTTTAAGGAGACATATTCAATATATCAATTTTTCATTGCAAAATTTATTTGTTTATTTTCATAAAAAATTTAGTTAATTACGTTATTTAAATCTTTAAAATTTTCGGGTCGTTACAGCCCTCAATTTTAAAACTTCCCTAGCACCATCATATGGCTGCCTATGTAATGACCTGGAATTTTGGTCATTCAATTTTGGAATATTTAATTTATTTTAAATATTGGTTTTAAAATTTAGTAACTGGAATTCAAAATATACAAATTATATAAAATCTTTGAATTGTGAACTTAATATTTGAATTATAATTTAAAATATATAGTTTTAAATAGAATATTAATTGAATGGATTTTATAGGCTTATTGAACTCATTTCAATTTATAAATAGCAATGATGAATCTATTTGTAGTAATAAACGGTTTGAATAAATAATAAGGATTTATTTTATTTTTATGACTCAGTTTTTATTGATGTATTTTTAATTTAATTTATTTGATTTTTCCATAATTTTTAATTTGGAAATTATTTAAATTATCGTTTGACAAATTTTCAGCAAACATCGGTGTTTTATGGTTTTACAGAATCAGATAACTACTGTATATTATTATTGTTGTGGGATTGCATCACTTTTTTGATTGCGGCCATATATTTTATTTTTTCATTCGCGGTTCGTATGCGAACGGAAATCTATGCTGCCGGATGCCAGAAAAATAAAAATAAATATAAGTCAACATTTAAAGAAAATCCAACATCACACGTTCTCATATTTTCACCTATACTGTTCATCCATTTTCTTAACAGTGGGAAAACATAGAAAACCAAATCCTTGTTAAAATCAAAACAATTCCTATAAAAATCTAAAATTTCAAAAGCTTTGATCTTTTATTTTGTCAAAGGTGGATTTTCATTTTAGGATGAGTTAAATAGTGTTCGATGAAGAGATGATGGGTGTGGTTATTATAGTTATAACGGATTTAGGCATATTTCCTAAGGTCAGGGTTTGGAGATGATCTAGTCATGGTGAGGTAGACTGGAGGTTAGTTTAGGGTTTGGGAAGTCGAAGAGCACCTGTCTGTGAATTTTGGGAGATTAAAGTCTAGGGATGTGGGTCGTAATTTTTAGGAGGAAGCAGCTCGACCATACGGTCATGATTTATTAGGGCAAGGCGGGCCATGTGTGGGTAAGGTCATTGAGAAAAGGGGGAGGAAAGAAAGGCGATGGCGAAGGCAGAATGGAGTTTCATTGATAGATGATGGTGGTGAAGGGAGGAGAACGATCAACCATGGTTGGGTTCGGCTTCAGGAAGTAGAGGGGGGTTTGAATCGAGAGGGTGGATTAGTGGAGTAATTAGATTAATAAAAGTAATTAGTGAATAAAGTGTATTATTTAATTCCGATAACTTATATAATGTATAACTCTCTCATATGAGGTCAAATAGAGACGATTTATTGGTTGATTTGGTTAAATATTCGTATTTGAAAAGCGATTGTGATTTAAATCGTAAAATATGGAATTTTATTGAGAAATCCGAATCGATATAGTTACTTTTAATTTCTAGTTATATTCCTGTTGTTTTATTTCGGTTATATACCTGTCATGTACATTGTTAAATGCTGCAAAATTTGAGTATATGGCCATATTGGATGTTACTCTGGCCTTCGTGAAAAGTTAAATCATTTTACTGAAAAAGGAAGTAATAGCATTTGTTAAGTGCTATAGCAGCTGTTGGCCACAATATAGTATTTTGGATATATTGTTAAGTGACGTTTGATTCGGAAATGGTTTCGATTTGGAAAATGATTTAAAATTGATCTTAGGGATTCTTTGATATTTTATTTAAAAAATGAGTTTTGGAACTTTTCTATTTTCAACTTCTTTCAATTTTCTTTTCATAAATATACACACACACATATATATAAGTAAATGTTTTGATAATTACTTTGGGAAGCATTGGTCTTATAGGAAATTTTTATAATAATAAATGGTTATTGTCCAAAATAAATAAATAAAAGGGTTATCTTTTATTTTAAATGGATTTAGCATTTAAAAGAAGATAGAAATATTGAAATAAATATTGTTAATCGTTTGTATAAAATATTATATAAAAGATCGACTTATAACTATTACTTTATAAATGGAAGATAGTTTTATAAATAACGTTCTATAAAATATTAGAATGGTTTTATAAATAATATCATATAAAATTGAAACAAATATCATTCGATAAACTAGAATAATTAATTCAGTTTGTGAATTTATGGAAATATATGGATTGACCCGGTTATGGGAAGTGTAGGAGTTTTATAATTGTATATTGGAGTTGTGGTTATATTTAGACCTTTTGTTTTATAAAAAGGAAGTTTGTAATCCCATTTCAACTTTTGGTTCTAGGTTCAGTATAAACAATGGCGACAGTTACAACGGCTACTTCTTCCTTTCCTGCTATTCCTTCTTCTCCTCCCTGCCTTTCTTTACTTTCTCCTCCGCTGCCTGATTTTATACCTCCTACTCCCATCCCTCCTCCTCCTATTCCTTCTGATCCTCCGGACCCATCTTCATCCTCTTCCCAGCCCCGTCTCCTCTCTATCCTGTTCAGCCTTGTCCTCTCCCGAAGCCTCCTTCTCCAGCCTCTCAGCTTTCGTGGTCATCGCTGTTTGCTTCCAAGCCTAGAAATGCTGGTTCGTATACTCCAACGGAGTTCATTCTTGACTATCAAGGTTCACCGCTTCCTCCCCCGGATGTGTTGGTGGCAGAAGGTATGAGTTTCTGGGAAGGTTATCTCGTGGGCTTCTTTCTGGGAGCTCCAGTTAACTACATGGCGGTTATATCGCATTTTAAAAAAATTTGGAAACTGAAAGGATCGTATGACATAAAATCAGATGGTGCAAATTATTTTTTCAAGTTTTCCTGTTCTGAGGACAAGGAACTTGTTCTTCGGGCAAATCCTACCTTTATTCGAGGTCAAATGTTTGTCATTACAAACTGGAAACCTGCTTTTGGCTCTGTTCAATCGCAAGTGAGATCAGTTACTATTTGGATTCAACTTTATAATATTCCACATATCGCCTGGACATTAGTGGGTATTAACTGGATTGCTTGTCATGTGGGGAAATTAGTTTGCTTCAATGAGGCCACTGAAAAACGTGAAAGAATGGAATATGCTAAATGCTTAGTTGAAATTTCTCCAGACAAAGAGTTACCTGACTTTTTGTTAATAGGAGATGGAGTTGAGAACTGTCGAAAAGTGTACATTGAATACTCTTGGAGGCCTCTTATTTGCACGTCTTGTAAAGCTTTTGGTCACTCCACTAAAAACTGCGATATGGACAAAAGTCTTGTGGAAGGAAAAGTTATCAGTGAGAAAGTAGGTGTAGCTAATGAATCAGTTCCTACAGTTAAAAGTAAAACTACAGTAGCCAGGAATCCTAATGGTGATAATATGAAGAATAGGCAACAAAGATGGAAATCAAAAGTTAATCAAGTGAAACAAAAAGTGATGGAGCCAAACATAGGTAAAAAGAATACAGAGGAGGATGTAAGTAATGTAAATAATTCAGTAACTCTACAGATAACCAAAGATATTCAGTCAATGGGTGTTACAAATGATCCAATTGAGACATGTAATGCCTTTGCAATTCTTACTGATATAGAGGAAGGAGAATTAATTGAAGAGAACGTGGCAACAGGAGGTAACTTGTAGGTGGAACCAGACAATATTGTACATCAGCAGTGTGAAGTTAGCTCAGTTAATTACATTAGCTCTCAAAAGAAACAGTTACAAACTGATGTAGGTAATGTCAATCAAAAGCAAGACACAATTCGAAATACACACATCGAAAAAGAGACACCAGTTAATATTTGTTCTCTTAATTCTGAGTGCAATAATTTTTCTGCTGTTCCAAAGTCAGCTATGAACACCACTGCTATCTTAACAGACAGTCCTTATGCTAAAATAAAACCTCCCCAAGAAATACCCCTGTTTACTCCAACAAAGGATAATACTTTAGAATCTAATTTAGGATCATCATCTGATTTTGAAGACTGCTCGAAAGATGATATGAATGATGGCTATGAATACAATCAAGAGCAAATATTGGCCAAGCTCACTTCAAAGAACTCCAAAAAAAGTAAAAAGTATGCCACTGCAAAACTGCAAGGACATCAAAGAATTACTCGGCAATCTGCCAATAAACACAAAAATTTGTGATGTTATACAATATTGGATATTGGAATATACGTGGTGGGCATGATGATGCCAAAGTATATGAAATTAAACAACTCATCAAAGGCAACAATCTGGAAATTATATGCATCAGTGAAACTAAATACTCAGAAGAAGAAGCTAACATTTTTGCTAATCGTATATCACCTGGGTGGGCTTTTATTCACAATCATATTTCAGCCCCTTTTGGTCGCTTGCTGATTTTGTGGAATCCACAAGCTTATTCTATTATTGCTTCTGTTACTCATAGACAATTTATCCACTGCAATATTGATCATTTACCTACAAAACTTAAATTTAACATTACCTTTGTGTATGCAGATAATAAGAAGGCTAATAGACAGTACTTTCTTGACATTCTTCCAACTTTGCACACTTCCATCCCTTGGATTTGCCTTGGTGACGTTAACTGTATGCAATGCTCTGAGGATAAGAAGGGTGGCTTACCTCTGGCTATGGTTGATGTTGCTCCTCTTAATAATGCCATTCTGCTAGCTCAGCTTTATGAAGTTCCAAAAACTGGTGTTTTTTACACTTGGAATAACTGTAGCAGATCAGGTAATAGAACCTTTTGTAAATTGGATCGTTCGTATTTTAATTCTGCTGCTTTCAATGCTTGGCCTTCTCTTCTGTCCTTTTTCCCAACTCCATCTCTATCTGATCATAGTCCTATCATTATGGATTGGGGAAACAGGAATATTAGAGGTCCTTCTACATTTAATTTTTTTAATAGTTGGTTTGCTGATCCAGAATTTTTTCCATTGATTGCTAATATTTGGAACTCTCCCAAATATGGCAATCCTATGTTTATTCTTCAATCGAAGCTTAAAGATTGTAAAGCTTCTATTAAAGCTTGGTCATTAAATAAGTATGGTAAGGGTAACCTCCTTTCTACCAAACTTAGCACTGAACTTAATGATATACATACTCAATTGCAGAACGATCCCAGTAATTTAATGTTTTCTAACAAAGTTAAGGAAATCACCAAAAGATTGAAATTAGCTATCAAATCTGAGTTGCAAATGCACCGTGAAAAAAATAAAATTCACTGGGATATAGGAGGAGATAAAAACACAAAAACTTTTCATAATTCTTTGAAACTTAAGAAGTATGCATCCATTATTCACATGATTAAAGATATGCATGGATTTGATGTTAACACTCATTCCGGTATTAAGGTCTCCTTTCTTAATTATTACAAATTTCTTTTTTCTCATTCTGACTCAGTAGCTAATCTACATGTGCTAAATGATTTGCCTCTTAATTCTATCTCAAATGAACAGGCCAATAGTCTAATCCAGATAATTACCACAGATGAAATACATGATACCATTCTAAAAATGAAATCAAATAGTTCTCCTGGCCCTGATGGTTTTTCTGCTATGTTTTTCCAAAAATGCTGGCATATTGTTAAACATGATTTTTGTAAAGCTATTCAACACTTTTTTAAATCCAATACCTTGCTGAATGGTATAAACCATACTAAACTTGCCCTTATTCCTAAAGTTAATCTCCCCCAATCAGTTTCTGAATTTAGGCCCATTGCTTGTTGCAATGTCATTTACAAATGTATAGCTAAAATTATCTCTTCCCGTATGAAAATTTGTCTTTCTGAATTAATTTCTCCTAATCAAAATGGTTTCATTTCAGGGAGATCTATTACCGATAACATTTTACTCTCTCAAGAAATTATAAAAGGTTACAATAGGAAAAACATTTCCCCTAAGTGCTTCCTCAAACTGGATATACATAAAGCCTATGACTCTGTTAGTTGGGAGGCTATCATATCCATTATGTCCAGAATGAATTTTCCCCTTCCTTTCTTAGCTTGGATATATACATGCATATCTACTGTTTATGTCTCTTTATCTCTCAATGGTGAGTCTTTTGGTTATTTCAAAACCCATAAAGGCATTAGGCAAGGGGATCCTATCTCCTCTTCCCTTTTCATCTTAGTTATGGAAGTTCTTACTTCCTTGATTAGTGTTGAATGCAATAATAAAAATATGGATTATCATCCTAAGTGCCAAAAACATCAAATTTCAACTCTTATGTTTGCTGATGATCTCCTTATATTTACTAAACCAAATGTTAAATCAATCACTAGTGTTTTGTCTACCCTACAAAAATTCAAATAGATGACAGGTCTATACACAAACAAAAGTAAATCTCATATTAATATTGCTGGGGTTTTTGATAATATTTACCAGAATATTCTTCGGATTTCTGGCCTTAATGCCATGGATCAAAATGCTATGTACCTTGGTGCTCCTATGTGTAAGTCCAGAATTTCTAATGCTCAATGCCTGCCATTATATGAAAAAATAACCAATAGACTCAAAAATTATAATGGTACTAAATTATCCCAAGCAGGCAGGCTGGTCATCATTCAAAGTATTGCTACTGCTATGTGTGTATACTATTTTAAGCTTTTTATCATCCCTAATAAAGTTATTAACATGTTAAATCATGCTTTCAATCATTTCCTTTGGCATGGAAATATTTACTCCACTAATCTCATACCAATTGCTTATAAGAAAATTACTTTTCCTTTTAAAATGGGTGGTCTTGGTATAATTAATCTTAAATTGTGGAACATAGCAACTACTTCCCACCATGTTAACAGACTGCTTAGTAATAATATGGGATTATGGGAGGTTTGGAATAGACAATACAACCTTAAGGGTGGCAATTTTTGGACTATGGAGGTTAATAAAGATGCTAGCTTTCTATGGAAAAGACTTATGGCGAATAGAAGACATTACCTGCCTATGGTTCAATGCAACATTATGAATTCCTTCTGGTATTCACCATGGAGTGCTCCACGTAAGATTCTGTCTCACTTTACTGATAATAATCTCATATATAACTCGGGTATTCCCCTTAATGCTAATGCTAATTCGTTTTTTATCAATGAGGTTCTTAACTTGCCTCAAGTTTGTTCGACTTCACTGAACAACCTCTGGTCTTCCATTTCTGCCTCCTTTGAGAACATGGATCATGATGGGCTCAGATGGAAAGGCAAACTTCACAGTATTTCCTTGGTTTACAATGCTTTAGTTCAGAATCAAAACTCAGCTCCCTTTCTATGGTATAATCGCATCTAGAAGTCTGGTTCGAAGCAGAAGCACAATTTTCTTCTTTGGAAATGCTTGATGAATGCAATTCATACTCAAGATAACCTTGTTAAAAGGCATTTAATCGATCATTCTCAGTGCATTCTGTGCAATCGTGCTGTTGAAAATGTTGGACATTTGTTTTTCAATTGCCTTTTCTCCTACCATGTTTGGAAAGAAGTTCTTCAGCATATTCACGAGAGACCTCCCCTCAGAGATTTCAAACACGAATGGGTTCGTATCTTCCATTTAACCAGATGGAAATCAATGACGTCTAATAGCATTCTCTAATATCTTAAGCTTACGATTGCAGTGATTTGGGAAGAAAGGAATTTGAGAAGATTTGCACGGTGTTCGTCCTCTATTTCAGCGCTTATTTTTGAAATTTTGTCATGATGTTGTCATGTTGTAATTTTGGTTGCGGGGTTGATTTCCTCTGCTTAGTTGCTTTGTGTTTTTACTGTTGTATGTTGGTTTGATTAATAAAGAGTGGACTGGCCACTATAAAAACAGGCTGGCTTTGCCAAAAAAAAAGAGTTGCAATAAGTTTGGAAATTAATAAAAGGAGGTGTAATTATGTTATATATATATATATATAAATATTTATAAAAGAATTTATAAACCATATTTTATGAAAAGAATTCTACAATGAATTTAGAGCTTATACTTATAAAAGGATTTTATAAGTTTTTTTAGAGATTAATAAGGATTTTTATAACTTGAAAAGATATTTTTTAATTTGTGAAGAAGTTTTATAAATAATTTTTGATATTTGTAGAAGAATTTATAAGTGGCTTTGGATATTTATAAAAGAGTCTTATAATTAAACATGGAGATTTATTAAGAGTTTTATAAATGGATTTGGAATTTTAGTAAAGGAGATGTTCATAAACGAAAAAGATTTAAGAAATTTATAAAAGGAATTGAAATTAGATTTTTCGAAATCAACCTTCTTAATTTTGGTGGTGTGGACATTCGTTCCATGCTTAACACCAAAGGAATAATATTTGGGTTTATCCTTATCTCCGTTTCTTTTAAAATAATATTTGTTTAATCCTTTTGGTATGATTTTGAATCAAGAAATCTTTCATAATATTTCTTAAATATACTTATGTCGTTGAGAAAAGTATATGAATACATTTTCTAAGTAGGGAAAGTGTAGTGTTTTTATGGATATACTTATACCATTGAGATAAGTACATGGATATTTTTCCAAGTATTAAAAGGAGTATAAAAGGTTCGTGAATATATCTTTATAAACCTATTTTGATACAAATGCTTACAAAGTGATTTTGATTAATGAAAGGTTTAATCAAAGAGGTTCGTCGTTGCATTATATGCTTAACCAATGTTGGTTTCCCTATGAAAATAAATCTTGACTTGTTTTGGTTTTTACTTGATAGTTAAATAACCGACTATCAAATTTTGGCCAGTTTTAAAAGTATCATCGCTGGTTCGGGGAGACTATGATCAGATATATTATTTGAAAACCACTTCGAACTGATAACATCATTTCAAAACGGTATATCTCGAAGATAATCGAAGATGGAGCTCTTTGAAGTACAATGACTACTTGCTACCAATCCAAAGGGCCAAAATGGATGTAGTAGAGGTAGTGCCTATGGTTTGTTCATATCATGAATGATTTGTACGGATGAATATCAGCACTGCATGGCTACTCTTAGCATTTCCAGTGAGATTGCTATTCAAAAGTTAAGCGTAACCTCAAGCCCCACAACTGAGGGTGACTAAAATCAAGGGATATGCAGTAGGGATATGTTGGTCGTACCCATCACTACAGGAATAAGCATTTTTAGTTGCATTTATTACCAAGTGCATCGAAAAAATTATTTAAATGCAACCAATATTTTATGGAATAGTGTTTTTCTAAGTCTAACCAATTGAGGGAACAAAAATTTAAGGCGAGACTTAATTTTTTTGGTGGCCGCACAGAAGCTCTTCCTCCCGCTTTTATTCTCATTTACCGCTTAAAATTTATTTTACTTTCCCTCTAAAATAAGCAATCATAAATCACAAATATAAATTCATCGGTTGTTCTTTCGTCCGTCGACTGCCACCCATGAATGCTTCTCCCTTCGTTGCCAATTCTTCTCTTTGTCTCGATGTAAATTTTATTGATTTCATTTTCAACACGATTCCTACATCCATGATAAATCTTGGCACTCTTCTTTCTCTTATGACCAATTGTGATGATACTGTTGCTTAACTTGAAGGTATTTGTAGTTCCTAGAAGCATCTCATTTATCTTCACTTGTTGCATAAGTAGTTTTGCTATCTGTTGACTTTGGTTTCCTTGTTCTATTCGATAATAATTATTCATTGTTTTGAATTGAAATTTTACTAAATTTAGTTCATTTTACTTTAAAAATATAAGACCGGGTGCTTTTTCTGTTGCATTTTTTAAAGGCATTGCGCTTAATATTTTAAAACAAAGAAATTGGAGTATAGATCGTACAGAACCAAACTGCATTGTTTGTGATTAGCTTAATTGCTTATTATGTTATAGTATATTAGTATAATAAACTAATCATAATGCTGACTAGCAATTGCCTTTTGAAATCAATATGCACAAATTTGTGCGGTTATGTGCATAAGTATTTTTGCTTGCTTTGCATTGATGAAGTTCCAATCAATTTTTTTTCATATAATCATATATATTTGCAAATTAGATTTTATCATCAAACCAGTGATTTTTTTGTAGGTTTAGACAAGCATCTTTAACTTATTTTCCAGTGTAAATATATGCACAGTTAGTTGTATTCATTATTTGTAAATCATATTTCAATTTCCTCTTAGGTTGAATAGGAAAAGTAATGAGTGAGCATCCTCGGTGCTGCCCACAACTTGGAGAAATCTCCATCGAGGCACTAAGGGTTTATATCAATTATTATATTCGTATGTGTGTTTTTTGTGTTTCCTTTAAATGTATGTTGTGTGTGCAAATTATTTGTGTTATTCCATATTTGAACTACCTTAGAAGAAAAATTAATATGCTAAAAAAAAATTAAACTTTTGATGTTCATCACAATACCCTGCACACTGTTACTTACAACGATACACAAAAATGTATCATATTCCATATAACCTTGCACTTTTCTATATATTTTATTCTGAAAGTTTCTTTTTGGGTATTTAGTTTATAATCATAGTTTGTATATTAAATAGGAAAAAGGCTTTATAGGATTATATTGACGAGCTAAGCTACAAGAATGTACTATTTTCCTAATAGTCCAAGATCCAAGCCTTATTGATATATTCACAGTACTTAATTGCCTTTTCTTATTTTTTTAGCAGCTTACCTCGAAGAACATGTTTGTCCAAGTCCCTTATTTCACTACTTCATTATGGAGGAGTTACAAAAGCTTTTTATGTAGATTTAACAGCATTAGAGATAAATAGTATAATGGACGCTCGACTTAGTAGAAAGTCTGCATTGACATATTTACAAAAAGTCTACATTATTAATCTCCTGTACTGTTAAATTTACAATGGATACTCGGCTTATTAGTAATATTAAAAGCTACTTTTACATTTAGTCCTTATTGTCCCTCCATTGATGAAGTTACATATGTTCATGACCAAGTACAGTCGTCTTTCAGCTTACCTAACAAGAAACTAAATTTTACTGGTATTTTTTCTTCTTCCATTATTTATGTTTACATGTGTATATAAATTTTAACTTTTAACTCAAATTAAAAGCAATGAACAAATTTCATGATGACTACAGGTGTAATATATTGAACTTGTTACCAAATTAATGATATAGGATTCTATACCAATTCATTCTGTATAATAATTAAAGAAAGTCATCATAATTAAAATGAAATATTGGAGAGTGTCGTGTAAAGATAATAAACATCCAAAAACTCTTTGCAAAAAAGTGATGGTTGATACAAAACTACATGCCATTTGTATTTGACTTTAGACTTCAAACTTGCCCAGTCGCATCTGAGATATAATTTCTTTTCTTTTTTTCTAAAATAGAATAATGTGTTTGTAATTATTGTTTTCATTTTCTAAAATATAACAATGTGCATGATCTTAGAGGGTTAAGGTTGAGTGTTTACATATTAGGTCAAGTGTTTACATACAAAGATGAAGAACCGTTAAGTTACAAAACCGACCATTCTCTTTGGGATATACTACAATGGACAAGGGAAGGAATGGATACACTAGCAACCTTGAATGTTTTGGTAAGTTGAATTTATATTCTAAATTGTGAATAAAATAAATAATAAAACAGATGATATTTAGACCTTATTTTTTTAAAACCTTGTATATGGTAAGATAAGAGGATATCCGCTATGGGCATAAGAGTTCATTCTAGTAACTTCTTCGCCTTTCATTAATCGATCAATTTATTCCTTTTGATATACATTTACTACTTGATTATGCATTTTTTGCAGTTTATTAAGCCTACTTTAGTATCTCTTTACCAAATCAGTGTCCCGTGGATTGCTGAACGCCTAAAGGTGAAATATGTTGCATTCTTCACTTAGTTTACTACAGTTTTATTTTTATGCATCTCTTTTGTAGTGATATGTTCTACTGTATTCTTTTCATTCTTTAGTTTTATTTAGGTAAACATATCAAACATTCATGTGCTTTGGAAAAGGTTTCTTGTGAATATGTGCTTTGGAATGGATAATATTTATGTTGAAAACGTTGTTGCTTATTTATTATACCTTGAGGCTACCTTCTACACTCTTCTAAAAAAGGATTGCGTGAGTCGAAACTCTTACTCCAGATGTGACAGTTTACCAAGATATGCACCTTTGGGCACTTTATTTTTTCAGCCGATTTCATAAAGTTCATCGCAGTTCATTTACTAGGCCATACTATTTTATGACATAAAGATAGTTTGCTTAAATTTCACTTGAGAGCTACATTTTCATCTAACAACAGATTTTGGTTCAAGGAAGGAAAAAGATATGCAGAGTCAGGTTCTCATTTCACAAATTGTTTGCACATCATGATTATTTAGTTCATTTTTCTATAACTTTTGAAACTGGATTTTATTTATCACATTTAACATTTGTTTGTAACATACTATCATTTGGAGCAAGCGAATATTGATTAGTATATTAGTTGGTGTGCGTCAGTTCATGCTTATTTCTAGTTATGCTTGCAATCATGTAGTTTATTTTTAGAGAGTGGCTCTTTTCAAGCTTCCTGGCACATGCACTTTGGGAGCCATCAAAATGTACTGAATTACTAGAAACATGGACCACAGGAGCTATTGATAGAGCTAAGAATAGTTTCCAAGTAGGATGGGATCTGAATCATGATTTTAGGAACATATTGAAGACTTGATTTGGGTATGCAAATCAGTAAATTTCCTTTCATGGCAATTTTCCACATGATACTTGGATATTGTACAAGCATTTTAAATACGGATTATATTATCAAGTTTCTTGCTAGATCATTATATAGGTCATATTTCTTATGAATGTTGACGTAGTTACTTGCTATTTACTAATCACTGTTGGTTTTTTTGCTTGGAGTAGATAGAATGCCGGTTATCTTAGAGGGTGAAAATTCTTTAAATTTGTGGTTTAATGATTCCTTGGTTAACTTAGTCAATATTAAACCAAAAGGTCAAAGCCGTAGATGAATTTAAGGTGAAATTCATGGTTATGTGTAAATATTTTTGGTTTAACGTAGCTGAATTTAAACTAAAGTTCCTAGCTACATACTTTTTGATAAAGTTTTATAAATAATGGATGACGACAATGATGATTAATTAACTAAGTTTATGATAACAACAACAACAATAATATAATTAAGTTAACCGAGTTTAATAATAATAATGAAGATGATGATGATAAATTAATTAAGTTAACCAAGTTAATAAAAATTAACTTAGTTTTATTAAAATGAAACAAGTTTTATAAAATTAACTAAGTTTTAGTTAATTAAATTTTATAGATAATAATAATATAATTAATTTAATAAAGTTTTATAAATAATAATGATGATGATGAATTAACTAAGTTTGTAAATATTAACTAAATTTATAATAATAATAATATAATTAAGTTAACCAAGTTTTAATGATAATAATAATAGTCGTAGTAGTGAATTAACTAAGTTGACCAAGTTAATAAAAATTAATGAAGTTTTGTTAAAATTAAACAAATTTTATAAAATTAATTAATTTTAAGTTAACTAAATTTTATAAATAATAATAATAAGACTAATTTAACAGGTTTATAAATAATAATGATGATGATGATGAATTAACAAATTTTATAAAATTAATCAAGTTCATAAAATTAACTAAGTTTATAATAATAATAATACAATTTATTTAATAGACTTTTAATAATAATAATAATAATAACAAATTAACTAAGTTAATAAAAACTATCTAAGTTTAAGTTAACTAAATTTTATAAATACTAATAACATAACTAATTTAACAAAGTTTAATTAATGATGATGACAATGATGATGAATTAACCATGTTTATAAAAAATAACTAAATTTATATAATAATAATAGTATAATTAAGTTAACTAAGTTTTAATAATAATAATTAAAAAAAACCATGTCAACCAAGTTAATAAAAATAAACTAAGTTTTGCTAAAATTAAACAAGTTTTATAAAATTAACTAAGTTTAAGTTAACTAAATTTTATAAATAATAATAATATAACTAATTTAACAATGTTTTATATGTAAGTGTAAGATTGTACTTTATTCATTTCATTTTGTTTAACTTTGATTATTTATATTACATTATTTATAGTATGATACACTTGTATAACGTTCAGATTTAAAGTCCTACGAATTAGAATAATTGTTTGACTGTATATTGTGCTTTCACTTGTGCACGCATTGGACTGTCGAAGAGAGCAAGGTTGGACTTTATGGTGCTAGCATTCAATTGTGCATGCAACAATGAATTATGGGTAATCAAGCTTTTTGTTAGCGCTAGTTGGGTATAAAATTTTATCAGTACTAGGCGTGTAAATTTGTAGATGAATGGTTATTGTATGTAAGTTTGGTCATTTTGTCAAAAAATTATTGTATCGGAATGGTTATGAATATCTTATTTGATTATATGGTTAAAAAAAATTATTGTATGAATATGATTGTGAGTGATTTTTGATTGATATAGTAGAAACAAAATAGACCATTAACATGGAATAATAACATGAAAAAATGCTGCAAAATAATCATCAATTTTCAGGAGCGTTTCAAAAACGCTACTGAAATACAGATAGTGGTGTTGAGTAAAAGCAACCGTAAAGAAGGGGTAAAGTTGGAAACTTTATTAGTAGTGCAAAAAGCCTTTTGGTGGCATTTTTAGTACATGATAAAAAGGTTTATGATTGCGTTTGAGAAACGCTGCAATAAAAGGATATATAGTAGCGTTGAAATAAATGCAACTAAAATCATTGATTTTTAGTTGCGGGTTTTATCGTGGCATTCATTAAAATTCTATCGTGTGTTTTGGTAACGTTTTTGTATGCCACCAAAAATACTTTTGTTGTAGTGCATTATGGTACACTCTTCCCTTATCTAGAGTTGATGTCATTTCTTGTAGTGCATTATCGTACTTGGTGTTATCCAGTAAGGTGTTGGCCGGTCTTGTGTTGGCAAGGAGTCCATTTGTGGCTCTTGGCACATTTTATCTAGACATGTACTGTGGCAAGCGGTACCCCAGTAGCCTTATCATTGTATGGAAATCCATTCTTTAACAAGTGCATCGTGGACTTAATTGTAGACCTATTATGCTGGAATTTAATTAATGTAACAATTTTAGCTACAATTCAATTTTCATTTTAACCTCTAGACATTATTATAATATTAAAAGATTTCCTATGAAATGGTTTAGTTATTGTAAGGTAAATACCTATCCGTGTTTATATGTGGCATGGTCTTACGAGATACCTTTATTTTGAAACTTTTTTATTACATTAAGAATCAATTGAGGTGTGTTTCTCACACTGGTTTACCAGCCCAATTCAAACTTTTTTTTTCATATAATGCTCGAGTCAGACCGAGCTTACTTTCAGATCTATTTTGGATGCATTGGAGCTTCAGAAGACAAACTGGATGTCCAAGACGTATCTCTCGTATATTCTTTGTTTCCATTGAATGTCTTTTTTTTGTCAACATTTGTGAGGATAGGTTGTTATAACTGTCCAGGCTAATGATTAGTGATTGAGTGTACTCTGATTTTGATGTATGTAAATTACAATTTTTTTTTGTAATGATATGCTGTATATTATATATTACTCATTACAATGTGAGATTCCGTTCTTTTACTTTCTTTCACCTCAATAATCCATCTTTCCGGCACTTGGATGCTTGGCACATAAATACCATGGATGTATTAGTGTCAACTTTTAAGGGTCGAAAAAGTTGGATTCATTAGGTTTCAGAGCATAGGTTGAGCAAACATCTAGGCTTTAGTGGGGTAAACTCATTTAAGATAGGGTAAGTGAGACCATAGGATGAGTTGAGTGTGTGTGTGTGTGTGTGTATATATATATATATGTGTGTGTGTGTGTGTGTGTGTGTGTGTGTGTGTGTGAGTGCATATTTGATAGTGCAATAAAAATGTTTTATATTGTGTTGATTTATCTATTGAGTGATTTGTGAATTTTGGTATGTACGTAGGATGCCATGGTATCAATAGGGGTTTCTAAATACCTAAACAAAGAAAATCGACATAGTATTGTTTTGAAATTGGATAAATGAATTAATTTTACCTAGATTATATTATATATAATAATAATTTTCAGAAATTAATATAATTATGCATGGCATGATTGGTTGTTAGAATGATAATATTCAATTATTATCATTTATTGTTAATTAGTTGTGCTCGGCTAATTTAAGGGCATTTATTGTTTTGGTTGCATTTAAAGTATAATATCAATAAAGTTGTTTATTATAAACTTAACAAAGATACCATTTGTGAATTAAATTTATATAACAATGTGAATTTCTAAAATGTGAATTATGAAGTATTGTTTATAATTAAATGGACTTAAATTGGAAATTTGAACCAACCCCTGTGATTTTGAAATGTGTTCTCAAAATTTTAGAGAAAATGGTAATGGTATTATTTGAAAGTATGCATGGATAAAAAAATATTTTAAAGGATTTCTGAAAAGGGATAAAAAGTACCGAACTCACTTTGGTCACTGGAAAATAATTTTGATGATGATTGCAGTACCATCGGCATTCATTTTTGAATTTCTAAGTGAGGAATTGCTACAATAGTAATTAGTTATCGAATTGTTTTGGTATAACAAGTTTTGTTTTAAAATTCCCAAAAGTATGATTTGATACACACAAGAAAAAATGGAGCTATGTATATTATTATATTTTAAATTGGTTTGAAATAAAAACTAGGTGTTTAAACCCTGAAATTTTCAAATAAACTCACGTATCTATTTATTAGGATAGTTTGGACTATGCATCCCATTATAATGTTTTGGGTGATAACTTTCATGTGTTAAAATAAAAATGGGATTTTTGACGATTTTGGATGGTCAAAACTTTCGAATTTGTGAGGAATCTAAGTTAAGTGTTTTTGGAAATTATATACAAATAAGTTTCAGTAACTCGTAAATTTGAGAAATTAGCAAGTTAAAACAAATTTAAAAATTTGTTAAACATTCAGGTTAAGTAAAACAAGGCTAAAATTTTGTATACGTATACTCTTTTGATATAAGAGAGTATTATATTAATACGGACTTGAGTTAAAAAATGAAATTTAACTTAGGTAAAAGATTGTATGAAATGGGTAGTAAGTAATTATAGTATCAAATGAAACAACATGTTTTTAATAAATTGTGATTTATCATGAATGTGAATAAAAATAAGTGGTATAAATAAGAAACCAAGTAAATAAATACCTAAATTGTACATTGATCAATTTATTCGCATAACTGATTTTGACTCGGATTCGAGCACATGATTTTGAGATGGTTTACACCAGTCAGAATAAGGATTTTTCACTCGATTCTTGATGGCGAACCTTTTATATAGATTTTTGATTTGATTCTGAAGTTTTCTATCATAGTATTACTATGGCTATGCAAGAAAAATGAAGGTTTCTAATCATAAACTGAATCAGAGTCCACACTAAAGTGGTCGACTGAGTGATACTAGTTTGGAAGTGAAATTCGTGTGATTAAGCGAGCGATCAAATTTGATATTGCGTATGGATGGTATATTTGCATCGTACAGGCTTTAATATGATTATTTGAATTTGACATTTATAAATGTAAGTTATATGCTTGGGTATTATGTATAAGTAAGATGTTGGTTTATGGAAGCAAAGCCTAGTTGATGCTTTTGGTTTCATGAGTAGAGTTGATTGCTCGACTAATGGGTGCATGTTTATTTATTTTTTTATTTGATGGTCCAAATATGGAAGACCACTTGGCTTTTTTTTTTTTTATTTCTTTGGAGCCGTTTTGGCAATTAGTAGTTTTTTCGATCGAGCTGCATAAAGGAGGTGCTGCCAAATTTTTTCATAATTTTGAAAGACTTAGAAATTTGAATAATCCATTCTAACTAAATGATTTTGAAAAGTTATGGGTTTTGAGACATTGTTCATCCTTCTGGAATTTCGAGGATGAGATTCTTTTAAGGGGAAAGAATGTAATGACCCGAAATTTCGCTCATTTGATTTAAAAATATTTTAATATTTTATATATTGAACTATTGGTTTTAAAAGTTGATAACTAGAATTAAAAATATACATATTACTTAAAATCTTAGAATTATGAACTTAATATTTGAATAGTGATTTAAAGTATCTAGAATTTTAATTGAATAGTAATTAAATGGATTTAATGGGCTTATTTATACCATTTTAATTCATAAATAGTAGCGGCGAATTTATTTGCAGTAATAAATGGTGCGAATAAATAATAATAAATTTATTATTATTTTTATGACTTGAATTTTATTGACTTATTTTTAGTTTAATTTTTTTAATTTTTTCATAATTTTTGAATTGGAAACTATTGAAATTATCGTTTGATAATGTATCATAAAAACGACGGTAATTTTGTGATTTTACAAAATTGGATAACTAGTGTATATTATTGTTATTTTGGAACAGCGTTACTGTTCTGAGCACGACCGTATATTTTTTATTGTCATTCGCGGTTCATATGCGGACGGAAATCTGTGCAGTGGAATGCTGGAAAACTGAAAATAAATATAAGTCAAAAATTAAAGAAAATACAACATCACATGTTTTCATCTTTTCATTTGTATCGTTCATCCATTTTCTTAAAAACAACAAAACATAGATTACCAAATCCTTGTATAAATCAAACATTTCTTATAAAAATCCAAAATTTCTAAAGCTTTGATCTTGTCTAAGGTGGATCTAGGTTTTGGGATGGGTTGATGGTGTTTGGAGAAGAGATGATGGCTGCGATGGTTATAATAGTAAAGTGTTTAGGCATATCACCTAGTTTTATGGTTTTGAGATGACCTAGTCATCATGAAGTAGATTGGAGGTTAGTTCGTGGTTTGTGAAGGCGAAGAGGACATAGCTGCGAATTTTGGGAGGGTAGCGGCCGAGGGATGTCGCTCGCGATTTTTAGGAGGTAGTAGCTCAACCTTACGGTCGAATTTTATTAAGGCTAGGTAGGCTATGTGGGGGTAAGGTCATTGAGAAGATAGGGAGAAGAGAATGGCGATAATGAAGTCGAATTGAAGTTTTGTTGAGAGATAAAGGTGGAGGAGGGATGAGATCATCGGCCATGGTTGGGCTCGGTTTTAGGAGTTAGAGTAGGATTTTGAATGGAGAGGATAGATTAGTGGGGTAATTAGATTGATGAATGTAATTAGTGAATTAAGTTTATTATTTAATTCCAATTACTTATATAATGCATAACTCTCTCATACGAGATCAAATAGAGATGAAACTTTATGCATTGCGCTCATATTGGCAAATGCTTCGCGATGGAATTGGTTTGGTTGAATTTAGAGCAAGTGAAAATTTGCGATTTTAGTTTAAACCAGAACGCTTCGGCGTCAAATGGAATTTCGGTGAGCTAAACTCACCTTTATGGTTAATCAGTATGTTATATAGTAAATTAGTTTTGCTGGGTGTGTTTGGATGAAATTATTGGTAGATTTGGTTAAATATCTGCTTTTGAAAAGCAATTGTCATTTAAATTGTAAAACAGGGAATTTTATCGAGTAATCCAGATTTCACGATTTTATTACTTTTAATTTCCAGTTATATTCCTGTTGTCTTACTTTAGTTATATACCTATTATATAGATGGTAAATGCTAAAAAATTTGACAGTGTGGCCACATTGGATATGACATTAACCCTTGTGAAAAGTTAAACCTTTTATGAAAAAGGAAGTAATAGCATTCTTTAAGTGCTATTGGCCTCGATATAGTATTTTGAGTTAAGTGATGTTTGATTTTGAAAATGGTTTTCGATTTGAAAAACAATTTAAAATTAATCTTTAGGTTTCTGTGATATTTTATTTAAAGAATGAGTTTTGGAACTTTTCTATTTTATTCCAACTTCTTTCATTTTTCCATTCTAATATATGTAAGTAAATGTTTTGATAATATTTTGGGAAGCATTAGTCTTATCGGAAATTATTATAATATAAATGGTTATTCTCAAATAAAAATAAATAAAAGGATTATCTTTTATTTTAAAAGGATTTTGCATTTAAAAGAAGATAGAAATATTAAAACTAGTATTTGTGAATCATTTGTATAAAATGTTGTATAAAAGATCGACTATAAATATTATTTTATAAGTGGAAGATAGTTTTATAAATAGCATTTTATAAAATATAAGAATGGTTTTATAAATAATATCCTATAAAAAGGAAATCAATATCATTTTGGTAGATTGAAGTAATTAATTCCAGTTTGTGAATTAATGGAAGTATATAGGATGACCCGGTTATGGGAAGTATAGGAGTTTTATAATTATATATTGGAATTGTGGTTATATTTAAAATATTTGTTTTATAAAAAGGGAGTTTGTAATTCCATTTAGTAATTTGTAAAACAAGTTATAAGTGAATTTGGAATTTACAAAGAGTTGCAGTAAGTTTGGAAATTTATAAAAGGAGGTTGTTATTATGTTATATATATAATTATAAAGGAATTTATAAATGATATTTTATGAAAAGAATTCTAAAATGAACTTCGAGCTTATACTTAAAAAGGGGTTTTATAAAAAAAATTAGAGTTGAATAAGGGAGTATTATAACTTTAAAAAAGAACTTGATCTTGAAATTTGGGAAGAAGTTTTATAAATTATTTTGGATATATATAAAAAAAATTATGAATAGTTTTTGATATTTGTAAAAGAATTTCATAAATGGCTTTGGATATTAATAAAAGGGTTTTATAAATAAACCTGGAGATTTATTAAGAGTTTTATAAATGGATTTGGAATTTTAGTAAAGGAAATGTTCATAAATGAAAGAGATCTATTAAAAGGATTTATTGAAGAAATTTATAACAAAAATTGAGAACGGATTTCCCCAAGTTGATCTTCTTAATTTTGGTGGTATGGACATTCATTCCATGCTTAACGCCGAAGGAATGATGTTTGGGTTCATCCTTATCTCCATTTCCTTTAAGACATTATTTTTTTTAAATCCTTTTGACGTGATTTTGAAATATGAAATCTTTTATAATATTTTTTGAATATACTTATACCGTTGAGATAAGTATATGAATATATTTTCTGAATAGGGAAAGTTTAGTGTTTGTGGATTATATCCATTGGGATAAGTATATGGATAATTTTCTGACTATTGAAAGGAGTATAAAGAGGTTTGTGTATATATCTTTGTAAAAGTTTTGATACAAGTATTTAAAAAGCGAGTTTAATTACTGAAAGGATTAATTAAAGAGATTAGCGGTTGCTTATATGCTTAACCAATATTTGTTTCCCTACGAAAATAAATCCTTAATTTTATATTTTTTAATTTGATACTTAAATAACCGACCATTAAAGCTTGGTCAGTTTTTAAATTATCGTTGTCGATTCAAAGAGACCAGGATAGATGTGTTATCTTAAAACTACTTCGAACCGACATAAGCGATTCGAATTGGAATATCTTAAAGATAATTGACGGTGGAGCTCTTTGAAGTGAAATGGCTGTTTGCTACTAATCCTGACGGTGATTCCAAAATGGATGTAGTGAAGGTATTTCCTTTGGTTTGTTCATACGCTGAACAACTTGTATGGATGAATGTTGGCACTACATGGCTGCTTGGAGGGTAGTATTAGCATTCCAAGTGGAATAGTTGTTCAGAAGTTAAGTGTAACTCAAGCTTCACAATCGGGAATAACTAAAATTTGGGAATATGCAGCAGGGCTATGTGGGTCGCAACCACTAGGGTATGGTCATCCCTTATTGAAATTTGACATCATTCCTTTAGGGCTTCGGGTCTATTACTGTTGTTGATCATAACCTAAGGATGATCGTATTCAGTACTATCTAATAAGGGGTAAGTCGGTCCTGTGTTAGTAGTAAGTCCATGTATGACTCTTGGTACATATTATCTAGAGGTGTACCGTGGCAGGTGTCACTCCAGTAGCCTTGTCATTTTATGGAAATCATTCTCCAGTAAATGCCTCACAGACTTAGCTGTATACCTATTATGATGAAATTTAATTAATGTAACAGTTTTGGCCATGATTCAATATTTATTGTAAATCCTAGACATTATTATAATATCGGAAGATTTTCTATGAAATGGTTGGTTATTGTACGATAAAAACCCGTCCATGTTTATGTGGGGCGTTGTTTTACAAGATATCTTTATTTTGAAATGTTTTTATAATATTAAAATTCAATTGAGGTGTGCTTCTCACCTTAGTTTACCAGACTAATTTGGACGTTATTTTTCTTATAATGTTCGAATCAGACCGAGCATATTTTATGATCTCATTTGGATGCTTTGGAGCTTCAGGAGATGAGCTGGATATCCAAGTTGTATCTCTCGTATATTCATTATTTCTGCTACGTGTGTTGTTTTATTTGTCATCATTTGTGAGGACGGCTTGTTATAACTATCCAGGCTGATGATTAGTAATTAAGTGTACTCTGATTTTGATGTATTTATATTATATTTTTCTTTTGTAAAGATCAGTTGTATATTATATATTGCTTGTTATGATGTGAGATTTATTTCTATCTTTTATTTTCTTTCACTCCAATAATCTGTCTTTTTGGCACTTCGATGCTCGGCACATGAATGCCATTGATGTATAAGAGTCGACTTTTGAGAGTCGAAAAGATGGGTCATTACAGCCTATATCTGTTATTATAATCGAACAAACCAGCCCCCTTTATGGGCTTTAAACCCATTTATAGCTTGAATAAATAATTTGCATTTAAATCCAATTTTAATGCTTATCGATATCGTATATCGATTAATATATTTATAACTATTATAAATATATTTAATAATATTTTTTTATCAAATCAAAATCAAATTTATCACTAATATTTTGCAAATATTAATTAATTTGTAACCACTACAAGTTAATTAAATCGTTTGGTCAAAGGAGAATTCATTATTTCGGTTGTGTGACTCGTGAGGTGTAAATTTGGTCAACGATTAATACCAGACTATTCGAATATTAATATTCATAGATCACTTAGTAGGTGTTGTGACATTTTGGCCAAATTTATCACTTACTTGCTCAGCAAAATCCAATTTTACTTTGTTAAGCGTTATTAGGTCGTGGAAATTATTTACACCAGTTATCTTCATCAAAACTATATCACATTGCACTTATGGAATTTGGTAATTTTGACATTCCAATATGATCCATGTTCAACTTTATAGTCCAAATAAGAAGTCCTTGATTCGGTAATAATTGTCATTATTAACCGAATGTTTGGCCAGAGACATTGACTTCGGTTTGACTTAAGTTGACCATGATACTAACCTCACATAACTAAGTGTATGAATCCACTCTTAAATAGTAGTAGCTCAACCTTACGGTCGCATTTTATTAGGGCTAGTAAGGCTATGTGGGGGTAAGGTCATTGCGAAGATAGGGAGAAGAGAATGGCGATAATGAAGTCGAATTGAAGTTTTGTTGAGAGATAAGGGTGGAGGAGGGAGGAGATCATCGGCCATGGTTGGGCTCGGTTTTAGGAGTTAGAGCAGGATTTTGAATGGAGAGGATATATTAGTGGGGCAATTAGATTGATGAATGTAATTAGTGACTTAAGATTATTATTTAATTCCAATTACTTATATAATGCATAACTCTCTCATCAAATAGAGATGAAACTTTATGCATTGCGCTCATATTGCCGAATGCTTTGCGATGGAATTGGTTTGGTTGAATTTAGAGCAAGCGAAAATTTGCGATTTTAGTTTAAACCAGAGCGCTTCGGCGTCAAATGGAATTTCGGTGAGCTAAACTAACCTTTATGGTTAATCAGTATGTTATATAGTAAAATAATTTTGCTGGGTGTGTTTGGATGAAATTATTGGTAGATTTGGTTAAATATCTGCTTTTGAAAAGCAATTGTCATTCAAATTGTAAAATAGGGAATTTTATTGAGTAATCCGGATTTCACGATTTTATTACTTTTAATTTCCAGTTATATTCCTGTTGTCTTACTTTATTTATATACCTATTATATAGATGGTAAAATGCTAAAAAATTTGACAGTGTGGCCACATTGGATGTGACACTCACCCTTGTGAAAAGTTAAACCTTTTTGTGAAAAAGGAAGTAATAGCATTCTTTAAGTGCTATAGTAACTATTGGCCTCGATATAGTATTTCGAGTTAAGTGATGATTGATTTTTTAAATGGTTTTCGATTTGGAAAACGATTTAAAATTAATCTTTGGGTTTTTGTGATATTTTATTTAAAGAATGAGTTTCGGAACTTTTCAATTTTATTTCAACTTCTTTCATTTTTCCATTCTAATATATGTAAGTAAATGTTTTGATAATATTTTAGGAAGCATTAGTCTTATAGGAAATTATTATAATATAAATGGTTATTCTCAAATAAAAAATAAATAAAAGGATTATCTTTTATTTTAAAAGGATTTTGCATTTAAAAGAAGATAGAAATATTAAAACTAGTATTTGTGAATCATTTGTATAAAATGTTGTATAAAAGATAAACTATAAATATTATTTTATAAGTGAAAGATAGTTTTATAAATAGCATTTTATAAAATATAAGAATGGTTTTATAAATAATAACCTATAAAAAGGAAATCAATATCGTTTTGGTAGATTGGAATAATTAATTCCAGTTTGTGAATTAGAAGTATATAGGATGACCCGGTTATGGGAAGTACAGGAGTTTTATAATTATATATTGGAATTGTGGTTATATTTAAAATATTTGTTTTATAAAAAGGGAGTTTGTAATTCCATTTAGTAGTTTGTAAAACAATTTATAAATGAATTTGGAATTTACAAAGAGTTGTAGCATGTTTGGAAATTTATAAAAGGAGGTTGTTATTATGTTATATATATGTATATAATTATAAAGGAATTTATAAATGATATTTTATGAAAAGAATTCTAAAATGAACTTCGAGCTTATACTTAAAAAAGGGTTTTATAAAATTTTTTGGAGTTGAATAAGTGAGTATTATAACTTTAAAAAAGAACTTGATCTTGAAATTTGGGAAGAAGTTTTATTAATGATTTTGGATATATATAAAAAAATTATAAATAGTTTTTGATATTTGTAAAAGAATTTCATAAATGGCTTTGGATATTCATAAAAGAGTTTTATCAATAAACCTGGAGATTTATTAAGAGTTTTATAAATGGATTTGGAATTTTAGTAAAGGAAATGTTCATAAATGAAAGAGATCTATTAAAAGGATTTATTGAAGAAATTTATAACAAAAATTGAGAATAGATTTCCCCAAGTTGATCTTCTTAATTTTGGTGGTATGGACATTCATTCCATGCTTAACGCCGAAGGAATGATGTTTGGGTTCATCCTTATCTCCATTTCCTTTAAAACATTATTTTTTTAAATCCTTTTGACGTGATTTTGAAATATGAAATCTTTTATAATATTTTTTGAATATACTTATACCGTTGAGATAAGTATATGAATATATTTTCTGAATAGGGAAAGTTTAGTGTGTTTGTGGATTATATCCATTGGGATAAGTATATGGATAATTTTCTGACTATTGAAAGGAGTATAAAGAGTTTTGTGTATATATCTTTGTAAAAGTTTTGATACAAGTATTTAAAAAGCAAGTTTAATTACTGAAAGGATTAATTAAAGAGATTAGCGGTTGCTTATATGCTTAACCAATATTTGTTTCCCTACGAAAATAAATCCCTAATTTTATATTTTTTAATTTGATACTTAAATAACCGACCATTAAAGCTTGGTCAGTTTTTAAATTATCGTTGTCGATTCAAAGAGACCAGGATTAGATGTATTATCTTAAAACTACTTCGAACCGACATAAGCGATTCGAATTGGAATATCTTAAAGATAATTGACGGTGGAGCTCTTTGAAGTGAAATGGCTGTTTGCTACTAATCCTGACGGTGATTCCAAAATGGATGTAGTGAAGGTATTTCCTTTGGTTTGTTCATACGCTGAACAACTTGTATGGATGAATGTTGGCACTACATGGCTGCTTGGAGGGTAGTATTAGCATTCCAAGTGGAATAGTTGTTCAGAAGTTAAGTGTAACTCAAGCTTCATAATCGGGAATAACTAAAATTTGGGAATATGCAGCAGGGCTATGTGGGTCGCAACCACTAGGGTATGGTCATCCCTTATTGAAATTTGACATCATTCCTTTAGGGCTTCGGGTCCATTACTGTTGTTGATCATAACCTAAGGATGATCGTATTCAGTACTATCCAATAAGGGGTAAGCCGGTCCTGTGTTAGTAGTAAGTCCATGTATGACTCTTGGTACATATTATCTAGAGGTGTACCGTGGCAGGTGTCACTCCAGTAGCCTTGTCATTTTATGGAAATCATTCTCCAGTAAATGCCTCACAGACTTAGCTGTATACCTATTATGCTGAAATTTAATTAATGTAACAGTTTTGGCCATGATTCAATATTTATTGTAAATCCTAGACATTATTATAATATCGGAAGATTTTCTATGAAATGGTTGGTTATTGTACGATAAAAACCCGTCCATGTTTATGTGGGGCGTTGTTTTACAAGATATCTTTATTTTGAAATGTTTTTATAATATTAAAATTCAATTGAGGTGTGCTTCTCACCTTAGTTTACCAGACTAATTTGGACGTTATTTTTCTTATAATGTTCGAATCAGACCGAGCATATTTTATGATCTCATTTGGATGCTTTGGAGCTTCAGGAGATGAGCTGGATATCCAAGTTGTATCTCTCGTATGTTCATTATTTCTGCTACGTGTGTTGTTTTATTTGTCATCATTTGTGAGGACGGCTTGTTATAACTATCCAGGCTGATGATTAGTAATTAAGTGTACTCTGATTTTGATGTATTTATATTATATTTTTCTTTTGTAAAGATCAGTTGTATATTATATATTGCTTGTTATGATGTGAGATTTATTTCTATCTTTTATTTTCTTTCACTCCAATAATCTGTCTTTTTGGCACTTGGATGCTCGGCACATGAATGCCATTGATGTATAAGAGTCGACTTTTGAGAGTCGAAAAGATGGGTCATTACAGCCTATATCTGTTATTATAATCGAACAAACCAGCCCCCTTTATGGGCTTTAAACCCATTTATAGCTTGAATAAATAATTTGCATTTAAATCCAATTTTAATGCTTATCGATAAAGTATATCGATTAATATATTTATAACTATTATAAATATATTTAATAATATTTTTTTATCAAATCAAAATCAAATTTATCACTAATATTTTGCAAATATTAATTAATTTCTAACCACTACAAGTTAATTAAATCGTTTGGTCAAAGGAGAATTCATTATTTCGGTTGTGTGACTCGTGAGGTGTAAATTTGGTCAACGATTAATACCAGACTATTCGAATATTAATATTCACAGATCACTTAGTAGGTGTTGTGACATTTTGGCCAAATTTATCACTTACTTGCTCAGCAAAATCCAATTTTACTTTGTTAAGCGTTATTAGGTCGTGGAAATTATTTACACCAGTTCTCTTCGTCAAAACTATATCACATTGCACTTATGGAATTTGGTAATTTTGACATTCCAATATGATCCATGTTCAACTTTATAGTCTGTTCGTCGACGGAAATTCTATCGGTTTAGAAAACCGTCAAACGAATTTTGTAATAAAATTTATACCGCAAGCGCACGGTGTACGAATGTAGCACGCGGCGAATACGGGTCGATCCAAAGGGAATTGATGATTTTAAAAATTCTATTCAATCAAATTAACCGAAGTTGAAAGAGTGATTAACTAAAAAAAATGTAAAAAAATGAGAAAAGAAAATAGATAAAAATATGAGAGTGTTAAGACAATTTAGAGGCAATTTCCACTCTCTAGATCACATAAATCAACAAATTGAAGTTATGATCTCTCTTTTCTTGTCATTAGTGAATTAGTTGATGTGCTTATTATAAGTATGGTATATTTGTGCTATTAATTAGCTCAATATAAACCATCAAACTATAACACAACCACTAATACACATTTAACTCTCATGAAATATGACAACAAGTTGAAATAGAAATCTATTTTAAGCATAGCCTATTAAGTATTGTTTAGAAATATAGGCTATCAAATTTCAATTTCAACATTCACTTCTTTGCCATAATCATATTTAGATGAAGAGGCAATTGTGTTATGTTTGTTTAAGCATAGCCTATTTGTTATGAACAACATAGACTATCAAATTCAAAATTAAACAACAAGTTAACCACTTCATACATTCACATTAAAGCATAAAAAGAGAGTACAAAACATCAAAATGTTGAAGCTACATGATTAGAGGCTTCATTACCCCTAAATTGAAGTGATTAGCCTCTCATATTTGTCATCATATGAACAAATGTAGCAAGCAACATTGAATAAAAAGAAGAGGAAAAAGAGAGTAAAGAGAAAAACCATACTACTTGCATGAAAAATAAATCTACACTACAACATGAAAGTAAATAAGCATGAAAATAAAAAGAACATGTATTGAAGTTGCATAAAAAAAAACTACATAAAGAGAAATGGCCAAGTAGCCATGAAAGAAAAAAAGAGAACTTGTCTTTTATTTTGATCCTAAACTAATGAAGAGAGACTAAGAGAGGATGGCCACATGAAACATAAGGGGTATTTATACAAGTTAGAAACCCTAATGCATATTTTTGGGGAGTACCCAAAATGCCCTTGGAGGAAGTGTGGTGGCCAAGTTATCATTAGCTTTAATAATCCCCCACTTAAATGTACATGAAGCTTTAAATGTCTTTTAGCATGTGCATTAGCCTTTAATTTGTACATTAAGGTAGTGGGTAGGTGGGGTCCCCCATTATCTTCACTTTGAATTATTTCCCTCTTCATTCCTTTATATTCTTTGTGCATGCATATTCCTTCATGAAACCACTCCTATTTGAGACCATTTTCCTACAAAAAAATATATAAATTTCCAATCAATTTTTCTCAAAGAAATATATGCACTTAAATGACCGTTTTGCCCCTATATGAAGATGAATATGTGAAAATTTGGAATTAATATGAATTTTGGTTAAAACAAGTTAAAATACCCAATATGATCATTTATTTAATTTAAATAGAATAAATATGGTGGTAAAAATATGCACATTTACGTGCACATCATAGTCCAAATAAGAAGTCCTTGATTCGGTAATAATTGTCATTATTAACCGAATGTTTGGCCAGAGACTTTGACTACGGTTTGACTTAAGTTGACCATGATACTAACCTCACATAACTAAGTGTATGAATCCACTCTTAAATAGTAGTAGCTCAACCTTACGGTCGCATTTTATTAGGGCTAGGTAGGCTATGTGGGGGTAAGGTCATTGCAAAGATAGGGAGAAGAGAATGGCGATAATGAAGTCGAATTGAAGTTTTGTTGAGAGATAAGGGTGGAGGTGGGAGGAGATCATCGGCCATGGTTGGGCTCGGTTTTAGGAGTTAGAGCAGGATTTTGAATGGAGAGGATATATTAGTGGGGCAATTAGATTGATGAATGTAATTAGTGAATTAAGTTTATTATTTAATTCCAATTACTTATATAATGCATAACTCTCTCATCAAATAGAGATGAAACTTTATGCATTGCGCTCATATTGCCGAATGCTTTGCGATGGAATTGGTTTGGTTGAATTTAGAGCAAGCGAAAATTTGCGATTTTAGTTTAAACCAGAACGCTTCGGCGTCAAATGGAATTTCGGTGAGCTAAACTCACCTTTATGGTTAATCAGTATGTTATATAGTAAAATAATTTTGCTGGGTGTGTTTGGATGAAATTATTGGTAGATTTGGTTAAATATCTGCTTTTGAAAAGCAATTGTCATTCAAATTGTAAAATAGGGAATTTTATTGAGTAATCCGGATTTCACGATTTTATTACTTTTAATTTCCAGTTATATTCCTGTTGTCTTACTTTAGTTATATACCTATTATATAGATGGTAAAATGCTAAAAAATTTGACAGTGTGGCCACATTGGATGTGACACTAACCCTTGTGAAAAGTTAAACCTTTTTGTGAAAAAGGAAGTAATAGCATTCTTTAAGTGCTATAGTAACTATTGGCCTCGATATAGTATTTCGAGTTAAGTGATGATTGATTTTGAAAATGGTTTTCGATTTGGAAAACGATTTAAAATTAATCTTTGGGTTTCTGTGATATTTTATTTAAAGAATGAGTTTCGGAACTTTTCAATTTTATTTCAACTTCTTTCATTTTTCCATTCTAATATATGCAAGTAAATGTTTTGATAATATTTTAGGAAGCATTAGTCTTATAGGAAATTATTATAATATAAATGGTTATTCTCAAATAAAAAATAAATAAAAGGATTATCTTTTATTTTAAAAGGATTTTGCATTTAAAAGAAGATAAAAATATTAAAACTAGTATTTGTGAATCATTTGTATAAAATGTTGTATAAAAGATAAACTATAAATATTATTTTATAAGTGAAAGATAGTTTTATAAATAGCATTTTATAAAATATAAGAATGGTTTTATAAATAATATCCTATAAAAAGGAAATCAATATCGTTTTGGTAGATTGGAATAATTAATTCCAGTTTGTGAATTAGAAGTATATAGGATGACCCGGTTATGGGAAGTACATGAGTTTTATAATTATATATTGGAATTGTGGTTATATTTAAAATATTTGTTTTATAAAAAGGGAGTTTGTAATTCCATTTAGTAGTTTGTAAAACAAATTATAAATGAATTTGGAATTTACAAAGAGTTGTAGTAAGTTTGGAAATTTATAAAAGGAGGTTTTTATTATGTTATATATATGTATATAATTATAAAGGAATTTATAAATGATATTTTATGAAAAGAATTCTAAAATGAACTTCGAGCTTATACTTAAAAAAGGGTTTTATAAATTTTTTTAGAGTTGAATGAAGGAGTATTATAACTTTAAAAAAGAACTTGATCTTGAAATTTGGGAAGAAGTTTTATTAATGATTTTGGATATATATAAAAAAATTATAAATAGTTTTTGATATTTGTAAAAGAATTTCATAAATGGCTTTGGATATTCATAAAAGAGTTTTATCAATAAACCTGGAGATTTATTAAGAGTTTTATAAATGGATTTGGAATTTTAGTAAGGAAATGTTCATATATGAAAGAGATCTATTAAAAGGATTTATTGAAGAAATTTATAATAAAAATTGAGATTGGATTTCCCCAAGTTGACCTTCTTAATTTTGGTGGTATGGACATTCATTCCATGCTTAACACCGAAGGAATGATGTTTGGGTTCATCCTTATCTCCATTTTCTTTAAAACATTATTTTTTTAATCCTTTTGATATGATTTTGAAATATGAAATCTTTCATAATATTTTGTGAATATACTTATACCGTTGTGATAAGTATATGAATATATTTTCTGAATAGGGAAAGTTTAGTGTGTTTGTGGATTATGTCCATTGGGATAAGTATATGGATAATTTTCTGAGTATTGAAAGGAGTATAAAGAGTTTTGTGTATATATCTTTGTAAAAGTTTTGATACAAGTATTTAAAAAGCGAGTTTAATTACTGAAAGGATTAATTAAAGAGATTAGTGGTTGCTTATATGCTTAACTAATATTTGTTTTCCTACGAAAATAAATCCCTAATTTTATAATTTTTTAATTTGATACTTAAATAACCGACCATTAAAGCTTGGTCAGTTTTTAAATTATCGTTGTCGATTCAAAGGGACCAGGATTATATGTATTATCTTAAAACTACTTCGAACCGACATAAGCGATTCGAATTGGAATATCTTAAAGATAATTGACGGTGGATCTCTTTGAAGTGAAATGGTTGTTTGCTACTAATCCTGACGGTGATTCCAAAATGGATGCAGTGAAGGTATTGCCTTTGGTTTTTTCATATGCTGAACAACTTGTATGGATGAATGTTGGCACTACATGGCTTCTTGGAGGGTAGTATTAGCATTCCAAGTGGAATAGTTGTTCAGAAGGTAAGTGTAACTCAAGCTTCACAATCGGGAATAACTAAAATTTGGGAATATGCAGCAGGGCTATGTGGGTCGCAACCATTAGGGTATGGTCATCCCTTATCGAAATTTGACATCATTCCTTTAGGACTTCGGATCCATTATTGTTGTTGATCATAACCTAAGAATGATCGTATTTAGTACTATCCAATAAGGGGTAAGCCGGTCCTGTGTTAGTAGTAATTCCATGTGTGACTCTTGGTACATATTATCTAGAGGTGTACCGTGGCAGGTGTCACTCCAGTAGCCTTGTCATTTTATGGAAATCATTCTCCAGTAAATGCCTCACAGACTTAGCTGTATACCTATTATGATGGAATTTAATTAATGTAACAGTTTTGGCCATGATTCAATATTTATTGTAAATCCTAGACATTATTATAATATCGGAAGATTTTCTATGAAATGGTTGGTTATTGTAAGATAAAAAACCGTCCATGTTTATGTGGGGCGTGGTTTTACGAGATATCTTTATTTTGAAATGTTTTTATACTATTAAAATTCAATTGAGGTGTGCTTCTCACCTTAGTTTACTAGACTAATTTGGACGTTATTTTTCTTATAATGTTCGAATCAGATCGAGCATATTTTATGATCTCATTTGGATGTTTGGAGCTTTAGGAGATGAGCTGGATATCCAAGTTGTATCTCTCGTATATTCATTATTTCCACTACGTGTGTTGTTTTAATATTCATCATTTGTGAGGACGGCTTGTTATAACTATCCAGACTGATGATTAGTGATTAAGTGTACTCTGATTTTGATGTATGTATATTATAGTTTTCTTTTGTAAAGATCAGTTGAATATTATATATTGCTCGTTATGGTGTGAGATTTTGTTCTATCTTTTATTTTCTTTCACTCCAATAATCAGTCTTTTTGGCACTGGATGCTCGGCACATAAATACCGTTGATGTATAAGAGTCGACTTTTGAGGGTCGAAAAGATGGGTCATTACAGCCTATATCTGTTATTATAATCGAACAAACCAGCCCCCTTTATGGGCTTTAAACCCGTTTATAGCTCGAATAAATAATTTGCATTTAAATCCAATTTTAATGCTTATCGATATCGTATCGATTAATATATTTATAACTATTATAAATATATTTGATAATATTTGTTTATCAAATCAAAAATCAATTTTATCACTAATATTTTGCAAATATTAATTAATTTGTAACCATTACAAGTTAATTAAATCGTTTGGTAAAGGAGAATTCATTATTTCGGTTGTGTGACTCGTGAGGTGTAAATTTGGTCAACGATTAATACCAGACTATTCGAATATTAATATTCATAGATCACTTAGTAGGTGTTGTGACATTTTGGCCAAATTTATCATTTACTTGCTGAGCAAAATCCAATTTTACTTTGTTAAGTGTTATCAAGTCGTGGCAATTATTTACACCAGTTCTCTTCGTCAAAACTATATCACTTTGCACTTATGGAATTTGGTAATTTTGACATTCCAATATGATCCATGTTCGACTTTATAGTCCAAATAAGAAGTCCTTGATTCGGTAATAATTGTTATTATTAACCGAATGTTTGGCCAGAGACTTTGACTTCGGTTTGACTTAAGTTAACCATGATACCAACCTCACATAACTAAGTGTACAAATCCACTCTTAAATAGTGTTTCACTTCCAATGCTTCCACTCCGCCCAACTATAGTCATTTGATGAATGCTATGCCATGATTAAACTATAGTCAAAGAGGAGCTTTCTTATTTACAATCAATTGCATTCTCAAGTCAAGAGAACTGTAACATTCCCGGATTTTAGCCCAGTCTAATTTGATAATTGAATTAATTTTTGAAACTAAAATTGTGAATTAAATAGAGGTTTTCTAAAATAAAAATAAAATATTAGTTGTTTATAGATATTAATTTTCAATTTAATTGAAAATTTATTTGAAGATTTGAGAATAAAATATAAATTATGTTTGAATTTTCAAAATTAATAGATGCATGTTTTTTATTTATATGAACGGGTTATCATTTGAAATTTGATTCGAAGTCAGAATATAAATGTATTGAAAATAAATTTGATTTGGAATTCAAGAATGAATATTTTAGAAATAAAATTGGATTTATTGATTTTTTTATTTCCAAAGGACTAATATATATGATATATATATATATATATATAATTATTTATTTGTAATGAATAATTTTAAATTGTATAAGTACAAAATAGAATGTAAGGAAACAATATAGATAAACATATCACATAATTATGATAAAGTAAGGATTTAAAACTAAAATATAAACATATGAAGGGATAATTCATAATTAATAAGTAAAAAACATGAAACTTATTTCATAAATTAAAATAAAGCAAAGGGCTAAACATAAATCTATAAATAAATTCAAGACAAGGATATAGACATAAATTTTGTCTCAAATGACATTGTAATATATTTACTCAAACAATTAACAAACGTTCACCAATTTAAACAAGTGGCAAACATTGGTGGTTGAATTTATAGTGACTGTGGCGATGACATTGAGGGTTGGTAGGGTTTAAGGTCGACGAGGTTTGAGTAGGGATTTTGTCGACAATGGTAATCGATAGATGATCGGTCCAGGGGGAGATGGAACTGGAAGGGGTGGCGCTGCCGTGGACAGAGTTTCGTGATTGATGGTGGCTCGTCGTGGAGGGGCGAGGCGATATTTCTGATGGTGGTTTGGGCACAGGAAGTGGTCGAGTTGAAAAATCTAGTTTTCTGATGTAGTCGCCGGAGCTGGGTGGTCATGAAGTTTGTATGGGTTACTAGTGATGTGGAGGTGATCGCGGTGATGGCCGGAGCGTCGCCGTGCGACTGTGCACGTGCATGAGTGCCTTCATGAATCTGGATGATTTTAGGATCGGAGAAGAAAATCAATGGCTCAGGTTTTTTTTCGTAATGAACTGTGTTCGACTCAAAGCATAAAGGGTTCGCGTGATTGTTTGAGCCGTGAAGACGAAAGGGGATAGCTCGGGTTCGTTTCAAAGATGGGTCGCGTAAAGACCTAAAGTTTTTCTCGAGAAAGATTACTTTAGGCTCGTGTAACTCGAAGCAATTGAAAGATTAAACAGTTTTAAGTTCAAAAGAAAAGCAGGTTTGAAATTTAGATTAAATCTAGTTTAAATAATTTTATGATGGTGTTTTTCAATTTATTTGATTAAAAGAAGTTATAACTTGCTTAACCTAATTTTGTTAAGTTAAATGTTTATTTTATTACTTGATTTAATTTATAAAAGGTTATTAAAGATAATTACTTAATGTAATGATTAAGTAAAGTTAAATTAATGACAAGTAATTAAAGGCAGTTAATTACTTAAGGACAATTACTTATTTAAAAGTAATTAATGATCAAAGTTGATTAATCAAGTGATTAAAACTAATTTGTGATAATTAATATAGGTGATTAGAGATAATCACTTATTAATTAGGGATGATTAATTTAATGAGGTTAATTAATTTAAACCACACGATTTATTCATCTAATTAAAGATGTTTGATTGTTATTGAATGATGTGTATTGGATTGATATCTCTGTTATGTGATTATGATGCTATGTAATATGAATTGCTTTGTGCTGAGCTGTGATATCTGTGATGAATATACTGCTTGTGAATATGAAAAACCTTTGGCTCGTAAAACGACATTTGAATTTTGATGCGACAGGGAGTCGGATTCTAGTTGGTTATCAGAAACCCACATCGAATCGTAATGGTGAATCTTTGTAATTGATAAATTTACTTTATTTGTAAATCTGTGTACCCAGATAAGCGTTATAGATTATACCACTTATCGATAGTGACATGATTGAATCTGTGATGATTAATGTTGTTGCACTTTTGTGTAAAACCCCTAGACTACACCTTACACACATAAATATGGATTTCACGAGGAAATCGGTTAACTCATAGATATTTGAATTTAACGAAATGGTTTTTTAAAGTTGAAATTTGTTTCCAAACGATTTTGAAAATGGAATTGGGTTGAATTTGAAAAGGCTTTTGAAAAGGGATTTTAAAGATTAAAATTATTTTGAATAACTTGATTAAGTTTTGAAATTCAAATAATCTGATTTGAATTTAAATTCAAATTTTGAAATTGAATTCTATGTTTGGAAATTATGGTTTAAAAAGGGTATTCAAGTTATGTGGGTTTTAAACCATTTTAAAAGTATTGTTTTGGGAATTTGAATTTAACCCAAGTTTATATTTAAAAAGGCTTTAACTCGTGCAAATATAGTCGGATTTTTCCGAAACGAAAACTATAGGTTTTCAAATAATAATAGCTTTTGTATAAGGAAAGAATTTCTAATTTGTGTTGAAAGATTTCAAGTTCGAATTGAAATAGTTTTGAAAACTGTTAACTATTTTTTTGAAATTGAAGAGGATTTTAAATGGTGTATCTTTTATATAAAAGATTTGGAATGGAGCTATTTTGTGGAAATGGTTCTGAAAGCTATGAATTGAATCTTTGATTTAAAGATTGGATGAGTTAATCCATTTTGAAAGGAAAATTGTTTTGAAAAGGGCTATGAATGAATCTTTGTTAAAGATTGGTGAATTTGTTTTCAAATTGAAAAGGGATCTGAAAAGCGTATCTTTTGTATAAAAGATTTGAATTGGAAAGATATTAATGAATCTTTGTGAAAGATTGGTAAACTTTGTGAACTTTATGAAGTGAATCTTTTGTTCAGAAGATTCATAAATGGTAATTTGTTTAAACCATTTGAAAGAAAAGTTTTGGGTAATAAGTTGTGACTTAACTGAGATCCCATGTCCATATGTTTTTAAATATTGCGCTCATTATTAGGTTTAGCCAGGAGAGGACCTTGTGTCATATGACCCATTCCGAATAATGATACGATGTTATGGATAGCATTTGAAGACCGGTGGTGAAGACCGGGTATTTGCAAGAATGATAGGATGACATATCGATTGTCTCTGCACTGAGTAGCTACGGTATAGAGATTCCCTAAGTGATGGGAAGTCCGATCGGGATTGTGAATACCCGGATTGCAAGGGCTTCTTTGGAAGTGCCTTCGGTTCTGTTCGAACCCGGAACAGATTTGTATGGATGTGTGTCTTACGTTACACTTTGAGATGTAAAGCTGGTTTCTATCAAATACATTTCTGTTTGGTGGCGAAGATTTATTCTCTTAGCTTAGCACCCTTCTCTGAGATGTATGAGCTCAGAGGTTATGTAGTTCATGGTTACTAGTGATACAATCTCAATTTGGTAATGTGGCATATGAAGTGCTGCTGATCATTTGTTGATCCATGTTCGACTTTATAGTCGAAAATAAGAAGTCCTTGATTCGGTAATAATTGTTATTATTAACCGAATGTTTGGCCAGAGACTTTGACTTCGGTTTGACTTAAGTTAACCATGATACCAACCTCACATAACTAAGTGTACAAATCCACTCTTAAATAGTGTTTCACTTCCAATGCTTCCATTCCGCCCAACTATAGTCATTTGATGAATGCTATGCCATGATTAAACTATAGTCAAAGAGGAGCTTTCTTATTTACAATCAATTGCATTCTCAAGTCAAGAGAACTGTAACATTCCCGGATTTTAGCCCAGTCTAATTTGATAATTGAATTAATTTTTGAAACTAAAATTGTGAATTAAATAGAGGTTTTCTAAAATAAAAATAAAATATTAGTTGTTTATAGATATTAATTTTCAATTTAATTGAAAATTTATTTGAAGATTTGAGAATAAAATATAAATTATGTTTGAATTTTCAAAATTAATAGATGCATGTTTATTTATTTATATGAACAGGTTATCATTTGAAATTTGATTCGAAGTCAGAATATAAATGTATTGAAAATAAATTTTATTTGGAATTCAAGAATGAATATTTTAGAAATAAAATTGGATTTATTGATTTTTTTATTTCCAAAGGACTAATATATATGATATATATATATATATAATTATTTATTTGTAATGAATAATTTTAAATTGTATAAGTACAAAATAGAATGTAAGGAAACAATATAGATAAACATATCACATAATTATGATAAAGTAAGGATTTAAAACTAAAATATAAACATATGAAGGGATAATTCATAATTAATAAGTAAAAAACATAAAACTTATTTCATAAATTAAAATAAAGCAAAGGCTAAACATAAATCTATAAATAAATTCAAGACAAGGATATAGACATAAATTTTGTCTCAAATGACATTGTAATATATTTACTCAAACAATTAACAAACGTTCACAAATTTAAACAAGTGGCAAACATTGGTGGTTGAATTTATAGTGACTGTGGCGATGACATTGAGGGTTGGTAGGGTTTAAGGTCGACGAGGTTTGAGTAGGGATTTTGTCGACAATGGTGATCGATAGATGATCGGTCCAGGGGGAGATGGAACTGGAAGGGGTGGCGCTGCCGTGGACAGAGTTTCGTGATTGATGGTGGCTCGTCGTGGAGGGGTGAGGCGATATTTCTGATGGTGGTTTGGGCACAGGAAGTGGTCGAGTTGAAAAATCTCGTTTTCTGATGTAGTCGCCGGATCTGGGTGGTCATGAAGTTTGTATGGGTTACTGGTGATGTGGAGGTGATCGCGGTGATGGCCGGAGCGTCGCCATGCGACTATGCACGTGCATGAGTGTCTTCATGAATCTGGATGATTTTGGGATCGGAGAAGAAAAGCAATGGCTCAGGTTTTTGTTCGTAATGAACTGTGTTCGACCCAAAGCATAAAGGGTTCGCGTGATTGTTTGAGCCGTGAAGACGAAAGGGGATAGCTCGGGTTCGTTTCAAAGATGGGTCACGTAAAGGCCCAAAGTTTTTCTCGAGAAAGATTACTTTGGGCTCGAGTTAATACCCGAAGCAATTGAAAGATTAAACAGTTTTAAGTTCAAAAGAAAAGCAGGTTTGAAATTTAGATTAAATCTAGTTTAAATAATTTTATGATGGTGTTTTTCAATTTATTTGATTAAAAGAAGTTATAACTTGCTTAACCTAATTTTGTTAAGCTAAATGTTTATTTTATTACTTGATTTAATTTATAAAAGGTTATTAAAGATAATTACTTAATGTAATGATTAAGTAAAGTTAAATTAATGACAAGTAATTAAAGGCAGTTAATTACTTAAGGACAATTACTTATTTAAAAGTAATTAATGATCAAAGTTGATTAATCAAGTGATTAAAACTAATTTGTGATTATTAACATAGGTGATTAGAGATAATCACTTATTAATTAGGGATGATTAATTTAGTGAGGTTAATTAATTTAAACCACACGATTTATTCATCTAATTAAAGATGTTTGATTGTTATTGAATGCTGTGTATTGGATTGATATCTCTGTTATGTGATTATGATGCTATGTAATATGAATTGCTTTGTGCTGAGCTGTGATATCTTTGATGAATATACTGCTTGTGAATATGAAAAACCTTTGGCCCGTAAAACGACATTTGAATTTTGATGCGACAGGGAGTCGGATTCTAGTTGGTTATCCGAAACCCACATCGAATCGTAATGGTGAATCTTTGTAATTGATAAATTTACCTTATCTGTAAATTTGTGTACCCAGATAAGCGTTATAGATTATACCACCTATCGATAGTGACATGATTGAATCTGTGATGATTAATGTTGTTGCACTATTGTGTAAAACCCTTGGACTACACCTTACACACATAAATATGGATTTCACGTGGAAATCGTTTAACTCGCAGATATTTGAATTTAACGAAATGGTTTTTTAAAGTTGAAATTTGTTTCCAAACGATTTTGAAAATGGAATTGGGTTGAATTTGAAAAGGCTTTTGAAAAGGGATTTTAAAGATTAAAATTATTTTGAATAACTTGATTAAGTTTTGAAACTCAAATAATCTGATTTGAATTTAAATTCAAATTTTGAAATTGAATTCTATGTTTGGAAATTATGGTTTAAAAAGGGTATTCAAGTTATGTGGGTTTTAAACCATTTTAAAAGTATTGTTTTGGGAATTTGAATTTAACCCAAGTTTATATTTAAAAAGGCTTTAACTCGTGCAAATATAGTCGGATTTTTCCGAAACGAAAACTATAGGTTTTCAAATAATAATAGCTTTTGTATAAGGAAAGAATTTCTAATTTGTGTTGAAAGATTCCAAGTTCGAATTGAAATAGTTTTGAAAACTGTTAACTATTTTTTTGAAATTGAAGAGGATTTTAAATGGTGTATCTTTTATATAAAAGATTTGGAATGGAGCTATTTTGTGGAAATGGTTCTGAAAGCTATGAATTGAATCTTTGATTTAAAGATTGGATGAGTTAATCCATTTTGAAAGGAAAATTGTTTTGAAAAGGGCTATGAATGAATCTTTGTTAAAGATTGGTGAATTTGTTTTCAAATTGAAAAGGGATCTGAAAAGCGTATCTTTTGTATAAAAGATTTGAATTGGAAAGATATTAATGAATCTTTGTGAAAGATTGGTAAACTTTGTGAACTTTATGAAGTGAATCTTTTGTTCAGAAGATTCATAAATGGTAATTTGTTTAAACCATTTGAAAGAAAAGTTTTGGGTAATAAGTTGTGACTTAACTGAGATCCCATGTCCATATGTTTTTAAATATTGCGCTCATTATTAGGTTTAGCCAGGAGAGGACCTTGTGTCATATGACCCATTCCGAATAATGATACGATGTTATGGATAGCATTTGAAGACCGGTGGTGAAGACCGGGTATTTGCAAGAATGATAGGATGACATATCGATTGTCTCTGCACTGAGTAGCTACGGTATAGAGATTCCCTAAGTGATGGGAAGTCCGATCGGGATTGTGAATACCCGGATTGCAAGGGCTTCTTTGGAAGTGCCTTCGGTTCTGTTCGAACCCGGAACAGATTTGTATGGATGTGTGTCTTACGTTACACTTTGAGATGTAAAGCTGGTTTCTATCAAATACATTTCTGTTTGGTGGCGAAGATTTATTCTCTTAGCTTAGCACCCTTCTCTGAGATGTATGAGCTCAGAGGTTATGTAGTTCATGGTTACTAGTGATACAATCTCAATTTGGTAATGTGGCATATGAAGTGCTGCTGATCATTTGTTGATCCATGTTCGACTTTATAGTCGAAAATAAGAAGTCCTTGATTCGGTAATAATTGTTATTATTAACCGAATGTTTGGCCAGAGACTTTGACTTCGGTTTGACTTAAGTTAACCATGATACTAACCTCACATAACTAAGTGTACAAATCCACTCTTAAATAGTGTTTCACTTCCAATGCTTCCATTCCGCCCAACTATAGTCATTTGATGAATGCTATGCCATGATTAAACTATAGTCAAAGAGGAGCTTTCTTATTTACAATCAATTGCATTCTCAAGTCAAGAGAACTGTAACATTCCCGGATTTTAGCCCAGTCTAATTTGATAACTGAATTAATTTTTGAAACTAAAATTGTGAATTAAATAGAGGTTTTCTAAAATAAAAATAAAATATTAGTTGTTTATAGATATTAATTTTCAATTTAATTGAAAATTTATTTGAAGATTTGAGAATAAAATATAAATTATGTTTGAATTTTCAAAATTAATAGATGCATGTTTATTTATTTATATGAACGGGTTATCATTTGAAATTTGATTCGAAGTCAGAATATAAATGTATTGAAAATAAATTTGATTTGGAATTCAAGAATGAATATTTTAGAAATAAAATTGGATTTATTGATTTTTTTATTTCCAAAGGACTAATATATATGATATATATATATATATAATTATTTATTTGTAATGAATAATTTTAAATTGTATAAGTACAAAATAGAATGTAAGGAAACAATATAGATAAACATATCACATAATTATGATAAAGTAAGGATTTAAAACTAAAATATAAACATATGAAGGGATAATTCATAATTAATAAGTAAAAAACATGAAACTTATTTCATAAATTAAAATAAAGCAAAGGGCTAAACATAAATCTATAAATAAATTCAAGACAAGGATATAGACATAAATTTTGTCTCAAATGACATTGTAATATATTTACTCAAACAATTAACAAACGTTCACCAATTTAAACAAGTGGCAAACATTGGTGGTTGAATTTATAGTGACTGTGGCGATGACATTGAGGGTTGGTAGGGTTTAAGGTCGACGAGGTTTGAGTAGGGATTTTGTCGACAATGGTGATCGATAGATGATCGGTCCAGGGGGAGATGGAACTGGAAGGGGTGGCGCTGCCGTGGACAGAGTTTCGTGATTGATGGTTGCTCGTCGTGGAGGGGTGAGGCGATATTTCTGATGGTGGTTTGGGCACAGGAAGTGGTCGAGTTGAAAAATCTCGTTTTCTGATGTAGTCGCCGGATCTGGGTGGTCATGAAGTTTGTATGGGTTACTGGTGATGTGGAGGTGATCGCGGTGATGGCCGGAGCGTCGCCATGCGACTATGCACGTGCATGAGTGTCTTCATGAATCTGGATGATTTTGGGATCGGAGAAGAAAAGCAATGGCTCAGGTTTTTGTTCGTAATGAACTGTGTTCGACCCAAAGCATAAAGGGTTCGCGTGATTGTTTGAGCCGTGAAGACGAAAGGGGATAGCTCGGGTTCGTTTCAAAGATGGGTCACGTAAAGGCCCAAAGTTTTTCTCGAGAAAGATTACTTTGGGCTCGAGTTAATACCCGAAGCAATTGAAAGATTAAACAGTTTTAAGTTCAAAAGAAAAGCAGGTTTGAAATTTAGATTAAATCTAGTTTAAATAATTTTATGATGGTGTTTTTCAATTTATTTGATTAAAAGAAGTTATAACTTGCTTAACCTAATTTTGTTAAGCTAAATGTTTATTTTATTACTTGATTTAATTTATAAAAGGTTATTAAAGATAATTACTTAATGTAATGATTAAGTAAAGTTAAATTAATGACAAGTAATTAAAGGCAGTTAATTACTTAAGGACAATTACTTATTTAAAAGTAATTAATGATCAAAGTTGATTAATCAAGTGATTAAAACTAATTTATGATTATTAACATAGGTGATTAGAGATAATCACTTATTAATTAGGGATGATTAATTTAGTGAGGTTAATTAATTTAAACCACACGATTTATTCATCTAATTAAAGATGTTTGATTGTTATTGAATGCTGTGTATTGGATTGATATCTCTGTTATGTGATTATGATGCTATGTAATATGAATTGCTTTGTGCTGAGCCGTGATATCTTTGATGAATATACTGCTTGTGAATATGAAAAACCTTTGGCCCGTAAAACGACATTTGAATTTCGATGCGACAGGGAGTCGGATTCTAGTTGGTTATCCGAAACCCACATCGAATCGTAATGGTGAATCTTTGTAATTGATAAATTTACCTTATCTGTAAATTTGTGTACCCAGATAAGCGTTATAGATTATACCACCTATCGATAGTGACATGATTGAATCTGTGATGATTAATGTTGTTGCACTATTGTGTAAAACCCTTGGACTACACCTTACACACATAAATATGGATTTCACGTGGAAATCGTTTAACTCACAGATATTTGAATTTAACGAAATGGTTTTTTAAAGTTGAAATTTGTTTCCAAACGATTTTGAAAATGGAATTGGGTTGAATTTGAAAAGGCTTTTGAAAAGGGATTTTAAAGATTAAAATTATTTTGAATAACTTGATTAAGTTTTGAAATTCAAATAATCTGATTTGAATTTAAATTCAAATTTTGAAATTGAATTCTATGTTTGGAAATTATGGTTTAAAAAGGGTATTCAAGTTATGTGGGTTTTAAACCATTTTAAAAGTATTGTTTTGGGAATTTGAATTTAACCCAAGTTTATATTTAAAAAGGCTTTAACTCGTGCAAATATAGTCGGATTTTTCCGAAACGAAAACTATAGGTTTTCAAATAATAATAGCTTTTGTATAAGGAAAGAATTTCTAATTTGTGTTGAAAGATTCCAAGTTCGAATTGAAATAGTTTTGAAAACTGTTAACTATTTTTTTGAAATTGAAGAGGATTTTAAATGGTGTATCTTTTATATAAAAGATTTGGAATGGAGCTATTTTGTGGAAATGGTTCTGAAAGCTATGAATTGAATCTTTGATTTAAAGATTGGATGAGTTAATCCATTTTGAAAGGAAAATTGTTTTGAAAAGGGCTATGAATGAATCTTTGTTAAAGATTGGTGAATTTGTTTTCAAATTGAAAAGGGATCTGAAAAGCGTATCTTTTGTATAAAAGATTTGAATTGGAAAGATATTAATGAATCTTTGTGAAAGATTGGTAAACTTTGTGAACTTTATGAAGTGAATCTTTTGTTCAGAAGATTCATAAATGGTAATTTGTTTAAACCATTTGAAAGAAAAGTTTTGGGTAATAAGTTGTGACTTAACTGAGATCCCATGTCCATATGTTTTTAAATATTGCGCTCATTATTAGGTTTAGCCAGGAGAGGACCTTGTGTCATATGACCCATTCCGAATAATGATACGATGTTATGGATAGCATTTGAAGACCGGTGGTGAAGACCGGGTATTTGCAAGAATGATAGGATGACATATCGATTGTCTCTGCACTGAGTAGCTACGGTATAGAGATTCCCTAAGTGATGGGAAGTCCGATCGGGATTGTGAATACCCGGATTGCAAGGGCTTCTTTGGAAGTGCCTTCGGTTCTGTTCGAACCCGGAACAGATTTGTATGGATGTGTGTCTTACGTTACACTTTGAGATGTAAAGCTGGTTTCTATCAAATACATTTCTGTTTGGTGGCGAAGATTTATTCTCTTAGCTTAGCACCCTTCTCTGAGATGTATGAGCTCAGAGGTTATGTAGTTCATGGTTACTAGTGATACATTCTCAATTTGGTAATGTGGCATATGAAGTGTTGCTGATCATTTGTTGATCCATGTTCGACTTTATAGTCCAAAATAAGAAGTCCTTGATTCGGTAATAATTGTTATTATTAACCGAATGTTTGGCCAGAGACTTTGACTTCGGTTTGACTTAAGTTGACCATGATACTAACCTCACATAACTAAGTGTACGAATCCACTCTTAAATAGTGTTTCACTTCCAATGCTTCCGCTCGGCCCAACTATAGTCGTTTGATGAATGCTATGCCATGATTAAACTATAGTCAAAGCGGAGCTTTCTTATTGACAATCAATAGCATTCTCAAGTCAAGAGAACTGTAACATCCCCGGATTTTAGCCTAGTCTAATTTGATAATTGAATTAATTTTTGAAATTAAAATTGTGAATTAAATAGAGTTTTTCTAAATTAAAAATAAAATATTAGTTGTTTATAGATATTAATTTTCAATTTAATTGAAAATTTATTTGAAGATTTGAGAATAAAATATAAATTATGTTTGAATTTTCAAAATTAATAGATGCATGTTTATTTATTTATATGAACGGGTTATCATTTGAAATTTGATTCGAAGTCAGAATATAAATGTATTGAAAATAAATTTGATTTGGAATTCAAGAATGAATATTTTAGAAATAAAATTAGATTTGTTTGATTTTTTTATTTCCAAAGGACTAATATATATGATATATATATATATATATAATTATTTATTTGTAATGAATAATTTTAAATTGTATAGTACAAAATAGAATGTAAGGAAACAAAATAGATAAACATATCACATAATTATGATAAAGTAAGGATTTAAAACTAAAATATAAACATATGAAGGTATAATTCATAATTAATAAGTAAAAAACATGAAACTTATTTCATAAATTAAAATAAAGCAAAGGGCTAAACATAAATCTATAAATAAATTCAAGACAAGGATATAAACATAAATTTTGTCTCAAATGACATTTGTAATATATTTACTCAAACAATTAACAAATGTTCACCAATTTAAACAAGTGGAAAACATATGTTTTATCTCAAACTAAATTTTAATTAATGTGTATAAGAGAAAGAAATAACCAGGTTGCTCATTTTTCTCGTCTCCACTTTTCAAACCAGTAAATAAACCAGATCAAACTCATCAAAAGCCTGAAGCCTGCATATAATTCAAAAATTTGATCAAGGCAAACATTAAGAATCCAAGGTAGTAAAACTAGGCTGCATGTTTTTCTTGCATTCATCTGCATTCTCAAATTCAAAACCAGCAATTAAAAACAAAACAAAACCTGAAAAGAAAAATTGAACCAAAACTTCAACCTGAAACCAGATCAGAAGCAAACTTATGGAAATCAAATATTTGTTTCAACTTCAATACATCAGAGCTTTCAATTAAAAAAATTTCAGTTTTTAAAAGCAAGCTAAATCCAGAAGAAGGAAAAAACCCAGAAATGATCAAAGCAAAACAAAGTTCCAAGTTTAAGTTCTGCATCTCTGCTCTGTGCAAACAGGTGAGCAAACTAAGCCCCTTTGATCTCAATTCTGTTTATATCTTGATTGTGTGCCTGATGCTTGTGATTGAAATCATAAGATAAAGTATGATGCATGGATGTGAATATATATTTGAATATGCATATCTGTGTATTTATCCAGACATCCCTGTTTTGAAATATCCAGTTTTAAAATAAGTTCTAAATCTGATTTCTTTTCATACAATCAATATTAAACCATGATTTCTGAAGAAAAATTATTTAAAACAAGGCAACATTATTTTTAAAAATGATATCAAGGTGTAATGTTTGGTAAATAATTAGAAAAGCTAAAACTACAGTGAAATTCCTTTCTAAACAGAAAATTCAATTTTGATCCCATATTTAGATTTATGCTAACAAATAATGATTTTTGGTAGTCAAATTATTAATTTTAAGTTTGTAAATGCCAAGAATTTTGAGTTGAACGAATAATGCGTTTTTGGTCGATTGTCGATGATCGGCGAGGATTCGTGGCTCGGGGTTGTGGCCAGAGGAGGTTTAGATGGTGGCGAATGCTGGAAAATTGGTGGTTGAATTTATAGTGGACTGTGGCAATGACATTGAGGGTTGGTAGGGTTTAAGGTCGACGAGGATTGAGTAGGGATTTTGTCGACAATGGTGATCGATAGATGATCGGTCCAGGGGGAGATGGTACTGGAAGGGGTGGCGCTGCCGTGGACAGAGTTTCGTGATTGATGGTGGCTCGTCGTGGAGGGGTGAGGCGATATTTCTGATGGTGGTTTGGGCACAGGAAGTGGTCGAGTTGAAAAATCTCGTTTTCTGATGTAGTCGCCGGATCTGGGTGGTCATGAAGTTTGTATGGGTTACTGGTGATGTGGAGGTGATCGCGGTGATGGCCGGAGCGTCGCCATGCGACTATGCCGTGCATGAGTGTCTTCATGAATCTGGATGATTTTGGGATCGGAGAAGAAAAGCAATGGCTCAGGTTTTTGTTCGTAATGAACTGTGTTCGACCCAAAGCATAAAGGGTTCGCGTGATTGTTTGAGCCGTGAAGACGAAAGGGGATAGCTCGGGTTCGTTTCAAAGATGGGTCACGTAAAGGCCCAAAGTTTTTCTCGAGAAAGATTACTTTGGGCTCGAGTTAATACCCGAAGCAATTGAAAGATTAAACAGTTTTAAGTTCAAAAGAAAAGCAGGTTTGAAATTTAGATTAAATCTAGTTTAAATAATTTTATGATGGTGTTTTTCAATTTATTTGATTAAAAGAAGTTATAACTTGCTTAACCTAATTTTGTTAAGCTAAATGTTTATTTTATTACTTGATTTAATTTATAAAAGGTTATTAAAGATAATTACTTAATGTAATGATTAAGTAAAGTTAAATTAATGACAAGTAATTAAAGGCAGTTAATTACTTAAGGACAATTACTTATTTAAAAGTAATTAATGATCAAAGTTGATTAATCAAGTGATTAAAACTAATTTGTGATTATTAACATAGGTGATTAGAGATAATCACTTATTAATTAGGGATGATTAATTTAGTGAGGTTAATTAATTTAAACCACACGATTTATTCATCTAATTAAAGATGTTTGATTGTTATTGAATGCTGTGTATTGGATTGATATCTCTGTTATGTGATTATGATGCTATGTAATATGAATTGCTTTGTGCTGAGCTGTGATATCTATGATGAATATACTGCTTGTGAATATGAAAAACCTTTGGCCCGTAAAACGACATTTGAATTTCGATGCGACAGGGAGTCGGATTCTAGTTGGTTATCCGAAACCCACATCGAATCGTAATGGTGAATCTTTGTAATTGATAAATTTACCTTATCTGTAAATTTGTGTACCCAGATAAGCGTTATAGATTATACCACCTATCGATAGTGACATGATTGAATCTGTGATGATTAATGTTGTTGCACTATTGTGTAAAACCCTTGGACTACAACTTACACACATAAATATGGATTTCACGAGGAAATCGTTTAACTCACAGATATTTGAATTTAACGAAATGGTTTTTTAAAGTTGAAATTTGTTTCCAAACGATTTTGAAAATGGAATTGGGTTGAATTTGAAAAGGCTTTTGAAAAGGGATCTTAAAGATTAAAATTATTTTGAATAACTTGATTAAGTTTTGAAATTCAAATAATCTGATTTGAATTTAAATTCAAATTTTGAAATTGAATTCTATGTTTGGAAATTATGGTTTAAAAAGGGTATTCAAGTTATATGGGTTTTAAACCATTTTAAAAGTATTGTTTTGGGAATTTGAATTTAACCCACGTTTATATTTAAAAAGGCTTTAACTCGTGCAAATATAGTCGGATTTTTCCGTAACGAAAACTATAGGTTTTCAAATAATAATAGCTTTTGTATAAGGAAAGAATTTCTAATTTGTGTTGAAAGATTTCAAGTTCGAATTGAAATAGTTTTGAAAACTGTTAACTACTTTTTTTGAAATTGAAGAGGATTTTAAATGGTGTATCTTTTATATAAAAGATTTGGAATGGAATTGTTTTGTGGAAATGGTTCTGAAAGCTATGAATTGAATCTTTGATTTAAAGATTGGATGAGTTAATCCATTTTGAAAGGAAAATTGTTTTGAAAAGGGCTATGAATGAATCTTTGTTAAAGATTGATGAATTTGTTTTCAAATTGAAAAGGGATCTGAAAAGCGTATCTTTTGTATAAAAGATTTGAATTGGAAAGATATTAATGAATCTTTGTGAAAGATTGGTAAACTTTGTGAAATTTGTGAAGTGAATCTTTTGTTCAGAAGATTCATAAATGGTAATTTGTTTAAACCATTTGAAAGAAAAGGTTTGGGTAATAAGTTGTGACTTAACTGAGATCCCATGTCCATATGTTTTTAAATATTGCGCTCATTATTCGGTTTAGCCGGGAGAGGACCTTGTGTTATATGACCCATTTCGAATAATGATACGACGTTATGGATAGCATTTGAAGACCGGTGGTGAAGACCGGGTATTTGCGAGAATGATAGGATGACCTATCGATTGTCTCTGCACTGAGTAGCTACGGTATAGAGATTCCCTAAGTGATGGGAAGTCCGATCGGGATTGTGAATACCCGGATTGCAAGGGCTTCTTTGGAAGTGCCTTCGGTTCTGTTCGAACCCGGAATAGATTTGTATGGATGTGTGTCTGACGTTACTGTAAAGCTGGTTTCTATCACATATATTTCTGTTTGGTGGCAGAGATTTATTCTCTTAGCTTAACACCCTTCTCTGGGATGTATGAGCTCAGAGGTTATGTAGTTCATGGTTACTAGTGATACATTCCCAATTTGGTAATGTGGCATATGAAGTGCTGCTGATCATTTGTTGATCGAAGCATGGCTTTGTGAAAAAGCGTAGCTTTGTGGACGAGACTTCGTCGAGCCTCACAACCTGGAAATGGTCGAAACAAGAATGTTGCGGCAAGGTTTTTAAGGGTCGCACCCCTGGGGTATGTCCATTTCCTTCTGGATAAGAGGTGGTATCATGGTATGGAGCCCAGATATTTAACCTATGTTGTTACTGCAAATTTATTACTTTGTGGTTGTTGGTGTCGAGCGCTCGGATAAAGGTCGGTAATGACCGGGGATGGCATAGCTCGTGTGTTAGTTACCTAGTTACAGCTTAGTTAAAGCGTGAGGTAGCGTCAGCCTTGTTTGGCAAAGATCTAGTTAGGTTCGCGGGGCGTACTTCCAGAGGCGTTCCATTTCGATGTGGAAAGTTCCTTTGTCTGACCATTTGTTGGAAATCCAAAGAAACAATACGCGCCCTGTACGGTTTTAGTTGTATAACCCGCCATTCTTAAATGGTAGCTATAGTAGGCATACGACGAAATGTGGTATGTTGGCGAAGATTGATATTATACTTTCAAAAGGTTTTCTGCCCTATGCACTAATAATAATATCAAAATGGTTTTCGCGTATCAAGCATGTTTGACTGTCATAAGGAGAAATCTCCTCCAAGTGTGCGCTTGCATTGTGTGTGTGGCGGGAGGCCTTATGGCAATATCATTTTCCAAAAAAGCAATGCGGTTTTCAATGTTAAAATCTTTTGTTGTTGTTTTAAAGATAAACTATTTTTGTTTGCTCATACCAGTCCCATGAATGACTTGGAGTTTATTGTTCCCTTTCTAAACTCTGGGTGCCCACAATTTTCCACACGGGCAGTCTAGAGTTGGGTTTTTCAGATGGTAGATATCGATTCAGTAGCTTTCAGCTTTCTCTTTGTAATTCTTTGGAGACTTTGGATATTGAAATCTTTGGTTAGGACGACTGACCATGCTAAGCTTGGTACAACTTGATGGTGGTTCGAGCTATCTATGGAGATTGCTGATATTGGTGCTTCTTCTAAAGTTTCAAGTTGTAGTTGTTTCTGCTGCTAGTTCATTGGTGTTTCCGTTGTAGCATTTCATTTTATCTCTGATTTTGAGCATTGTTGTATATTTGGATATCGTATCATTGGAGTTGTATATGGTATTCATTTTCTTCCGTTGTGTCGTTATCCTTAATGTGTTATAAGCTCCGGTGAGCTAGATTCGACGTTTGAATCTGCACTATTCGGGTACAAGTGAAGTACGGGTGCCGATTTTCAAACGTTGAGTCGGACCGTCATAAGAACTATGTAATTTTGTCACATCATATTTTCTGTTTGACCTTAGTTATATTAACCAACAGAAAACTGTCGATTGGGTCATTTCATAGTCATATAATAACTATCAGTATAGAACCTCTTGGTGCCCCCAGCAGCCATAAGTAATGTACTGTCTAACATTTAGAGAGCACTGCGTTCCAATCTTGATACATTTTGATTAGGAATATTTAAAATAGTATATTTATTTGTATTGTAACAAATTACTCATTGTTACAACACTTTATAACTATTATCACAAAACAAATCATTTATGAATTTTCTAATAAATATATTTTTAATTAATTAATTAATATAACACACTATATCAAGTATATAATAGAAAGAAAACACCTTTTATTTCGAACAAGATCAGTTATTAAGTTAGATATAAGTAACAAATTACATAATTACCTATAGAGCATACCCCTAACTCTATCAATCTCCCACTTGCACTTGGGGTGAATTATGGAATCTTATTCCAACTTTTTCAATCAGTTTCCTCAAAACTAATTGGGCCAGTCCCTTAGTTAATGAGTATGCTAGTGTGCTTCAATTATCTACTCCATCAGTCAACTCTCCCCAACAATGATAAACCATTTTATCATATGGAACAATTCGAAGCATGCCTTTCGACTTCTAGCAAGCTCTAAGTTCTATTACGAATTATACTGTGACATTGTTATCATATAAAAATGTTATGGGATTCTCAATATTTGTGATCACTCTTGGTTCAGATATAAATTGTGCATTTATTATATATACATTGCTTTTATTGTGGGGCTATTCAAGTAAATGTACTAAGCCTTTCCGTTGTTTCAACCACAATCTCTTCTATTTGGAACATTTCCAACTTAAAGATTTTTAACTTTAATTTATTACTGGCATATTATACTCAATATCAATTATGAAATTTGAATATGAACACTCCTTCATAAGGAGTTCGATGTTTTTTTTAATTCTCTAGTATTTAATAAACACACGAGAACATCTCAAACAACCATTTCGTGATATCTATTTAGGTTTGAAATTTGCTTCATGTATCAAGTACATAAACTAATCATGGTATCGTAGACAACATAACAAGTATCATAATCATATTTTCTAATGCATAAAGAGTCCTTACATTTTCCACATTAAATATTTTAGTAACGTGTCCTTGCATATTGTTTGGCACATTCCCAATATCTTTTATGCTTAATATAAAAGACATCATTCACAATCCAATTTCGAGTATTTAAACAACTAAATCTAATTTTAACACAAGTATATCGTTAAAAATCAGAAAAGAGTGTTGTTTACTTATGGTTCAAAAATATCTATGTGCCTTTTAACATTCTTTTTGTGAACACATGCTTTATCTTCATTTTGATTAGTAATCAAACTATTTGATACTTCTATCAAAATATATATTCAATTCTGATGCTTATAAAATGATACTTTCTATGATTTCTTGGATCGTATCCAAGAACCCACAAACTCAATATCATTTCAACTAGCTTTGAGGCACTTTGATTGTTATGTGCTAACAATCTATTCTGAATCGTTATTTAGTATTTTCCATTTAGGAGAAAACATACCAAAACCAAAGTCATGCTAAGCAATAAGTTTATGAGTAAATCCAAACCAACTTGAGCACATCAAATGGTGAATCTGTTATGCTAATTTCAACAATTGAAATTCATAGTATTATTCTTTTCAGCGTGGCTTATTATATTTCAACTACATTTGTCTTTCTCTTTTACAACTAATGGATCATATCCTTTCAGATACAACTATCAAAATCATTTTCTGACAATGTACTGGGAATCTATTTCGAATTTGTGCATCGTACTATATTATAAAGTCAATACTCCTAATGGTTTAATTAAACAACCAAGGATTATTTATTCTTGACATTGACAAGAAACTCACAGTTTCTCTTTAACGTACAAAGATATCATTAGACGTTCTCATTTATTTGTGTTCATTTAGGTTCAGTCAATTTAATTTCATTCATTACAATTGGTTTATTATTGGATCGTATCCAAATTCATTTTATCCTAATATTTCTTAAAGAAATTCCTTCGCTACGTGTTGGTATTTACCGAAACAGCAGTTGTTTCTCAGTGCAACAGAATGGGCATTCATAAGTGTTTTATGATTTGCTTTATATAAAACTGATTTTGCATTAGTTCACAATATATTTATGTTCATAACATAAATTAGTCATCTAACGAGTATTGTTCTCAAAATTCTCTTGGGACGATTTATACAAGATTTCTTACATACAATTAGTACGTGCTGTCTTTTGACCAACACAAACTGCCAACTCCTTGACCTTGGATATATAGGAGTTTCTTATAAACCTTTATCTAATATGGCTTTGTAAACTATTCACTAGATGATATTAATTTTAACCTTGTGTATTACTCTTAAGTACACGACTTTATAGAAAGAAGTTAACTTAACTTTACTTATAATTAACCATACTTTGTCTAATGAAGTTCGATTACTCCTTATCAGTACGTCATTATGTACCATAGGAGGGAGTGACTTTTTGAGGCTGAATCTTTATTTATTTTTAGTTATGTTTGGAACTCTTTCTAATATATTCACATATTTAATCAAATCGAATCATTTCTGCCGCATGTTATTTTATTTACTTCCATTTTATATTCCGTGAACTTATTATAGACTTATACATGCCTACCAAATACAGATGTCCATGTTTGTAATAACTCATCAATATATATGATGAAGTACGTGAAATTTTTTTGGTATTAATAAATTTTCGATTAATTACATCGTCTGTATGTACCAATTCGAAAGAGTGCATCAACTCTTATAACACTCCCACTAAATGAGTACATAGTCCTTCATTGTTTGAGATATAATTAACCTATATCATATTAATTCATAATCATATAATAAAAATTATTTATTAAAGCTACAACTTTGTCAATAATTCCAAACTAATTGTAAGTAACTTAGATACTTCGGTATTTTCCAATGCATCAATTTTGTTGTAAAAATAAATACTATGTTGTAATTTTATTTCATAAAGAATATTCATAATATCCATACTAAAATATATCTGTGTCTATTTTTTAGTTAATTCCGAAAAATTGTAATTATTTCATAAGTAATATTCGGTATGTTTTACGAAAATAATTTTTGTAACTTGATGTAATCAGTAAGTGTTACATGGCACTCTCCCACTATTTTTGTAACGATCAGCCTTTCTTACAGCTAAAGAAGACACTAAATGCATCCACGGTATTCGTGTGTTGATCATTTAAGTGTCCGAAAGACATGTCATTAAGGTTGAAGGAAAAAAAAAGAATAGAATCTCACAATACGTGACGAGTAATACACAATACAAAGAAGTCTTTACAAAAAGAAATTATCTTTATTATGCACATCATCAAAGTACATTAATCTCTTATCAGCCTGTACGGTTATAACATCTATCCTTACAATTGCTGATAGATACAAACAAAAACAAAACAAAAGAAAACGACGGAAGAATATAAGGTACATGGAGAATATATCTTGTCACTTGAAAGCTCCAAAGGATCCAGCTAAATCTGGAAAATATGCTCGAGCTGACTTAAGAATTATAAGAAAAATAATGCTTAGATCAGTCTAGTAAAACTAGCGTGAGAAACTCAAATCACAAGGAATTTATTTATTTAAGTTGTAGAACCTTTTAAAATCAAGGGTATCTTGTAAGACCACGTTGCACATAAACATAGATGAGTTTTTACCTTACAGTAATGAAAACAATTTCTACAGAAAATCCAGTGATATTATAATAATGTCTAGAATACAGATACATATTAGTTATAGGCAAAATTCTTACATTATTAAATTACATCATAATAGGTATACAATCAAGTCCGAAGACACTTATTGGAGAATGGATTTCGACTATGAAAGTGTAAGGGTCTACCCACCAAATCCATGCACCTTTGACAAAATGTACAGAAGGCTACAATATATTGCACCTCTACTACTCAGTACCGATCCTACCCCTTACTAGATAGCATCGAATATGATCATCCTTGGTTGCGATCAAATAATCATAATGGGCCTAGAAGCATACATAGAGATATCGACACTAGATCTTGGGATGATCATACCTTAATAGAAGTGACCCACGTAGCCATTCCGCATGTCCCTGCTTTAGTCATTTTCTCGGTTGACGAGGCTTGAGGCTACGATTAACTTTTTATATAGAAACCATCTTGGAATGCTAACATTGCCCTCTAGGTAGAAATGCAATGTTAGCATTCGTCCATACAAGTTCATTTTAGGTCTGAATGAAACCAAAGGCACTACTTTACTACATCTGTTTTGGAACCACCCTCAGGATTAGTAGCAAGTAGCCCTTGCACTTCAAAAGCTCCATCTTCAATTCAAAATGTTTAAGTTGGATCAAAGTGGTTTCCAAATAATGCAAATCTAATCCCGGTCTCTTCGAAATAACATTCAGTAGTTCCGGTAAACTTAACCCTAGTTCTTTTGGAAATAATCAGACAATACATAAAAGCAAGAATCACCCCCTAACTATTTAACTGTGTAGATCTCCCTATAATTTGTCCTAGGAGAACAAAATGAGATTTATACACATAATACAACATCACCAAAGATGTTTATGCCATATAACTCACGTGTTTCTCCTAGATATTTCCGGAGTAATATTTTGGTCCATGTTTGATAGTCGGTTATTTAACTATCAAATAACAAACGACAACAAAACACAGAAATTTAATTACCCATAGCAACCAACAAGCCTCAAACTATATCTTTCATTTATTAAAACTCTTTTTGAAGGTGTTTATTAAAAAGTTCATATACTTATCTCATTGACATAAGTATGTTTACAAAATATTTGTGGAAGATTTCTCATTTTCAAATCATATCAAAGGATCAAACAAAATGTTATTTATAGTAGAGAGAAATATAACCTAAAACAATATTCCTTCAGTGTTAATTGTGGAACAAATGTCCATACCACCATAATTAAGAAGGTCGGTTAATGGAAAACCAATCTCAAATCCTTTTATAAATTTCCTTCTATAAATCCTCTTAATAAATCTCTTTTATTTATAAAACTTCTTTACTTAAATTCCAAACTCGTTTATAAAACTTTTTATAAATCACCAAGTTAAATTTTACAAAACTCTTTTGTAAATATCAGAACCATTTATATATCTCTTTATAAATCTCTTAAATTATTTATAAAACTTCCTTTATGAATATCTAAAATCATATATTAAACTTTCTTATAAATATTCCTTATTTAAAACAGAATTCCTTTAATAAACTCATTTAATAAAGTCCTTTTGATAAACAAAATGATTATTTAAAACAACCTTTATTAAAATCATTGCTTAACTTGAAACCATTATTATAAGTACGTTGACTTTAAAAATCAGAAAGAACCTTAGTTTCTGCAATGGTTCTCTTTTAATTAAGTTTACTTTTCATGTTATAGCATGAGTATTTACCTAACAAGCAAATATGTATATGGAATCAATCGACGGCAAACAAATCAACATATAGGTAAGATGTCCAAGTTACTATAATAGCAGACAGGGATTTGTTCTGCTAAATACATGTCCAAGTTATTATAATAGAAGAATGAGTTTTTATTCTGCTTAAATAGATGTCCACATAATCTACTTGGGAAATTATGGCAGAACTATGATTTATTCCACTAAACAGATGTTAGATACAAGTTAATGAGCAGAGTAGTGATTTATTTTGCTAACATATGTCATGCAATCAACAATTAATTTATAATAGAACGAAAATTTATTTGGTTATCCTATGTTCACAACAACTAAACAATTACACTATAGCAGACCAGAGATTTATCTTGCTATTAGATGTCCAAACAATTCATTCAATCAACATTATAACTCATTCATAGATATCTATCTACTTAATGTATCGACATTTGAATCCCTTTTGCTCAAAACTATCCTTTGCAAAAGAATTCCCTTTTTAAACAGATTGATTCTTGAAAAATCAAAGGATTTCAAACTTAAACTCCCCTTTAAAATAATTAGATACAAGTTAAACTCGTATTAAATCATAATTAATCTTCATTAAATCTTAATTTAATTAATTAAATAAATTATGAGATAATTAAACCTTTAAATAAATGATTAAACAATAATTAATTATTAAATAAATAATTAAACACTTATTAATCCTTTATTAATTATTAAATAATCATTTAAACCTTAATTAATAATTTAATATTAATTAATCTCAATTAAATGATCTTTAATTTGGTCTTAAATAATAAGTTAAACCTTTAATAAATAATTTATAAATTACAACCTTAATATATTTAAAATTAAACACATGGTTAGTAATTAATTAATAATTAACCTTATATTTAATTAGTAATCAATTAAAGGTAATACTTAACTTATAATTAATTAAAAATTAATCATACTTAATAATTGATTAACTAAAATTAATCTTATCCTTAAAAATGTAATTAATTAGTAACTAATCTTTGCTTAATTAAAATTAATAAACCTTATTAATACATAATTAATTAACAATTATTAAGACTTAATTAATTATTAATTATTAAATCCTTTATTAACTTTTAAAAACATTATTATTAGGCTTGTAAAACATTTACAAATTTTTTTTAAATATAAAACATAAATTCGAAAAATTCGGATTTTTAAAGCGAAACTTCATCCATAGCGACTATGCTATTGATGCCATTACTTGAATACTTATTTTGCATATAAAATAACCTTTAAAACTCTTATCCTTTACTTTAACTTACTTTGCTAACTTATTAAAAAGTCTTAAGAACAAATGTAAAGGTTAGAACTTTTTATTAGAAAACAAATTAAGTAAGCCACTTAACTTAAGAGATCTCCATGTCACCTTAACAAGTTCAAGTGTTAATCTTTCATAGCATTCACAAGTTTATATATCCATAAACATCTCATAATTCCTATATAAGCAAAAGATCTAACTTTATAACCATAACAATACTTATTAGGCTTTGCTAACAAGTCTAAGGTAAAAATTAACCATATCACATATCTAATCACATAGAAGCAACCTGCATATATCCAACAACATGATAATCCAACCAAACGACCAAAATATTGCATAACAAAATATAAAGTTAAAATCTTTCCAAAATATAAGAGGGTTTACTCACCAAATCTATTCTATTATATAAGAAAGAGAATCTAGAACTCTAAGTATTCTTATCTCTCATTCACTCTCAGATTGAATAGTGCATCCTCCTTAGTTTTTGGTATAATTTTTCTTTAAAATCCTCTAATAAATTTCAATATTCCACAAAACTACCATCATATACATAGCAATTAATGTTATCATTGGATAAAACATTATTATGTACGTTTACTTCTTTTGATAAACCCATAATCATTATTTTTTTGCAATCTAACAGAGATCTATTATTCTTCTTTATGTTATCATTGCCATTTTTTCTTTCCTAATTTGTTTCCTATCATCTTTTTGAATTCCTCCCGTTAATTTTTTTTTTCCATTGTTTATCTCTTTCCATATATCAGTTTCATACGTATACTACACTTCAAAAAAAACTAAAATATCTATTTCCAATCTAAATCAACTTAAAGATTCTATCCGAATAGCTTTTAGTCAATCTCTTAATTTTTTAAATTTAACCATAATGTGGTTGAATTCATCATTATTGTCTAAAAGCCTCCAAAAAATCTTTCTTACCGACCTATCAAGCTAGATTTAAAGGTTTGAATTTTATTTTATTGTTTTATTGTCATTTAATCTACTGTGAATTTTTTGTTTTAGCTCTAATATATTATTGTAGATTTTACTTTAAATTTTTTGTTCCCAAATTTTTTTTCTTCTTATTTTTTTACAATTTGTATGAATATGAATATGGTTTTCTCCATATTTTAGAAGGTTATTGAATTTTTTAATACATAGATATTGTATAATCTTTGGTTATTTTGTAAAATCTATAACACATCAAGCGTGACTATTTTTTATTCTTAAGTTTTCTACTTACGTCGACATTCATCTTATTTTTATTCTTTTAGTACGATTATGATTTTCATTTCATTCATTCATTTTGTAAGGAATAATTGGTTTACTAACACACGTACATACACATATATATAAATTCTTAAACTTTTTATAATAACCAGAGATAAATTTGATTTTTTTTTTATTTTGAAATATAAGTATATACAAAAATCAAATTGGGAAAAATCTTATACTTTTTTATTATTTTAGATTCAATCTGTATCATTATCAACCTAATTCCTTCATATTCTGCAGGAAATTATTGGATTGATTAGATATCGTAGATCTTCTTTATAACATCCTTGATATGTAATGGTCAACTACTTTTTCGTTCTTAAGTTTTATATTTATGTCAACGTTCATCTGATTTGTGTTTCATTAGTATGATCATGAATTTTATTTAACATAATTGGTCCACTAACACATATATACCACAGAATCTTAAATTATGTAAAATTTAATGTTTCTCCATTTTTAAACATATGTATTTAAGAAAATCAAGTTGGAATAAATACATCGATGAAGTAAAAATGGTCAAATAATAAATTTTTATGTCGTATTTGAGAACGAAATATAAATATATAAATATTACTTTTTTTCAGTCTACCGTATGTAACTTTATGTTAATTTAGTTTTAAAAAGGTGTTATATGAACTTAATTTTTAATTAAATATTTTAATTTTTATACTTAACCTGGACTCATTTTTTAATATGACATATTATCCATTTTATTTGTCCTATGATTTAATATATTTTCCTATAATGATGCTTCATTGACTACTAAATGTACATAAATTACACACATTTTCCTATTTAATGCATGGTTATACTGAATTCTTGGAGATCTTATGGGATATATTTGCAATTATCTTTTATTTTATACAAAAATTATTCGATGCTATATTTTTTGATTTTTTTGCTGACTGAAAATGTTTATTACGAATTGAAAATGTGTTACTAATAATGTTTATAAGTAAACTGACTTCAAATGGAAACAATTGTATTTAAAAGGAATAAATTGATAACATTCATTTACCAAATTCAAACTAATTTGATACTTATTACAATTAATTCTCCTTTATTGAAATTTTATCATTAGAGAATAGTTACGTACTAATCTTCATTAATCCTAATCAATTAGTATCCACTTTTTGTCAATATAACATTTTACTTTTACGATGGATTAAGACCGATTTTTAATTTATTTAATTGTATATCTCTAAAGTGTACTTTTATTAACATGTTGTGTAGCTCTCATTCGTATTATTTGTACATTTTCAAACAAACTAGGATCATGTTCAAGTAGTTGGAATCATTAAAGTTAGAACATGCATACTTAACAAGTCAAGTTTTTTGGAAAGGTCTAATATAGTAAAAATAATACAATAGACAATATATACATAATTATTAGTCAAAAAATTATTGCATGATCTATAAACCTAAATGTTACTTTAAATACAGAAGATAGAAGTCAAATGGTTATAGGTCAACTATAAATCCCATTTTGTTGTAATACACATTAATAATAGGGATGAATATGCTAAATAAGAAAGGGCATTATTGTAATCTGCACTGCATAAGGAGTCTATAAATATGGAGCTTGATTGTATTTTAAGATCTATCTCAATTCAATAAAATTGTTCTCTATCTCTAATGGTCTCCATTCTCTTTATTTTGTAACACGTTATCAGCATGAACTTTCTGTATACCGCATTCTCAATATTCTGCATAGGAATGCGAATCAATTATTATTCTCAGCCTGTTCACCTTCAAACTTTCCAACTTCTCAACAAGTAATTATATATTAATTACTCTGACTGTTCCACTTCTGACCATTCCAATTCTAAGGCTATTCATATTCAAAATCCTATTATATATTGGAGCAAACGAGTCTTTTATAATATATCTACCTACGTTCTATTTCTTATTTCCTTTAAAACAGCAAGCAGGTAAAGGAATTGTTCTTGCATTTCTTTATAAACTCGTTACTGTTCCTCTCTACAAAAAGGTATGGAACGCCATTTGGGTGATCATATATGCTTACTAGATAGCGCAACTGCTCATACAATTTTGAAAAATCAGAAGTTTTTCTCTGAACCATCTAAAAATTTCTCAGCTAAAGTCTCCACTATAGCTGGATCTGCTAATATAATTGACGGGTCCGGAAGAGCCCATATAATATTACCAAATGGTACGCATATCTTTATTCAGAATGCATTATACTCAAGCAACTCTAAAAGAAATTTGCTGAGTTTCAAAGATATAAGAATGAATGGATACCATATTGAAACTATAAATGAAAACAACATAGAATATCTTTGTGTTATTTCTAGAATTGAAAGCCAGAAGCTTATCCTAGAAAGATTTGGTACAATTTCAACTGGTTTATATTTTACAAAAATTGGCATAGTTGAATCTCACTCTATAAACATAAGCTATAAGCTCACAAATACAAAGACATTGATTCTTTGGCATGATCGCTTGGGTCATCCTGGATCAACTATGATGCGTAGAATTGCCAAAAACTCAAATGGATATGATTTACCAAACCAACTGAATTTACCAAGTGATTACTTATGTGCCCCATGTGCACAAGGAAAATTAATCACTCGACCTTCATATAGTAAAATCACATCTGAATCTCCGACATTTCTACAAAGAATTCAAGGTGATATATGTGGCCCAATCCACCCTGAATGTGGACCATTCAAATATTTTATGGTATTGTTTGATGCATCAACTCGTTGGTCATATGTCTGTTTACTTTCTACAAGAAATTTGGCATTCGCCAAGCTACTTGCTCAAATAATAAAATTGAGAGAACACTTCCCTGATCATCAAATTAAATCAATTCGACTAGATAATGCTGGAGAATTTACTTCTCAAGTATTTGATGATTATTGTCTATCATTGGGAATTGAAATTGAACATCCAGTAGCTCATGTTCATACTCAAAATGGTCTAGCAGAATCATTAATTAACGCTTGCAACTTATTGCAAGACCATTGCTTATGCAATCAAAACTACCCGTTTCAGCTTGGGGGCATGTAATTTTGCATGCATCGAAATTGGTTAAAATTAGACCAACAGCTTGTCATCAGCTTTCACCATCACAACTCTTAACTGGATCTCAACCAAATATTTCACATTTACGAAAATTTGGTTGTGCTGTGCATATACCTATTAATCCCCCACTTCGTACTAAAATGGGTCCTCAACGACGGTTGGAAATTTATGTGGGATTTGATTCTCCATCGATAATTCGTTACCTTGAATCCCTTACAGGTGATGTCTTCACTGCAAGGTTTTCAGACTATAAATTTGATGAGACAATCTTCCCGCTGTTAGGGGAGGAAAGACCGTTCTAGTAGAACGGCGTGAAATATCATGGAATAATCCATCTATGTCTTATTTGGATCCACATACCAAACAATGCCAAAGGTACAAAGAATTTTGCATATTCAAAATATTGCAAATCAATTGCCAGATGCATTTAGTGACACTGCAAAAATAATTAAATCTCACATTCCAGCAGCAAATGCACCAGCAAAAATTGATGTCCCTGAAGGATCAAAAGTAAATATAGCAGCAAATAAATCTAAAGCAAGATAAAAACGTGGAAGGCCAATTGGTTCAAAAGACTTGGCGCCTAGAAAAAGAAAGTCTAATGAAAAATCGTCAATTAAGGAACCTCCTGAAGAGGTTATAAATGATCAAAAGGATCGCTCAAATGAAAATCCTAATTCTCCTAGAAGTATGGAAGGAAATATTATTCCAGAAGAAATAAAAGAAGATTCCAACGGTAAAATGGTACCTAATAATAATGAGATCTCGATATTTTATACGAACTATGGAGAAATATGGGATCGAAGTAAAATAATAATTGATGATGTATTCTCATTCGCAGTAGCTACTGAAATAATTGAAAGTCATGATCATAATGAGAATAATGAGAATGATGATAATGAACCAAATAGCATAAATAAATGTCGAAAAGACACGATTGGCCAAAATGGAAAGATGCTATCCAAGTGGAACTAGATTCACTTCAAAAACATGGTGTATTTGGACCAATAGAGAAAACACCAGAAAATGTTAAACCAGTAGGTTATAAATGGGTATTTGTTAGAAAACGAAATGATAAAAATGAAGTCGTGAGGTACAAGGCATGGCTTTTCGCACAAGGTTTCCTGCAGAGACCAGGTTTTGACTTTAAGGAAACTTACTCCCTGTTATGGATGTCATAACATTTCGATATTTGATAACTCTTGTAGTTTCTGAAAAGCTCGATATAAGATTAACGGATGTTGTGACAGCTTATCTTTACGGTGAATTAGATACCAATATTTACATGAAAATCCCAGATGGATATAAATTGCCTGAAGCAAAATCAAAGTCCATGTACTCATTAAAACTAAGACGATCGCTATATGGCTTGAAACAATCTGGAAAGATGTGGTATAACTGTCTTAGTAAATATTTGGTAAAAGAAGGATACAAAACAATCTCATTTGTCCATGTGTCTTTATAAAAAAAATCGGTAAAGGGATTTGCTATCTTAGCAGTTTATGTTGATGATATAAATTTGATTGGGACTCTAGAAGAGATTGATGAAACAATAAATTATTTAACGGAGGAATTTGATATAAAAGATCTTGGCAAATCTAAGCACTGTCTCGGTCTATAGATTGAGCATAGTACTAATGGCATATTAATCCATCAATCAAACTACATTGAGAAAATTCTAAAGCATTTTCAAATGGATAAAGCATATCCACTTAGTACGCCGATGGTTGTTAGATCTTTAGATATTAAAAAGGACCCTTACCACCCAAAAGAAGAAGATGAGAATGTGCTTGGCCCGGAAGTGCCATATCTTAGTGCCATTGGTACATTATTATATTTGGCCCAATGCACAAGACCAGATATTGCATTTTCAGTAAATCTTCTAGCAAGGTACAGTTCAGAACCAACAAAAAGACACTGGAATGGTATAAAACATATCATGAGATATCTTCATGGAACGACAAATTTGAGTTTGTTTTACTCTCAATAATCCAGAACTAGTTGGCTATGCTGATGTAGGTTATCTTTCTGACCCACATAAAGCAAGATCACAAACTGGATATGTGTTTAATAACAGCAATGCAGCAATTTCATGGCGATCTACAAAACAAACATTAGTAGCAACATCATCCAATCACTCTGAAATACTAGCACTACATGAAGCAAGTAAAGAATGTATTTGGCTGAGATCACTAATTGAGCATATTCGAAAAAGTTGCCAACTTCCATCAGTAACAGAAGGGTCAACCATTATTTATGAAGACAATGCAGCTTATGTAGCTCAAATTCAAGCGGTTTACATTAAGGGTGATAGGACGAAACACATTTCTCCTAAATTTTTCTTCACACATGAGCTACAAAAAAATAATAAGATAGAAGTGAAATGAATCCGATCCCAAGAAAATCCGGCGGACTTATTCACAAAGGCGCTTCCAAAATCAACATTTCAGAAGATGGTGTACAAAATTGGTATGCGTCGGCTGTATCAACAAATTAATTGAATAATGCATTATAATTCAGGGGGAGCGTATGAAATACGCTATAATGTACTCTTTTTCCTTCACTAATATTTTTTCCCACTGGGTTTTTATTAGTAAGGTTTTAATGAGGCATTATCTTGATCCAGAAGTATCAACCCTCGTAGTAACATTATAAAATATATGTTACTTAAAGATGAAATCATGTTGTACTCTTTTCCTTGTTTATGATTTTTTCCCACTGGGTTTTTCATAACAAGGTTTTTAATGGGGCAATTACTCTTATCATCTTTACATACGCATATTCAAGGGGGAGTGTTGAAATATACATTAATAATAGGGATGAATATGTTAAATAAGAAAGGACATTGTTGTAATCTGCACTGCATAAGGAGTCTATAAATATGGAGCTTGATTGTATTGTAAGATCTATCTCAATTCCATAAAATTGTTCTTTATCTCTAATGGTCTCCATTCTCTTTATTTTGTAACACATTCATGCTTTTAGTTTCAAAAATAATGGTAGGTTAGTTCCTTCAATATTTTCATTTTAAAGCTAAATGCTTTATTTGAATTAAAATAAAAATTAAACTCAATGTAAAATATGTGTAATTTAGTTAATTTGATAATTTGGTAATACGTTTATTTTATAATTTTGTCATTTGATGTTATAAAAGAATCTAATCAAATTTTATAAAAATTTATATGACCATATTTTATGGCATATTAGTCTCTCAGGTTAGCATCAAAGATATATTAGTACATAATAAATTTTCTAATCTATTTTGAATTTGGTTAGTACGACCATTAAATTCATTTTCTTTATAAGGCATGATTGGTTTACTAACACATGTACATCAAAAAATCTTTGATTGAGTATAATATGAGGCAAAGTTGATGTGTTTTCCATTTCAAACTATAAGTATTTAAGAAAATCAAGTTGGGAGAATATCGTCTATGATGTAAATGAATAGTCAAGTAATAAGTTTCTATATTGTATTTCGAGAAAAGTATGTTGAAAGTTTAGTTCTAAATAGGCGTTCAATAAACTTAATTTTATCAAAATATTTTATTTTTTATATGCAACGTAGACTTATTTTTTGTATTATTAGATATTATCCATCTTTATCGACCTATGAATATATTTTTCTATAGTAATGCTTTATTGACCATGAAATCTTCATAAGTAACACGTAATTTCCTATTTGATTCATGGTTTACATTGAATACTTGGAAATTTTATGGAACATTGTAATGAACCAGTTTTTCAGTCATCAAAATTTAGAATATTTAATTGACTTTAAATATTCAAAAGTAAATTTTATAAGTTGAATAACTTATATTTCAAATATAGTGATTTATTTGGATAATTAAATTGTTTAGTTTAATATTTGAATTGTGTAAATAATTGAATATTGAATCGAATATGAATTAAAATAATTTCTAACATTTTTTTAAATTCAATTTGAGTTAAAATAGAATTAGTAAACTCAAAATTGAATTAAAGTTAATTTACAGAAATTGGAAATTTTATTACTTAATTAACATGTAAAAATGGTCTTTTTTCACAAGGTCTCAAATTTTGACGAATCTAATTTCATTAGATCCTTAATTGTGAGTTATTATACGATTTCAAATTTCATGTCAATCTGACTTACGGTTTGGTTGTGCGAAGCTGAAACACATAGAAATTTATTTAAGTAAATTTAATTAAAATAATTCGATTCGAAAACCTATCTTCCAAATATGATGGAGTTGGCCTTCGATATATATTCCATCGTGTTCAAAATCGGGTAAAATATTATAAGCGCTTGGCAGCACATCTCGATTAGATTTTAAATATTTTCGGATGAATAGTGCACGAAAATTTTCTATAAAAGCCCCTCATTTTTTCTTTTTCCACAAAACTTGGGTTTTAACCTTAGCCACCACTCTCAATTTTCATGGCCGAGAAAATCCACAATTCCTCTTCATTTATCTCTCCATCCACCCACTATTTCGAGAAACTTCCAACTAGGAAGTTGAAGAGCTCGAGGAGATTGTTACATCTAATGGTTGTGATAGGATTGGAGCATCGTCCTGGCTACTAGGGAGGCGCGTTCTAGCCGAGTTCATTGGCATTTTTCCATCGATTGGAAGAGCTAGGAGGGTGAGGTCCTCGGCCAATGGTGGTGCACGTGATGGATGTTCGAATGGCAGTGGCTGATCGGGCTAAAACGTCAAGATAAAGGAACAATCGATGGTCAAAGAACGACGGCCAATGGGTTTCGAATGAATGAAACCTGGGAAGAAATTGTATGGAAGAAGAAGTGGGTAAGGGCGGTTAGATCTGAGATGAACGACTGTTATTTTTTTGACGGTAAATAAAAAAGAATGTAAATTATTTAATTTATAATTCATGTAAAACTTATAAAATTGATAACTTTTCATATGAGGTCTATTTCGCACGAAACAAGTGCGTTGGGTTTGTATTGGCGAGCACTACATTATGAAGCTAGATTGGGATTTATTTGAGCTATTGAAAATTTTGGTTGAAATTAAATGCTCATATATTTTAATCGAAATAAATTGCTATTACGACGACTGCAAGCAAGTGAGTAAAACTCACTCTTTCTGATAATATTTTTTATAAGTGAGAGCAAATTTATTTATGATGAATGATGATTGCTTGGGTGATATATGATATTATATATATTGATTGGTTTGGATATATTCCCATATATTTTAGCAGATGAGACCCTATACGTTTCCGTGTATGAGCGGATGACCCTTTGTACGTGCGTTTGCCTCGAAGAGGACATTATACATATTTTCTCATATTTATATTTGTTGCATGTGACAGTTGGAGTGGTTCAACTAGATTCCTCACCGTTGTTGATTTTTATTTACAGATATTTTCATATATGTTGTTATCACATGATATGTATGTTTGGAAGCCATGATTGATATGATTGACGTGAATTCCTTTATTTAGCTCTTTAGCAGCATTGGTCTATATTTTGGAAATTTAAAAATATTAAACAATGATTTCAATTTAAAAAGGATTTTAAAGTGATTTTAAAAATGTATATGTTTTAATAAATTTTGAATTGTTAAAGAAATGGATTTATTTTAAATAAATAAAAATGTTATAATTTTTACGTTGGTTTTGTGAAATATATTCCAAATGATTTTTGAAATATGGAGTTAACAATTTTGTAAAATAAGTTAAATTGAGATTTTTGGACTTATTATAAATGGATTATATATAAGATTTATAAAATTGATATTTTATATATAAAAGTAATGGAATTATAAATAGTATTATAAATATTAGAAATGGAATTGTAATCAAATTTGTATATGGATTTGCAATTGAAATTTAGAAATAAATTTATAATGGATTTTATAAATAAGGAGATTTTAAAAGAATAAGTTTTTAAATAAAATATTTAGCAAATTAACTTATAATTGGATATTGACTTATAGATGAGATATAAATGGAATTTTTTAGTAAAGGAATTTTGTGTATGGAAGTTTATGAGATATAAATGGAAATTATAAACATTGTTTTATAAATCTGAAATTAATTTAATCCGATAAGCTAAATATGGATTTTGTAAAAGGAATTATATTCACGATTTTGGACTGTGAATAATCATTTAAATTAAATATGTAGAAGTAATGAATTTGGTAAAGGAATTATATTCACGATTTTGGATAGTGAATAATTCTTTGAATTTGGATACTGAATAATTCTTTGAATAAAATGAATGTTTTGGAAAGTGATATTATAAAATGGAGTTTTAAATTGTTTGAAAATAAAATAAGTTGTGAATTTACTTATTATTAAAGTAAGTATAGGAAAATGTTTTCCAAATATCCAAAGAGTGAAATGGTTTTGAATATTATCTTTTTAATATATTTTGAAGTAAATAATTGGAAAATGATTTGATTTATAAACGACTAATAAAAATCAGGCCCAGTTATTACATTTGTGCTAGATTTTGTTTGTTTCTTTGATAGTTAAATAATTGACTATCAAATTTGGCAATTTTAGTTTCTCAACTTGATGTAGAAACTAATTAATCGTACACTTAGTACATAAATGACTGTGTAGGCTTGATTATCGTTTATGTTGAGAATGTTGATTTGTGTAGTGTGGAGTGATTACTCCAATCTATTGAGCTTCCTTCTTGGCCGAAGAATAGCAAGTTGAAAGTTGGAGATGTGATAAGTCTATGAGACTTAGTTTCCATATGAGGTTGAGAAACGCTTTGCGTTGTTAGTGCAAAGAGACCGGGATCAGATTTATCTAAAAATCACTTTGGATCAACGTATATGCAACGATTGTGTAGGTTGGTCGATGATATTGAGATTTAGGATTTTCATAGTGAAGGACTGCTTGTTGATCGTTTAGGGTTAAAATCCCAATATACATCTAGTAGCGGTAGTCTCTTCATTATGAAATATCTAATGCAAGGACTATTCGCTATTAATCCTTGGGATTTCCGACCGGATGTGGCAGGAAAGTACGTTCGGTTTGTCATGTTCCTGGACAACTTGTATAGGTGAGTGTGTAACATTGCATTTCCAAAGATTATATACATTGGCTTTTACAAACGTACATCTGTTTAGTGGTAGAGAAGGCAACTTCTCCTAGCTTAACACCCTTCCTTGAGACGTATGAGCTCAAGGGTTGTATTTTTGTGGAAGGTAATTAGTAGTCAACAGGAATGACAACATGGCATTCAAAAGATGATGTGTTATGTGGTATGTGAAAGGTAATCAATACCTCATTTGGCCTTAATTCTCAGAAAATGACCGAAACAGGGATAGAAGCAGTAAGGCTAAGTGGGTCGCTTCCAATTAGGAGATGTCATCACTCTTCTAGATATATATTTACATGCTATGACGTCGTATATCTGATTATTGTTGTGTATGCTTGTGGCCACCTATTTTAGGTCGGTAGCGATCGAAGTGATGACATATCGGTACTATCCATGTATGGGTAGGCCGGTCTTGTGTTGGTTTAGGCGGGCAGTATCTACTCCCTAGGTACATCCCTCTAGAGGTGTACTGTGTTGGTTCGAAAAGGTAGTCTCTTCACCTAGTCATTTGTATGGAAGCTTAAATCCACTACGCGCCTGCATTTTGTTTTGTAGAGCATAATATTGCTGGAATTTAATAATGGTAATAATTTCAGCTATGATTAATTACTATTTGTATAATACACATTAGTATAATATAAGAGGATTTAATATGAATAGTTTTGGTTATCGTAGAGGAAAAACCCATCTGCGTTTATGTGTGGGCGTGTCTTACAAGATACCTTTTGTTTTGATAAAGGAAAAGTTTTGATAACTTTATAAATTCATTTGAGCTGTGTTTTCTCATGCTGGTTTACCAAACTAATCCGGGTGTCCTTCTCTTTTAATGCTTGGGTCTGACCGAGTATATTTACAGGTTCAGATTTGATGCTTTTGGAGCTTCAGCAGACGAGTTGGAGATCTTCATGTCGTATACACGTATCTGTTTATTTTTCTGCTGCTTTGCATTGTTGTTGTCGTAAATTATCAGTATTTATGAGGACGGGTTATTATAGCTGTCCAAGCTGATGACTACTTATTGTATATTCTGATATTGATTTACGTATATTACAGTTTCTCTTTGAAAAGATTATTAATCTATATCATATGTTATTCCACTGCGATGTGAGATTCTGTATTGTTTTGGTTCCGTTTCTCTCTTTCTTCTTCTCTTCTCTTCTTCTTTCTCTCTCTTTCTTCTCACCCTCTCTTTTCTTTCTCATGATCGTCTGCAATTGATGTGCTCTGGGTCGGATACGCGTGGTTTGGTGTCAGATTCTAAGGGTGCCGAGTGTGGGTTGTCACAAACATCTTAGAAATTATTTTTTATTTTCTATAAAGATTGTTTATGCTATATTGTATTGATTTTTTTGCAACGTGGATGTGTTTATAAATCATTATGAATTGAAGATGGGTTAATGATAACGTTTATGAGTATGCCAACTTCAAATGTAAAGAATTGTGTTAAAAAGAAATAAATTGTTGCTAATTTTATTTGGTACCATTTCAAACTAATTTGAGAATTATTACAATTAATTCTATTTTGTTAATATTTAATCTAATCTCTTTACTCTAGGGTTTAACATAATATTATAAAAAAGTTATGTACATACTTAAATTTATATGTTAAAAATAGGATAAAAACTATGTTGAACCAATGTAAATTACATTTGAAAATTAATTGAATGACATGCTTAGTAATATAGTGCTTATCAAGTTAGGAACAACATATAATTGATGTAACCTTTTCAATAAAAAGATTGTGCTCTAAAACATTAATTATACTCTATATGCTCCAAGAATGTTTAAGTAGATTTATCAACACATTTTTGTTAGTAGTATTCACGAAAAAATAAATCTAAAAATTTACATCCCATAAATATATGCTTTCATCTTCATATACTATAAAATCTAAAAAATACACCATCAACGGAATTATATATTAATCCCATATGTGTAGAATGGGTTTGCACTCGTCTTTTTAGAAACTTGAAATAAACTTTAAACTTGTAAAGCTTGGAAACCACCAAAAATCAATTCTAAAAGGGTCCTCTCCCCCATGGTTTTTGGACATGTTACACTTAGAATTTCATAAAGTGGTTGAAGTAAAGTTTTAATAAATTCTTTCCTTTATAATTAAAAAAAAAGAAACACTCAATTACAGTTTATTTCAAAGAAGATATAATCAAAATAAGAATGACCATTTTCAGACTTGGATCTCTGAGTCCAAAAACACTTTGTAAATAAACAAGATTTTGACATAACATGACCAAGAATTTGAAAAGGTGATCTATATAAAAGTTTTAACCACTAAAATTTTACATGGTTTGAAAAAAAGAAAAGCTCCATTGGGTTAAATAATGAGGAAGATATAACAGAAGGAAAAGAATAAAAAAAATGAAGAAATGAAATAGGTATTTATAAGCAAGAAACAAACCAAATTACCTAAACACCCTTAGTCATATACCCTCCACCTACTTTTGCCACCTTACCATGCTCCTCTTCTACCATGAACTTCATCCCAAAAGCTTGTCCCCCTTCCTTTTGCTTAGCTAATATTAAGTTAATGCTTGTGTACCTATGTCCAAACATGTTTTCTAAGGCATCTTCGTGGAATATTCTTTTGACTTTATTTTGTTAATTTAACTATATGCACAAACATATATAGGCAAACCTTAACTAATTGTAAATGTGAATATGTACATTATATTTTAGGGTTTATAACACTTACAATTTTTAGTCGGCGAAAAGTCAAAAATTCAGAAAACGTATTCCGGTCACATTTTCGATTTTTCATCGAACTAATTTTATTTGTAAACATAATTTAAAAACTATTTTACCAACATTATCTAATATTAAAAAGTATTTTATTTTAACTATAAAATCTATTATTTGAATATTTGAAATTAATTAAATATTCCAAAATCAAAGAGGTAAAATTACAGGCCGTTATGATTTCCGCTATTACTATAATAGCGTACTTAATTCGAAGATCCATCATTAACTTAATATAGATTATTTATTTCATATACTGTACCTAGTTTATAGTGGAGAGTTCTTTGAGCAAATATATTAAATTCAAAGAAACAAATCTGATAGAAAACAATTTTCTACATACAAATACATTTCAGAATAGAAATTGTATTTCTTATTCAAATATTAAGTATCAATTATTATTATTACAATTTTCAATTTCGATATTTCTTTATGAAGCAGAAGTGACTATTCACTCTTTTCATCCCAGTAGTTCCTTGCACCACATCCACTCTTGTATATTTGTTATTCGTTCTAAATAATCAAACCATTCAAAAGAAATCCCTTACGACAATATCTTAATGAACTCTTTACAAAAATGTATTTGATTATCCTTAACACTCAAGGAATTCAAATAGATGCACCTTACATAAACTAATTTATAATGACCCATAAATATATCGCTTTAAATAAATGATCGTTTAGCCTTATCGATATAACAACATTTTTATAAAAAATTATTATTATTAATTTATATGTTTTTATAAATAAATTGTGATCATTTTTCTTAGTAAATAATAATAGAAAATTTTGTTTTCAAATTTTGTTTACAAAAATATGCATATGACTGAAAAAATTGGGATTTGTAACGATGCAACGTGTGGAAGTGGTGCAATGTTGTAAGTATATGTTACATACACATATACATGTACGTACATAAGAACATGCACATAAGCACGCACACACACATATATAATTAAGTTAAAGATATAATATAAAATATATAAGATATAAGATATTTTTAAACAAGCTTACTCCTTAAGCCTATATAAGTCAACATATGTGCACATGAGATGATGCAAGTGATGTGCATTTGGGGAGGGGCTTTGGCCGTGCATTTCGAAGGGGATGGTGTGTTAGAGAAGCTTGGAAAAAGTGGTGTTTACATATCTTCCTTTACACACTTCTTTTTTCCTATAAATACCATACCCTCTTCTCTCTTTTTCATTCATTTTCTTTATATTTTCAAGCTTTTGCTTCTTCTTTAATGGCTTCCCAAACTAAAAGAAATAATGTCAAAAATCATTTCAAAGAGAAACTAAAATAAGAAAATATAATCATATATAGTAAAACACCTCAAAACGATCCAAAAAAACTCCTCATTTCCCATTGTTCTTCACAAACCCTTCTTCATTTCACCACAGGCCGAGCCCATTCATTGTTATACCCTAGGTCGTGCACCCCTTCGCTTCCTCAAGGCTTAATTAAGACATCTAGGACCTAAAATCCGAAGATTAGTAAGCATCGGAACTCGAATGCGGAACTATATCATTTTTTTTGTGAATCATTGGGAATCCAAGATGAGAACTCCTAAACTACTATATTATATGTTGAATGATGACATAATGTTGCAAATGGATGTTTAATATGCTTTGATCATCAAGTTTGATTGTTTTCATATTAATGTTGAATACATACATACATACATACATACATACATACATACATACATACATACATACATACATACATACATATATATGCAAGTCACGAATATACACGTCGATAAACACAAAAGGAAATCACTTTCCTTAAATTAGTGAAATGGTGTATATGGAAGTATTAAACCTCTTAAAAATGGTTTAAAATGTATTTGAAATGTTTTATAAGCATTTAAAAGTGTTTTGGTGAATTTTGAAAAGAAATAGAAATTTGGGTCAAAAATAAACGCATCACGTAACGGTAGTTTGCGATTTCGCGTTATAAAAATCAAACTAGTGTAAACGTTGGTATATAGCTCGGAATCCTTCAAGATGAGAATTTTCTGAACTATTATACCCATAGTTTTCCAACGAAGAAAGAAAATTGAAACTTTGAGAAGTATATTTTGGAATATGAGTAAAACAAGTTTTAGAAAAATCCTAATTTTGCAGTTCGGAATCCAAAACTAGATTTCTTTACAAATGATATTTTCAAATTGTTTAAAAATGTGAAATAAATGTTATAAATCATTTCTTTACAAAAAGTCATTTTGAACAATATAGTTTAAAAGGCACTTTCCGCAGCACTTTTTCGCAGCACTTTTTTATACCTTTTGAAAAATAGTTTTAAACTTAACTTATAAATATTTTTAAACAATTTATAAAGTGTTTTAAATATGATTTAAAGAATTTTTGGAGTGATTAAATATTTAGAGTCGATCAAATAACTTGTCCTGCTTATGGGTGTCAATGAGATAGTGTCTAGGCTTGAGTTTGGAAAACCAGTTTCCTGCTCTCTCTGGCTATCTGGACTGGCCCAATGGAGGGAATGGTGAATTTGCTTTACTCAGATCAATATCTTCCTAAGTAAAAAAAATTAAACTATTTTAAGTTTATTAAAACGAATGTAAAATTTGTTAAAGGATTTTATAAGAGAGGTTAAATATTTTCGTACATACCGAAAAGAAAGTTTTATAAACATATATCTCCAAAATATATTTCGGTAAAAGAACTTAATAAACTAAAGAATGATTCCTTATTCACTTGACCTCTTTTATCTATGGTTGGTTCGAAGAAACTAGGGTCGGATTTGGATAATTCCTGTCCAAAAACCACTCCGAACCAATGTATACATTCAGAAGCGAAGACATGATGATGATGATTTTTGAAGACGAGGATCTTCATGATGAAGGGCTGCGTGCCACTAGTCCCTCTAGGTGAAATTTACTATGTCATATATTTATGGTGGAAGTAGTGCTCGGTTATGAAAATCTACGACTGCAAGGACTAATCGCTACTAATCCTGGGGTAATTCCCAATAGGATATGGTAGGAGGAGTGTCTACGGTTTCATTCAGTTCCAGAACAAACTTGTATGGAGAGATGTCTAACATTACATTCTTATGATTTACATCATTAACTTTTATAAACATACATCTGTTTGGTGGAGGAGAAGGCAACTTCTCTTAGCTTAACACCCTTTTCTAAGACGTATTGGCTCAAAGGTTGTATGTTTGTGGAAGTCAACAAGTGATTGATGGACTGGTAGTGTGGCATTCAAAGAAAGATGTGTGCTATGTGATAGGTAAACGCTGCCTCAAGCCTCGCACGTGGAAATGATCGAAACAAGGTTGCAGCAAGGCTATGTGGTTCGCAACCATTAGTGTATGATAATCCCCTTCTAGAAATATTTCTACCAGCTATAACGTTTGGGTTGAAATTATTGTGATGTATGCTTAGAGACGTCTCGGATTGGTTAGTAACGATCAGGGTAATGACATATTTGGTACTAAGGAAAGTTAGGCTGGTCTTGTGTTGGTAGAGGTGCAAATGTTCTGTTAACCTCGGTACATTCCTCTGGAGATGTACTATGGTAGGCAATCCCTTCACCTGGTCATTTATATGGAATCCATTCTCTAACAAGTGCATGCCAATTTGTTTGTAGTACCCGCATTTGTGGCTAGTATTGTTGGAATTTAATTAATGTAACAATTTAAGCTAAGATTAACAAGTTTACTTGCAAATGTTTTCAAAGATATGTCATTAAAAATAATATCATTATTTTGCTGCAATTTTTTTGGTTATCATAAGGTAAAAACCCATTCCATATTTATGTGTGGCGTGGTTTTATGACACCTTTTGTTTTAAAAAGGCGTATTTTGAGTTCTCACACCAGTCCTATGACCGACCGAAGTTTATTTTGTTTTTCCTTTAAACTCTAGGTGCCCTATTTTCCCAAGCAGTTAAGTAGTTAGGATTCTGTTTAGAGTATTTTGGAAGGAGTATGCTTGAAGAGATTACTGAAGCATGAAGCTGGAGCACCCGATAGGGTTCTCTATCTATCTATTTTTTTTCGCTATATATAAGTTAGTTATGCTAGCAAATGTGGGAGAATGCAGTTGTAACTGTTCGTGGCTGGGTTAGTGCATACAAAACTCTGATGTACCTTAGTGATGGTAGTTGTATGTACTATTTACCTATTTAACGTAATGTGAGAATTTATGTTTCTATCTTTACTATACTTTACCCCTGAAAATCTGCCTCCTTGGCACTTGGATTTACGACACATGTATACCGTGGATGTATTAGTGTCGATTTTTGAGAGTTGAGGAGACGTGTCTTCACATTTAGTTCCAGAGACAAAGATTAAGCGAGATTCTTGGCTTTGGTAGGGTATTACTCATTAGAGATAGGGTTAGTAATGCCCTTAAATGAGTTTAATGTTTGAGAGTGTGCGTTTAGAATCCTTATCTAAATAAAAGATGGGCTATATATACCCATTCCTAAAGATAATTTCGTCTTTGTATAAAGTTAGCCTACTAAGTTCAGATAGTAAGACATGAGTATTTGTAAAGGACGAAGAAGGGGATGTTTTCTTTATGCGTTAGACTCATCCCAGGAAGGATTAGGAACCATACCCATTGTTAAAGAATTCCCAGATGTTTTTTGAAGAGGTAAAAAGTTTACTCCACATCGAGAAATTAAATCTCGTATTGATTTAATCCTTTGAGCAATGCCAATTAAATAACAAGACTGAAGAATGGCTCCGAGGTAGAGGGAGTTGGTAGAAAACCAAAACCGAGAGTTATTAAAGAAAGGGTCCATAAGGCCGAGTCGTTCAATTTGGGGATCAACAATAGTTTTTGTGGCCAAATCGGATGGATCTCAAAGGTTGTGCATAGATTACCGAGATTTGAACAAACAAATAATCAAGAACAATTATCCTTTGCCTCGAATAGATGACTTGTTTGATTAATTACATGGTGCTCGGGTATTCTCGAAAATGGATCTAGCTACAAGATTCCATCAGTTGAGAATCGTATAAGAATGCATCTACCTAACTGCATTCAAAGGTCAAAAGACTTTCTTCGTGTGGTTGCTTATGCCTTTCGGGCTAACCAATGCACTCGCTTATTTCGTAGACCTTATGAATAGAGTATTTAGAAATGTACTCAATAAATTCATGTTAGTCTTTATCAATGATATCTTATCTATTCTAAGACAGAAGGAGAACATGAGAGACATTTAGAAATTGTGTTATAAATATTGAGAAATAATATGCTTAAAGCCAAATTCTTAAAATGCCATTTTGGGAGAAGGAGGTAAGATTCTTTGGACATATAGAGTCAAAGGACAGGGTTTCAGTAGATCCTGTAAAAGTTGCGGCTGTTCTAAACCGGAAGCAGCCACAAACTCTTAAAGGAGTTTGTAGATTCTTAGATTTGGCAGGATATCACAGAAGATTGATTCAAAACTTCTCGAAGATTGCCTGTCACTTAACAAAGTTGACCATGAAGGATGTTAAATTTATCTGGACTCCTAAATGTGAAGCAGCATTCCAAGAACTCAAGAAAAGGCTAACAATTGCTCCAGTCCTAGAAATCATAAAAGGAAATAATGGATTAACTGTATATACCGATGCTTGTGGAGAAGGAGTTAGTACATATATGATGCAAGAAGGGAAGGTGGTTGCTTATGCAGGTAGACAGCTAAAGACTCATAAAAAAATTATGCAACGCACGACTTAGAATTATTACTCATGGTATTCGCATTAAAAATATGGAGGCACTGTTTGCTGGGTAAGAAGTTTTCACAGTTTGTTTCAATTACAACTTTGAATTGACCTTAGTAAATAAAATTCCTCTCTTAACTAGGTGAAAAGTTTGAGCTCTTTACGGATCATAAATCTTTAAAGTGTCTTTTCACTTAGAAGGATTTAAACATGACGCAACAATGTTGGTTGGAATTTCTCGCTTCTTATGATCTAGATATTTAATATACAGCAGGGAAAGCCAACGCAGCGGTTGATGCGTTAAGTAGAAAATATGCTACTATTTTTTATTTGGTAGTAACTCCATCTCTTTTGGAAAGGATTACCGGCATGAAAAAAGAAGATAAATTCCTAAAGAAGATTTTTAAAAATAAATACAAAGGGAGAATTCAAGCTTTGAAATAGATAGTCACAGGGTGTTACAGTTGAATGGCGAATTTGTGTTTCAGATGTCAAAAATCTTGGGCAAGAGTTAGCTGAATGTCACAAATCCAAACTTAGCATTCATCCAGAAGTCAACAAAATATATAGAGATATGAAGCACACATTTTGGTGGAGAAGTATGAATATGGACATATCTATTTATGTTAACCGATGTGTAAATTGCCAACGAGTCAAAAGTGACCAACGAAAAGTTGCAGGGTTACTTAAGCCGTTAGAGATTCCAGTTTGGAAGTGGGATCAAGTACCAATGGATTTCATTGATGGCTTACCTCGAACGAGGAAAGGAAACGAAGGCATTTTAGTTATCATGGATCGATTAACTAAAAGTGCACATTTCATTCTAGTTAAGCCAACAAGGACCGCTACAAGCCTTGTAGATATATATATATATATATATATATATATATATATATATATATATATATATATGAAGGAGATGTATGATTACATGGAGTTCCAAGCAGTATAGTGAGCGATCGAAATCCGATCCTTACTAGTCAGTTTTGGGAAGCACTATAGAATGCTTTGGGAACAAAGCTCAATATAAATACTGTCTATCACCCTCAAACTGATGGATAGACAGAAACGGTCAACCGCAGTTGGGAATATTGGTATGCATGTAAATGTGCACATTTTTACCACCATATTTAATCTGTTTAAATTAAATAAATGATCATATTGGGTATTTTTAACTTGTTTAAACCAAAATTCAAATTATTTGAAATTGTCACATATTCATCTTCATCCAAGGAGAAAATAGTCATTTTTGTGCATATATTAATTTGAGAAAATTTAATTGGAAATTTCTATATTATTTCGTAGGAATTTAAACTTAATTACAAGTGGTTTCATGAAGGAATATGCATGCACAAAGAAGATACAAAGGAATGAAGAAGGAAATAATTCAAAGTGATAAACATGGAGGACTCCACCCACTTATCTTGATTTTCAGTTAGGAGCTAATGCACATGCTAAAAAGCCATTAAAGTTTCATGTACATTTAAGTGGGTGATTATTGGAGTTAATGATTACTTGGTGGCCACACTACCTCAAGGGCAATTTGGGCATTCCCCAAAAATATGAATTGGGATTTAACACTTATATAAATACCCCTTATGTTTCATGTAACCCTCTTCTCGCTTAGTCTCTCTTAGTTAGTTTTAGCTTAGAAAATAAATCAAAGCTCTTTTCCCCTTTTTGATGGCTACTTAGCCATTTTTATTTTCATGTAACTTTCATATATTTTTTGCAATGTTAATTAGTGCCCTCTTTCTTTTACATGCTTCTTTTGTTTATTTACTTTCATGTTAGTAGTGTAGGTTTATATTTCATGCACCTAGAATAGTTTTTTCTCTTTACTTTGCTCTCTTTTTTTTTCTTTTTTTTTCATGTTGCAAGATATATTTGTTGATTTAATAACAAATATGAGAGGCTAACCCCTTCAATTTAGGGCCAATGAAGCACTATAACTCTATAGCTTTAACATTTTAATAATTATTGCTCTCTTTTTGTGCTTAATGGAAGAATGAATGTTGATGTGATTTACTGTTTTATATTGAGTTTGATAGCCTATGTTGTTCAAAACAAATAGGCTATGCTTAGTCATACGAATCATAAATTGCCTCTTCATCTACATATGATTACGGAAATGAAGTGAAATTAAATCAGAATTTGATGGTCTATATTTCTTGTCAATAGTTAATAGGCCATGCTTAAAATAGATTTCATTTTTAACTTATTATTTTTCATGAGAATTAAAAGTGGTTTAAAGGTTGTGTTATAGTTTGATGGCTTATGAGAGATAATTAATATCACAAATGAGCCATACTTATGATAAACATATTATTTAAACTCACTTATGACCAAAAAGAGAGATCATAATTTCATAAATTGTTGAACTATATAATCTAGAGAGTGGAAATTGCCATTTAATCTCATTTTTTTATAACTTTCCTTTTGTCATTTTTCTTACATTTTCTAGCTAATCACACTTTCAACTTTGGTTAATTTGATTGAATAGAGATTTAAAATCAATAATTCCTCGCGGATCGACCCGTATTCGTCACGAAATAGAATTATATGCCATGCGCTTGCGGTAAAATTTAATTTGAATTTTCTCGACTATTTTCTAAACCAATAGAAAACTAGCCGATTAACAAGTTTTTGACACGGTTGCCGGGGAGTTGCTTTGATTTTAATTTTCTAGTCTTTGAATTATTAGTTATTTGATTTTTGTGTGTTTTTATTTTGTGTGTGTTTGCAGTTTTTTTTAAATTATTGTGTGTGTTTGATTTGTGCTTGCATTTGTTTGTAGCTTTTCTATTTGCATTTGCATTTTATCTATATAAGAAAAAAAAGAATACACAATTTAAAAAAAAAATCATATTCCATTTAATTGCGCAGTTACAGTTTTCTTTTTACAAGTTCTTTTTCTATTTACAAGTTTACATTCTTTGTTCCTCTCATTGACCATTTCACCAACCGATATCAGAGCAACAAACCACATTACATTTGCTTTCCCCTCTGTTCACTTTCTTGTGCATGTTTCAATAAACCTTCCTCTATCTTTCAATTAAGCTTGCATCTACCAATCTAATCCATCTGAATTTACAACCATCTGCACTTCTTCCCTGACCTTCCTGCATCACCTTGCTTCTTTGACCATACTTCTCCTTCACTTCACCGTCTTTACAACATTAAACTCTGACTTCACAGCTCCTCCTTTCAATACTTCAAACTTCAGACCATACAACATCCATCTACTTCAAACCATCATCTCAGCTAATACTCTCCTCCTAAACTACAAACTTCGAACTGCAACAGTCCACCATCTACCCACAGCGACCATCCTCAACAACCCACCACCACCACCTTCCTTAACCTTACTGCCATTCCTTCCTCAGCCTGTAGAAAATCACTTCTTGACCACATTCACCGTTTTTCCACTCATTTATCACACTTGCTTGAAAACTGCCACCAACCATCTATCAGCTTACACATCAATACCCACTTCATTGCGCTATGCATACATCAACACTTCACTGCACAACATAGCTGCTGCGTTTTCCATTTCTTTCCAGCCTCCATAAATCTCAAACCATCCTTCCTCAATAACATAACCACCACCACTGACTGCACTTCCTCTCACAGTCATCAACAACAACCAGAAAACCAAAACTCAAGACATCACAAAATCAACCTCATCTTCATCACTGCCATCTTCCTCCGCAATTCAAACCACTCCAAAAAAAACCTTACTGCAGTGCCATCTTTTTGCTGCCTCACTGCCATACCTTCCTCCAACCTGCAACCCGACCAACAATTCACTGTCTACATTCCACCACCTACATCCCTACTTGTCATACAACTTCACTTTTACCACATCATCACCAAAACAACCCTTCAACTCACACCACAGAGCAAACCGCAACCAGAAAACACTCGAAAACCCTCATTACTGTCATAGCAAACATCCCAGCCATCATAGCTGCGACAAGAAACCACATACCTCTGACAAGCATACAACATTCATCACTCATCTCCATCACTTGAACCACTACCTTTCGACCCAGAGAACTTCATCATCTTCCAACTCTGCTGCAACAACCACCTAGTCCCCTCAATCATCGAAACTGCAGTTTCCCCCAAACACGAAACCAACCTCTGTTCCTCCAGAACCATACAGAACTCGTGATTCATCTTTGATTTGTGATTAGAACAGAGGAAAGACATTGGATTCATTCTCGATTCGTAATTAGAACAGAGGAAAGACGATCGCGATTTGTACCGATAGAAAAGAGTGTTTTCGGTCTTGTGTTAAAGAGTTGATTTTTTTATTTTAAAAAGAACTGGTATTAGGCTTGTGATGGATCAGATTGGGCTTAAGGTTTAGCTTGAGTTTATTTTTTTATTTTTTTAGTTTGTTTATATTTGTCTTTTAACGATTACTCGAAAAAAAAATATTCCTTTTGTTCAAATTGTTTTAGTTTTGTTTTGCTTTAGCCCTTAAAAGAAAATTCTTTTTTAATTTTGTGCCGTTTTGTCGTAATTTGGTTTGTTTTAATCTATTTAAAAAAACTATATATATATATATATATCTTATTTTTATTTTCAAGTTGCCGAAGCAGGAAATAAAGGAAGAATAGCTTACTGAAAACTACCACTTTGCTCACTAAATAAATTGCCGCTTTTTTTTTAAAAAAAATTGCTAATAATTCTATACACTCTGGTATCGTGCTTTCATCCGTTGTTTTTATGTGAATTGCATTGTTGGTTGCTTACATTTGCATCTATATATAAAAAAAATTCAAAATCCAAAACAAAAACAAACTTCATTTTAGTTGCATTGTTAATACAAATTTCTGCTTCGTATTTCATCTTAGAATTTTGATTAATAATAACGGTTAGACATTGATAACACTTAATTGTATATTGACAAGTTGTCTTCTTTGAACTATTTAATTTCTTGGTGTCTAGGTACTGAGCGCAATAATCAGTTATAAATATTACGGTGATTCGTAAATATTATACTGAATTGTTTCTTTGAAGGTATTTAAACCTTCGGCTGCATTGCTACGGTGATTCGTGGTGCACCAATAACTCCTGCCTTTTAACTAGCTGAGAACTATCTTGTTTATCTAAGACAGAGTGTGATTATACAATTTTGAGTTAGCTTAGGATAAATCATTTGTAATTAACCCCTGCATTCATTTAGTTGCATTAGTTCATGCATATTTAAAAAATTAAAATCTAAAACTAAAAAATAAAATTGTATATATTCCTTTTCCTTTAAAATTTATAAATCCTCTTTCTTTGAAATTTTAAAAATCCAAAAAAATTTGGAAAAAATAAAATCCAATATATATATAACCTTTTCAAAAACAAAGAAAATTTTGAAAAAAAATCATCAATTTCCCTTTGAAAAATATATTTTATTTGTAAATATTTTACATTTATAAAAAAGAAAAAAAAGAAAAAAAATTCTTGAAAATGTCCAAATTTCCATATCCACTTGAATTTTACAATAGTTGTGACAATCAATATAATCCATATAATTTCACACTAAATTCTCACGGATATTTCAACAACAAATATTGTGTAAATAATTCGAATTTTAAACAATAAAATTTTCAAAACAATGACCAAATTCCACTCTCTAAAATAGCATTGAAATGATTTCGTCTTTACTTGAACTCTCTGCACAACAAAATGAAAGTATAAATGATTTGTTTAATTCATATTTTTGTAATAATTCAAGTCAAGATTTCAAAATTTGAATTCAATTCGAAATTCAAACGATTTCGATTATAACTAATGCCAATTCAATTTCGAACTCCAAAATGAATTTCAAACTCAAAATGAAAATAGAAACAACTTTTCAAATGAATTTGGCAATGGGAATAATCTTAACCACGTTACGATTGAAAATCTTTGTTCTCAACAATTTCAAAGTGAAAATCCTCAAGTTAATAACTATAAATTGGATTTTGTAGAGAAAATGAACGAAATGTACGATGATCACACGGATTCATTGTTTGAAACATATATGAAACAACGTGAGAAACTAAACCAAATTCCAACATGTGACGAGTCAAACAATAATCCATCTTTTACCAAAATTGACGATTTTCAAATAATAACTTTTGAAACTGAAAAAGACGATCTTAATGAAGTTGTTGAAAAATTGGTAATCGAATTGGATTTCAATTCTTTTGAGGATAAGAAACTTAATTTAAATTTCGATCTTTCTTTTTCCGATTTCAAAAATTTGAATACAACAACTTTGGATTTTGAACACGATACATGTAGTGAAGTTGTTGATAATCCAACAAAAGAAGACGGATATAATGAACATAATTTTTTTTGGAATATTCGAAAACGAGTTGTCGAATTCTGAAGGGGAAGATTTAAATCACCATTCTGATTTTGAAGTTAATGATTCAAAAGAAGTTTTCAATGATATGCTTAAATTTCAATTTGGTGAAAATAAACTTAAACTTCAACCAATTGTTCCATCAACCACGAAAATTATCGAAAAGGAAACAACTCATACGATATTTAATAAAACGACATTCGTTTTTCCAAATCAACGTTCAACTTCGAAATCTTTTACGGTTTGGCTTTTTGAGCTTAAGCTGTGTCTCGCATACTTGACGACACAAATGAACGGTCTTTGGAAGACCGTTTCATTTACTTTTTAATGATGTACTTTCTAATGCTGTGTAAATACATTTCATTTTCATGTAAATAATAATAAAGTTCCTTTCACTTGGGTTGACTGCGGGGACATAGTCAAAATCAAGTGTGGGGGGAGACTCACCTTCTTTTTTGATTTTTCACAGTTTATTTTACATTTTCTTTTCAAATCACAAAAAAAAACGTCAATTTTTTTTAAGCATTTTGATTAATTTTTAAAGAAACATTATAGGATAAATATATGGTTTTGGTTTATTAAATTGAAATTATTGAAAATTTATTGTCTTAACAAAAATAATAATGAAGTTTGATTACAAATAACGGTGGTTTAACTAATATATAGGAAGGTTCATACGTGATAACTATGAAATATATCCTAAATGAAAATCTTTGTTTTAAAAAGTAGTTGATTTAAGGTAAAGATATAACAGTTTTTGTCTTCTAAGTTAAGTGGTGCTAAGATTATTTTGCAAAACTCTCTCTTTCAAATTTTTTTTGAAAAAAACCTATAAAAAACAAAACATCTGTATATATGTAAATATTTTCTATTAACTCCTACGGTCGACAGGTGTACACACTTGTGTGTACACTTGCCATGCTCTATACCTTTCTCACGTAATCCCGAAAGGCGGTGCACGATTGATATACCCGGCCTCAGTTTTTCGGAGCTAGGTGTATATATAAAAATTCATTTTAATAACGCCTACAGTCAGTAGGTGTTTACACTCATGTGTTCACTCGCCATGCTCTGTATTCTCCTCACGTAAGTCCGCAAGGCAGTGCATGTGTAATATATCTGGCCTCAATTTATCAGAGTTGGGCATACGTAAATATTGTAAATATCAAAAAAAATTCAAAATAATAAGAGAGAGTAAGCAAATGAAATCCAAGCACTATTTTAACTTACTTAATTTGACTTGTTATTGAAAAGAAATGAATATACCACCTTGATAAACTTTGATAATCAACTAAGGAACCATTTCATAGTTATACTTTGTTATCAACCGAAACAACGAGTTAAACTATAGTCTATTTATTATGATAACTTTGTTTTTTTGAAACTTTGACGAGTAAATGACTTAAATCTCAAGATAATGATCAAAACCTATATTTAACTTATTTATGTCAATTTAAAAGTAAATCTTTCATTTGTAAATATTTTCAAAAATTCGCATTCATCTCTTTGTAAATAAATGTTGCATTTTGTAAATATTTTCATCCTGCATTTGGATTTTGTGGGTAGTATCCGTTGAATACCATCACGATACAATACTTATCCTATTGGGGATACCCAAAGGTTTGACGGCTTGTTGCGTACGCTCAATTCAACCGTGCTCCCTATAAAAACGGATTTATCTTAGTTACTCTTTATTCGAGGATGAATAAAATGATAAGTGTGGGGGTATTTGATGTGCATGTAAATGTACATATTTTGGCCACCATATTTAATCTATTTAAATTAAATAAATGATCATATTGAGTATTTTAAATTGTTTAAACAAAAATTTAAATTATTTGAAATTGTTACATATTCATCTTCATCCAATAGTAGAATGGTCATTTTTATGCATATATTAATTTGAGAAATTTAATTGGAAATTTCTATATTATTTTGCAGGAATTTAAACTCAATTACAAGTGGTTTCATGAAGGAATATGCATGCACAAAGAAGATACAAAGGAATGAAGAAGGAAATAATTCGAAGCAATGAACATGGAGGACCCCACTCACTTACCTTGATTTTCAATTAGGAGCTAACGCACATGCTAAAAGGCCATTAAAGTTTCATGCACATTTAAGTGGGTGATTATTGGAGCTGATGATTACTTGGTGGCCACATTACCTCAAGGGTAATTTGGGCATTCCCAAAAATATGATTTTGGGTTTAACAATTGTATAAAATACCCCTTATGTTTCATGTAACCCTCTTCTTCCTTAGTCTCTCTTAGTTAGTTTTAGCTTAGAAAATAAATCAAAGCTCTCTTTCTCTTTTACATGGCTACTTAGCCATTTTTATTTTCATGTAACTTTCATTTTTTTTAGAAAAGGAAAAGAACATGTATAAATTGCATTAAAATGTCACATGAAAAGAACATGTATTTTATTAGGGCATGTATTTTGGACTTTGGAGGCTCTTGGGAAAATCATCTGCATTTAGTACAGTTCTCTTATAACAACAGTTATCGAGCTGGTTTCAGCATGGCACGGTATGAAGCTCTATATGGTCGTCCGTGCAGGTCGCCAGCATGTTGAATCGAGATCGGAGATTAGTTAGTACTTGGTCCTAATATGATACGAGAAGCTTCCAAGAAGGTTGATGTGATTAGGAAGAAGTTAAAGGAAGCCCATAGCAAGTAGAAAAATTATGAAAATCAAAGGCAAAGGCATAGGAATCTAAAATTCTCAATTGGAGATTCAGTCTTTTTGAAAGTCTCTTTGATGAGAGGAGTAGTGAAGTTTGGAAAAACAGGGAAGTTTGCACCTTGATACATTGGACTATTTCCCATTATGGAACGAATTGGCCCATTAGCTTATCGAGTGCAATTGCCAGAAATGTTAGCAGGATTGCGCAATGTTTTTCATGTATCTCATCTAATGAAACATGTGCATGACCCAGAGAAAATCGTAGAAACAACTGCTCAAAAGACTTGGAGATAGAGCCGAATGTAGCGGTTATCAAACGACCTATTCAAATCGTTGATCGTGATGAGAAACAATTAAGAAGGAAGGTGATAAGTCTAATTAAAGTTTAATGGAGTGGTGGTGTTGAGAATTACACATGGGAAACAGAGGATAGAACGCAAAAGGCATATCCGAGTTTAAAATTGAAGAATGAACTGTATCGTTATAGTGTACTCACCACATGTGGTGTGGTCAGTTAATCATACTTTTGTATATATTCTGTCATATCGAATATATTTTCCTTTTGAACTATTCTGTCTTGTCTTAATTTCGGGGATGAAATTATTTTAAGGAGGGGAGTCTGTAACTACTGGTAAATATATCGCTTTAAATAAATGATCGTTTAGCCTTATAGATATAACAAAATTTTTGTTAAAAATTATTATTATTAATTTAATATGGTTTTATAAATAAAATGTGATCATTTTTATTATTTAAGAATAATAGGAAAATTTATTTGTAAAATTTGTTTACAAAAACATGCATATGAACTTAAAAGAGAAAATATGACCGAAAAACGGAATCGGAATTTGTAACGATGCAACGTGTGGAAGTGGTGTAATGTTGTAAGTATATGTTACATATGCATATACATGTACATGCATAAGAACATGCACATAAACACACATATCTATAAATAATTAAGTTAAAGATGTAATATAAAATATACGATCTATTTAAAACAAATCTACTCCTCAAGCCTTTATAAGTCAACATATGTGCACATGAGATGATGGAAGTGATGTGCACATAGAGGGAAAGGGACTTTGGCCATGAATTTTGAAGGGGATGGTGTGTTGGAGAAGCTTGTGAAAAGTGGTGTTTACATGTCTTCCTTTACACACTTCTTTTTTCCTATAAATACCATACCCTCATCTCTCATTTTATATTCATTTTTTTTTCATATTTTCAAGCTTTTGCTTTCTCTTTAATAGCTTCCAAACTAAAAGAAATAATTTAAAAAATTATTTCAAAGAGAATAATGATAAAATATAATCATATATAGTAAAACACCTCAAAACAATCCCAAAAAACTCCTCATTTCCCTTTGTTCTTCACAAGCCCCTCTTTATTTCATCACACATTAAGCCCATTCATTGCTATACCCTAGGTCATGTACCCGCTGGCTTCCCTCAGGCTTGGTCGAGACATTTAGGAGCTAAATTCTAAAGATTGAGCTTCGAAACTCGAATAGCGGAGCTAAAACATCTTTTGTGAATCATTGGAAATCCAAGGTGAGAACTCCTAAACTACTATATTATATGTTAAATGATCATGTTGAAAATGGATGTTTAATATGCTTTGATTCAAGTTTGGTTGTTTTCATATGAATGTTGAATATATATGCAAGTCACGAATATACACGTCGATAAACACAAAAGGAAATCATTTTCCTTAAATGAATAAGGTGGTGTATATGGAAGTATTAAACCTCTTAAAAATAGTTTAAAATATATTTTAAATGTTTTGTAAATATTTAAAAGTGTTTTGGTGAAGTTTGAAAAGAAATAGAAATTTTGGTCAAAAATAAGCGCGTCGCGTAACGGCAATTCGTAATTTCACTCTATAAAAATCAAACTAGTGTAACATTAGTATATAGCTTGGAATTATTTGAGATGAGAATTTTCCAAAATATTATACCCATAGTTTTCCAACGAAGAAAGAATATCGAGATTTCGATAAGTAGATTTTGAAATATGAATAAAACAAGTTTCGGAAAAATCCTAATTTTGTAGTTCGGAATCCAAAACTGGATTTCTTTACAAATGATGTTTTCAAATTGTTTGAAAATGTGAAATAAATCTTATAAATCATTTTAAATGTTTTAGAAGTGATTTGAGTAATAAAAATGATTTTTCAAATAATAAAAAGTCATTTTGATAAATATAGCTTTTTGCGGCACTTTTTCGTAACACTTTTATAACTTTTGAAAAATAGTTTTAAACTTAAAAATTATTTTCTAGTTATTTTATAAATGTTTTAAAATAATTTATAAAGTATTTTAAAGATGATTTAAAGAATTTTTGGAGTGATTAAAGATTTAGTCGATCAAATAACTTGATCGCCTTTTGGGTGTTAGAGAGATAGTGTCTAGGCTTGAGTTTGGAAAACCAGTTTCCTACTCTCTTTGGTTATCCGGACTGGCCTAACAGAGGGAATGGTGAAATTGCTTTACTCGAATCAATATCTTCCTAAATAAATTAATGAAACGATTTCCAATTTATTAAAAAGAATGTAAAAGTTATTAAAGGATTTTATAAGAGAGGTTTAATATTTCCTTATATACCGAAAGGAATGTTTTATAAATATATATCTTCAAAAGAGATTTCGATAAAAGAACATAATAAACTAAAGAATGATTCCCTATTCACTTGACCTTTTTTATCTATGGTTGGTTCTGAGAAATCGGGGTCGGATTTGTATAATTCCTGTTTGAAAACCACTTCAACTCAATGTATATGTTCGAAAATGAAGACATGATGATGATTTTTGAAGATGGGGATCTTCATAAAGGACTGCTTTCCACTAGTCCCTCTAGGTGAAATTTACCATATCATATATTTATGTTGGCAGTAGTGCTCTGTTATGAAAATCTTCAATTGCAAGGACTAATCGCTACTAATCCTAGAGATAATTCATGATAGGATGTGGTAGGAGGAGTGCTTTTGGTTTCGTTCAGTCCCAGAACGAACTTGTAAAAAGGGATGTCTGACATTACGTTCTTGAGATTTACATCATTAACTTTTATAAACGTACATCTATTTGGTGGCAAAGAAGGCAACTTCTCTTAGCTTAACACACTTTTCTGAAACATATAAGCTTGGAGCTTTTATGTTTGTGGAAGTCAACAAGTGATTGATGGAAGGGTAATGTCGCATTCAAAGAAAGATGTGTGCTATGTGAAAGGTAAACGCTACCTCAAGCCTCACGCCCGGAAATGATCGAAACATGGTTGGATGCAGCAAAGCTATGTGGTTCGCAACCATTAAGGTATGATCATGCCCTTTTAGATATATTTCTACCCGCTATAACATTTGGATTTAAATTATTGTGGTGTATGCTAAGAGACGTCTCGGATAGGTCGGTAACGATCCAGGTGACGACATATTCGGTACTATGGAAAGGTAGGCCGATTTTGTACTGGTAGAGGTGCAGACGTTCTGTTGACCTTGGTACATTCCTCAAGAGATGTACTGTCGAAAGGTAGTCCTTTCACCTGGTCATTTGTATGAAATCCATTCTTCAAGAAGTACCTGCCAGTTTGTTAGTGGAACCTGCATTTGTGGCTAGTAATGCTGGTATTTAATCAATGTAACAATTTCAGCTAAGATTAGCAAGTTTACATGTAAATGTTTTCAAAGATATATCATTAAAATAATATCAATTATTTGACATAAAATGTTTTGGTTATCATAGGGTAAAAACCCGTTCCGTATTTATATGCGGTGTGGTCTTATGAGATAACCTTTTGTTTTCAAAATGCGTATTTTGAGTTCTCACACTAGTCCCATGACCTGTGTAGTTAATGCCCCGCTATTACCCTGCTACAACCCCGCTATATCTCATAGCGGATTTCTACCGCTACGATTTTTCTATATAGCCCCAGAATATAGCCTTTCCGCTTTAATTCCCGCTATTTCCGCTATATCCCGTTATTTCCGCTATATTTCGCTATTCCTGCTATATCTTTTTTAATAAAATGAATTGAAAAATTGCGCTTATACATTATAAAATTATGAAACTAATTTATTTGATTTAATTTTTAATATATTTTCAGAAATGAAAATACTCTAATATTCTACCAAATTCAATTATTTTATATAACAGTTTTTCGTTTATTTAAAGTATATTCGCACATGTTTTTATTTAAAATTATTTATGTATTATTTATAATTCAATTGAATGACAATTTTTCATTTAATTACCATTTATATATTTGTAAAAACATTAAGTACGAGTTTTATATGCTATTTTAGAGCCATCCGCTATATCCCGCTATATACTCGCCGTATCCCCGCTATGATTTTTTGCACCTCCACCGCTTCGAATCTACCGAGCGCATTAACTGCACAGCCCATGACTGACTTGCATTTTTTCCCTTTAAACTTTGGGTGCCCTATTTTCATGGGTATCCAAGTAGTCAGGATTCTGTTTAGAGTACTTTAGGAGGAGCATGCTGGAAGAGATTTTTAGAGCATGAAGTTGGAGCACTTGATGGGGATGTCTATCTATTTTTTCCGCTATATTTAAGTTATTAATGCCAGCAATGTGAGAGTAGGCAAGTATAAGTGTTCTTGGTTGGATTAGTGCATACAAAATTCTGATGTACCCTAATGATGGTAGTTGTATGTACTATTTAACTATTTAACGTAATGTGATAATTTGTGTTTCTATCTTTCACTATACTTTACCCTTGAAAGCTGCCTTCCCAGCACTTGGATTTACGGCATGTGAATACCTTGGATGTATTAGTATCGATTTTCGAGAGTCGAGGAGATGGGTGTTCACATGATCAAACTGACATTTCAGCGAACGAGTTCTTAGATCTATATTGTGGTTTTTGTCTTGTGTTACATTTAACATAATATGATCTTTTGTTGTAATCAATCAAATTGAATACTCGATCTCATGCTATAGTTTATTTTCTTATTTATATGTACTAATTTCATCGAATTATACATTAAAACCGTGAGTACAGAACTCATAGAATGCAATACGCAGTCTCGACCAAATAACACATACACGACCAGATTAGAACATATTTAGTAGTTGTAGAATCATGCGCTTGCATGGGTATTGAGATGTTAACATGCAATAAGCATATGTTAGCAAGTATATATATTATATTTATATTTGTTAATCTTCAACTTGATTCATTTGTGTATCGTAATTGGTAAACATTTTATCAATCATATTGAATGCATAAATTTATCAATGTAGATTAATATAACATTATATAGCATATGTTCTTACTATATTAGCAAGGTTAAATGTTTCTATTTCATTTTTCTAGTCAGGGTATAACTGGCCGTTTATGTTTTACCACACTCTAAGTCAAAACATAGAAGTCTTACGACTTCACTAGTGGGTGTTAGGCTCATCCGTCTTGGAATTCTGACCTTGAGTTTGCTTAACTAGTCATAGCTCCACGGATGATGGATAACTTCTTATCGGTTGTGCCATATACAACTGGTATCCCTTGGTACCTGGTCCTAATTTCACTTAAACCTTGGGTTTGCTCAACAAATCATAATGAAATCATTCATTCGTACCTACCAAATCGCATCGACTTATGTATAATATAAGTACCTTGAATTTTCTCAACGAATACATATAGTTGTCTTACCTCGTCCATTTAATATATTGATAATACTATGCATAACATCCCTAGCTTGAGTTTGCTCAACAATTAAGAAGTGTGTAAGTAATTTATCAATATATATGATAAGGGATAACATATATTAAAGATTCATAATCTTCAATATATTACATTGAGTGATATCCACTTATGCAATAATGTATTTCTTATGAAATTCTCTCGTGATTAAGTGTCAAACACTACGACAATCATGGTATATGTACGTTTACATATGTATTTATTCCTTAAGTGTATTTGGGTTTCTTTGATGTTCCACCTTTAGTTTATACACTTATTATAAAAGTTTTATTATTATATAGCTTTTACATTTCATATTACTTATATAATAGTCTTGCGTATATTATAATATTAACTAAATCTTATTAATTAATTTTATATTATTTTAATATGACATTTATATGTAATAATTATTATATACTATATCCTTTATAGTATGGCACATATATCTCATATTATGTATTTATTTAATTAATTAACCTTTAATTAATTTATCTAATTAAATAATTTTAAAAATGATATTAATTTCAGAAAATCATATTATATGCATACATTCATATACACACACACATACACACTCTTATGGTATCTTAAACTTTTTATATATCTTAATATATATCAAAATTATATAATACGTGTATATATTTTTCATTAATTAACTTATTTATTAATAATTTATTTTATTAGTCTTATCAATAAATTTAAAATTTTGAAATTAATTTATATTGTTTTTCAAACATTTGAAGTTTTTTATCATATTATAACCTTTTATAATATTTGTAAATCTTATTTTAAATTTAAATTTAAAATTTAAAATCTTATATTCTTAATTTTCAAACAATTTTGAAAATTAGCCAAGGTCCAATTCAAATTGGGCCTTTTCTATTAGAGTAACCTTTGGGCTCACATATCTATTTGGGCTATGCCGGTAGCTAGGCAGGGCAGAGTACTAGATTACCCAAACTCAATCATAGACACTACCTTTCTTAACACTCTACTACCTGGGATGTGAGCTTAATTAGTTAATCCTAACATGAATAATTTAGACTACACATGCTATCGAGCTTGTTGGAACTGGGTGAACCCGCATCGGAAGTACTGTGTGAATTTTAAATATGTTTACCATTGGATCTTTACTGGACCATGAAGTCTAATTTATTTAGAAAAATTCTAAATTTTTTAAATACAATATTTATTTTGTTTAAATTTATAAAATGATATCATATTATTTAATTTACGTTATAATATCTATATATACGTGTATCATATACACATATATACGTGTGTATATGTGTAACATATCGATTCATGCAAGGTTTAACATGCCCGTGTATATATGCTAAGATTTACACTGCAACAAACATGTTAGCTCATCCAATATACAAATATTTATCAAAATATATGTATATGTATATGTATATGTATATGTATATGTATATGTATATGTATATATGTATATGTATATGTATATGTATATGTATATGTATAATGTTATGAATATATCTATATACTAAATTTTATTTAAATAATTTTTTGTGTGTGTACATATTTATAAACATAAGTGTGAAATATTATTATTAAATATATTTAAATAATTTATAAAATACATTAAATACAATATTTTGGTGTAAAATCAAACCAGTACAAATATTAATATATAATTTTTTTAATATATGTATAATTATATTTGATACTTATGTGTGTGTAATATAATATAATAATAAATATATAATAATACTTATAAATACACAAAAATATATGTGAATAAATATGTATATACCAAGTCTTGTGATGGAATTTTTCACTCTCCAAATGGAGTTATACTGTCACAATAGAGTTATTCAGCCTATTCATAATATCAAACCCATCATTACACATCTACTTGATGATGATAATCTATTGATGTGTATAAAAGCAAATAGAAGAGCTGTAAAAGGTATTAAGGATATTTTTCAAAAACTTGGAAATTTTGCAGGTTTGAAATTCAATGAACAGAAGACTAAAGTGCCTTTGGCGATCACTATGGATGCAATGAGGAAATTTTCCAAGTGTTAAATATAAATGAAATCCAACCACTAGTAAAATACCTTAAAGTTCCTCTATCAGCAAATATATTCACTGATAGAGAATGTGATGAATTGATAACTAAAATTAGGAATAAACTTTAAAGTTGGAGTGCTAATCTTCTATCTTTTGATGGTAGAGTGAAGTTAGTACATACAGTTATAACAACTATGTTATATTTTTGGTTACAGACTTTTCAAATTCTAAATGCTTCTATAGACAAAATTGAAAGTGTTTGTGCCAAGTTTATTTGGAAACGTGGGTTGCTGCAATTATCCGAATTTTTTGATGTTTAGTTTTGAATATTTAAATAGTTTTAAATACTGTTGGAATATAAATCGATTGCGGATATGTAGATTTTTGGTTGGGATTATAGAATGAATTTAAAATTTAAGTATATTGATTTATCGAAATACGGGAAAGTGAATAATTAGAAATTGGAGTTGAATATGAAACTAAATGATTTCTAATGTGGATATAAATTCTACTGGAATTATAATTGAGTTTATAAGTTTTTAAAACTGGATGTTCAAGTGATTTCGTCAATTTTGAAAATCGTCGATTTAATCGACGTGTTAAAATAGTAATTCAGGATACAGTCTTGCAATTCGACGAAACTAGTTCCATTAGATCTGTAATAGTGTATTATTATCGCTTTTTAAATTTCATATCGTTTAGACTTACCGTTTGATCATATGGGATAGAAACGCACTGAATTTAATATCGAAAATTCAATATAATAATTATGTTCAAAAAGTCATCTTCTCCATATGAATGAACTAGGACTCGAAAGCTTTTTCATTACATTCGGAATAAGGGTATAATATTATGCACATCTAGCGGCACGCCTTAATAGGAGTTCGAGATTTTGAGTTGTATAAATCGAGCCGTTTTAAAATTCAAATAATATAATTATATGTTGACTTGACCTAAATTTTCACATCAGCCCATTTTCTTTCCCTTCAAGTCACTGTAGATACCCACCCACACGCTAACATCATGTCTTCCTTTTTTTAAATCACGTGCTTTCTTCCTCTCTTCAGTTCAAAGTTCACGAAATACTTCGTTTAAAAAAATGGCCGCTGTAACTAATTGTGAGCCTTCATTTAAAAATCACGAACCCATCTATTCTTCGAATTATTCAAACACTTTACCCTCTTCAAACCAAATTTTAAATCGATTCATCTAAAAAAAGAGAATCGCATGTCGGAATCGCGATTGAAGCAGACGCGCGTGGGTGGAAAGGCGTGGTCGTGTTCGATGTAGGTAGCGCTTGGAAGTTTTCATAGACTGGCAGCGTTCGAGCATGGGGATGGTCGCGAGCGTCTCCGATAATCGAAAAGTGAGGGAGGGTTGTCGATGGGTTTTGGAGGCATGAAAGAGGAGGGGGGGTGCAAAATCCTACCATTGATGAAGTGCGACGCGACTGGTTGGAAGAATGAAGGCGTGCAGACGGGCAGTGGGTTCATTTCTAGTGAGTTCGTCGTGGTCTCGGTGGCGTTAAGAGAAGAGGCAAACGCGGTTCAAGGAGGTGGTTCTGGTTTATCCAGGTGGTGGAGGTTGATTCACTGATGAGGTTAAAGGGGTCGAATTGAAGATCAGAGCAGTGCTTTGGGATCATTTGACCATGGAAGATAAGGAGTGGATCGCGGCGTTGTTGAGTGGCGGCAGTTAATGGTGCGGCAATGTCAGGGTAGGTCGTTTTTAAAAGTATGTGTGGATCGATAGATATGGAATATATATTAAACTAAGTTTGGAAGCAGTTAAAAGCAGTAAAGTAAATAAGAGTAAACACACCACGAATTTTTATACTGGTTCGAACTCCCGTTCTGCGTCCAGTCCCAGACTAACTTTTGGCTTTAACTTACAATAACCTCACTTAACCCTGAGGAATAGGTCCGAGCAGCAAAACAGACACCTGAGCAACAGAACAGGATTTTTGCCTCAACAGCCGAAGAGGACTTTCCCTTGCCTGAGCAACAAAATAGGACTTAACAAAATATAAAAGTAGTTGACTCAATGTGTTCTTGATAACACTGATTTTTCTTTAAGATTACCAACTTTCTATAATCAATTCCTCAAGAATATAAAGAGTACGTGAAGATTTGAAAGGAAGAATATTGCTAAGAATCAAAGTATATGAAATATAATTCAAAGATTCAAAACAATGAAGAGTATGAATGTACTAGAATAATCACAAGAGAAAATAGAAAGAATTAGAATCAGAAATTAGTGATAATGAAGTATGTGATAACTTCTATATATAGTTTTCAGAGAGACGCAACTCTTAGTGAAGAGTTTCAGCCAAGAGAGGCATATTTTCACGAAGTGCAACTCTTCATGGAAGAAGATGTCCATTCAGAATTATGACAGCTGAAACCCGGTCAATCGACTGGTAGATTTCGATCAGTCGACTGAATGAAAATTTTAAAATATTTGATTGTTTTAAAATTAGAAAAAGAGTACTCTATTGTGCATATGCACAATCAGTCGACTGGGCATGCATAGCCAGTCGACTGGCTGTGCATATATTGCACTGTGAACTTTGTTTTTAAAGAAAAATGGAAAGCTAGAAAACTTGAGGATTGATTTTAACATATGTCTAAGGCTCAACACATATAATAATTACTTTAAGCATAGAGTTGTAGTCTTGATCCTCTGATGTCTTCTTTTTGTCATGTATGAGCGCATATTTTTCTTTAGCTTCTGAACCGTCTTGTCATGGATCAAAACTAGTGATTCAACATTCTCTCCCTTTTTGATTGATGACAACCTACATATATCTTAGAGAGAAAATTTTATCCCCCTGAATATATGATATCGATTTCTTGCATCAAATATGTTAGTGCACATACTTTTTCTCCCCCTTTGTCATCGACAAAAAGGAGACAGATTAAATAAATTTTAATGTACAACACACAAACAGACACAGAACAATACACATAGATAAAACAGAGTATCATAGTACATGAGACGAATAAAAACATAAACAACAATAATGAGACTACTTACTACATGTCTCATAATGTTTACTAGAGTAGTTTGCAAAGTAAATTACTTGAACAAAGAATAAGTTCCATCAAATCTTACCAACAATAGATAGAAGCTTACTTATCATGATCCTAGTCATATTCCTCTTCGGACATATTCTCCTTTCAAGGCCTTGATGTGTTTTGTCCACTACCACTTGGTCCGCTAGTATCGCTTTCAGTGTGTTCCTCGGAAGTAATCCATGTGAATCTTGGTTCTGGTCGCTTACCATGTGCTACCGAAGAAGCAGTCATGGATGAAAAATATGAAATCGCATCCCATAGTATAGAATCCTTTGACCTTGTCTAATTTTTTATCAACTTTCTTCAAAGGAGTTCCTTGTATTTGTTGATTTTTAGAAAGGATCTCCATGGATTCTCGTATACTAGCCGATTTTGCAAGATGAATTTCTTCGTCTTCTTCAGGATGAGGTGTTCGATCTCGAATGATTGGTCCGCCTGATTGTTGTTGTCGTTGTTGGCGATGCCATTCTTCATATAAGATAAAAGCTGGAGGAGCTGACGGTAGTTTCATGAGACTTAATGTGCAAATGTTGATAACTCCAACGAAAGAAGTTTCAGATTCTGGTTGAGGTGCACCCACATTTAAAAGTAATCTCATTATATATTATCCGAATTAAATGGTTCTCATATTACCGTTGTTGAAGGTGAGAAATTCATCCAATATTCTCCGTAGCCAATTGACTTGAGTTCCTCCCCATACCGCATATAGTGCTTTGAAATTTTCCGGGTAGAAAAGCTTTACCACGAGATGATTGATCTTGTGAGAATTGAGATTCAAGTGGAGTAGTGATTCTAATCCAGATCTACGCATAAGCTCTTGTAATCTGTAAGCCGCAAAATCGTTGTAGACCATAAATGAACCTTCAAAGATCCACGCATTTTCCATTTTATGCCATCTTGCTATCGTGGCATCGTTATATAGCCATTGTGCGATTTGGCTATTGGTAGGTCCTGCGAAGGAGGGATTTTGCCTGTTTCGCTTTGTAGGAGCCATATGATCAAGGATTTGGTGATAAAATTGAATGGATTCGGTATTTTAGGGTGTGTTTAGGAAATGGATTTGGGTAAAAAAACCGAGAATGGTAAAGTGAGAGTGGAGTAAAAAGTAACTAAATAGGGGATCGGAAGAATTTTCCTATAGCCAGTCGACTAGAAGAAAATAGTCAGTCGACTCGTGCATTGGGAAAAACAAAATTTATACAGCCAGTCCACTGATCCTGTTAGGTCAGTCGACTGATTGGTTTCCCGAGAGTTTTGGTTACCTGTAAACAGTCGAATGATTTTGAATTTCAACCGACTGACTTTAAGAAAAAATTGCAGAATAGCTTTTGAACTATATTTCATGAAGACATACAAGTTTAATTTATGAACATAGGTACATTTTAAAACAAAGAAATTGAGCATAGTAGTTTTTGCATATACAAAAATTAGAAATGAGAGTGTGAGTCTTTCGATTCTTCTCCGGTTCAATTTTGTATTTTCAACAAATAGTTTTATAGGTGAACATTCTTTTTGAAACGGTGAGCTGCTCGTTCCTCCACGTTCCCATGAATTCGGTGATACATAAGGGCGTTGAGGTGAGTGAATATGTGCGTTTGTGTTGATGGGGGATGAACCACATACTTTTGCAGCACATCGTTCAAGAAAACTAAGTCTCCTACCATGACTCTTTTGTTCATAATACATTTCACGCTGAAGTTCAAGTGTTTCCCTCTGGTAGTGTTGCAAGTTATCTATCTTTTCTTTAGTTGTCGGAGTTGGAAATAAATTTCTTCGCGTGCGTTTATTTTCTGGCGTATATCCTGTATGATGGTTTTGTGGTGGACATATTGGGATATAAGCAGGAGTCGGAGTTGGAAGTTCTAAAGACCCTGAACTTGGAGATTCATAATTAATTGAAGAATATCCAGACGAGTGATGAGAGGAAGGCTCGTTTGAGGATGATCCGGCCATGGTGTAGATAAACAATGCAATGTTGAAGACCATGTTTGATTGTTTTTGATAGAATTAATATTTTCTTTAATCAAGTAGGAATATTTTCGAATGAATATAAATAGAGAAGTCTGAAACTAAAAATAAATAGCTGAGATTAAATATAGAGAGATTGAATTTCAGCCATAAGAGAAATGAGGACAATAATCAAGGAGATGTGGACCATTTAAAAAAACAGAAATAAGCTGAAGTGAGCTATGAACTTAGACAAGAAACATCACGTAGCCTATTGACAAAGACATCCATACTTACCAGGAGGTCCTGAGTTCGAATTCCAGCTTATCCAAAAAAAATTAAAAGAAAAACTTATAAATTTTTAAATGAGATGATTCCAAGTTCTTGTCTCAATTTTAGAAAAGTGTTTTCATTTAAAGGTTTAGTAAAAATATCGGCCAACTGGTTTTCAGAAGATACAAAATTAATATTTATTATATCTTTTTCAGTGCTATCACGAAGAAAATGATGACGTATGTCAATATGTTTTGTTCGTGAATGATTAATTGGATTTTTAGATAGGTTGACAGAACTTAAGTTATCACAAAAAATTGTGGATTTAGATAAATTAAAACCAAAATCTTGAAGTGTTTGCTGCATATAGATTACTTGAGCACATGCCAAAGTTGCAGATATATATTCTGCTTCACAAGTTGAGAGTGAGATGCAATTTTGTTTCTTACTAAACCAAGATACAAGAGATCGTCCAATGAAGTGACAAGTTCCGCTTGTACTTTTTCTATCCGTCCGACTTCCTCCAAAATCAGCATCATTATATGAAACTAATTCGAAAGGACATTCTTTTGGATAAAATAATCCAAAGTCCTTGGTTTTATTAAGATATCATAATATACGTTTCACTGCTCTAATGTGTGACTCTTTTGGATCTGCTTGAAATCGTGCACACAAAAAAACACTCATCATAATGTCAGGTCTACTGGCTGTTAAACATAGTAACGATCCAATCATACTTCGACATAGTTTTTAGTCAATACTTTTGCCATTTTCATCTTTATCAAGATGTATGGTTGTACTCATAGGAGATGGTTTGGTAGAAGTATTTTCCATACCTAAGCGTTTAATTAGATTGTTACAATACTTTTCTTGATTAATAAAAATACCATTTTCTAGTTGTTTTATTTCTAAGCCAAGAAAATAATTTACCTCACCCATATGTGACATTTCAAATTCATTGGTCATTATTTTAGAAAATTCTTGACAAAGTCTTTCATTTGCAAATCCAAAAATTATATCATGAACATATATTTGAATAATTAAAATATCCTGTTTATTTCTTTTAATAAACAGAGTTTGATCAACCTTTCCAATTTCGAAACCAAAATCTATTAAATATCTTTTAAGATGATCGTACCAAGCATGGGGTGATTGTTTCAAACCATATAAAGCCTTTTTAAGCTTATAGACATGGTTAGCAAATTGTTCGTGTATGAATAACGGAGGTTGTTCAACATAAACATTTTCTTTTGTAAAACCATTTAAAAAAGCACTTTTGACATCCATTTGATATAATTTAAAGTTATGAAAACATCCAAATGCTAGTAAGATTCGTATTGCTTCTAGTCTAGCGACTAGAGCAAACGTTTCTTCATAGTCAATTCCTTCTTCTTGATTATATCCTTGAGCAACTAATCTAGCTTTATTTCTTGTAATATATCCTTGTTCATCTGCTTTATTTTTGAAAACCCATTTTGTACAAATAACTGATTGATCACTAGGCCGTGGAACTAAATCCCAAACGTCATTTTTTTCGAATTGGTTTAGTTCTTCTTGCATAGAGATTAACCAATTTTCATCGGTAGATGCTTCTTTAATATTTTTAGGTTCAATATGAGAAAGGAAAGCTACATTACCCATTTGATTTAATTGACTTTTTGTTCTAACAGATGAACTGAGTTCTCCAGTAACATTAACAGAAGGATGTTCTCTTAATAGTCTAGGTGGAGATCTTAATTCATTGTTATTGTGAACAATGTCTTCATTATTTTCAAGATTTGAAGTTTCTGTGTTTGTGATATTGTCAGGGAATTCTTCATCATCTCTTATACTTGGGATTTGTTTAAAATTTTCATCGAAAGATACATGAAGTGTTTCTTCGATGATATTTGTTCTTTTATTATAAATTCGATAAGCTTTGCTTTGATCCGAATATCTTAAAAAGATTCCTTCGTCGAATTTTGGATCTAATTTACCAAGCTGATCTTTTGTGTTTAAAACAAAACATTTTGAACCGAAAACTTTAAAATAAGAAATATTTGATTTTCCTTCATTAAGAAGTTCATAAGGAGTATTCTTAGTTAGTGGTCAAATAGAAACTAGATTCAAAACATAACAAGCCGTTGCAACTGCTTCAGCCCAGAAATATTTTGGTAACGTACTTCCATTTAACAAAGTCCTTGCACATTCTTGTAAGGTTGTAATTTTACATTCTACAACTCCATTTTGTTGTGGAGTTCTAGGAAATGAAAAATTACGGAATACTCCCTTTTTCTTACAAAAATGTTCAAAGGCTTAGTTTTCGAATTCACCTCCATGATCACTTCTTATGTTTTTGATTTTTAAACCTTTAAAATTTTGAACTCTTTTGACAAAATTTTTGAAATTATCAAAGGTATCACTTTTATTTTCATGAAAATAGTCCAAGTATATCTAGAAAAATCATCAACAATAATAAACACATATCTACTATGATTAATGGATTGTACTTGTGTTGGTCCAAATAAATCCATATATAGTAATTCAAGTGGTTGTAAAGTTGAAATGACCTTTTTAGATTAAAAGATGACTTAGTTAACTTTTCTAACTGATATGCATCACAAATATGATCAATTTTAAAATTCATTTTTGGTAGACCTTTCACTAAATCATTTTTAGAGAGCTTGTTTATAGTTTTGAAGTTAATATGACAGAATCATTTGTGTCATAACCGAGGATCATTTTCTTTGGCTATTAAACACATATCTGAATTATGATTTAATTTCATATTCAGAACATAGATATTTCTATCTCTATTTCTTTCAAAGATAAGATTTTGATTTTGATCAAAAATACTACATTTGTTTTCAGAAAAAAGTGATTTTGAATCCTTTGTCACACAATTAGCCGATACTAAGTAAATTATGTTTTAAATTTTTGACAAGTAAAACATTTGAAATAAGCGGTAAATTTGAAATACCGTTGTTGCTCACATCGCTTTTGCCGATGATATAACCTTTGGAGTTGTCTCCAAAGGTGATGGAGCCTCCATCTGAGTAAGTAATATTTGACAGCATATCTTTGTCTCCTGTCATATGTTTTGCAACCACTGTCGAGTATCCATTTTTCTCTTTTCCTGAGTAGGATCTAAAAAGTATGAGAAAACATTGGTACCCATTTTTTAATAGGGTCCAAAGAGTTAAATCTTAGGAAACCAAACCCAAGAGGGCTCAGTATCCCATTTAAAAATGTAATCTTTATTTTTATGAACAGTTTCTAAAAAGGTGTTTATATATTTCTTCCTAATCAAACAATTTTTTGTTTTAGGAATCCATATTTTTATAGTTTTCAAATTTTTCTTTTTTGAATTTACTTTAGTGATTGTGGGTTTAAAATCAATTCTCCTTTTATTTTCTATTCTAGATGGAGCTATTGACTTCTTAACATAACCAAACCCCTTTTTATTTGACACCGATTGAGAATTTTCAATAATTTTAGACAAATTTTCTCTTCCTTTATTAAAGTTAGAAACATTTTTAGTAATATTCTCTAACTTACTTTTTAGCACAGTATTGTCTAGTTCAAGTAATTTCACTTTTGTTTTTAACTCGTGATTTTCAGAGACAAGAACATCATTCTTTTCCTTTTGAGTTTCAATTTCTTGACTCAATAAAGTAAGTTGAGAACTAGTATTAGAGACTGATTCTTGAAGTTTTTCAAGTTCTTCCTCTAGTATTTTCTTCTCATCTTTAAGTATATCTCTTTCAAATTCTGCTTTGTTCTGATTTTCGCGAGCTTCTTTATATTTTCTTTTGAAACTTTTTAGGGTGTTCAAAAGTTTTGAATTAATTTCTATTAGATCATCAAAAGTAAGATCACAAACCTCATTGTCTGTGGCCATGAAGCATGCATTTGCTTCTTCATTTTCATTATCACTGTCACGATCTAATGATGAGGAATCTGAGTCGTCCCATGTGACAGAGAATGCTTTCTTTTTGTACCTGTCTTTTCTGCCCTTGTTGGAATAACTCTTCTTTAGTTCTGGATAGTTTTTCTGGATATGTCCATTCTTGTGACAGTTATAACATTCTAAAGCTGATGCAAATGGTTTTCTTGAGTTGAATCTGTTGTTCTTTCGATACTTTAAGAATTTCTTGAAATTCTTGGCAATGAATGCTAAATTCTCATCATCTGAATCTTGGTTCTCTTCTTCTTCAGCCCAAAAAGTTGTGTTCTTTTTTCTGGTGCATGTACTCTTTTAGCCTATAAATTAACTTCATAAGACATTAGATTTCCTATCAACTCCTCTGGTTTTATGGTAGTGATATCATTAGCTTCTTCGATAGCTAAAACTTTTCTCTCCCATTCATCCGTGAGTGAGTTGAGGAGTTCTGACACAATATCAAAATCTATATACTTTTCTCCTAGTGATAACAACGAGTGATATATGCCTTGGAATCTAGAATACATATCATTTATAGACTCATTTTGTTTCATTCTAAAGTTTTGAAACTGATTTTTGAGCATGGATATTTTGCTTTGTTGGACTTTGTTAGTTCCTTCATGAGTGATTTTAAGCGTTCTCCATATTTCATAAGCAGTTTGACACATGCTAACATGATTAAATTCATTTCTATCTAGTGCACAAAATAACATGTTCATAACTTTAGCATTGGCAGTAGCATCTAATTTTTGTGTGTTTGACCAAGTGGAGTATTCTCCAGTAGGAAGAGTGTATTCATTCCGTGTGATATTCCACGATTCAAAACTATTAGATTGCATGTAGATTCTCATACGAGTAGACCAATAATTATAGTTCAAACCGTTAAAAAATGGAGGTCGTGTAGTGGATTGACCTTCAAAAAAACTAGTGTTAGTGGTAGTGCTGATGTTATTTTTCATATTAGCAAGATATCAGATAACTTTATAACGGTTATAAGATGCCTTGCTCTGATACCAAATGAAAGTATGCGTGGATCGATAGATATGGAATATATAATAAACAAGTTCGAAAGCAGTTAAAAGCAGTAAAGTAAATAAGAGTAAGCACACCGGGAATTTCTATACTGGTTCGAACTCCGATTCTACGTCAGTCCCAAACTAACTTCTAGCTTTAACTAACAATACCCTCACTTAACCCGGAGGAATAGGTCTGAGCAGTAGAACAGACACCTGAGCAACATAACATGATTTTTGCCTCAACAACCGAAGAGGACTTTCCCTTGCCTAAGCAGCAGAACAGGACTTAACAGAATATAAAAGTAGTTGCCTCAATGTGTTCTTGATAACACTAATTTTTCTTTAAGATTACAAACTTCCTATAATCAATTCCTCAAGAATATAAAGAGTATGTGAAGATTTGAAAGGAAGAATATTGCTAAGAATCAAAGTATATGAAATATAATTCAAAGATTCAGAACAATGATGAGTATGAATGCACTAGAATAATCACAAGAGGAAATAGAAAGAATTAGAATCAGAAATTAGTGATTATGAAATGTGTGATAACTTATATATGTAGTTTTCAGAGTTCTATATGTAGTTTTCAGAGTGATGCAACTCTTAGTGAAGAGTTTCAGCCAAGAGAGGCATATTTTCACGAAGTGCAACTCTTCATGGAAGAAGATGTCCATCCAGAATTATGACAGTTGAAGCTCGGTCAGTCGACTGGTAAATTTCGATCAGTCGACTGAATGAAAATTTTGAAATATTTGATCGCTTTAAAATTAGAAAAAGAGTACACTATTGTGCATATGCACAGCCAGTCGACTGGGCATGCATAGCCAGTCGATTGGCTGTGCATATATTGCACAGTGAACTTTGTTTTTAAAGAAAAATGGAAAGCTAGAAAACTTAAGGATTGATTTTAACATATGTCTAAGACTCAACACATATAATAATTACTTTAAGCATAGAGTTGTAGTCTTGATCCTCTGATGTCTTCTTTTTGTCATGTATGAGTGCATATTTTTCTTTAGCTTTTGAACCGTCTTGTCATGAATCAAAACTAGTGATTCAACATTCTCCCCCTTTTTGATTGATGACAACCTGTATATATCTTAGAGAGAATTTTCTCTCCCTTAATATATGATATCGTTTTCCTGCATCAAATATGTTAGTGCATATACTTTTTCTCCCCGTTTCTCATTGACAAAAAGGAGATAGATTAAATAAATTTTAGTGTACAACACACGAACAGACACAGAACATTGCACATAGATAAAATAGAGTATCGTAGTACATGAGATGAATAAAAACATAAACAACAATAATGAGACTACTTGCTACAGGTCTCATAATGTTTACTGGGGTAGTTTGCAAAGTAAATTATTTGGAAAAAGAATAACTTCCATCAAATCTTACCAACAATAGATAGAAGCTTACTTGTCATGATCCTAGTCGTATTCCTCTTCAGACATATGCTCCTTTCCAGGCTTTGATGTGTTTTATCCACTACCACTTGGTCCGCTAGTATCGCTTCCGGTGTGTTCCTCGGAAGTAGACTATGTGAATCTCGGTTCTGGTTGCTTATCATTTGCTACCGAAGAAGCAGTCGTGGATGAAGAACATGAAATCACATCCCATAGTATAGAAAAGAATCCTTTGACCTTGTCTAATTTTTTATCAATTTTCTTCAAACGAGTTCCTAGTATTTGTTGATTTTTAGAAAGGATCTCTATGGATTCTCATATACTAGCTGATTTTGCAAGACGAATTTCTTCGTCTTCTTCGGGATGAGGTGCTTGATATCGAATGATTGGTCCACCTGATTGTTGTTGTCATTGTTGGCGATGCCATTCTTCATATGAGATAAAAGCTGGAGGAGCTGACGGTAGTTTCATGAGACTTAATGTGCGAATGTTGATTACTCCAATGGAAGAAGTTTCGGATTCCAGTTGAGGTGCACCCACATTTAAAAGTTATATATTCTCCAAAGTAAATGGTTCTCATATTACCGTTGTTGAAGGTGAGAAATTCATCCAATATTCTCCGTAGCCAATTGACTTGAGTTCCTCCCCATACCGCATATAGTGCTTTGAAATTTTCTGGGTAGATATGTTTATAAGACCCGGTTCGTGGAAGGATACTCCTCATGAATGCTTTATGAAGAATTCTTGCTTTTGGTCGAAGAAGAATAGATTTTAGTTTCGTCATATTGTCACCCATGAACATTTGGCTAACTTGATCTCTTTGTCGAATATTACAATCGCCATCATCTAGAGGAATACCTTGGTTAGGAGATTGAAGTGTGTGCGCCATTTGGTCTAAGGAGAAGAAACTTGATGCCCACAAACTAAAATCCAAACACAATCATCTCTATTTGATGGACGCTGATGAGGAAGATTTAAATTGGCATAGAAAAGCTTTACCATGAGATGATTGATCTTGTGAGAATTTAGATTCAAGTCGAGTAGTGATTCCAATCCGGATCTACGTATAAGCTCTTGTAATCCGTAAGGCGCAAAATCGCTGTAGACCATAAATGAACCTTCAAAGATCCGCGAACTTTCCATTTTATGCCATCTTGCTATCGCGACATCGTTATATAGCCATTGTGCGATTTGGCTATCGGTAGGTCCGGCGGAGGAGGGATTTTGCCTATTTCGCTTTGTAAGAGCCATATGATCAAGGAAGTGGTGAAAAAATTGAATGGATTTGGTATTTTAGGGTTTGTTTAGGAAATGGATTTGGATAAAAAAAACTGAGAATGGTAAAGTGAGAGTGGAGTAAAAAGTAACTAAATAGGGGATCATAAGAATTTTCCTACAGCCAGTCGACTGGAAGAAAGTAGTCAGTCGACTGGTGCACTGGGAAAAACAAAATTTATACAGACAGTTAACTGTTCGTGTTAGGTCAGTCGACTGACTGGTTTCCCGAGAGTTTTGGTTGCCTGTAAACAGTCGACTGATTTTGAATTTCAGTCGACTGATTGTAAGAAAAAAAATTACAGAACAGCTTTTGAACTATATTTCATGAAGACATACAAGTTTAATTTACGAACATAAGTACATTTTAAAACAAAGAAAATGAGCATAGTGATTTTTGCGTATACAAAAATTAGAAATGAGAGTGTGAGTCTTTCGATTCTTTTCCCGCTTTAATTTTTGTATTTTCAACAAATAGTTTTATAGGTTAACATTCTTTTTGAAACGGTGAGTTGCTCGTTCCTTCACGTTCCCATGAACTCGGTGATACACGAGGGCGTTGAGGTGAATGAATATGTGCGTTCGTGTTGATGGGGGATGAACCACATATTTTGCAGCACATCGTTCAAGAAAACTAAGTCTCCTACCATGACTCTTTTGTTCATAATACATTTCATGTTGAAGTTCAAGTGTTTCCCTCCGATAGTGATGCAAGTCATTTATCTTTTCTTTAGTTGTCGGAGTTGGAAATAAGTTTCTTCGCGTGCATTTATTTCCTAGTGTATATCCCGTATGATGGTTTTGTGGTGGACATATTGGGATATAAGCAGGAGTCGAAGTTGGAAGTTTTGAAGACCCTGAACTTGGAGATTCATAATTAATTGAAGAATATCCCGATGAGTAATGAGAGGAAGGCTCATCTGAGGATGATCCGGCCATGGTGTAGATAAATAATGCAAAGCTGAAAACCATGTTTGATTGTTTTTGATAGAAGTAATATTTTCTTTAATCAAGTAGGAATATTTTCGAATGAATATAAATAGAGAAGTCTAAAACTAAAAATGAATAGCTGAGATTAAATATAGAGAGATTGAATTTCAGCCATAAGAGAATTGAGGACAATAATCAAGGAGATGTGGACCATTTTATAAAAATAGAAATAAGCTGAAGTGAGCTATGAGCTTAGACAAGAAACATCACATATCCTACTGGCAAAGACATATCCATACTTACCAGGAGGTCCTAAGTTCGAATTCCAGCTTATCCAAAGGGAAGTTTTATTTACCAAACTATGCAATTTTGGACTAGTAGAATTGAAATACATCGAAAAGTGAATTTTTCTAATACTATTTTAATAAATCCTAAATTTTACAACCAACTTTGAAAAGGGTGATGTTATAAAAAGTGTTTCAATATTTTAGATAATTACTTGAACATGTCTTTAAAATAAATTATTATTATTCTTTTAAATACTAATTACATATATATAGAGTTTAGTAATGTTTTAAATTTATTTATAAATCTTCTCGTAAATATGAAAATGGGGTTATCTAATATGTTGGATTTATAAGAAAATTCTCAAAAACGGAATTGGGGAAAAAGTAAGAAAATTTCCAATGTAGTTAAATAAAAGTGAACTAAGAAAAATGAAATAAAATTTATAAAAGAAGTAGAAAGGGAAATTGAAATTATAAGCAAGTATACTTGATTTGGAAATATTAAAGGGAAATAATTAAGGAATTTCGGACTTATAGAATTCGTTATAAACGAGTTAAGGAATTTACAAATAAATTGTAAATGATTTTGAGAAAATAGAAAATAGGAAATAAATGGAATACTTCCTAAGTGTTGAACATAAAATGAAGTTGGAAAAATATTCTAGATATTTGAATGGTTGGAAATATTCCATTGAATATATTAGGATATGAAATGGTTTCAAATTTTAGAATACTGGAAGTAGTTTAAATACATATCTTATAAGATATTTTGAAAATAAATTTTGGGAAATTTAAAATAAGGCCCGATGTCTACTTATGGATGTTTTATTTATAGTTAAATTACAGACTATCAATTTGGGCCAAATCCGCCGATCGTTCCGAAGCGATCGGGATTGGATTTAATTATCCGAAATCCACTTCGATCTGATTTGAGCGTTACGAATGGATATCGTGAAGATAGTGAAGACGGTGGTTCGGTTTGTCTAAACCCAAGACAACTTGTATGGACGAATGCTATCAGAACATCGTCATTGGAGAACGATGAGCATTCTAAGTGAAATTATTCTTGAATGGTGATCGTAGCCTCTAGCCTCATCAACCTGAATGACTGAAAATCAGGGGTTGTGCAGCAAGGCTAAGTGGGTCGCACCCAATTAAGGTATGTTATCACCTTTCTAGATACCCTCAGTTATATTATAAATTATGAATTCAGTGGTGCATGCAAAAGAGCCTCGATAAGGGTGGGAACACTCAGGTTGATAACATATTCGATTCTATCCAGGTTAGGGATAGGGCTTGTCTTGTGTTATAGGGGATCTCGGCGAGGTCATCGGTATTTTTTTCTATTCCAGACTGACTCGGGTGTTATTTTATTGTAATGCTCGGGTTAGACCGAGTGTTACAGATTAAGGATAGGACGCTATGGAGCTCAGGAGACGAGCTGGAGGACAAAGATGTATTTCCATACTTGATTTGTCTTTCTGCTGTGTGAGGATAAGTTGTTAAACTTTCTAGATTGATTATTGTGTGTTGTACTCTAATAATGGTATGTATATTAACAATACAGTTCTTGTATTTAAAATCTGTTATTATATATTATATTTTGTTCCATTGAGATTGTGAGATTCTATGTTGTCGTTTTCGTTTCTTCTTTACCTTTTCTTCTTCACCCCTAATGAACTGGTGTTTCCTGCGCTCGATTGCTCGGCATTCTATACAGTGGACGTATTGACGTCGATTTTCGAGGATTGAAACTCCTGGTTCATTACAATTGTTATCAGAGATGAAGGTTAAGCGAGAACCTTGGCTTTGGTGGGGATTACTCATTAGAGATAAGGTCAGAAGTACCATAGAATGAGTCTGGGTATATTAATAGATATGAGCACGTATTTGTTAGTGAATATAAATTATTTCGTATTGTGTTGACTTATCGAGAATGCTTATAATTTCTTATCGGAATAGTCTGGCCCACTATGTCAATGGGGATTTCTAAACTCTTAAACCTGGCAAATCAAAAAAATATTGTTTTAAGAATAAGTAAATGAAATAATTTTGCCCAAATTATATTTTGATATAAAAGTAAAAGATTTCAGAAAATTATTATAGTACATCTATGTGTTTGGTTTTTATTACATAATCAAAACAAGATTACAAAATTGGAAATGGTTTATTAAAACCAAAATTCAATTGTATAAGAATGAAGCATACAATTTAGAATGGATTCAAACTAGAATTCGTAAATTTAAATCTCGGTATTTTGGAAATGTTTTCGAGAGTATTTTGAAATGAATAATAGTAATAATATTTGGAGATATTTTTGGACATAAAATGTTTTAAAAAAGTATTTTGGGAGAATAAAAGCACTGAACTCACTATAGTTGTTGGAAAATAATTTCGATGATGATCGCGACATCATTGGTGTTCATTTCCAAGTTTCTAAGTGACGGATTGCTGTAGATTTGCTGGGTAAACAAGTTTTGTTTAAAAATTTCGAAAGGAATTATTTTGGGTAAAACCAATTTTGAGTTTAAAAATTTCAGGGGAATGGTTTGTTGAAAGAAAGAGATACGTATTTGTGTGATTACAAAAGTATTTGAAAATAAATCCGGGCGTTCAAATTCTGGAATTTCATCTAAATGATGTGTGAAAGCATTACATAAGAAGTTTTTGAACTTATAATTTGGAAAATGGCATAGGTAAGAAAAAAAATTAAAAAGTTGAGATATGAAGTTGAATGGAAAATTCGGCTTAAGCCAATTAGAATAATTTTTAAAATAAAATTGATTTGGATTTAAATCGAACTAATGAAGTGCACTGATGAAATAGGAATTAACTTAAGAAAAGTTAAAGGAAATCAATAAATGACGCGATTAAAACAAGTGGAATGTAATGAAGTTAACTAAATATAAAAGTATACGAATATGAAGGATGGACGTGCATAAGTAAATGGAACAAATAAATATAAGTGAGGAAGTGGAAAATTTTGAATTTGGAACTGAATTCTTACTTGATTAAATTCAAATAAATTATATGAAATTAGAATTTAACTTATGCAAGTTAAATGAAAATTGAATGGAATATATAAATTTGGATTGTAAAGTGACTAAATAACAATAAATTATAAAATTTTGATTGGAATAAAAATTTAAGTGGAAATTTACGGAACTGTAAATAAATAAATTTAATAGCTTACAAAATTGGAATTTATGGGACAAATATATATTTAATCTATGAAGTGAGGTAAATATTGAGTAAATAATAAAATCTGAATATACTCGGGTATAAGATTGATGGAAATGTGAAAAAAATAAGTTTTGTGACTCATTAAATTGGAAAAATAGAATAGAACAACCAAATTAAAAATAGTGTGATATATCAAAGTGATGAAATAAAATCCAAAACTTGAATTATAAAAATAAATGTGAACTCAAGTGGATTAAATAGAATGATTTTTGAAATAAAAATCAGGTATTGAATTATAAATTGGAAGTGAACTAATTAGATGAATTAATTAGTTAATTGAATATGTCCTTGGATATCATTTAAATAAATTCGAGAATGAATTTAAGTATGAGATTAAAATTTGAAGTGGATTGAGCGGATGTACAAATTAATTTAATTTGACTTGAAATGATACCAAATTAAATTGTATATAAATTTCGAAGTGTAAAATGAATACATAACTATAAGTTCAATTAAAAATGATTCAAGAACTCAAGTATAAATTTCGTGAAGATATAAATTAATGAGTTTGTATAGGAGCTTATGGGAATGGCCTGAACTGTATAAAAATTTGAATGGAAATTGGTTGCAAAGGAAATAAACTTAAGTTATATAGAGAATTAATTAGAAATAGATGGATTAAATTAAGTAAATATTTAGATGGAAGCTTGGCTCAAATAAGTTGTGAAATGGTTATTCAATAAATTAGCATGAGATGGTTCCGAGCTTAATAAAATGGATTTGGATAAACTGAAAATGGATATGAATTTGTTCGGTATAAATATGGATTGAATGCAAATAATTGTGTTGTAAATCATTTCGATTTAAATGAAAAAATTTATGGATCGATTGAAAGTAACTAAATTTGTATCGGGGCCTTAAATTGCTTATAAATCTATGTTTGGCATGTTGTTTATGAAATTCATGTGTTTAATAAGTTAATGAATGAAATGTTAGTGAATTTCATATTTTAGTACTTACATGGTTTAATTGAGTAAATGCGGCTACTAGGAGGCTACTGGGTTAGATTTTGGTTACGTAATTGCATATAAAATAAGCCGCTCGTTTAAAAACGCGAAATATAAGGTACGTTTTCGGATCAAATACTGCAAAATTATAAATGTTGATATATATCTTTATTTTCCGACCGTGTGGGTCGATGTATACATTTTTATCTCACTTGTCATATTGCTAAAGGCTTTCCGTACAAGGAAAACTCAGCCAAAAAATTCGAAAATTTAGGGTGTTAGAAAAAATTTATGAAAATATTTGTTACTTTAAAAAGGTTGATTTTTGATATGAAATTGAAAAAAAGGGTTTTGAATCAGAAGTGGAAACTAAATGTTTGGATAAAACTAAAGGGTTAAAAAAGTGGATGTCAAGTGGGTTTTGATAAGTAAATGGTTTGGAGCATATTTTCTGCCTTAGCAATTTCGAGGGCGAAATTCTTTTAAGGGGGGAGGATATGAAGATTTTTGGTTGGGATTATAGAAGAATTTAAAATTTAAATATATCGATTATCGAAATACGGGAATAGTGAATAATTGGAAATTGGAGTTGAATATGAAATGAAATGATTTCTAATGCTGCTATAAATTCTACTGGAATTATAATTGAGTTGATAAGTTTTAAAACTTGAACTTCAAGTGATTTCTTCAATTTTGAAAATCGTCGATTTAATTGACGTGTTAAAATAAAAAACCAAACAGTCTCGGAATTCAACCAAACAAGTTCCATTAGATCCGCAATAGTGTATTACTACTGGATTTCAAATTTTGTAGCGTTTTGACTTACCGTTTGGTTATACAGAATAGAAACGTGCTGAATTTAATATCAAAAATTTAATATAATAAATTGGTTCAAAAAGCTATCTTCTGCATATAATCGAATTAGGACTCAAAACCTTTTCCATTGCGTTCGAAATAGGGATATAACATTATGAATGCCTAGCGGCATGCCTCGATAGGGGTTCGAGATTTTGAGTTGTGTAAATCGAGACGTTTTAAATAATATAATTATATGTTGACTTGACCTACATTTTCACACCAGCCCCTTTACGTTCCCTTCAAGTCACTGTAGATACCCACCCACACGCTAACATCACGTCTTCCATTTTTTTCTTAAAATTGTGCGCTTTCTTCCTCTCTTCAGTTTAAAATTACGAAATACTTCATTTCAAAAAAAATGACCGCCGCAAATAATCGCAAGTCTTCATTGAAAATCACGAACCCCTCTATTCTTCAAATCAGTTCAAACACTTTCCCCTCTTCAAACCGAATTTTAAATCGATTCATAAAAAAAAAGAATCTCGTGATGGAATCGTGAAGGCAAAGGGGCTCGAGCATGATTAAAGTAGGTGCATGAGGGTGGAAAGGCATGGTCGTGTTCGATGTGGGTAGCAGTTGGAATTTTTCAAAGACTGACAGCGTTCGAGCGTGGGGATGGTCGCGATCGCCTCCGATAATGGAAAAGTGAGGGAGGGTTGTCCATGGTTTTTGGAGCCATGAAAGATGGGGCATGCAAAATCATAACATTGACGAAGTGCGACACGAACGGTTGGAAGAAGGAAGGCGTGCAGGCGGGCAGTAGCTTTGTTTCTGGTGAGTTTGTTGTGGTTGCGGTGTCGTTTGGAGAAGGGCCAGCAGCGGTTCAACGAGGTGGTTCAGGTTCGTTCAGGTGGTGAAGGTTGATTCACCGATGAGGTCAAAGTGGTCGGATAGAAGATCAGAGCAGTGGTTTGGGATCATTCGATCATGGCAAAGGAGGAGTGGATCGCGGTGATGGTGAGTTGCGAGGGTTGATGGTGCAGCAATGTCAGGGTAGGTCGTTCTATGAGGAAGAAAATGTTTGGGAGGTAATCATACTATATAATGTAATTAGTCCATTTAACTTTAAATTGAAGGGAATATTTATTTTATAAAATCGAATGCTTATAAAATATATATCTCATTTGTACGAGATTCAAAAATCATAAAACCAGGGCCATTGGATTCGAACATATGTAGAATACGAAATAAAATTGGAACGGATTACAACTAAAAATTAAGGTGAGTAAAATCTCACTCATTTGGATTTCTAGTATAATTTCAAAATGTTGAATTTAAATTATTCGTTGTTCGGATGAATTTATAAATTATTATCAGTTTAGATGTTATATAATATATATAGTAGTATATATATTAGTAGTTGGATATATACCCACAGATTGGAGCAGATGAGATCCTATGCGCCCTGCATAATAGCGGATATCCTCCTCGATGTGGGATTGATATTTTTATTGTTGTCTAACATCTGTGGATGCAGGGAAACAGGTTGGAGGAATCCAACTAGATTCCTCAAAAATTATATTGATTGTTTTTCATATATATCATTATATGATGTGTTAGAATAATCTGTAATAGATTACTGTGTGACGTGAATCATTGGATGCTATAGTAGCACTGGCCTTAATTTTGGTATTTTAAATACCATAAATATGATTTTGAATCTTTAAGAAATTAAAGGAGGTTTTTAATGTGAAAATATTTATATCGGGATTCGGATTATTTAAAAGAAAATGATTTGGATAAGCAATAATTGATTTTGATCATAGTTAACAATTCAAATTTTTTTACAAAGATTTTAAAATAATTCATATAGAATATTTTAAACAACGGATTCAATAAACAAAATAGCCTGAAAAATATGGAAAGGCATTGAAATCGATAATAAAAATAGATTTGAAAAATAATGGAATATATAAAGAAGTGGACTTATAAAATGGAATTTTATAAGTGAGAATAGTTTTATAAAAAGGTAAACTCAAAGGTTATAGATAAGGGAAATGTAACGATCCCGAATTTTAATTTATTTTAAATTGATAATTAAATGAATTTTTGAATAAAAATTTGTAGAATTAATTATAAATGGAAGCGAGTTTCCTCGATTCAAATAGAAAAGATATATAAAGTCATATGGATTTGAAATTTTGTATATATGTGAATATATATGTATATATTGGATTTTAAATAAATTCTTAAATAAATGATTTTGAAAAATAAATAATATACTTTGGACACAAGTATAAAAAAATAAATAAATAAATTGATTTAAAAATTTATAAATGATGATAATTTAAGTTATATAAAATATATGTGTATATAGAGAAATGGAAAACGATAATTTTTAAAGTAAAATTTATGATAAATATTTAAACTAAAAATAGAAGTAAAATAAAATAGAAATCTATCAAACAAATAAATAAAGTAAAATACAAAATTAAGTACAAACAAAACATAACTAAAATAATAAACTGTACATACATAACAATACATTAGCTAAACCTATTATCATAAAAATGCAAGAATAAATAAATCTCGAGTACAAAGCTAGCTAAAAGAACACAAGACAAGACAAAAGAAAAAAATAAGTATGCAGGCAAGCAAAATAGGCCTGTAAAGTTTAATATGCAAAGCAAAGTAAACAAAATAAAGTAAAATAACAAACAAAAACCTTACAGCCGAGACAAACAAATGTATATAAGCATGTACACATGCATTTAATGCAAGACACAATGTAAACATATAATATGAAACATAAAGTATCTATGTACATGTTTATGCAAAGCAAAATGAACTGTGCACACCAAAGTACAAAGAAAAAGTAACCAAACCACTGCAGCCACCAAGTATGTAATATGCAGGTGTGAAATAAACAAATGCATAAAAAAAAAAGAAACAAAACCACATAAAGCTCCAGCCACCAAAGCAATGTATAAAGTAAAGGAAATAATGAACAAAAATATAAACAAAGTATACAAGGGAAATCTAAGTACATATAAAATATAAAGTAAGATCTGTACATACATAAAATAAAAAGTATAAGCTAGTAAACAAATGGAAGAAATAAAATATAGCCTGCATAAAGTGTAAGTGATTAATGCAACATACCTCATGCATTTAATGCAAGATTATCTTCAGCCATGCCTATTTTGTACAAACATGTCACCTATAGCCATGTATTAATATCAACCTGCAAATCTTTTCTTCTATATGTTTGTATCCTCCAGTTCATTTTCAACTATCAAAAATATAAACAAGCATTTTTATTTTTACAAACTCAAACATCATTTAATCAATAAACAAAAAAAAAAAAAGAAGATCTTCAGTAAGCATTTTCTCAAAGCCTGGTTCAAAGACAAGTTCTGTTCTTGTTTGTTCTTTCTGAAAAATCAAGTGAGTAACACCCTTTTTAAAAGCTTAAGCATATGAAACTGATTATAGGTTTAAAATCTGGATTATGTATATTGTTACATATGTAATTCTCTGTGTATACATATGGTGTCTGGATGATTTTATATGTTCTTCTTCTCTGCTTTAGGTTGTAAAGTCTAAATCAAATTCAAGTTGCACTTTCTTCACCTCTGATCTCTGATAGGCATTAGTTTTCATGCCAATTCAGTTGTTTAAACATGAACTAGGATCCAAATTTAGTTTTAAACATGTATATATTTATATAGTGCCTGGAAATCCAGATTTATAGTAAACTTTTATAAACATGTTAAAATCAATTTATACAATCCTCTGATTCAAATACATAAATTGATTTGGCCTGGAAAGTTACGATTTTTGAAATCAAAATCACGATTTAAAGTGAGTTATTGGTTGTGAATTTGGGGATTGCCTGGAAATTGAGTTTTGGCCGAACTCTGATGATCTATGGAGTCGTGGTGGTCGAGCTTCCTCCTGGAGGTGGAGGAGTGATCAGTGGCCCTAGGAAAAATATTGGTTGGGGTTGCAAGTGAACGAGGTGGCGACGGTGATGGGTTCCTTTTCCTAGACCTAATTTTTGACTGTGTAATTGTTTGGGGTCGGTTCGTACGCATCGAAGCGTCGAGTGCTTCGGGGTTTTAGGTGTTGGTGGCTTGGTCGTAGGCGAAGCTGTGGCCGGAGGTGGAAGGTCATTGGTGGTCGGAGCGTCGTGGGGGAAACGTTGACAGGTTGGGCTTTCGTTTGCAGTTCGAGTTCCAGGTTTGAGTTGTACAACTCAAATTCAATTTTGCGCGCGTGAGGAAATTTGGGTGGTCGGAAGTGATTGCGTGGATGCTGGCTGATGCGTGGAAGCCATCGGAGGTGACCGGAGCGCCGCCGCGTCCATGTGCACGTGCACGAGCACGGTTGCTCTGATGGTCTGTAATTTTGTTAGTTTGGGGATGAAGCAGAATAAGTGACTCGAGTTTTTACTCGAGTATTTTCATGTTTGGCCCGAAGCACTAGGGTGTTAGACTCGAAGTCATCTTCGTTTGGCTCGGGTTGGTTTAACAGAGTTGCGGTTTTGTTTAAAAACTATTTGCAAATTGAAATTTAAACCAAATTTAAATGAATTTGCAAACTAGATATGAGTAAAGTTAAATCAGATTTAAGTTAGATTCAAATAGAACTTTGAATCTTAAAGTTTTAAAAAGGAAAATTAAATTTAAAATTTAAAATATAAGTTTAAAATACACTCGAATGATTAATGAAATCATTAATAAAGGAATTGATTTTATATTAGAAACAATTAAGGCATTAAGTGATGTAATTTATATGATAATTAATTAAAGACTCATTTATTTAATTTATAAATTTATGATTTAGATTTATTTAAAATTAGAGATTAATTAAAAGTAATTAAGAAATGTTATTAGTTAATGAAGATGATTAACTAAGGATAATTAAGTATTACTTAATATGATTAATTTTGATAACGAATTAGATAAATTAATTTAGATAATCAATTATATATTGTAAATTGTAAATTACATAATGGAAGCAATCAGAAATAATTACTTATTATGATTAATTAAGGATAATAAATCAAATAGAGGTTAATTAAGGATTTATTTATAAATGAGATTTATTAATATTAATTAAAGATTTATTAAAGTAAATTTATTTAAATGATAAAGATTAATTTGAAATTAATGATTTAGGGTTACGGGATGATTGCTTAATGGTAAGAAATTAAAATGATTTATTCATTTATTTACATTTGTATATTATTTCTTAAAATAATGAATTAAAGGGTTAATTAATTATGAAATTGGTTTAAAGATTAGATTTATGAATAAGATAAATTAAGGATAATTTAATTTATTAAAGTATTTGATAAATTAATTGATATCGAATGATTAATAAATCAGAATTGGTAAATTAACTCATAAGTAATTTATTGGAAATAAATTGAATTAATTAGGATAAATAATTTATAAATCCTTCTTATAAATGACTATTGAATACTTGACCTGGCTTATGAATGATTGTATTGTATGAAAAGCCTTGAATTGATTATCCTATCTGATGTGTGATATTTTGTTCTGTAGATTGAACAATGTATATTTATTTGCATTTGTATATTATCTGTGAATCTGTGAATGGACGATGAGCGTTATAAGTTTTATATCGCTTATCAATATTATTTCTGTGTTTAATCAGTGATGATTGAAATGATGTTGCACTATTGTGATTAAACCCCTTGACCACACCATACACACACAAATATGGAATTCACGAGGAAATCGATTAAGTCGCAGATTTTTGAAATAGTTAAATTTGAATTTTTAAATTCAAATGTTTTGGAAATGGAATCGGAATAAATGTGAAAAGCTTTTGGAATGGAATTTCAAAATAAAATTTATTATTTTTAAATTACTTGATTAAGTTTTGGAATTTAAATAATTTAATTTAAATTTAAATTCAATACTTGAAATTGAATTCTATGATTTGAAATTAGGGATTAAAGATGTTATATTGGTTATATAGGGATTAAACCACTTTTAAGTATCGTTTTTAGGAATTTGAATTTAACCCAAGGATTTCAACTCGTATAAATGAATCAGATTTCCAAAATGAAAACTGTTGTTTTCAATTGATAAACACTTTTAGATAAGAACTGAGATTCCAGTTAATTAGGGGAATTTCAAGATTGAATAGAGAAATGATTTTCCTAAAGTTATGAAAGAATTCTTTTTGAAAGCTATGAATTAAATCTGTTTATTTTTAACAGATTTAAATTGATGATTTGTTTAAATCAAATTGAAATGAAATTGTTTTGAAGGCTATAAGTTAAATCTTTGATTTAAAGATTTAACGAGTTAATCAAATTGAAATGAACATTTATTTGGAAAATCTGTGAATGAATCTTTTGTTTAAAAGATTAAAATGTGAAAATTGTTTAAACCGTTAAAGATTGTGAAAATGAATCTTTTTGTTTAAAGATTTGAAATGGTAATTGACTTAAACCATTTGGAAGAAAGTTTTGGGTAATAAGTTGTGACTTAATTGAGATCCCAATATCCATATATTTTTAAATATTGCGCTCACTATTCGGGTTAGCCGGGAAAGGACCTTTGGGTCGTATAACCCATTCTGAATATGTGATTCGACGTTATGGATAGCATTTGAAGACCGGTGATGAAGACCGGGTATTTGCGAGAGCGATAGGATGACCTATCGATTGTTTCTGCACCGAGTCGCGCCGGTATAGAAACTCCCTAAGTGATGGGAAATCCGATCGGGATTGTGAATATCCGGATTGCAAGGACTTCTTTGTAAGTGCCTTCGGTTCTGTTCGAACCCAGAACAGACTTGTATGGACTGTATGCCTGACATTACAAGTTGAGATATAAAGCCGATTTCTTTCAAATATATTTCTGTTGGTGGCGGAGAATTTATTCTCTTAGCTTAACACCCTTCTCTGAGACGTACGTGCTCAAAGGTTATATAGTTGATGTTATCAGCGATATATTCCCAATTTGGTAATGTGACATGCTGAGTGTTGCTGTAAATGATCATTGTGTTGATTATTTGTGATAGGATCATTTATTTGATCGTCTATCTTTGTGATCATTTCTATGATCATTTGTTGACCCAAAGCATGGCTTTTGTATAAAGTATGTTTTTGTGGACGTGACTTCGTCGAGCCTCACACCCCGTGAATGGTCAAAACAGGAAAGAAGCAGCAAGGTTATGAGGGGTAGCGCCCTTTAGGATGTGTGCATTTCCTTCTGGAAAAGGGTGGTATCATGGTATGGAGCCCAGATACTTACTCATGTTGAAAACACTTTGTTATGATTGTGTGAATTGATTAGAGAGCTCTCGGATAAAGGTCCCAAAGGACCGGGGGATGGCATATTCGGTCAGTTGTTACTCAGTTAGGGGTAACCCGGCCTTGTGTTGGTAGAGATCCGGTTTGGTTCTCGGGAATGTCCATCCAGAGGCATTCTCATGTGGCAATGGGAAGTTCCTTGGCCTGATCATTCGTTGGAAATCCAATTCCCAATATGAAACTTGTACGGTATTAGTTGTAGAACCTGCTATTCACTTATGGTGGTCACCACTGTTTGGATGGTAGCTATAGTAGGCATAGTTCGAAATGTCTATGTTGGCTAAGATTTATATTCTACTTTCGAAATGAATTTTTCCTACACTATGCACTAGTAATAATATCAAATGTTTCTTTTAATGCATATCAAGCATCTTTGACTATCATAAGGAGAAATCTCCTCCGATTCTGCGTTTGCATTGTGTGTGTGTGCGGGAGGCCTTATGGTAGTCTCATTTTTAAAAAGCATTGTGAATTGACTTTGAAAATCTTTTTGTTGAATGTTTTAAAAGATAAACTGTTTTTGTTGCTCACACCAGTCCCACGACTGATCCAGAGTTTATTGTTTCTTTCCTAAACTCTGGGTGCTCATTATTTTCTACACGAGCAGTCTAGAGTTGGGTTTTTCAGATAGTTAGATATAGTGGATTATCTGGAGTTAGTTCAGTCTTTGGACCGCACCAGTCTTGTTAAGCTTTTTGGGCTATGTGATGGGGGAGTTCGAGCTATTGCTGGATTGATTCTTGGAAATGGAGTTGCAGTTCTGGAGTTCTTCCTTGAAGACTATCTTAGAGTTATTTGTTCCGCTGTTAAATGTTATCTATTTTCTTTCCGCTGCTATTTTATTGTATCATATCTCTGATGTATATTGATATCTATTGGATCATCTGTTGTATCAGATATTGTATCAAAGCTGTATATCAATGTATTATTCTTTTATTCCGCTGTGTTGTTTACTTAATGATTGTTATAAGCTCCGGCGAATCGGATTTGAACGGTCGAATCTATGACATTCGAGTACGATTTGAAGTATGGATGTCGATTTTTGAGCGGGCAAAATCCGCGTCGTTACATTTGGTATCAGAGCTAAGGGTTGAACTTTAGCTCAGGAGTGTAACACATTAAGTAGCTCATTAGAGATAGGGTGAAGTATACCCTAGAATGAGTAATCCTTAAGATATCCGTTTGAATGCCTCAGTAAATTCTCTTACTATCCACCGATAGTGAGTATGAGTGCAAGAAGAAAACGAGATAGGGGACAGGGAAATACGACTATAATTAGTCAAAACTCTGTAACAACAGTGGAAATAACTTTCTTATCAATTTCCTTTGATTCGTTCTAAATTCTCTTGACTACTTCGTGACAGCTCCAGAAGTAGTTCGGTACGTTGATGCTCTACGAATCGTTATAGAAGATCCTTATCTTTATCGGTTTCTTATCAGCTTTTCGATGTAAACCTTAATGAAATTGATTTGAAATTTGAATAAATTAGGAATTTTAAATGAATTGGAAATTTTAAAATTTAGTTAAAATTGATTAATAGAATATGAAGGATAATTTGAATTAAATCAATAAAACGATTTCGTTCAAAACCAAATTTTGAAATTCTATTGTAATTTCTTAGGTTAATCGAAGTCCGAAGAGTGAAAAATTGGTATGTATTCTGAGATATTCCGACTTGAGTTTGGAATTCATATCTTAAGTTTGAGGAATTATAGGAGATCGAATCTGTCTATCTCTGTGTTGTTTTCGTGCCTGCGAATTTCGAGGACGAAATTCTTTTTAAGGGGGGAAGTCTGTAACGATCCCGAATTTTAATTTATTTTAAATTGATAATTAAATGAATTTTTGAATAAAAATTTGTAGAATTAATTATAAATGGAAGCGAGTTTCCTCGATTCAAATAGAAAAGATATATAAAGTCATATGGATTTGAAATTTTGTATATATGTGAATATATATGTATATATTGGATTTTAAATAAATTCTTAAATAAATGATTTTGAAAAATAAATAATATACTTTGGACACAAGTATAAAAAAATAAATAAATAAATTGATTTAAAAATTTATAAATGATGATAATTTAAGTTATATAAAATATATGTGTATATAGAGAAATGGAAAACGATAATTTTTAAAGTAAAATTTATGATAAATATTTAAACTAAAAATAGAAGTAAAATAAAATAGAAATCTATCAAACAAATAAATAAAGTAAAATACAAAATTAAGTACAAACAAAACATAACTAAAATAATAAACTGTACATACATAACAATACATTAGCTAAACCTATTATCATAAAAATGCAAGAATAAATAAAGCTCGAGTACAAAGCTAGCTAAAAGAACATAAGACAAGACAAAAGAAAAAAATAAGTATGCAGGCAAGCAAAATAGGCCTGTAAAGTTTAATATGCAAAGCAAAGTAAACAAAATAAAGTAAAATAACAAACAAAAACCTTTCAGTCGAGACAAACAAATGTATATAAGCATGTACACATGCATTTAATGCAAGACACAATGTAAACATATAATATGAAACATAAAGTATCTATGTACATGTTTATGCAAAGCAAAATGAACTGTGCACACCAAAGTACAAAGAAAAAGTAACCAAACCACTGCAGCCACCAAGTATGTAATATGCAGGTGTTAAATAAACAAATGCATAAAAAAAAAAAGAAACAAAACCACATAAAGCTCCAGCCACCAAAGCAATGTATAAAGTAAAGGAAATAATGAACAAAAATATAAACAAAGTATACAAGGGAAATCTAAGTACATATAAAATATAAAGTAAGATCTGTACATACATAAAATAAAAAGTATAAGCTAGTAAACAAATGGAAGAAATAAAATATAGCCTGCATAAAGTGTAAGTGATTAATGCAACATACCTCATGCATTTAATGCAAGATTATCTTCAGCCATGCCTATTTTGTACAAACATGTCACCTATAGCCATGTATTAATATCAACCTGCAAATCTTTTCTTCTATATGTTTGTATCCTCCAGTTCATTTTCAACTATCAAAAATATAAACAAGCATTTTTATTTTTACAAACTCAAACATCATTTAATCAATAAACAAAAAAAAAAAAGAAGATCTTCAGTAAGCATTTTCTCAAAGCCTGGTTCAAAGACAAGTTCTGTTCTTGTTTGTTCTTTCTGAAAAATCAAGTGAGTAACACCCTTTTTAAAAGCTTAAGCATATGAAACTGATTATAGGTTTAAAATCTGGATTATGTATATTGTTACATATGTAATTCTCTGTGTATACATATGGTGTCTGGATGATTTTATATGTTCTTCTTCTCTGCTTTAGGTTGTAAAGTCTAAATCAAATTCAAGTTGCACTTTCTTCACCTCTGATCTCTGATAGGCATTAGTTTTCATGCCAATTCAGTTGTTTAAACATGAACTAGGATCCAAATTTAGTTTTAAACATGTATATATTTATACAGTGCCTGGAAATCCAGATTTATAGTAAACTTTTATAAACATGTTAAAATCAATTTATACAATCCTCTGATTCAAATACATAAATTGATTTGGCCTGGAAAGTTACGATTTTTGAAATCAAAATCACGATTTAAAGTGAGTTATTGGTTGTGAATTTGGGGATTGCCTGGAAATTGAGTTTTGGCTGAACTCTGATGATCTACGAAGTCGTGGTGGTCGAGCTTCCTCCTGGAGGTGGAGGAGTGATCAGTGGCCCTAGGAAAAATATTGGTTGGGGTTGCAAGTGAACGAGGTGGCGACGGTGATGGGTTCCTTTTCCTAGACCTAATTTTTGACTGTGTAATTGTTTGGGGTCGGTTCGTACGCATCGAAGCGTCGAGTGCTTCGGGGTTTTAGGTGTTGGTGGCTTGGTCGTAGGCGAAGCTGTGGCCGGAGGTGGAAGGTCGTTGGTGGTCGGAGCGTCGTGGGGGAAACGTTGACAGGTTGGGCTTTCGTTTGCAGTTCGAGTTCCAGGTTTGAGTTGTACAACTCAAATTCGATTTTGCGCGCGTGAGGAAATTTGGGTGGTCGGAGGTGATTGCGTGGATGCTGGCTGATGCATGGAAGCCATCGGAGGTGACCGGAGCGCCGCCGCGTCCATGTGCACGTGCACGAGCACGGTTGCTCTGATGGTCTGTAATTTTGTTAGTTTGGGGATGAAGCAGAATAAGTGACTCGAGTTTTTACTCGAGTATTTTCATGTTTGGCCCGAAGCACTAGGGTGTTAGACTCGAAGTCATCTTCGTTTGGCTCGGGTTGGTTTAACAGAGTTGCGGTTTTGTTTAAAAACTGTTTGCAAATTGAAATTTAAACCAAATTTAAATGAATTTGCAAACTAGATATGAGTAAAGTTAAATCAGATTTAAGTTAGATTCAAATAGAACTTTGAATCTTAAAGTTTTAAAAAGGAAAATTAAATTTAAAATTTAAAATATAAGTTTAAAATACACTCGAATGATTAATGAAATCATTAATAAAGGAATTGATTTTATATTAGAAACAATTAAGGCATTAAGTGATGTAATTTATATGATAATTAATTAAAGACTCATTTATTTAATTTATAAATTTATGATTTAGATTTATTTAAAATTAGAGATTAATTAAAAGTAATTAAGAAATGTTATTAGTTAATGAAGATGATTAACTAAGGATAATTAAGTATTACTTAATATGATTAATTTTGATAACGAATTAGATAAATTAATTTAGATAATCAATTATATATTGTAAATTGTAAATTACATAATGGAAGCAATCAGAAATAATTACTTATTATGATTAATTAAGGATAATAAATCAAATAGAGGTTAATTAAGGATTTATTTATAAATGAGATTTATTAATATTAATTAAAGATTTATTAAAGTAAATTTATTTAAATGATAAAGATTAATTTGAAATTAATGATTTAGGGTTACGGGATGATTGCTTAATGGTAAGAAATTAAAATGATTTATTCATTTATTTACATTTGTATATTATTTCTTAAAATAATGAATTAAAGGGTTAATTAATTATGAAATTGGTTTAAAGATTAGATTTATGAATAAGATAAATTAAGGATAATTTAATTTATTAAAGTATTTGATAAATTAATTGATATCGAATGATTAATAAATCAGAATTGGTAAATTAACTCATAAGTAATTTATTGGAAATAAATTGAATTAATTAGGATAAATAATTTATAAATCCTGCTTATAAATGACTATTGAATACTTGACCTGGCTTATGAATGATTGTATTGTATGAAAAGCCTTGAATTGATTATCCTATCTGATGTGTGATATTTTGTTCTGTAGATTGAACAATGTATATTTATTTGCATTTGTATATTATCTGTGAATCTGTGAATGGACGATGAGCGTTATAAGTTTTATATCGCTTATCAATATTATTTCTGTGTTTAATCAGTGATGATTGAAATGATGTTGCACTATTGTGATTAAACCCTTTGACCACACCATACACACACAAATATGGAATTCACGAGGAAATCGATTAAGTCGCAGATTTTTGAAATAGTTAAATTTGAATTTTTAAATTCAAATGTTTTGGAAATGGAATCGGAATAAATGTGAAAAGGTTTTGGAATGGAATTTCAAAATAAAATTTATTATTTTTAAATTACTTGATTAAGTTTTGGAATTTAAATAATTTAATTTAAATTTAAATTCAATACTTGAAATTGAATTCTATGATTTGAAATTAGGGATTAAAGATGTTATATTGGTTATATAGGGATTAAACCACTTTTAAGTATCGTTTTTAGGAATTTGAATTTAACCCAAGGATTTCAACTCGTATAAATGAATCAGATTTCCAAAATGAAAACTGTTGTTTTCAAATGATAAACACTTTTAGATAAGAACTGAGATTCCAGTTAATTAGGGGAATTTCAAGATTGAATAGAGAAATGATTTTCCTAAAGTTATGAAAGAATTCTTTTTGAAAGCTATGAATTAAATCTGTTTATTTTTAACAGATTTAAATTGATGATTTGTTTAAATCAAATTGAAATGAAATTGTTTTGAAGGCTATAAGTTAAATCTTTGATTTAAAGATTTAACGAGTTAATCAAATTGAAATGAACATTTATTTGGAAAATCTGTGAATGAATCTTTTGTTTAAAAGATTAAAATGTGAAAATTGTTTAAACCGTTAAAGATTGTGAAAATGAATCTTTTTGTTTAAAGATTTGAAATGGTAATTGACTTAAACCATTTGGAAGAAAGTTTTGGGTAATAAGTTGTGACTTAATTGAGATCCCAATATCCATATATTTTTAAATATTGCGCTCACTATTCGGGTTAGCCGGGAAAGGACCTTTGGGTCGTATAACCCATTCTGAATATGTGATTCGACGTTATGGATAGCATTTGAAGACCGGTGATGAAGACCGGGTATTTGCGAGAGCGATAGGATGACCTATCGATTGTTTCTGCACCGAGTCGCGCCGGTATAGAAACTCCCTAAGTGATGGGAAATCCGATCGGGATTGTGAATATCCGGATTGCAAGGACTTCTTTGTAAGTGCCTTCGGTTCTGTTCGAACCCAGAACAGACTTGTATGGACTGTATGCCTGACATTACAAGTTGAGATATAAAGCCGATTTCTTTCAAATATATTTCTGTTGGTGGCGGAGAATTTATTCTCTTAGCTTAACACCCTTCTCTGAGACGTACGTGCTCAGAGGTTATATAGTTGATGTTATCAGCGATATATTCCCAATTTGGTAATGTGACATGCTGAGTGTTGCTGTAAATGATCATTGTGTTGATTATTTGTGATAGGATCATTTATTTGATCGTCTATCTTTGTGATCATTTCTATGATCATTTGTTGACCCAAAGCATGGCTTTTGTATAAAGTATGTTTATGTGGACGTGACTTCGTCGAGCCTCACACCCCGTGAATGGTCAAAACAGGAAAGAAGCAGCAAGGTTATGAGGGGTAGCGCCCTTTAGGATGTGTGCATTTCCTTCTGGAAAAGGGTGGTATCATGGTATGGAGCCCGGATACTTACTCATGTTGAAAACACTTTGTTATGATTGTGTGAATTGATTAGAGAGCTCTCGGATAAAGGTCCCAAAGGACCGGGGGATGGCATATTCGGTCAGTTGTTACTCAGTTAGGGGTAACCCGGCCTTGTGTTGGTAGCGATCCGGTTTGGTTCTCGGGAATGTCCATCCAGAGGCATTCTCATGTGGCAATGGGAAGTTCCTTGGCCCGATCATTCGTTGGAAATCCAATTCCCAATATGAAACTTGTACGGTATTAGTTGTAGAACCTGCTATTCACTTATGGTGGTCACCACTGTTTGGATGGTAGCTATAGTAGGCATAGTTCGAAATGTCTATGTTGGCTAAGATTTATATTCTACTTTCGAAATGAATTTTTCCTACACTATGCACTAGTAATAATATCAAATGTTTCTTTTAATGCGTATCAAGCATCTTTGACTATCATAAGGAGAAATCTCCTCCGATTCTGCGTTTGCATTGTGTGTGTGTGCGGGAGGCCTTATGGTAGTCTCATTTTTAAAAAGCATTGCGAATTGACTTTGAAAATCTTTTTGTTGAATGTTTTAAAAGATAAACTGTTTTTGTTGCTCACACCAGTCCCACGACTGATCCAGAGTTTATTGTTTCTTTCCTAAACTCTGGGTGCTCATTATTTTCTACACGAGCAGTCTAGAGTTGGGTTTTTCAGATAGTTAGATATAGTGGATTATCTGGAGTTAGTTCAGTCTTTGGACCGCACCAGTCTTGTTAAGCTTTTTGGGCTATGTGATGGGGGAGTTCGAGCTATTGCTGGATTGATTCTTGGAAATGGAGTTGCAGTTCTGGAGTTCTTCCTTGAAGACTATCTTAGAGTTATTTGTTCCGCTGTTAAATGTTATCTATTTTCTTTCCGCTGCTATTTTATTGTATCATATCTCTGATGTATATTGATATCTATTGGATCATCTGTTGTATCAGATATTGTATCAAAGCTGTATATCAATGTATTATTCTTTTATTCCGCTGTGTTGTTTACTTAATGATTGTTATAAGCTCCGGCGAATCGGATTTGAACGGTCGAATCTATGACATTCGAGTACGATTTGAAGTATGGATGTCGATTTTTGAGCGGGCAAAATCCGCGTCGTTACAGGAAAACTATTACAATCGCTAAATTGGGAATAAAAAATTCATAGAGTGAATTTATATTAGAATATGGAAACATGGTTGAGGAAAATAGTGGATACCATTTTTTAAAAAGTGGAAATGGTTAGGAGAATCAGAATGAAATCGATGGGTTATGAATGGAGATGAATCTATAAATTATTTGGTTATTGAGATTTAAAAAAATATGTTTTATTAAATTAAGTTGTTTTTTTAAAAAGGGAAGTTTTATTTATCAAACTATGCAATTTGAACTAGTAGATTGAAATACATCCAAGAGTGAATTTTGCTAATACTTAATATTTATTTTAATAAATCCTAAATTTTAAAACTTGCATTGAAAGGTGATGTTATAAAAAGTGTTTCAATATTTTACATAATTACTTAAACATGCGTTAAAAATAAATTATTATTATTCTTTTAAATACTTATTATATATATAGGATTTTGTAATGTTTTAAATTTATTTATAAATCTTCTCGGAAATCTGGAAATGGGGTTATCCAGTATATGGGATTTATAAGAGAATTCTCAAAAACGGAACTGGGGAAAAAGTAAGAAAATTTCCGAAGTGGTTAAATAAAAGTGAACTACCAAAAATGAAATAAAATTCATAAAAGAAGAAGAAAGGAAAATTGGAACTCTATGCAAGTTTATTTGACTTTGGAAATATTAAAGTGAATTAATTAAGGAATTCCGGAACTTATAGAATTCATTATAAACGAGTTAAGGAATTTACAAATAAACTGTAAATGATTTTGAGAAAATAGGAAATAAATAGAATACTTCCTAAGAGTTGAACATAAAATGAAGTTCGAAAAATAAGTTTTTGAATGGTTGGAAATATTCCGTTGATTATATAAGGATTTGAAATGGTTTCAAATGTTGGAATAATGGAAGTAGTTTAAATACATATCTTATAAGATATTTAGAAAATAAATTTTAGGAAATTTAAAATAAGGTCTGATGTTTTCTTATTAATGTTTTATTGATAGTTAAATAACCGACTATCAATTTTGGCCAAATCCGCTGATCGTTTCAAAGAGACTGGGATAGATTTAATTATTCGAAAACCACTTCGATCCGATTTGAGCATTATGAATAGATATCGTGAAGATAGTGAGACGATGGTTCGGTTTGTCCAGACTCAGGACAACTTGTATAGACGAATGCTATTAGAACATCGTCATTGAAGGACGATGAGCATTCTAAGTGAAATTATTCTTGAAGGTATCGTGGCCTCTAGCCTCATCAACCAGGATGACTAAAAATCAGGGGTTATGCAGCAAGGCTAAGTGGGTCACACTCAATTAGGGTATGTTGTCACCTTTCTATATACTCTCAGATATATTATGAATTATGGATATGGTGGTGCACGCAAAAGATCCCTCGATAAGGGTGGGAATGCCCTGAGTGATAACATATTCGGTTCTATCTAGGTTATGGATAGTGCCATTCTTGTGTTGTAGGGGACCCCGACGAGGTCCTGGGTACATTTTTCTAAAAGTGTACAATGATAGGTGGTGCCCCAGTGCCTAGTCATTGTATGGCATCCATTCTCCAATAAGCGTCGTATGGTTTTGATTGTGTCTATTTATGCTGAAATGTGAGATGCAAGCATTTCAACTATTTTCTGCTTACTTTGTTTAGACACTATTATAATATCAGTTGATTTTGATAAAAAAGTTTTGGTTATCGTAAGGGAAAATCCCGTCGTATATATGGGTGATGTGGTCTTACGAGATGACTTTGTTTTTCAAAGGACTTTGATATCTTAAATAATCGAAATAAAGTGTGTTTTCTCACGCTGATTTTCCAGACCGAGTCGGGTGTTATTTCATTATAATGTTCGGGTAAGAATGGGAATTACAGATTTAGGATAGGATGTTGTGCAGCTCAGGAGACGAGCCAGAGGACATACGCGTATTTTTGTACTTAATTTGTATTTCCACCGTGTGAGGACATGTTGTTAAACTGTCTAGATTTATTATTGTCTATTATACTTTGATAATGTTATGTATATTAACAGTACAGTTCTTGTATTTAAAATCTGTTATTATATAATTTTGTTCCGTTGCGATTGTGAGATTCTGTGTTGTTGTTTTCTGTTTCTTCTTCTACCTTTTCTTCGGCATTCTATACAATGGATGTATTGATGTTGATTTTCGAGGATCGAAACTCTCATTTTGTTACAATTGCATAACATATCATATAAAAAGTTGTGCAGACCTAAACAAGAGGGGGGGTGCTGAACGGAAAAATCTAGAGATTTGAAAAAAGCATATGCCTCTAAATTAGCTTAGAAAATCCTTAACGGAAAAGTTCTGTGGGTGGAATGGAAGAAATCTTGATATCTTAAAGATAATTTTTGGATTCTGAGGAATGTAATATTGCCTTGGGTACATCGAAAGCCATCTTGAGAATTAGAAGTGGTGTTCAAATTTTGATAGAAAGAAAAATTGTAAACGGAAGCGATACTAGTTTTTGGTATGATCCTTGGCTTAACAGTCAAATACTAATTAATAGATTGAGCTAGGATTGCAACACAGCTTATAGTGGTTCAGATTTTCATTTGAATAGACTTATTCAGAATGACCAATGGGCATTTGATGCTAATAGTCCAACAATTTAACTTAGAAAAGAAATTCAATTTGTTTCTATCAACAATGACATGCAAAAGGATATTTCGGTAATGATTTTTACCTTAAAACTGCTTGGAAGAGCTTGAGACAAAAGGAAAGGGAGATAAAGTAGTCTCACTTTATTTGGGATCGTGTTACTGTACCCAAAATGTCACAAATAGCATGCGGAGCACTACTATTTAGACTTCCAACTAAGGATAGATTGTGCAAGTGGGGAATTATTCAAGAAACTGATTATGTTTTTTCCCACTTCGGGGAGGATAGTCATAATCATTTATTCTTTAGTTGTGAATACATTTACATAATTTGGAATAGGCTCAAAAATCTATTGAATTGCCTTCTCAAAGTACTAAAATTATCGAAGAGGTGGTATACCTAGCCAAAAGTTGGAAATCCAAAAGCCTATTGTCCAAAATTGCTGCCATTGTTTTGACTCCATCAGTGTGGCATGCGTGAAAAGTAAGAAATAGGTGAATTTTCCAAGGAAGTGAAAGGAACATTGATGCAATCAACGTCATGATTAAGAGATATTCAAATCACTATGAAAAGAATTGGAAGAAAATTACTCACAAAGATAGGAGTTGTTTTCAAGAGGTGTTGTTGAAGCTGGGACTAAAACTAAAAAATAGCGTGATTTAGAGGAGGGCAAGGGAGTTGCCATGATCCCTTAAAGATAAGGAAGGATGTAGATGTTGATTTGTTTTATTAACCTAAATTGGTAGTTCGAGTTACTTCAGCTGTTTTATATTGCTTTTTCAATGTATGGAGTAGTTTGGCCTAAGTTTTGGCCTCTGTTTTAACCTTAATCAGTAAACCATTTACCCAGCTTCAAAAAGTATGTATATCAGGTCTTGTGCATGGCTCGGAATTTTTTTAAAATTTAAAATATATTTTATAATAAAATCTATACGAAAATTTAAAAAATAATAGAAATATATTTTTCCAGACTAAAATTTGAATTTTAAATTTCTTGTAAATTCTAAATGATTTTTTGTATTTCAAATATATATTATACAATTTTATAAGTTAAAACCATTTAAAAATCTATTTTTTAAACCTCGGCTAATATTTATATATTTTAAAATTATTATAAAACTATTTTTTCTACCGTGGGTATAAATGTGTTAATTTAATTTTATACGATATAAACTTAATTTATAATACACACACACATATATATATATATATATATTCATATAATTATTTATATGATTAATTGATTTAAATATTTAAAAGTAAAATATAAATACGAAAAATATTTTTCTCTCGCTTGAAATAATATACTCATTAAACTTAATGTATAGAATTATATTACGTATTTTACATGCGTATGTAGTTTTTAAAACATAAACAACATACATATATAAAAAAATATTATATATTAAATTATTTAAAATTAAAAAAAATTCTAACATTGAACCGTACTGCATAAATAAAGGAAAAATTATTATTTTTTAAATATAAAACATATATATGCATATGATTAATCAAAATTGTGACAATATATTTGTATGTTGGAATCATCACCTAACAACAATATAATGTTTGAAATAAACATTATAAACATAGATTAATATTTATAAACATGTTAGGAGTACATCTTACAGACAAAGCCTGTCAGTACACCTTGATAAGATGAGATCTAATCCTCGTTCGTTCTAGAAGAGTGTTAGTCCGTGAACCATTGACCACCGGCTATCAAATAGAACTGAATTTGATTTGAACTTGAATAGATGAAGGAGGATGGAGGTACGGTTTGGCCAGCAATAGCTAAAGATGGAGGCTTCAAATAAACCTCCAAAGGTTGAGGGCAGAGATGCTTATATAGAGGATACTTAAGAGATATTTTAGGATCAATATCCTACATCATTTACCAATTTTCTTCCATCTTAACCCTCTATCTGAAGACTTTCCTAGCTCTATCACATAGCCACCTATATCTCTTATTAAGGCCAAACCAACCAGCTCTTTTATAGGCTTTAAACCCATTACGGCCTGAACAAATATTTGCATCTAAATCTAATTTAAACGCTTAACACTATCGTATGTCGATTAATATACTTATAACTATTATAAATATGGTTAATAAAAGTTGTTTATCAAATCAAAATCAAATTTATAATTAATATTTTACAAATATTAATTAATTTATAACCATTACAAATTAATTAAATCATTTGATCAACGGAGAATTCATCGTTTCGTTTGTGTGACTTGCTAGGTGTAATTTTAATCAGGGATTAATATCGAACTATTAGAATGTTAATGTTCTCATGTCACTTAGTAGGTGATGTGAAATTTTAGCCAAATTTATGCTTACTTAGTTTTGGTATAATCCAATTTTACCTTGTTAAGCGTTATCCGGTCGTGACAATTATTTACAACGATTCTCTTTGTCAAAACTATATCACTTTGGACTTATGGAATTTGGTAATTGTCAAAATTCCATTATCGTCCACATTCAGCTTTATAGTCCAAACACAAAGTCCTTGGTTCAATAATAGTATTTATTATTAACCGAAATTCTCTGGCCAAAGACTTGACTTTAAGTTAACTTAAGTTGACCGAACCTCATATAAATAAAAAGACGAATCCTGCCTTAAATAGTATTTCACTTCCAATGCTTCCACTCGATCCAACTATAGTCATTCTATGGACGTTGTGTAATGATTTAACTATAATCAAAATGGAGCTTCCATATTGAAGATCAATAGTATTTTAAAGTTAAGTGAACCATGTAATTTTGTCACATTGATATTTTCTGTTTATGTGACGATCATCCTTCTCACTAAAAGACGATACTTAATACATCCTCGGTATTCATGTAACTATCATTTAAGTGTCCAAAAGATAGGTCGTGGGGTAAAGAAAATAAAAGACAAGGAAACAAACATATATTTTTCTCACAAAGTCAGAGTTACAAATACATCATCATAGAATAGGACATATGGTTACTCCAAAATGTGACATCAAAGTTACAACATGTACTATTACCAACAAGGATAGTTATATCAGCCTTCCTAAACTGCTAATATATAATATACAGTCATAGTGAAAATAAACATAACTACTAGATACAAACGAAGGCTCTTGCTCCATACTACTTCCCAAAATGCTCCAATGAAACCTTATTACTTGGCTACTCATCGAAATTTGATACCCAAGCGTTTAAAGGAAAGAAATAAAACTCCAAATCAGACATGGATCTGGTATAAGCAAAGCATAAGTTTAGATTTATAAAAATCTTCAAACCAAAGGTATCTTATAAGACCACACTGCACACAAAAACGGATGGATTTTTACCTTACGATAACCAAAACATTTCTATATAGAATACTGTGATATTATAATAACGTCTATAGTTTAAAATAAATATTTAATATAGTTGAAATGCTTGCATCTCACATTCCAGTAGTTAGGCACAACTAAGTCCGTAAAGGCAGCTATTGGAAAATGGATTCAATCAATGACAAGGCACCGAAGTACCACCTATCACAGTGCATCTTTAGATAAAACATACCGAGAGCCACACATGGACTCACTGCCAATATAGGATTGGCCAACGCCTTACTAGATAGTACCATGCACGATCATTCTTAGGTTGTGATCAATAACCATAATGGATTCGATGCATAAATATAAAGGAATGATATCAACTCTAGAAAGGGATGACCATACCCTAATGGGTGCGACCCATTAAGTCCACTGCATATCCCCTGATTTTAGTCATTCCCATTTGTAAAGCTTGAGGTTACACTTTTATCTTTCCGTCTAGTAGACCATCTTGGAATGCTAACAATGCTTTTTAGGCAAAATGCAATGATAGAATTCATCCATACAAGTATTCCATGATCGAACAAAAATTCAACATTTACTATCTTCCATTTTGGAATCACCCATAGGAAGAATAGTACAGACCCCATAGCATACTTCAATAACGATCCATCAAAAATGTTATTAGTTTGGAATGGTCTGAATAATCATATTTAACCAAAAAATCGGTGTCTTCAAACTAAGTGGTAATTCTCGGCTAACTCAATTTTGGTTCTTTGGAAGCATCTAATAAGTATTCGAGTCCTCATCGGGAAACTTGAATACACACACCATACTTCCTGAGTTAAAAAATATTAATTTATCAATAGCAAACAATCCGCTATTTAGGGTAATTATACAGAGTTCACATATGGATGACTATAAACTTAATTAAACATGACCCGTTGATAGAAATTAACCCTTCCATACCTATCATGTTTTCGATATTTCGACCTTACACTATCCCTTACCTAGAAATAAATTCTAGATCTCAGAGATAGAGGATAAGCCTACTCATCGACTTTAATGCTACATATGAGATAACTTGCTTTCCATAAATAAGTCACCATATTAGCATTAGAGTTCATATTTATTTAAGGTTACTTAATGGTAATCGATAAAGAAATCTCATGTTTTAAAACAGCTTTGCAAAAGGAAACAGTTTTTAAAACAAAATCAATATTTAAAAATAATGAAATTTTAAAAAAATTCAAAACCCTTTATAATTAATTAAATAATAAATTAAGCCCTTATTAAATAATAATTAAATCCCAATTAAACTCTTAATTAAATTCGACTTAACTAGTATATAATTAATAATTATACCACTTTTAAATAAATAACCTTAAATATATAATTAAATAATAATTAATCCCTAATTAATAGTTAAATAATAATTAAATTTTAACTAACTAACTATAATTAACTTACTCGATTAACACTTTACTAATTACATTTGTTAATTGGTAATTAAGTACTAATTACCTTACTTAATTAATTAATTTAATAATCATTAATTAAATAATTAATTAATTGATTGATTAATTGCTTCTGATTACTTAATATATGTTTGAAAACTCTTTTCAAAAGGATAATTAAGTGAAAACAAATTTAGATTTCAAAAGGAGTTCGTTTCACAAACTGCATTCGTAGCGACTATCGCTATACATTCCGTATTTCCAAAACTTGAAATTTTGTTTTCTAAGTCTTCTTTAAAACTATAAATTTTAAAGAAAAGACTTTACTAAAACATAAATGTGTGTTATTGAAAATAAAACAAGTATTAAACTTGAAAACATTTTGAAATTTAAAACCAAAAACTATATTTTTACACATGGGATTCCATGTCGCTTAAATTAGCAAAGTGGCTACATTTCTTAGCAATCAATCATGAGTTCTTGTTCATAACAAACTAATCACATCACAACCACATCACATACATATAAGCATGCCATAACCAACATATTTAACCAAAGATTATTACTTGCAAATGAAACTTGACTTTTCAAACTTCCAATTTCAAACTATATTACTTATCTTCCAAACACATATACATACATCCAAGTCAACACTATTTCTACCTAAACAAACAACATATTTTATAACAAGTCAAGGAATAATATAAGTTCAGAAAATTTAATTAGAGGCGAGAACTTTTCTCACCAAAAGTTCATAAAAACAAACCGAACTTAAGTTATAACTTGTATACAAGCTAGAAGTTTGCTTTACCTTCAAAAAAAATGGAGTTTTGGTGGGCTTTAGCAAGCAAAAGTGTTCGCTAGGGAGTGGAAGTGCATGGCCAAGAAGAGGTATGGGTCTATATGGGCTAGTTTTATATAGAAGGAGTATTGAAATGAAAGGGAAAGCTTAAGGATTTAAAAAATTTAAAGTGGAAAAGAAATGAAATTCTTAAAACTTGAAAGCCATGAAAGTGAACATGAAAGCTTGGATAGGTTTAAGGAAATGAGAATGAGGTGGTAAAAATGAGGAAAAATGAAGTTCTTATTGTTCACATGACTAGGCCTCCCTCCTTCATTTTGATGAGCCAACGTGAATTAATTGCTTGAGTACTTAGTGTTTTTAAAGAAATGACATTTTATGTCACTTTATTTTACATTTTATTTTTTTAAAGTTTACATAATAAGTCGCATCATAACATATTATATTTCTTTAAGTTAATATATTTATATATATTTATCATAATATACTCTAACTTATTTTTAATATTTGTAAATGTGCATAAGCTAAACTCAAATGTGCATAACATCTTCCGATAACTTTTAAACACCGAAAAGTCGAAATTAGGAAAACGATTTTCGATCACATTTTTCAATTTTTCTTTGAACTGATTATTTTTTCAAATTTTTTTCGAAAACTATTTCATCTTCATTTATTATCATTTGAAAGAGTTTTATTTTAGTTAAAAATCCATTATATAATTATTACAAATATATTTAAATATTCATATTTAAAGTGATTAAAATCTGTATTGTTATAGTTTGACCTTAGTCGTATTAACCAATGGAAAACTTTTGAGTGAATCATTCCATAGTTATCAAATAACTATCCATATGTAACCCCTTGTTTCCCAAACAACCATGTGTTATACACTACCCAACATTTGTAGAGCGTTACGTACTCTAGTCTTAACGGATGCATCGATATCCAATCTTGATACATCTTGACTACAAATATTTGAAATGGTATATTTATTTTTGGTGATAAATTATTCACGATACAACACTTTGTAACTACTTTATAAAACATACTGTTTGTGGATTTTTTGTTAAATATACTTTTAATTAAATTAATTAATATAACACATTATATCAAGCATACGATAGAAAGAAACATCTTATATTCCTAACAAGATTGGTTATCGAGTTAGATTTATGTAATAAATTACATAATTACCCCTTGGGCATACCCCTAACTCTATAAATAATAGTACACACAAGCGGCTAACATGTCCATTGTTTTATAAATCCTAGCACCTATACATGCACATGCCACTCTGTGTATACGGTATCATGTTGTATGCGCATACATATATGTGTATATGTTACACATATATGAAATATAAAACAAATTATATAAAATAAATTTCATTTATAAAATTCAAAAAAAATATTAATTTGATTTGAAATAAAATTCAAAAAAGTTCTAAATGAATTAGACTACATAAGGCTATTGAAAATCCAATAATGGAAATATTTTTTGAAATTTACTCAATCACTCCACTATGGACTGGCCCAGTTCCGACAATGGTATTAGAGCCTAATAGCCTACGTGGTCCAAATTAGTCATGTTAGGGTTAACTAATTAAGCTTACAGCTTAGTTAGTAAGGTATCTAGAAAGGTTGGGTAAAAGGATTGAGTTTGGGTATTCAAGTACTTTGCCCTACATGGCTAAGTGACCTGGCCGGAACGGATATGTGAGTCCAAAGATTGCCCCTAATAGAACAAGCCCAAAATTAAATTGGGCCTTGGACTACTTTTCAAAATTATTTGAAAATTAAAAAATATATTTTAAATTTAAAAGGTAAATTCGAAATAAGTAATATATATATATATTGTAAAAAGTATAATATAAAAGATTCAAAATATTAGAAAGTTAATATAAATTAATTTCAAATTTAAATTTATTAATAATATTAATAAAAGATTTAAATTAATTAATAAGCTAATTAAAATAATATACATATATGCATGTATAATATATAGTGATATATGGTATGTTGTCTTGAAATGTTTAAGAAAATATAAGTATATATGTATGTATGTACAAAATAATCTTTCAAAATTAATAAAATTAAATTAAAATAGTTTAAATAAATAAATTAATTAGAAGTTAATTAATATATTAAATATATATGATACATATGTTTACTATAAAGGTAATAGTAGATATAAATATTCACTATAATATGTTAAGATTGAATAATATTTAATTAATTAAAGAGGTAATTAATTAAAAATAATTAAAAAAGATTTAATTAGTATAATGTTACACATAAGATTATTATTTAAGCTAATTAAAATATAAACGTTATATTATAATAAAACTTATATAATACGAATGTATAAACTAAATGTGCGATATTAAGAAACCCAAAATAGACTTAAGGAATAAATACATATGTAAATGTACATATACCGTGATTCCCGATGTGTCCAACACTAGAACCTTGAGGGTATTTCGTCAGAAATATATTATTCCATAAGTCGACTCTCAATGTAATATATTAAGGATCATGAATATTGTAAATAACGTTATCCTTTACCATACATATATTAATCAATACTTGCATACATCTTAGTTGTTGAGAAAATTAAAGGTAAGGATATTATGTGCAGTATTGTAAATATATTGAATATACGAGGTGAGATTACTATATCTATTTGTTGAGCGAACTCAAGATGCATATACTAAGGTCATCACAATATGGTAGATACGAGTGAATAATTTATTTTAATTTGTTGAGCAAACTCAAGGTTGAAGTGAAATTAAGACAAGGTACCTTTGGTTAGGAGATGGATATTACACTGTCAATAAGGAGTATCCATTGTACGTGGAGCTATGACTTCTATGTTTTAGCTTAGGGTTTGATGAAACATAAAAGACTAGTGGGAGCTTATTAGTAGAATAAAACATAAAATTTAACCTTACTAATATTATAAGGACATCTTTTATGATATTTTCCTAATAATCTACCAATTAAAAACCTATAGAAAATGACAATTCCAAAACTGTTTTCTAAAAGTGACAAGCTTACCAAACCAAACTATATTGATTGACTAAGAGAGATTAAGATAGGATTGACAAGCATATTTGGTTGGTTATTACATGCAAACCTAAAGAACAACAGGCTGATGATGCAGACCCTGAACATAGATTTGCTGATGAGAAATGGTTTTTAGATGTAGAGATCATTCAAGTTTTTGTGCTATCTACATTAGACAATCCATTGCAAGGACAGCATGAAAATGTGTCTGTCCCTATGATATTTGATAGTCTCAAGGCTCTATTTGATGAACAGTCATGTGTTGTAGGGTATGAGCTTATAAAGAAGCTATTTAATACCAAAATGACCAAAAGACAGAAAGTGGATGATTAGGTACAAATGATGAAGGGATATATCGATAGGCTTTCATAATTGGATGTACATATAAGCAATGAACTACAAGTTGATTTGATCCTAGGTTCTCTTATACCTCAGTATGAGCTGTTCATACCGAATTATAATATGAACCAGTTTTGATGAAAATAGTATGAACCGGTTGAATGGGAATCTAACTCCTCAATATGTTGAGATCGACTAAGTCCAGATCTAAGGATTAAAGGGTTATGCTTGCTATAATGGGTGGTGCATTATCTTCAAAAGGTTCGAAGAAGTGGAAAAGAGACGGTAAGAAGAATAATAAAAGTAAAAAAGACCCATGAAAAGGGTGAATGTTACCACTGCCACAAGAATGTTCGTTGGAAATGAAACTGTTCTGATTACCTAAAGATTGTCAGAGAAAGAAAGAAGACCTATTCTATAGCTTCATCAGGTACATTCATGATTCAAAATTGTTTGGTAGTCAATAAGATATCTTGGGTTTTAGATAATCGGTTTGGAACTCATATACGTAATTTATTACAAGGGCTTACGAACTGACACCTTATGTCAAATGAAGAGACGAGGCTCCAAGTTGCCGATGGATCTATCGTAGATGCAATGACGGTAGAAGATTATCATTTATGTCTGCCTGCTAGTATTGATATTAAAGTGTCTATTTCACGACTGTCTGAGATTGGATATACATTTCATTATGTGAATAATGTTATAACATTAGTTTGGATGGAAATAAAGTCTAGGATGATTTTCTTGAAAATGGCATTTATGTGATCAATACTAATTATGTATGTTCCCTGAGTAGTTCTTCTAACAATATAAATGATAATTATCTTTGGCATAGTAGGCTAGGTCTTATAAATGAGAAATAACCACACAAACCAAAAAATGAAGGTTTTATCTCATCACTTGATTGTGAATCATTTGACATGTGTGAGTCGTATCTCAAACGGAAACTGACCAAGCACCCTTCAGCGGAAGCAATGAAAGAGTAGATGAACTCTTAGGGTTACTATATTGTGATGTATGTGGTTCGATGCCTATAATCACAAAGGATAATGATTCTTAATTTGTTACATTCAATGATGATTTCTCGAGACTAAGATATGGGTATCATATGAAGAACAAATCCAATGTCTATGAGAAATTTGTTGGGTATAAAAATATAGTAGAAAATCAAATAGACTATAAGATTGAAATTCTTCGATCTGATTAAGGAGGCACACACATTGGACAGGAATTCCAACAATACTTAAGAGATAATGGGATTATTTCTTAGGTTACTCTACCCTATACTCTGCAACACAATGGTGCGTCGAAGCAAAGGTACCGAACCCTATAGGTATTTATTTGCTCAAAACGATATTAATTTGATGCAAGAGAGATGGATAGAATTTTTAACTACATATGACTTAGAGATTCAGTACATTCGTGATAAAGGAATAAAATTTGCATGAAGAAAGCACCAAGTAGTTGTATCTATGATGGTTGTAGAAGGGATAGATTTAGAAATATTATCTTCTTGTGATCTTTAGTTTGGAAAGATGAGTGACTCGACAACTATGTTAGCCGACTTTGAGGTTCGTCCAAGAATGCTCGATCGAATCATGGCCAGTCGATATAGTCCAGCTTTAGCTAACTAGATTAGTAACCTATAGAGTGGTAACATTTCTAATGATCTTTGTAGATTTGAGTTATACTTGAAAAGACATTTGAGATATGGTGGAAGGCCATGAATTCCCAAAATAGCCAATCTAAGGAAAGAAGTTCTCAGTGAGTGTCATGGATCCATATTTTATATAAATCTAGATGGTATAAAGACGTATAATGACAAAAAGAGAATGTAATATTGAGAGGTAAAAAATGAGACATGGGCACAAATGTAAATTGATATGCTACTACCAATTAGTTAAGGTCAAGCATCAAAAGCCAAGCAGGTTACTTCTACCTCTCTTAGTAATGCAATGGAAATAGAAAGAGATCTCTATTGATTTTATACAACGAGATAGGGAAATGAGAATATTTGGATGAGTAGATCGATTCACCAAAATCGCTCTATAGATCGGGTAATTCGAGCTAAAGAGAGTTTAGCTAGATTATTTATTAATCATATAGTTTGATTACATTTAGATCCAAAAATATAGTATGTGTCTATGATCCCTTTGTTCCATTTTATTTTGGTAAAGTTTGTAGAATGCAATGAGAGTTTAACTTTTTCTCAGTACTTGCATACTAAACTCGGATGGATTAACAAAATATAATTAACCAAGTGATTGAAGACCTTCGTAGAATTTATATTCTGGAATTTGGTGGTTTGTGGGAAGCCAATAACAATAGCTTTCAATCTAATATCGACATATCTCCATTTGAAACCTTATACGAAAGGCAATATTGATCCCTAATTTATGGTTTAGAGACTGCAGACAAACTAGTTTTGGATCCAAACTTAGTCAAGGAGACGACTGAGAAGATCGACATCGTCAAATATAGGATGAAAGTGGTTCAATATAGGCATAAGTGCTACGTTGATAAGAGTAGAAAAGACTGAGAACTTCAGTAGGAGATGGAATTTTCTTGAAGATAACTCTTGTTAACAAATTTCTTTGTTAACCCTAAGAATGTAAAGTAGTTAAAGCTTAGTTTGGATTAGAGTTAAGTGACTTTATGCCAATTTGCTAGAAATATGCGTGTTCCATGTAGAAACCACATACATGTCGAAGTCATAAGTGCATGAAAGTCCAATACAAGTCATAAGTGAAGAATCTTTATTTGATATGCTATGCAATATTAATTATATAGGTCCCTAGTTGCAAAAGATCACAAAATTATATTAGGCATGAAGAATCCCCAAATTGATTTAGGGTTACAAGTTTAAAAATGTAAGAAATTGGTGAGAATCAGTTACCCCTACCAAGTGGCCATAGGGTCGTATTTATAGGGATTGTAATAGGCAGCATGGTTTCCAAATGGCTCTTGGCATCCTTGATCTTCGACATCATTATCTGCCCTGATGGCTTTAGGCATCCTATTGAGAATTGATGGTTTACAACATCCCGTTGAATACCAATGATTTACGACATCTGTATAATCTTGCTGGCATTTGGTACTTTGCTTCAGAGTAAACATTCAACATTCCTTCATATTGTTGCTACATGGCAACCTCTTTCAAACTGACGAAATATGAACTTCCTTCATGTTGATACTATACGATACTCTTACCGTATTATTGATTTATGATACCCTATACACATTATTAAAACTTGATATTCCTTGTTGAGTTGATGGCATATGACATTGTTAGTATTTGGCATCCTCTTCTATTGTTGATGGATGATATCCTTCTTTGTATTAATGAACTTTGATACCATTCTTCACATTGAGGTCATTTGAAACCCTTTTGGATACTACTGACATGCATCATCCTTGGTAACTGTAGGTATTCGACATCTTTGATGATATGGTGATGTGTTACAACCCTTTGTTTATTATTAAGACACAACAACCTTTAATTGTTTCTTAAAGCTTGGAATACTTCAACTTGTTGGTATCCAACATCCTTGATAACTGTAGGCATTCAATATCCCTTGCTGCTTTGTATCCTTTACAACGATTATAATTGTAAAGGCCCAATACCTGGATATTCGACATCTTTATCAATATGAAACCTCTATTTGATTGTCTTTAGGTTTATTATGCTCTACATCATAGCTTTTCAGCATCTATTGGCACTTGATATCTCTTCCTTTCCGTGCATTCAACAATCCTTAATGTTGTTGAGGACTTCGACATCTCTTAGTAATGCTTGAAGTAAGACATCCCTAGAAGCTATCTTAAGATATGATATCTTCTAGCCTTCATATTTTTAGCAACCTCCTAGGGTTATTGAAGCTCGACATCTTCTTAAAATGTTTGAAAAACGACGTCCCTTATAGAGGGTTTCACTGCTTTCCCTTCAATACCTTGTATTTCTATATGCTCGCTTAAATGTTATATAACCTTATCTGTAGTAACATTTACCGCCTAGTGTTAAAGGAATGTTGATTTTTCAAGTCAACTCTTCGATATTAGCGCTTATTTCCTTGACAAACACGTTGCCGCCTTTATTGGCGCTTCGTCCAAATCTAGGCCATTTATTTGATTAAAATCAAAAGGTCTTGTTCTTTCTCTTTGCTCCTATAAATACCTGCTCCTATCTCTCTCTTCTTCCTTTTATTTATGAGTCAGATCGCAAATCAAAACTTTTAATTTCTGGCTCAAAAAAAATCAATCTTCTTTGGGGTTCAAGCTATTTCAAGGTTTTATTTCCTTTTACATTTGAATCAGTCGAAAGAATTAAGCTGGGGGTATTCGATTTTGAATTGAAATTATAGTTTACTAATTAAGTTTTGGTTGTAAATTTGTGGATTGTAAGTTAAATCATGTAAATATAATGCTTCACTGTGAACTTAGTATTCGAATTTGCATGTTGTTTTCTTTGTTGATTGATTAGAACCTGATAGCAGTAATTTGAAAGTTGGGAGCTTTCCCGTTTAATTAAGAGCTTGGTTGGCTATTAGAAACACAAAACCCTCTTCAAATCTCGACAACTTCTTGGTTTTCATAGTTATCAACCCTTTGAAATTTGACATTTAAATTGAAGTTCTCTATCCAAAAGGTTTCACCCTTTAGCCATTGTTTCAACAACTAGTTAGAAGCTCAGAATCCATTTAGGAATTTGACAGCTAATTTAAAATTCGAAACCCTTATCTTGTCGGCAACCAGTTAAAAATTTGATATCTATTTGGAAATAGGGCATCTATTTTGAAGGGTTGTTGTTTTGGTTACGAATTCGATATCCTCATTTTTGTTATTACTGTTTACAGATTCAACAACTACTTATAGAGTTTATATACTGGTTAGTAATGCGATATCCTGTTTCGTGCCCGTTACGATATCATAAGTTTGGAATGTAGTTATTGTGTCGTTAACCTATAAACTGTTTTAGTTTTTGACATCCCCAAGTTCGACAACATTTATTTGAAATATTTTTAAACAAGTTTAACCTATTTATTATCTATGAATTCGATAACCTTATAAATTCAATAATAGGTTACTAACTCGACATCCCATTATGATTTTTGTTAAATGTTATATGTATGAAATCTTAATTGTACCCTGTTAGTTAGTCATAAACTCGACATCTATTCATGAATTCAATGGTTGCAAGTGCAATTCATATAAAAAAATTAGCATTTTATAAGTTTGACATCACATTCCAAATGCGATATCTAGAGATGGACTATTCAATAAATTGTTGTCTTGTTATAATTTTTGCATTTAATTCTAGTTTTGACACTTTATCACTAAGAGTTAAATAGCTTTCAATTCACTAAGTACGTGCTGGTTAGGCATTTAGTCGTTTACCTTAATTTTATATTTATGATTATTTCAAACATTTTGTAAAATTTGAAATACTTTCTTGACTTTGTGTAATATCAATTGGTAAATAAATGGATAGCAAGAAGCCCATCAAGAGCATTAAACCTTCTCCTTCTGCAAAGAAATTGCAGAAGGAGACTATAGGTTTAATCGGTCCTTTATTATCGCTTAGGTAGAGGTAGATACGATCTTTCAACAATTTAGGATCATAGATATAGAGGCCATGGATGCTGGTCCTTCTAGCCGAATAGACAATCCTCTAGAGGGATTCTTTACTTTCACTTGCATTCACATCTGGCATCTGGATATTTTCCTTTTCTAGAATTTCCTATACGATTCCTGTAGTATCTGAACATTGCTCCTGTCCAGCTAAATCCTAACTCATATACTTGTGTGAGCTATTTGGAAGTCCTTGCCAGAAGGCTAAACTTCCTTTTCTTAATGTTGAGACTCTCCATTCCCTCGTAAACCATGTAAGGATAGGTGAACAAGTGGATAGTCCTTTGTACCATCTTTTCCCTTTCTCAAAAAACATAGTCACTCATCTAATCAATAAGAAAAGAGACTAGGAGAACTAGGGGATCTTTCTTTCTATTCTGTAAGTTTCCATTTTCTATAATCTATGTTACATTAGTTATTCTCTTTTGATGAGTTTTTTATTTTAGGTTCTGCTTCCAAACAACCTAGCCCTTCCATCACTACTGCTATTGAGACCATAACTTAGGCTTCTAAGAGTACGGGTGATAGGCTCAAAACTATTAATGGAAGAAAACCTCTGCAAATAATATATGGTCTTAGACTACCACATGATACTTGGAGAACCCCTAATAGTGAAGGGGAATGCTTAGGGGAAATAATCATTAGTTATTGGTAATCAAAAAACTTTCTCTGCTTCTTCTCTTATTCAACTTGAATCCTTCGGTAAATTTTCACTTAAATGGAATTTCTTATGTTGTTGTATTATAAACTTTTTCTTCAGTTTAGGCTCGATTGTAAACGTTGCTGATTCCAAGCAAAATAAAGCCAAAGATCATACTTTTGCCTTAGTTAGACCAACTAAACCTGCCCCTGTCAGGTATTCCATTGCTAAGGTCGTTGAGGACTTAAAAGGAAGGTGAGCTCTAGTGCTCAGTTGACACTTCCACTTTTCCTTGAGTAAAAATCCAAAGCTAGAGATGTCTCGACTTCTATTGCTATTTTTGTACAGTCGAATGCAGATATTAACTTCAAAGCTTAAAATCATGATGTGATTAAGTTATGTTCTTTGGGTCGGGAAGCTCAAATGCGCATTGAAGAGGTTTATACTCTCGATTCATCTCCTAATATCTCACTTCCTACTTCTATGTCTGGTTTCCATCGCTTGTATGAGGAGCTTGGTTTGACTCCTCTCCTTAATGAATCCCTCCCTTTAGAGGCTCAGGCTTAGACTCCTACAATGGGCTTTAGTGATCTCCTTCGTTTGGCTACTCAATCTCCGACTTTGGCTTCTCTTATGCCTCTATAGATTTCAACCTTCTCGAAAGATCGCCTTTACATCACCTATCAGCAGCTGTTACTGGTATAATTTCTCTTCTACTTGGTTAACATATACTTTCAACTTTGTGTATCATGATTTAGCTTATGTTTGTCATATGTTTCAGGAGGTCAAGCACATGTTCTTCCTTCAACAGGCTTCTTAAGGGCCTTCTAATCAAATTGCTAAACTCAAGCAGCAGGTCTCTTTTCTTACAACTCAAGTGATTGATAATGCTATTCTTGAGAACTGAAAACTTGCCTCCTCTATGAATGAGGAGAATACAGCCAAACTGCTACTGTAGTGACCCGAATTTTTCTGGCGTTAATTGTGAATATTTGAATTATTTTAAATATTAAAATTGAGTTATAGATTTATTTTTGAATGTGAAAGATTGGTTTTTATTCAATAAAATGGATTTAGAATTTAAATATAGTGATTTATTGGATAATTTTATTATTGAATTTTATAATTTAATATTGGTTAAAATATTGTGTCTTGAGTTTTAAGCGTGATAAAAATAATTTTAAGGCTTGTAAAATTTATATTAATAATACCAAGACAATGCAACTTTTAAAATTAACTTTGGAAGTGATTTGTTCAATTTTAAAAATATATCGTCAAAATTAACATTTAAAAATAGCTTTCCGAGGGAAAGTCCGAGAATCGACGAAACGAGTTCCATTGGATCCGTAATAGTGTATTATTGTCAGATTTCCAATTTCGTAGCTTTTAGAGTTATCGTGTGGCCGTACGGTTTGTAAACTCGCTGAAATTTATATCGATAATTCAATATAATAACTTGGGTTCAAAATGCTATCTTCTTCATACGATCGAATTGGGACTCGAAACCTTTTCTAATGCATTCAGAATAGGGGTACAACATTATGAACACGAAGCCGCATGCCCCGATAGAAGGTCGAGATTTTAAGTTACGATTTCAAGATGTTTAAAAATTTAAATATGTGTGTATATATATATAGTAGTCAACCTTCAACTGTAGTTCCTTCACATCAGCACTTTTTCAAAACACTGTTCACTTATACAAACATGCAAGAAAATCACGTTAGTGCTTTTTGCTTTCATCTCACAATTATTGTAGCTTTCCTTTACCTTCTCAAGCACGCGATCCCCTTCTTTATTCTTTTAAAGAGCTTGAGCCTTCCTTCTCTCTTCAACTGAAAACAAAACTATGCACATAGAAAAAAAGGCCGAAATTCATCTATAAAAAAAAGGGAAATGGAAGAGGGGAGATTGAATCGATCTACAAACATTAGCTGGCTCCCTTCATTTAATCCTCTATCATTTTCCTTACTGAATTCGAAGTTGATTCTCTTAGCGAACTCAAAAGAAGAAGAATGGAGTGTCACGACTTCATCCTGGGGTGTTTCGTAGTCATCGGAGTCGCGAAGGTAGTAGCTCGAGCAAGGCAATCGGTGCATGGGGTTGCGAAGCATATGCGTTTGGCTGTGAGACTTGCGAACGCTCGTGATGAACGAGCTAGCGTGGGATGGCGACGATCGAGAGAGGGCGAGGAGGGAGGATCGTAAGTCAATTTCGATTTGAAGAGCGTAATCGTGTGTACGTGGGTTTGAGTCGCAGTGGCGTTGGAGGAGGGGCAGTCACATGGTGAAGGCAGGAGGCTCGGGCAACTCGGGTGGTGTTTTGGTGGCCCAAGCATGGCCAAGCAGCAGCATTAGTTCTCTTGGAGTCGCGACTTTGGGATTAAGCAGTGAGGTATAAGGCAGTATATTTCTAATTTAATTATATATATAAGAAAAGAAAAGAAAATATTTATAGTAAAGTAAATATTTATTTTTGTTATTTGTTGAAAAAGAAATATATATATATATATATATATACATACATATATATGTAGATAAGGTTTTGAAAAAATTAGGAATTTTAAATGTTTGAGGAGTTTATATAAAATTAGATTTTGGAATTCATATAGGTATTTTTATAAGTATATATTTAGTTTCAAAAGAAAAATAAATATACATATACACATTTTAAGTTTACTAGTTTATTTTAAACAATGTATTTAGGGTGATTAATTTGTTTGATTAACTTATTTAGTTATTTTAGTTACTAAGAAATTATTAAAGGAAATTAGTTTAATTAAATTATTAGTTCATTAAGTTTAATAAATGGTAATTGACTGTTCGATTATTTCAAATGTTAATAAACCGTATAATGTTTATACAAGGTCTAAAGTTGTAAAACCAGGTCGAGAGTGAAGTGGATTGCAAACAAAAATAAAGGTGAGAATTTTCTCACTCATTTGGATTTCCATAACTAAATTTAAATGTTTAAATTTAAATCATTGGATGCTTGATTGAATTAAATAATTATTGTCTGTTGAATGTTATATATATGTATATGTATATGTATATGTATACGTATATGTATATGTATATGTATATGTATATGTATATATTGAGTGATTGATATTTCCGCATTATATAGCGGATGAGACCCCATACGCCCGCATAATAGTGGACGACCATATATACTGCGATATCCCCCTCGAAGTGGGATTGATATTTTATTTGTTGAATAACATTTGTGGATGCATGGAAAAAGAAGTTGGAGGGATCCAACGGGATTCCTCAAAAATATTTATTGTTTCTATATATATATATATATATATATATGTTGATATGTGATATGATGGATAAATTGATGTAGATAGTTGTGAATTGAAATATTAAATGTAAAATAGCATGGAAATTAAATTGGTATTCTTAAATACCATAGATAATTAATTTGGAGCAAATAAAAAGATGATTTTGAATGAAAAAGGTTTAAACTGAAATTGGGTTATTTTGTAAGGAAAATTTAGTGGAATGAGAAATATATAAATTAACCTGGTTATACTTAACTATTTATAAATTGGTTTAAGTAGAGATTTGAAATTAAATTATATATTAAGGGCTTGAAGAGATTTGGAATCGATAAATAGATTTGAAATAAAATGGAATTTTATTAAGGGATAAATTATAATATGGAATTATAAATAGAATTTGTTCATATAAATAGATGAAAAATTCAAAGAAGTTAATAAATTTATAAACATGATTTATCAATAAAACAAAATTATATCGGTGGATATGTTAGGATAAAAGTTATGTTGTGAACTTATAACGAGTTATGATTATTGTTTTGAAAAGAAATAGTGGAATATATTACAAATATGAGAAAAGGTGACAAATTTAGATATAGTCGATGTGATGCGAATCAAGAGGAATTTATGAATTGAATTGGTGAATGTTGGATTTTCTAAAAATAGACATTTGAGTAAATTGAAATTTGTTTTAAATGAGATTTTAAATCTACCATACTATATAATTTAAACTATTATTTGAATTTAGAATACTCAAAAGTTAGTTATTATAATACTTAATATTCATTGGAATAAATTCTAATCTTATAATCAGCTTTGAAAATTAATTAGAAATTGGATATGAATTTTTAATGCTTTTAAGATGTTGATATTTTAGTTTTACCTAAAACTATATTTTGGAAAAACAAACATTTTTCTTAACTCCTATATATATATATTAAATGTTTGAAATTTCATTATAAACCCTCTCGAGATGGGAAGCGAAGTTATTAAAACGGATAAGATTTTAGAATAAGATCTTATAGTGGTATTATGGGAACTTAAATAAATTCTAAAGTATAAGATAAGTGAACTTCAGAAGGTGAAATAAAATCCACAAGGGGAGTAGAAGTGAAACTGGAATCATAAATAAGCATAAATGGCTTTGGAAATATTAAAGGAATTTGACTAAGAAATTCTGAGATTTATAGAATTCGTGCGAAAAGAGTTGAGAATTTACAAATAGAATTGTAAATTATTTTTGAGAAAAGAAAGAGGAAATAAATGAATATTTTCCAAGTGTTGAATATCAATTGAAGTGGAAAAAATATTCTAAGTATGAGGCCTGGGAATTGATATCTTGTGTTAATATTTTGAAGCAAATAATTTGGAAAATTATTTAAAGCCTGATGTTTGCTTGTGGATGTTATATGATAGCTAAATAACCGACTATCAATATTGGCCAATGCGCTGATCGTTTCGAAGAGAACAGGATCAGATTTAATTATCCGAAAACCACTTCGATCTGGTTTGAACGTAACGAATAAATGCCAAGAAGATGATGAAGACGGTGATTTAGTTTGTCCAGACCCAGGACAATTTGTATGGACGAATGCTATCAGACCATAAACATTGGAGGACGATTAACATTCTAAGTGAATGTGTTCTAAAATGGTAATTGTAGCCTCAATCATCATCAACCGGGAATGGCTATGACAGGGGAGGTGCAGCAAGGCTAAGTGGGTAGCACCCAAGTAGGGTAAGATTTCCCATGTCTAGTCTCTTTTTCGGCTGTGTGGGCAGTTGCTGATCCCAACCGCGGGATGATCTTATTTGAACTATCCAGTAAGGGATAGCTCCGGTCTTGTATTGCAGGGGAACGAGAGTGGTCCTCGGTACGCTGATCTAGACCAAGTACTATGATGGGCGGTGCCTCAGTAGCCCCGCCATTGTATGGAACCTAATCTTCATTAAGTTCCCATACAGTTTTGGTTGTGCCTAACTATGTTGGAACGTGAGATGCAAGCATTTCAGCTATATTCTACATACTTTCTATAGACACTACTATAATATCAGAGGATTTGATAAAAATCATTTTGGTTATCGTAAGGTAAAAATCCGACATGTTTATTTGTGGCATGGTCTTACGACATACCTTTGTTTTCAAAGGATTTTCAAAAATATAATGATCCAATTAAGTGTGATTTTCTCACGTTTTTTTTCAAACTGACCCACGTGTTGTTTTATTATGTTACTCCGGTCAGACCGAGAAATACAGATTCAGGACAGGATGCTAAGGAGCTCAAGGGACGAGCTGGATGGCAAAGCGTACTTCCGTGTTTGTTCATAAATTCCGTTGTGTAAGGAAAAGCTGTTAAATTGTCCAGGTTGACTATTGTTCAATGTACTATGATGATTGTAAGTATATAACATTATAGATTCCTTTGTATTTAAAATCTGTTATTATATATTATACTTTATTCCACTACGATTGTGAGACTCTGATGTTGCTTTTTCTTCTTCTTCTTTTACCTCTTTCTTCTTTTACCCTAATGACCTAGTATATCCGGCATTCGATCGCTCGACATTTTATACAGTGGACGTATTGATGTCAATTTTCGAGGGTCGAAAATCCCCGGCCGTTACAGCTACTGGAATAGGAGGTGAAAACTCTATGACTACATCTGTAATAGGCCAACAATAAAAGGCTGGAATGGCCGGTAAGATGAAGTCTTTGAAGAAAAAGTTGCAAACTAAGGAAACTACCTTGGTTTATGCAAATAACATTATAAAAGATGCTAAGAAGAAAGTTACTTCTTTATCGACCAGGCTCCCACTACAATTACGAAAAAGTGCTATGAAGATGATCTTTTCGTAGTATGTGGCGATAATATTGACCGATTCCCAGATTTGGATTTTCCTTTCCTTCCAAAGATAAATGAAAATTTAAAAGGAAGTTTGATCTCATATTAGGGAGAGCTCAATGATCGGTTCAAGAGGAATTCCTTAAAGAAGAAGTTATTAATCCCAATAAGTTACTGTCTTTTGATGATTCCTACTTAAAGGGGACACAGATACTGATAGAGGGTAGGATGATGCTGATGATGATGAAAACAAAAACGATGATACTGATGATGATAATTATGGAGTAGATGGTGGTGGCAAGGGTCTTGAAAGACCAAGAGATGGTGGAAATGTATCAGGTGATCATATCGTCTGCTCGTGATGCAACTTTCTCGATTTACCTGATCCTCAGGATACTTTAAGGGAGAATATTCCCCCAACAAATGCTGCTCCCCACGGTCAATACTGAAAGAGTAGGCTCAAGTCCCGACTTCTTAGGTTCCAGTCACGTAGTATGGTTTTTAGTATTTAAATGTCAAAAATTATCTGCCAGTCTTTAGTCAATAAGTTTATTACTTTAGTTAAGTAAAAGGTCCAAATATTACTATGAGACTATATATGAAAAGAGTGGGAGGGAGTATCATCAATTGAATAGAGAACTTGAAAAGTTAATCGAGGAGCACAACAAGTTATTTGATAAGTGTAGGTGCCTTTCTATTTATGCTACATGGTTCAGGAACTTCAAAGAAAAACGAGTAGTCTCGTTATTGAAGAAGTCTCGCCTTCATCAAGAGAGAGTCATAAGAGAAAATGTAGAGGAACTACTCTCTTTTAGATGCTCATTGATGATAGAAATACTTTAGTAGAGTTCCTCTACAATGTTTACTCTAGAAATGTTCTTACCGATTTTTCTTTCTTAAGGGGAAAAGAGTGGGAGTTTGCTCAAACGTTTGCATAATAGATATTTAGATGAACATGAAACTGATTCACATAACGTAGAATGCCGGAACCTTCTCAGAATTTCAACCGTCCTCTTTTCCAAAATACTCTTCCTTACGAGAAAGTGAAATTTAACAAGGAGAGATTCATTTCCAAATTTTTTAAAGGATCAATATTGTATGAACCAAAATGATTTCATTTTTAATATGTAATTCAAGTGGCTTTATGAGTTTCAATGTTTCCATTTCTTATTTCTTTGCAACTTAGCTTATTTCTCATAAATTATAGATATTAAGGAGTCATCGAGTAGTCTTGTTTCTATAGGACTTCCAAGTAAATTTATCAAATTAATGAGGAATTTGAAAGAGAAATCATTAATTCTCAAAATTTCTCGGCTAGCGAAATATTATTTCCTTAGAGATCTCCAGGAAGTTTACACATGGTTTCCACATTTTTGCTTTAATTTTTTGGGTAACAAAAAGGATAAATTGCTTAGCGAGATATAAACCAATCATGCTAAATTGTAATGTGGTAAAACTAGCCCTTTGGTCGAAAAATTGGACTACCATCAATTCCCTCCAATTAATACCCCTCCAAGGTTTAATGTTCCTTTTGACTCTACCTTCTCTTTGTCCATGGGATCACTTAAAAAGGCTCAGACTTCCATCTTTATACTTTGAGCATTAAATTCTTAAAACTTATATTGTTGATATAATTTTGAATTTTCTCATACTTGTAACTTTTTGGGTGTTTTAAAGAAAGCATTTTCTCTGTACTGATTTCCATTTCTCGTTTACTTAATTTTGTTAAGAAAAACAATTAACCCTCATGCCTTGTATTTCTCAATTAGGCACCATTAAAGCTAACTTCAGGTTATAATTCAAGAAGACGCTCTCTTTTTAGTTGCTGCAACTTTTTCATCTTCGGATAATCTGGATTGACAGAAATGGCACGATATGTACTATCAATTGAGATCTACATTTAGTAGTTTAAAGGAGATGATCTCCAACTTAGAGGAACATATTAAAGAAAAAGATAAAGGAATTCAAGGGTTAAAAGAGAAAGTGGTCATGATTGTCCTGGCTAGACCTCCAGTCTAAGGAATTGAAGCTGATGCAGAAATTGCTTGACTACATCAAAGGATAATATATCTTGAAGTAGACCTGTTGAAAAGCCAAGTATCCTGTCAGTTCTTAGAACTTATTACGTGAGGAGGCGAATCCAGCCTTCCTACCCCAACCTCTTTGATTGGCAAAGAATAATTCTCTGCTTCATTGAACCCACCCTTAAGTCTAGATGATGATGAAATTGCCAAATGGAATCAAAGAGTCAGATATGAATGCATTTAATTTGTAAATAAGATGTGGGAAGACAAAGTTTCTCAATATCTTAGCAATTATCAAGGTCGGATGGAGAAAGTTAAGCATCAAAAATGTACTCTGAGCTGGAGGTTAAGAAATTAAATAGCAAGACTCAAATTTTAAAAGGAGCCAATAAGGCGCTCAATCATGCATTTGAAATTCAAGTTGATTCGATTGGCACTGAAATCATTATACGGAGTAAAGAGAATAAGCTTAAACGTTTCTAAATGAGGAAATTCGTCACATTACCATTTCTTCTTCAGTTGTTGAAACTTTAAAAGAGGAGGTGTAGAAACTTAACATTTAACCGCTTATGAATTTTCGAGCAAACTTTCCTTTTGGCTACCCCCTTTTGGCACCTGTAATACTTTTATATTATATATAAAGTAAACAAATTTGTACCTAAATGATTGTTATCTTAAATGAATTTCGTATTCTTCCTTTTGAATTTTTTGAATTGTTTGTGACATATAACTTTTTTCTAGAGCTTTAATTTGATGCAGCAGGATATGTAGCCTTTGATCGAGTACTGGCCTATCATTTATCAGAACCTGAAATTCATTTTGATAAAGAATAGTAATTTATTTAATCAAAAGTTTGGAAAAATCATTCCTTTACTTAAAAAAATTAGAAATCCATTTAATAACGAAAATTCTTGCTTTTAGGAAATTTAAACCCAGTCAGAAGTTGATGTAGAACTTTAAGGAATGAAGCTTTTAACAACTTCATTTTTTGACTTTATCACTTTGAACTTTAGAGCTTGACGCTTGAAGCTTTAGTCTCGAACGAGTATACGTTCGGACATCCGCCCAATAATTTCATCTATATTGAAGACCAGAAATCTTCTGGAAGTAATATTACTTGGATAGAAAACTAGAAATCCAGTCGGCAATAATTTGAATAGGAGACCAGGAAATTGTCTGGCGATATCTTTGAAAAAAAAGACCAAGAAACCTTCTAGCAACTATTTGAATAGAAGACCATAATTTAATATGAATAGAAGGCCAAAAATTCAATTGATAATAATCTACAAATTTTTCTAATAACAAGTCAAGAATTACATTTGGTAAGAGGTAGAAATTTCTTCTTGGAAATTTGATTGTTAACAGAGATTCCCATCATTTGATAATTTGAATTCTAATAAAGAAATCATGGAATGAGAGTTAATTTGATATTTCGAAGAACGAAGTCGCAGGCTCGAGTAATAAATCATAGTTTTTCAAATGCCACTATCTGACCTTAACATTCTCAATTTCACATGATAGATAGCTTTTGATCCTTCCTTTGAAGGTGGTTTTAACTTTTCCTTGATGCGAAATTAAATATATTTGACTACTCTTCATCTAGAAGATTGCATTTGCATTTGAATGATCTTTCTTTAAAAGGCTGCCTTAGTTCTTCTTTAGGATTGAGTTCGATTTACTTTTGCATTTGATTAATCTTCCTCTAGAAGACGGCCTTTTACTACTCTTTGGTTTGTGATTTAGGATTTGATTGAGCTCATTTGCCCCTTATCACCTTCTTGGCGATGATTGAGCCCCTTATTACCTTATAGGTAATGTTTTAGGCTAGTAGGTGTATCTTAAGAAGAACCAAAGCCTTACCCATCCTCACTCTAGAAGGCGCTCCAATTAGGCCTTATAGGTGGAACCGAAGTCTGGTTCGGTGCTTTGGCCATGCCGTCTTAGGTAGGACCAAACGCTTACTCTGTCCTCCCACTAGTAAGTGATTTAAACAGGCCTTATAGGTAGGACTAAAGGTTGGTCGGTGCTCTGGCCAGACCATCTTAGGCGGGACCAAAGGCTTACTTCATCCAACCTTTAAGAGGCACTCCGGCCAAGCTACGTAGGCGGGACCGAAGGCTTGCAGTACTCTGGCCAGGATAATAGGCTTACTTTGACCACCTTCTAGGAGATGCTTTTACCAGGCCATCTTTGCGGAATCAAAGACTTTTTCCATTATTTTACAAATCCTTCTTACCAACATTCCTCTTTATTGAGTATTTGATCCTTGTAGATACATTGTTTAAATCTCTTAACCAAACTCTTGAAGCTCTCCTTTGACTAAAAAATTCTCAATCATTCCTATTAGAGCTCAGCATTGGTTGGTTTTATGTCCATTTATTTTATGATATTAATAATAAGAACCTCCAAGATTCCATTCATTTTTAGGTTGCCTCTTCATAGAAGGCCAATAATTCATTTTTCTCTTGGTTAGAAGGTGAATGTTCTCATTGGAGGTGGTAAGGAAATGGATTCTAGTGAATCGACCATTTTTAGGGAACCGTGTCCTTGATTCTCTCTTGGCTTTCTTATATTATCGGATTGTTGCATTAGTATCATCCGTGTATTTCATTTGAAGATTCTTGAGTTTTAACTGGGGTAAGAGAATGATCAATTACTTTATTCCATTTCTATGAAAACTTATCGAAATCTCTTATTATTTCCTCTTTAAAGTTGATTCCTTTGGATTGGAATTGAATGCCCCTTCTCATTTTTAAGAATAAACTATCTTTCTTTAGGCTCTCTTTTCCCAAGGCTAAGATTTCGGTAGGTCCTATGTAGAATGGGTTTATACTCCATTTGTCCAAATTATGAAGAGCTAGTTACTTCTTTTCTTCCATAATTTGCAAGGCCAATCATCTTGACACTTGTTTTTCATGAAACCGAGGGTCATGAGTGACTTGGTAAACTGGTTTGGCCAAACAATGCTCAAACGATCTTTGTTAAGAAATAGTCATTATGCTGCCCAAAGAAGGTCATGAAGAATTCGGAAAGTTCCCTTATGGACTATGCAGGTTAGGGTAAATCTTTTAGACCACTTATATGCAAGCTGAGGGAAGTTTGATATGGGATATGCAGGAGATCGGAGGTTCAAGCCCTCCTTCTAGCATCAGAATATTAACAAATTTCTTTGTCAACCATAAAGAATGCAAAGTAGATAAAACTTGGTTACAATTGGACTTAAGTAGCCTTATGGAAACTTGCTAGAAATATGCATATTCCGCGTAGAAGCCACATACATGTCAAATTCATAAGTGCATGAGATTCCAATACAAGTCATAAGTCAAGAATCTTATTCGATATGCTATGCAATATTAATTATACAAGTTCCTATTTTAAAAAACTCACAAACTTACAATAGGCATATTGATACAATAAATTGATTAAGGGTTATAAGTTTGAAAATGTAAGAAAGTGCTGAGAATAAATCGCCCCCAACAAGTGGCGATGGGGTCCGTATTTATGGGGATTGTAGCAGGCGACATGGATGTCACATGGCTTTTAGCATCCTTGACCTTCGAAATCATCTGCATAGATGGCTTTCAGGGTCCTATTGAGAATTGATGGTCTACGACATCAAGTTGAATATTAGTGATTTATGTCATCCGTATAACATTGCTGACATTTGGAACTTTGCTTCAGAGTAAGCATTCAACATTCCTTAATATTGTAGATACACGATAACTTCTGTGACGCCCCACCTCTATACCCACACTAGCCAAGAACATTACGGTGAACGCTGTCAACTAGCATGGAGAATAAGGCTGTTGAGGAGCGACCATCCGTGTAATTGCTTTGCGCGAGCATTGATATGTCAGATAGTATAACATGCATTTCTTTATCAAGAGGGAAATCCAACATACCGACACAAACTCAAAGCTACTACACAGTGGCTATAATATCTTCAGAAACAAATATAGAAATAAACATAACACAAATCAGTCACAGATAATTCATATCACAAAGGCGGAAGAAGATATGAATATATAACTAACACATGAAAGTGTATATCAGAGTAGTGGTCAAGTAAGATCCACAACATCACAAGAGAATAGATACAAGTGCAAGACAAAAGAATATGTATACATTAAGGAGTTTATTTCTCAAATGCATACAACAAAAACTACTAAACTAAAGTAGTTAGCCAAAAGTCATAAGATGATTCCAGATAGGAAGCCATGAGGAATCACCTGTAATATCTCAGTCTGACCCGAGTATTATTTAAGAAGAAAATAATAAACGGATCAGTCTAGCTATAAATAACAGATGAAATGATATAGAATAAGAGATATGACTAAACGTATAATAATCACAATGCCAAGCTGTGATAAATAAATAATTGAAAAATCAATAAGAGATTAATCAATATCGCAAAGATCTCATCAAAGATAAAAAGGAATGTCATACTCCTAACTTCATTCACCAAGCCACAATAAATGACATATATATATATATATCAATGCCAATCGTAAAAGTTGGTGAAACATAAATTCCAGAATTCAACACATGAAATCCAGAAATCACAAGAAAAGGATGGCCAAGACATTGATGTAGTGCAAACGGTACATCCAATGAATCACAAAGCAAAGACATTGATGTAGTGCAAACGGTACATCCAATGTATCAAAAGAATATCATTGATGTAGTGCAAACAGTACATCCAATGAATCAAAAGCAAAGACATTGATGTAGTGCAAATGGTACACCCAATGTATCAAAAGCATATCATTGATGTAGTGCAAACGGTACATCCAATGAATCAAAATCAAAGACATTGATGTAGTGCAAACGGTACACCCAATGTATCAAAAGCATATCATTGATGTAGTGCAAACGGTACATCCAATGAATCAAAAGCAAAGACATTGATGTAGTGCAAACGGTACACCCAATGTATCAAAAGCATATCATTGACGTAGTGCAAACGGTACATCCGATGAATCAAAAGCAAAGACATTGATGTAGTGCAAACGGTACACCCAATGTATCAAAAGCATATCATTGATATAGTGCAAACGGTACATCCAATGAATCAAAAGAAAAGACATTGATGTAGTGCAAACGGTACATCCAATGTATCAAAAGCAAAGACATTGATGTAGTGCAAACGGCACATCCAATGTATCAAAAGTATATCATTGATGTAGTGCAAATGGTACATCCAATGAATCAAAAGCAAAGACATTGATGTAGTGCAAACGGTACATCCAATGTATCAAAAGCATATCATTGATGTAGTGCAAACGGTACATCCAATGAATCAAATATTTCGAAGCATTGACGTGTACAGCGTGACATCCGATGGACCAAGTCAAAAGACATCGCACAATGCTAGTCTAAAACATAAAAATGATCTTCATGATCATAGAGAAGTGTCAATTACAGTAAGCTAGTAAATATATGAGCTTAGCTTCATGTCCCATAACCACTAGCTTAACTTAAATATTTACGAACAAATTGTAGATCTCCACTAGAAAATTGTCACAAAGGTTTCAATCGAACAAGTCCAAGAATTAACCGGCGAAGTAAACGCAAGCGTTTCATACCACTTGTTTTACTAAGTCGTTTAATTAAATTTCTCATACGAGTGAGTTAAAGGTTTGTATATACTAATAGATTGGAAATCAGTTTGAGAAAACGAGCTTTGTAATAAAATAGTGTTGAAATCATTTGAAGAAAGAGTTTTGATATTTACTACTAGTGTAGAAAACCTTTATATTTTTAAGTGACAAATCATAGAAGTGATTGTAGAAACAATCAATTCATAAAAATTCACATCCGAAGAAGTGAATAAAATCCAAGAAATCGATACCGAATCCATCAAAGTGGATATATCCTAAATTCCCAAAGAAAATGTCATCAAAGTCGATGATAAGTGATAATAACAAAAGGGAATCAACACGAATCGATTGAAGTTGGAATTCTCAAGCAAATAGGCAAATAGGCAAAACTTGCAAATAGGAGCAGGTCGGTCAACCGGACACCCTGAGTCGGTTGACCGAACCAGAGGCAGGAAGGCCCAGGCACCAGGTCGGTCGACCGGCCCAGGGGCTCGGTCGGCCGAAGCCTGTAACCTGCACTTCCAAAACAGAGGCAGGAAGTGCCTGGACTACAGGTCGGTCGGCCGGCCCAGGGGCTCGGTCGGCCGAACCTGTATGCTTGCACTTCCTACCCTATTTCAAATGAGGTGCAAACTCTCTCAATTTGCAAACCGTCGAGCAATGGTGCTAAGGGTTTACGCCAATCGACTACCCGGCCATAGAAGCTCTTTGGTTCATCACCAAAAACATGATCAAAACATCAAAGTTATGATTTTTAAAGAATTGAACCCTAAACACTAAAAATTGGAATATTCACTAAAGCGATCCAAACCAAAAGCAAATGCACATGAATAAGTGTTAGGAATTCATATCTAATAATCGAAGATAAATATAGACTAAGATGTGAGATAAAAATCTCACCTTTGAACCCAAATCAATGAAGTAGAAGCTTTAAGACAAGCTAAGATCAATTCCTCTTCAATAACAACTCAAGAAGCTTCAATCTAAGCTTAAAAGAGAAACATTTCCTAAATTAGGTTTAGGAATTTTCTGAAATCAAAGAGAGAATGAGTTGGAGAAGAAGAATGAGATGCTTACAAATGGGTTCTCTTTGATTTTGGAGCAAGAACTTGAGCTAGCAAGTGGAACTAGGGCTTGGAGTTTCTAATTCCCATTCTCTTCCACCATTTTTGCTTAAGCTTGAGTTTTAGGAATATGAAATGAAGTAATGAAGAGTTGGAGTGGGTTGGGACTGAGTTAGTAAGATGGGTTCAGCCCAAACCAAAGCCCTAAGTGAAAAAGGTCAAAATTCTACTATCTCCAAACATATCAAGCTTATACTCAAAAAGGTCGCAAACGTCATTTTGAACTCAATGGGGGTAGTCTCGAGTCCCAATTCGACTGTTTGCAAAAAGTAGCTTTTCGGACCAAAATCCGACGAATGATAAAATATTTAAATAAAATATTTAAATATAAAATCGATAAATATGCGGGTTGTTACAGACTCCCCTCCTTAAAGAAATTGCGTCCTCGCAATACTTAAAGAAGAAAATAAGAAGTAACAACCATAGAAGCATATCAACACAAAAGAAAATTTGAAATAGGAAGTTCACCATAAGGAGCATGAAAGAGTAAGCCTGAACGGGATCGCTCGATGAATTCTCTGTATTCCCAAGAGCAATCCTTAGGATTTGAGAACCATTGAACTATCACAAGAAGAACATCTTTATTCGGAAGGCGCTCAACCTCCGAAGTAATGATGCGAATGGAATGTTGCTCATAAGTCAAAACTGGTGAGACTTCAATTTCATCAATAACACCAGCTCGAGAATAAAAATAGGAAACCTAAAAGCATTTCCATAGTTACAAGATGCAGAAAACGTCAAGAATAGCAGAAAATTGAGCCAGTGCAACGGCGTAGTACAGAAACGGTACGCCCGAGAAACTAGAAACTCAAATAATTTGGAATATCAGCGTAGTGCAAAAACGGTACGCCCAATGAACCAAAGCCCGAATAATTTCGGAACACCGACGTAGTACAAAAACGGTATGTCCAATGAACCGATAAACCGGAACAATGATGTGGTAAAATAATGGTACATCCATTGATCCAGATAAGACAGAACATTGATGTAGTATAATAACAATACCTCCGATGAACCGAACACCATAAAAGAACATCGGACGCTAGTCCATAAAAGAGATGAGATGAAACTCAATAAAACGAAGTACGTCAAAACGCCCGATGAACTTGGTAAAACGATCATAAGATAAAAGGAATCTCGAGCTAACGATGTTGAGCAAATTAAGTTCCTTATGAAAAATAAATATTCCAAAGATTTATAATCGAGGTGGAGAATAAATTTCTCATCCAAAAATGGTGATGCCAAAATTTAAAAGTAAAAACAATAGCCGCGAGCACTAGATCATGAGTGGCATGTCTAGTCTCGATAAGCTATAATGATTTAGAAGCACAAGTGATAGCACGTTCTCCTTTGCAAGAGAACGGCATCCAAACCAATACGACTAGTATCGGTACAAATAGCAAAGTCTTGGTTCCCCTTCAGGAATCACAAGAATAAGAGTATCGAAAAAGAATTCTTTCAAATAATCTTCCTTCCTAAAAACTAAAATTTTCAAAATTACAATTAACTTATGTAATCATCTTTTTAGAAAATTTTACTTATTTGAAGTGAATTTTACTGTGTTTGATTGTCTCATCAAAGCGTTTAGGAAATTCCTATTGGTAACGTTGATCAAGCGCATCGACCAAAATTCTTAAAGCACTCAACGGGCAATACAATCACAAAATCATATTCTATAGGACAAGTAAGTTTATCAAAAACTTCTAAGAATATTCTTTGTTCGTTTCAAGAACAAAAATCCAATTTTACTTATAAATAAATCTTATGGAAAAGATTTGCAAAATTTTAAATTACTATTTTCATCCAAAATCAATAAATACAAGAATGATCTCATCGAAATATTCATAGAATATTCGATTTATAAAATGGATGAAATAAGCTGGATAAACCGAATGACATAATAAGTCATTCATAAGAATCATAACGAGTGCGGAATGCGGTAAGTGGAATGCTAATTTTCGCAACTTGTAGCAAATGAAAACCGGTGGCAAGGTCGAGCTGAAAAGACCTTAACGCTACTCAAAAGATTGCTTAGGTGATAATCCTAAGACAAGCTCAAAAATAATGGAAAATTCACAACTACCCAAATGAGAGAAATAACGCTCTACTCAACATGTGAGCTTAAAGAATAAAATGATGCCATCAAGTTGGAATCAAAAATCATAAAGAAAAAATAGAAATTTGCTTAACAGATTGAAAATGTCGAAGATGAATAGTCCACATGGGACAAAGGATATGACCTCATAATAATTAAGCCAATCCTTACAAAATTAAATTCCGAAGCCTAATTAAAAATCGGCTCGGACAGAAAAATCACATAAAATAATTTCGATGTCAATAAAGACAAATTGAGTGTTGCGGATCTACCATCCGGATTCACAATCCTCAAAGAATTCATCAAGCCCAGAAGTGTTTAAAGAAGAAGAATCACAAGTTCTTTTGATATAAAAATAATGAGATGAAACCTGTATCAACAAGAACTCAATAAGAAGATCACGAAATAAAAACAATGCCATCAAGGATTGAGTGAAAAATACCTTGACCAAGAGAAGAGTTGTTAGGGGCTTGCAGCTTTCCCTCTCTCTTGTTAGGAAGCCTAGGACACGAAGATAAAAGATGACCCGAACCTTTGCAATAGCGACAAAAGAGGGGTTTCGGACACTCCCTTGCATAATGGTCCGTGGAACCACAATTGTAGCATTGACCACGAGTAGAGGTAGGAGTCTTTGCTACCGGAATTTGTTGCTTCCCTTTCTTATTAGAATTGGGGCCCCTGAATTTGATAGGCCTCTTCAAGTTATTGTCGAAGTTCTGTTGGGCACGCACAACTTCAACATCACCTTCATTATCGGCCTCTTCAAGACGAAGAGCGATATCAATAAGCTGATCAAATGAAACCTCGAGTTTCAGAAGCAATGGCTTCTTAAGATTCTTATTCAAGCCATAGACAAATCTCTGATTTTTCTTCATCGGGGTATTAATATACTCAATCCCGTATTTAGAAAGAGATTCGAAAGATGCGACATAGTTTGTCACAGAAGATTCACCTTGAACAAGGTCAATAAAACGCCGAGCCAAAGTTACTTTTTCAGCCTCCGGCACAAATTTCAATTCGAACCTTTCCCGGAATTGCTCCCAAGTGAGATCCGCTTCAATGATTTCAGAAATTAAAAGCTCATACCAATCTAATGCTCTTTCTTGGAGCATGCTAGAAGCCACTTGGACTCGATGTAGATCAATAAGGTTCATGCGAGAAAAGATACGATCGCATGATTTGAGCCAAGCCTGAATTTCTATAACACTCTCGGATCCCCTGAATGGCCTTCCACCCAAATCGGTATAGTCTCTACACAAGCGTGCAAAACCGGATCTAGGATGAGTAGGCTCTGGAATGGGACCGACAGCTTGAGCATTCTTTACTAGATCAAGAAGCTGCTGGGCAGACATAAATACTCCATCCTTGGGAGTAGCACTAGATTGACCGGCGCTGGGACGGCCTGGTCTAACCATTTCTCTTCCTTTGGAAAGAAAGAAAGAAGAAGAAAAATTATTCTTAGAATGAATATCAAACCATCATGATTGATAAAACAAGGAATCATAAAGAAAATAGGATGAATCGGTAAGAAGACTCGAATTAAATCCAAAAGCACGACTCCTAAGATGGATTTAGGACGATGATCCTTGTTATAATATTCCATATTGTTTCGAAGTTTGGCTCTGATACCAAGCTGTGACGCCCCACCTCTATACCCATGCTAGCCAAGAACATTACGGTGAATGCTGTCAACTAGCACGGAGAATAAGGCTGTCGAGGAGCGACCATCCGTGTAATTGCTTTGCGCGAGCATTGATATGTCAGATAGTATAACATGCATTTGTTTATCAAGAGGGAAATCCGACATACCGACACAAACTCAAAGCTACTACACAGTGGCTATAATATCTTCAGAAACAAATATAGAAATAAACATAACACAAATCAGTCACAGATAATTCATATCACAAAGGCGGAAGAAAATATGAATATATAACTAACACATGAAAGTGTATATCAGAGTAGTGGTCAAATAAGATCCACAACATCATAAAAGAATAGATACAAGTGCAAGACAAAAGAATATGTATACATCAAGGAGTCTATTTCTCAAATGCATACAACAAAAACTACTAAACTAAAGTAGTTAGCCAAAAGTCAGAAGATGGTTCCAGATAGGAAGCCATGAGGAAGCACATGTAATATCTCAGTCTGACCCGAGTATTATTTAAGAAGAAAATAATAAACGGATCAGTCTAGCTATAAATAACAGATGAAATGATATAGAATAAGAGATATGACTAAACGTATAATAATCACAATGCCAAGCTGTGATAAATAAATAATTGAAAAATCAATAAGAGATTAATCAATATCGCAAAGATCTCATCAAAGATAAAAAGGAATGTCATACTCCTAATTTCATTCACCAAGCCACAATAAATGACATATATATATCAATGCCAATCGTAAAAGTTGGTGAAACATAAATTCCAGAATTCAACACACGAAATCCAGAAATCATAAGAAAAGGATGGCCAAGACACTGATGTAGTGCAAACGGTACATCCAATGAATCACAAAGCAAAGACATTGATGTAGTGCAAACGGTACATCCAATGTATCAAAAGCATATCATTGATGTAGTGCAAACGGTACATCCAATGAATCAAAAGCAAAGACATTGATGTAGTGCAAATGGTACACCCAATGTACCAAAAGCATATTATTGGTGTAGTGCAAACGGTACATCCAATGAATCAAAAGCAAAGACATTGATGTAGTGCAAAGGTATACCCAATGTATCAAAAGCATATCATTGATGTAGTGCAAACGGTACATCCAATGAATCAAAAGCAAAGACATTGATGTAGTGCAAACGGTACACCCAATGTATCAAAAGCATATCATTGATGTAGTGCAAAAGGTACATCTGATGAATCAAAAGCAAAGACATTGATATAGTGCAAACGGTACACCCTATCAAAAGCATATCATTGATGTAGTGCAAACGGTACATCCAATGAATCAAAAGCAAAGACATTGATGTAGTGCAAACGGTACATCCAATGTATCAAAAGCAAAGACATTGATGTAGTGCAAACGGTACATCCAATGTATCAAAAGTATATCATTGATGTAGTGCAAACGGTACATCCAATGAATCAAAAGCAAAGACATTGATGTAGTGCAAACGGTACATCTAATGTATCAAAAGCATATCATTGATGTAGTGCAAATGGTACATCCAATGAATCAAATATTTCGGAGCATAGACGTCGTACAGCGTGACATCCGATGGACCAAGTCAAAAGACATCGCACAATGCTAGTCTAAAACATAAAAATGATCATCATGATCACAGAGAAGTGTCAATTACAGTAAGCTAGTAAATATATGAGCTTAGCTTCATGTCCCATAACCACTAGCTTAACTTAAATATTTACGAACAAATTGTATATCTCCACTATAAAATTGTCACAAAGGTTTCAATCGAACAAGTCCAAGAATTAACCGGCGAAGTAAACGCAAGCATTTCATACCACTTGTTTTACTAAGTCGTTTAATTAAATTTCTCATATGAGTGAGGTACAGATTTGTATATACTAATAGATTGAAAATCGGTTTGAGAAAACGAGCTTTGTAATAAAATAGTGTTGAAAGCATTTGAAGAAAGAGTTTTGATATTTACTACTAGTATAGAAAACCTTTATATTTTTAAGTGACAAATCATAGAAGTGATTGTAGAAACAATCAATTCATAAAAATTCACATCCGAAGAAGTGAATAAAATCCAAGAAATCGATACCGAATCCATCAAAGTGGATATATCCTAAATTCCCAAAGAAAATGTCATCAAAGTCGATGATAAGTGATAATAATAAAAGGGAATCAACACGAATCGATTGAAGTTGGAATTCTCAAGCAAATAGGCAAATAGGAAAAACTTGCAAATAGGAGCAGGTCGGTCAACCGGACTCCCTGAGTCGGTTGACCGAACCAGAGGCAGGAAGTGCCCAGGCACCAGGTCGGTCGACCGGCCCAGGGGCTCGGTCGGCCGAAGCCTGTAACCTGCACTTCCAAAACAGAGGCAGGAAGTGCCTGGACTACAGGTCGGTCGGCCGGCCCAGGGGCTCGGTCGGCCGAACCTGTATGCTTGCACTTCCTACCCTATTTCAAATGAGGTGCAAACTCTCTCAATTTGCAAACCGTCGAGCAATGGTGCTAAGGGTTTACGCCAATCGACTACCCGGCCATAGAAGCTCTTTGGTTCATCACCAAAAACATGATCAAAACATCAAAGTTATGATTTTTAAAGAATTGAACCCTAAACACTAAAAATTGGAATATTCACTAAAGCGATCCAAACCAAAAGCAAATGCACATGAATAAGTGTTAGGAATTCATATCTAATAATCGAACATAAATATAGACTAAGATGTGAGATAAAAATCTCACCTTTGAACCCAAATCAATGAAGTAGAAGCTTTAAGACAAGCTAAGATCAATTCCTCTTCAATAACAACTCAAGAAGCTTCAATCTAAGCTTAGAAGAGAAACGTTTCCTTATTTAGGTTTAGGAATTTTCTGAAATCAAAGAGAGAATGAGTTGGAGAAGAAGAAGGAGATGCTTACAAATGGGTTCTCTTTGATTTTGGAGCAAGAACTTGAGCTAGCAAGAGGAACTAGGGCTTGGAGTTTCTAATTCCCATTCTCTTCCACCATTTTTGCTTAAGCTTGAGTGTTAGGAATATGAAATGAAGTAATGAAGAGTTGGAGTGGGTTGGGACTGAGTTAGTAAGATGGGTTCAGCCCAAACCAAAGCCCTAAGTGAAAAAGGTCAAAATTCTACTATCTCCAAACATATCGAAGCTTATACTCAAAAAGGTCGCAAACATCATTTTGAACTCAATGGGGGTAGTCTCAAGTCCCAATTCGACTGTTTGCAAAAAGTAGCTTTTCGGACCAAAATCCGACGAATGATAAAATATTTAAATAAAATATTTAAATATAAAATCGATAAATATGTGGGTCGTTACAGCTTCTTCCATGCTGATGAAATACCATATCTTCCTTTACGTTGATAATATAAGATACCCTTGTCGTATGCTGATTGTGATACCTTATATACATTGTTAAGACTCGATATTTCTTATTGAGTTGATGGCATATGACAATGTTAATATTTGACATCCTCTTATATTGTTTATGGACAATATTCTTTCTTGTATTGAAGAACTTCAGTACCTTTCTTCACAGTGACGTCATTTGACACCTTTTGGATACTCGTGACATGCAACATCCTTGGTAACTATAGGTATTCAAAATCTTTGATGATGTAGTGATGGGCAGCAGCCCCTTGTTTATTATTGACATATGACAACCTTTAACGTATTTTTTTCTTGAAGCTTGAAATCCTTCAAGTTGCTCGTATAACATCCCTGACAACTGCAGGCGTTTGATATCCCTTGTCGCTTGTGTATGCTTTGCAATGGCGATAATTGTAAAGGCCTGATACATAGATATTTGACATCCTTATTAACTGAAATCTCTCTTTAATTGTCTTTTGGTTTGATATGCTCTACATCATAGCATTTCGGCATTTTTTGCCACTTGATATCACTTAGGGCTGGTATATCTCTTCCTTTCCATACATTCGACAACCCCTAATGTTGTCGAGGACGTCGACATATCTTAGTAATGGTTAAAGTATGAGCCCTTAGAAGTTGTTTTGAGATACGATATCTTCTTGCTTATATATTTTCGGCAACCCCCCAGGGTTTTTGAAGTTCAATATCTTCTTAAAACATTTGAAAGACAACATCCATTGCCGAGTATTTCACTGCTTTCCCTTCAACACCTTGTATTTCAACTTGCTCGCCTTAAAGTTCGATTACCTTTCTGTAGCAACAATTCTCACAAAGTGGTGTAGTTATATTTGGTAAAGTGGGCAAGCTTGCTGCTTGATTAATTAGTCCTTGTTTCATTATTTAGCGAATTCGTCCTTTAGTTTGCCGACTGGAGTTACCCGAGTATATATATTGAGTCCACACTATATTTCACGTTTCTCAACCATGAAAATGTATCAAGATTTAGATGTTATTATTGAGCTAAGGAAGATCAGAGAATTGGATTTGCAGGCTAACTTTTCATTCATTTCCGAGCATTTTCAGATTATAGACTCGAAGACGAAGCTATTGAGGAACAAAAGTGTTTCGTTTTTAAATGTTCAATGGTTGGACGACCCAAGAGATTGTACATGGAAGATCAAGGAACTAATTCGATGGATGCATCGTGATTTTTTCTCGGCTCATCTTGTATGTCTTTATTTGATTAATTTTTTGTGGATGTTTTGTGTATGCATTTGGTTAAGTTTTATTGCTTGTGCATGTTTTCATATGTTTGTTTAATGATATTGGTCAGATTGTTTATAGTACCTTCTTCATAAATTGTGATGACATGATATATTGAGGAGACCCTGGTTATGAACATAATAAAATAAATAAAACAAAATGTATTTTTGGGTTTGAATTTGGATTTAAAATGATTTTGAGTTGTGAAAATTGTTTTACTTGAATATAAAGATGAATTTTTTTATAAATGTGGTTCAAAATGTTATTTTGGGATTTTAATTGAATTAAATTCAATTATTATATTTTTTAGGCTTATTTTGGATGAATATTTAAATACTAATTTAAATTCAAAATTGAAGTTATGTGCATTATAAATCCAAAATTTATTTAAAATTTAAATTTGAGAAATAAAAAACATTTGAAAGCTACAAAAATAATTTTTAGGAACAACTAAACATTCAAAATTATTTTTTAAGTCATAAAAGCAATATTTTCGCCGTTGAAAAATTGTTTCGAGTGAAACTAATTTGAGACAAAATTTGTATTAGGTTGGAAATTTTTTACAAGTGCATAAATAATGTAAAGTGGTTGGTAGTTATGTATTTATATAAAAGAAATTATATTTCTTTTATTTTATGCGCCCAGTAGACATTAAAAACTCATAAATCCTTAATCTATTTACCTTACCGCTAGATTGGTTAACTTATTTTTCATCCTTATCCACATTTTCTAACCTGAAATATTCTCAAACTCCCATATATGGCAAGTCCTCTTAGGGCTTAGTCTTTTGATCAAATTTCAAGTCAATTTCATGGGAAATCCAAAAATGTAATCCCCCTAACCTCAATCAATAAATTAGCATAATTGTATTATATTGAAATTTGAGATTAACATGCAAATAATCTCTAACCTACAAGTTTTTATTTTGGTTTTGAAGTTGTTTGAAGAAAAGAAAGAGTTTTCAATTGTTATTTTGCATATAAGGTGAACGTATGTATCACTTTTGACATTATATACTGTGTGATCATATTTAAGTTATTGAAATAAAAAAATGTTGGATGTTTATATGCTTGCAAGTTGATGTGGACTAATTAAACTGTTGTATTGATCTACTTTACTTCATGATTATATGATAGTAGAGTGAAACCTACATGTAAAAATCACCTTTTGATTTATGTATGAATTTTTTTCTGGATATAAGTGATTGTATCGGCATGATGATGACCTAAAATAGACTAAAACCTATCAGAGTTGGTTGAAATCCGGTGGCAAAACGTAAGTTTCCGTTTGGAGCAATTTTCTTCAAACATTAGCTTATCGATCGACGGTGGGATACTGACCATCAACTGATCAGTGAATACCTTGAGAATTTATCTTTAAGGATCAAGCCCTTAAAATTTTTATTTTTTTATTTTTGAATTCTAAAAATCATTTTGATTATTTTCTCATTTTAAATAATAATTATGAAATTATTTTTAAAATGAATGGTATTTTCTTAATTCTATTTTGAATGTGGAGAGAAATACCAAGTCTTTGTTGCATTTTAAAAGTGAGAAATAAACCTAGTGGGGCAAACAACTTTGAATGAACCACATTGAGATTGGCTTAAACTTCTTTTGCAAAAAATTTATAAATATATTTTGAAAGAAAATTTGGTCTATTTGATGAGTATGTGTATGTGAACATTGTGAGATGTTTATAAAGCGAAGTAAGGCATTGCTTGGTGTTTTGATTCGTGTGATGGGATGAAATCAAATGGTATTGGTATAAAAGATATGCTTTTACATGTTACTTAAGATAATAGTCACCTTATGCTATAAATTTCAGTATCAAGATGTGTGGATCCTTTCTTTGAATATCTAAAGTTGTTATGTTATGATAGTGTTGAATGCATAGTCGTATACTCAAATTTCTTATTGCCATGCTACATTAATATGCAGTAAGGGTTGTTAACATACTATGTTATAACCATATCTTTTCGATAGCCTCATATTTCTATACGTTAATGCAAATTATATAATCCAAGGTTATGTTATAAGAAGTATTTGACACATCATGTTTTACAGCTATTTTTAGATGAGAAGTTTCCATGACATAACAATATGCACACATGACATTTATATGTGATGTAGATATGGGATATAACACTAGTTTGGGAAAAAAGAAGTCGGTGAGGCCAAATATTTATAAATATATAGAATTTACATTTGAAGAGAATGGTAGGAGGTGAGACTACTAGACGTCAGTATCCATCCAAACGGATGGATTTAAGGTCGTAAACTGAATCATTAATAAGCCAGCCCAATGTTACTATACTTTTCCAAATAGTCTATTGCACGAACACACCATAAGACAGACATAGTGCAGTGAAGATGATAGTAATGTTATGGATGGAGACGAGATGAGGTTATGATTACCGCATGATAAGGTGAGAACTAATGTGAATGAGATGATTGTGCAACAAATAAATCGTTTAGGGGCACCCATTACTCTTAGTTGAAGGATATACAAACGAAATTGGCTGTGATATCTTGGTGTCAAGGCAGAGTATAATAGAGTGAACATGAGTAAGATTCACTAGTGATTAACCAACTCACGAGTAACTTGTATAGTGCATTTGATATAAATAAATATTGCCACATTTGAATGTGGATAGAATGTGATATCCCATTTGATTAGAGTTGAAACTATGAATTACTTTGAATGTTATCATGAAATGGATGTTTATGCTATTTTGATTTTATGGGATGCGGGCGGGTTTATATTATGGGGTGTGTTACATATATTATTTATTTGACATATCGTATATGAACCTGACACGACACACTTGCTATTTATGTTGCATTGTCATATTCACACCTAGTTTCTAGCCTAACTCAAGGTTTTTGTTATCTATATGACAATAGCTCTATTCAGATTGAGATGTTTCTTAGCAGGACAATCACTTCGAGGCATTTGCCTATTTTTCACGTGAGCAAATTATTGGGCACTTCATGTAATAACCTACCTCTATACTTGTACCACAAATAAGTATTACTAAGAAATATTGTATAGGAATATAGAGAATGCGAAGATATTGGGCTATCATACATGAATATTCTCTTGAACTAACACTGGTATATATCTTAATATCATATACAACTCACTTATATATACTTGGTATCGGCATAAAGTAATGAACACGCGCCATTCTAGGATAGAACAATACATAATACAAATGAATAATGAAGATCATGGTGCTACCAGAATGTAGTGATAAGATCTAATATATCAAATACATGATATAATAAACCGCCTTTGCGATCTTTGGAAATCGACACCAATACATCCACGGTATTCATGTGCCGAACATCTAAGTGACGAAAAAGACAGATCATTAGGGTGAAAGAAAAGAAAGAGTAGAACAGAATCTCACAACATGATGAGTGATATATAATATATCAATAGTCTTTACAAAAGGAAACTGAATTTTAAAATACATAGACAGCATAGGAAAACTAATATGTCATCAGCCCGGACAGCTATAATAACCTACCCTTATAACTGCTGATAAATACAGATAAGAACAAACTTTGGAAAATAAAATACGAGAATATGTCTTAGGGGATCCAGCCCATCTCCTGAAGCTCCCAAGTGTTCAACTAAATTTGGAAAATATGATCGGGTTAACCCGAGCATTATAAGAAAAATAACATTCGGATCAGTCTGTTGAAACCAGCGTGAGAAACACAATCAAATGGATTACTTAATGTTATAAAAACCTTCAGAAATAAAGGTATTTCGTAAGACCGCATTGCACATAAACACAGACTAGTTTTTCCCCTACAATAACCAAACCATTTTATAGAAAATCTTATGATATTATAGTAACTAGGGTTCAAAATAAATATGAAATCATAGCAGAAATTGTTAAATTAATTAGATTCCGACATAATGGGTATACAACTAAATCTGTAAATGCATATATTAGAGATCAGATTTCCATCAATGACTTGATTATTGGGGACCGCTGCCACAAAATACATCTAGAAAATATATCGCGGGCCTCATATAGACCTCCACCAATGCAGAGTCCACTACCTCTTTAAGATGGAATAGTGGATTACATTATTCCTTAGGTACCGAAACTCCAAAAATAATGTGCATCGGCCCTGTCCCCACTCTTCGCGTGCATACCAAATCCATAAATATCGATTCTAGGTTGAGGAATGACTGCTACTAATGGTAGCAAACCACATAACTCTTCTGCATTTCATCTGTTTTAGTCATTACTGAGCTGCGAGGCTTTTTAGGTTAGGATTACCTTTTTCCTCTCTTAGCAAACCCCACTTGGAATGGTAACACAGCCTCCCATCACATTGCAATGCCAGCATTCATCCATACAAGTTGTTTAGGATAAGAATAAACTGAGGGAACTATCCATTTTGGAATCACCCTCAGAATTAGTAGCAAGTATCCCTTGCACTTCAAAGAATTCTATCATCGATCATCTCGAACCATTCTTAAAGCTCATCCAAAGTGTCAAACATGTACATGAGTTTGGAGTGGTTACGGTTTCGAGTCATCTCGTATAAGTGCATTCCCCGCTTACCAATCACTCCAAAACCAAATCATAGTTCTAGTAAACTCAATCCTGGTTCTTTAGAAATAATCAGACAACACATAAGAGCGGAGATGACCTCCTAACTATGTAAATGGACATATTTCCTTATCATTTGTCCTAGGAGAACAAAGCTGGATTCAGATGCATAGTATTGCATCATCGAAGATGACTGTATCATATAACCCCCAAGTTTCTACATGATATTTCTAGAATTATATTTTTACCAAGATTTGATAGTCGGTTATTTAACTATCAAACATAGATTTAATTCCGTATAGGATCTATTAAGCCTCTATAAATTAATCTTTCATTAATTGAAATCTCTTTCTATTATTTGAAATATTTCCATAAAAGATAATATTCACTAACCCCTTATACTCCTTTCAATACTTGAAAAACATATATATACTTATCTCACTGGTATAAGTATAGTACAACATTAGACTTTCAATTCTTATAAAACATATCTATATACTTATCTCAACGGTATAGGTGTGTTTACAAAACTTAAAGAAGATCTTTCTCTTTTCCAAATTTATATTTAAATAGGCCCAAACAAATATCATTTAAAACACCCCTTGTTATAAACTAAATCACCTATCATTCGGTGTTAAGTATGCAAAGAATGTTTCCATATCACCATAATTAAGAAGGATTAATTTCCAAAATTAAATCTCATTCATTTTATGAGATTCTCTTTTTACATGCCCATTTCATATTTATACATTCTTGTATAAATCTCCGAATTAATTTATAAAACTTCTTCTATAAATTTATAAAATGATCAATAAAATTTGTTTCTATTTATAAACCCCTTTCTAAATTTCTCTTTATAAACCCCTTTATACATATCCTTTACACAATTCTTAATAAGAAACCTTTTATAAATTTAAAACCCAATTTTTGTAAATCATGTATATTTAACACAATTTACGTTATCTTTAAAATATCACTTATAAATCTATTCTTTTATTTACAAATTAGCATTCATAAATCTCTTTTACAAATATCACTTATAAAACTCCTTTACGAAATCGTTTACAAATTCCTTTTACAAAATATCATTTGTAAATTCCATTTTACATAAATTCTTTTTATTAAATAAAGATCCTTCTATAAAATAATTTATTGTTTATAAACACCTTTATTAAATTAATTTGTTACCTTTAAACATCCTAAATAAATAAATAATTAACTTTAAAGCGGCATTAATAAAGTAAATTAATTAACTTCAAACATCCTTAATAAAGAAGTAATTAACTTAACCCATCATTGATCAAATCAAATAATTAACTTAAGCAACATTAATGGTATAATTAAATATCTTTAAACAACATAATTGATATAACTAAAATCTTTTAAACAATATTAATAATATGATTAAATAACTTATTTTAAACATTATTACTAAGATAATTAATTAACTAATTTTAAAACATCACTTATACACACTTAACCTCGAATTGTTATAAATTTGAATTTAATTTAAATCAATACTTTACTAATTTCGAAAGAGGCTTGGCGACCCCAATGGTACTTTATCAAGCGACCATTTAATTCAATTTAACTTTTCTAGTCACATAACTAGTATATACATAAGCAACATATATGTAAATCAAATCCATAATTAACCATCAATAGTTAATGCATCACCTTTTTTCCCATATTAATTGCTGACATATGAATATGTGTCCAAATAAATATACTAGCAGAATGGGAATTCATTCTGCAAACAACTGTCATCAATAATCTATATAATTTATTTATAGTAGAATGGTGTTTTATTCTACACAATGGATATCCAAAATAATATATTCCATTAAATTTAACAGATCGGTGTTTTATTTGGCCAAATAGATATCACCTTTAAAGTATAATTAATTAACTATGTTATTCCTTAAAATAACGTAATTAAATTCCATAACCATTATTAAACCATAAATTTATACTTCAAAAAACCTATTAACTATTTATATCATAGCGTTATACTTGTCGATATGAGCTTAACGCAAAAATGCATGAGTTAAAAAGATTCAAAAGACATACTACGGAGTTTTTAACTTAACATGCTAATTAATATGAATAAAACAATTTTGAACAAGATTTTCTCGCCCAACAACTTCCAGCACAAAGCCCGCTAGCAACCAGACCTGAACCCTGCTTTTAACTACAGCAACCATCCTCCCTAATTTAAAATCCCAAATTAATATTCCCTCCCAAAATCAAATGCCTTAACCCAATCCAACGTGCACGTCGTGCATATGCACATTAAAGCTAGCCACTGCATCGTCGATCCACCACCATCCACAAACTCGACCTCACATGCTCATCCTACTACTACCCTCACCCCCATGCCTGGAGCCGTCGATCAAATTTCGACCAAAGAACCGAAAAACATATGCTTATAGGTTTAAAACATGACCCCGTCGCTCCACCTATTTCACTACCTCGACCACCTTTGACCAACGCCGCCCCTACCTAAACCCCCACCAGCTCTGCGTGCACCACTGGGCACACCTCGGCCAACTTGGTCCCTTCTCCTATCACCCGCAAACCAAAGAACGCGAGCAACCGAAAACTCCTCTTAAACCTTAGATCCACCTCGCCACGTCACGACAGGCCACTGGACAAGTTGTGACCTATCCCCATGCCTCCAGCTCAACTTGAGCTCCTAACAAACACCATCGCTATCTCCCCAAACCACCATGACGTCCGAATTTGATTTTTGATCGAAAAATTCAAATAGCCACTCCTATTGACTTCAACCACTAAAAATCATGAAACTGTCTCCAAAAAAGGCCATTCGTCGATAGTAATACAATTGTATCCTCCGATCTTCATATCGTGCTCATCAACAAACGATCATTTTCTCCACCACTTCTATCTTCGGATGATTTCTACCACCATACTAAATGAAAAGACACCTGATTATTTTTAAAAAAAAACTAAAGATCCAAATCAACACTTTTCATGTTGGAACATTTTGCAAATTTAAAAAGGATTGCAAGATAGAGTTTTTGAATGGAAGAAGGGTTTTATTTTCTTTGCTCAGGAAAAAGGAAATAGGAAGCAGGACGGGAAGAAAATTAAAGGTAGAGATGAAAAAAATATGAAGAGAAGTGATGAGCATTCATGTGTACTTAAACAAACAAATCAACATTACTTCACACTTAAAATAAAAAAATAAAAAAAATGATGTGATCCCTTTTCAACTTCCCTACCTTATCTAAGCCTCCATTGTACCCACCCATTAGAAAATATGTTGGACATTATAAAGGGTTTATTAACATTTACACTTAAGATATCAAATCCATCCTTTCCTTTCAATTTTTAAATAAAATTAATTATTATTATTATTGTTTTACTTATTTATACATTTCAAAATAAATATATCTTCTTTCAACATTTTAAATTTTGTTTTTTATTAAAGTATAAACCAAGGTATTGCAACTTTTTACAACTTGTAGTTCGATAAAAGACCAAAAATCCAAAAAAGAGGTTTTGGTCACATTTTCTGTTTTTCATCAAACTGCATATTTTAGTAAAAGAAATTTGAAAATGAATTTTCTATCATTATTTATAAATTAAAGAGGGTTATTTGATTATTGAACTATTAATCGAATAAATTAAATTAAATATTCACAAATCAAAACGATAATATTCCAGGTTGTTATAGTTCAAGTGGATCTGCATAATACAAATCTAATACCCACTCTCCAAAATAAACATATCATAATCCATCATATAATGTCATCATTAAATCTACATATACAATGAGGTTACAAAAATACATAAGGAGCCACGATCCTACTATGTAACTAGCCTCCAAAAGGGTGCCTATGTAAAACAAGACAACTATTTTGCCCTTGGAACTAAGATGTCTTGGACTGACCAAAGTATTATAAATAATAAACATGCCAGACTATGTCTAAACAGTAGATGTTATCACATATTTTGCACAGCATGGAGTTAAGAAATATTGTTTATGTAACATATTGACATCTTAATGTACATCTCATGACAGAGCAAAACCATGCTCATAAATCATCACCCAAAAATCACAAGCATATTATCTCAACAACTATCTGATGATCAATAATAGGTGAAACAACTATACATTCAACCCCAAAAACCACATCAACATATACCTAACACAACTATGACATGCTCTCAACATCACCTAGATTATCCCTTAGAAAATCATTTAATAGGATATGTAAGGGATATACCATACAACAAACTCTCGGTCTTAAGTATAAACACTTGGCTCTCAACCATACTCCAAAGAATCTCATAGAGGTATGAATGCAATACATACATACATCATAAACAAACGAGATAATGACAACACTTAGCTTTCTCTGGAAGCCTTCTTCATGTTCCCTTAGCACTACTTTTGCAGGCTTCGATTACTCAAGACTATCGTGATCCAGTATCCATCAGATTATAAGACAAAGCTATTTAATGGTCATGACCCTACAAGTGCCCTATGGTAATAGACTTTTGGCCTTTATGACACTAAGGCAATAACACTTTGCTATAAATATCACAAGGTATTTCATGGATTACGACTCCACAATTAGGCCGCTATAACGAATACTAGCTACATCTAGCTTACTCCTTGCACGATAATATGAGTAGACACGTATTCGGTAGACATTTATCAGTTCTTAACCATGCTCACTCCTAGCTGGCTCCTAGCTTGCATCACCTCTTATACACATAAGATATTTATATATCATATTATTCACCCTCGTATAAGTCACATATACTCACAAAAAGTAATCGAATAAATATTAACTCAGATGTCAAATACCACTTAATGTTACTCGTGCATTTACTCTATTCTTGTAAATTACACTCTCATAATGCAATTATTTTATCTAACAAGTCCAAAGAATAATTGAGAAAATTTTACTGAATGCCTCATACCATTAGTATTATAACTTTGTGTATTTAATCTCTTCATCATACAGAAAGAAAACTAATCAATACACACAAAGCCATTAGAAAATAAATTTTATTTATAAAAAAATATATTCATTATCAAAAAAAGATTTTATGTTATTTTCCACTTAAAACATAATTTCCTTTTATATAATTTCCTAAAATAATAATTTAACCCCTATAAAAAATTCTAAATTGCTTTTCCCACATTTCAAATCATGAAAAATTCATTTTTAATCACATGTTAATAATTAAAATCTTCTCATAATTTATATAAATAAGTATGTTTTTAAATAAAATTTTCAAACCAAAAATTCAAATTTTCTATTTATTTAAAATTATTTCCTTTTACGATGTAAAATCAAAAATATTTACATTATTTTTGTACAAAATATTCCTGCTTTATATTCCTATATTCCATTATCTACTATTTTGCTTTTATTTTATTTTATAACTTTTTGTTTGAAATAACATGTGTAAACACAGGAAATGACCAAAAGCTGTTTTCATTTCTAGGTCTCTAACCGATCAACCGTCCATTCTTCCCTCAACTGGTTGACCGGTTGGGGTTAATAGGGAGCCATCTATATCATGAATTTTTGTAGCATGTCATAGAATATACCAGTCAATACACACTCATACGCAACCATTTACCAATGGGGTCAAGGAGAGAAGCAAGGGGTTGGTTTTATGCAAAAAATCAAACATAGAACACAATATATGTTCATTATACCATCAACGCAAAGCTTTGAACCCAAATGCATTGTATTCTAGCGTAGTTTTTAGTGAGGAAACTCACCTTAGCAACAGCAAAACAAGAAACATTCCTCCTTGCACTCTTCAATAACCTCAAACTCCCTTTTCTTCAATAATTGTAATTTGGAACTTGAAAATCAAACTTTCTTAAAACTCCACTTTGAAGATTCCTGGTTGTGTATAATCATTTTGAGAATCTTATATTCAAATTTCATCAATTTGAGTAATTTATCTGAATAGTTTTTGAATTTTAAAGTAAGGGGTTAGGATTAGAAAATGTTATAGGAGGGGGAAAAATGGAAAAAAAATTGAGCAAAAGATGAAATTTGATGCATTTGAGAGAAGGCTATAGAGAGAAATAATCTGTTGTCTCCATTTGGTTAGGGTTATAGGCTCTTTCGCCTTCAATAAAAATCATTTTCACTTTTATTTCCTTCACTCTCCTTCCTTATATCAATTCTTTACCCAACTGAAGTAAATTGTAACGACCCGTATTTTACGTGTCGATAAATCGTAGAATTTTCAGGTCATTAGTGTTGTTTATGGCATCTATAGCTTAAGTCGTACGTTTTTAACTCGTAAGGAATTGACCCGTGTGGAAGTTAGGTTGGATTAGAGGAGTTAGCGGGTTAAGAGATGAGTCGTGTACGAGTTACGAGTTATTGGGTTACGACCTAAAGTGTTGCAGCGACCTTGAGGAGTTAGGTCGTGAGCGAGTTAGCGTGTTAGCGAGTTAAGAGAGGCAGCGGCTTAAGGTTTGGACCGAGTCAAGGTAGTGAGCGACTCATAGGATAACCGACTCATTGGGGTGACTGAGTAAGAGAGGTGACCGACTCATGTATTGGACCGACTTAAGGAAAATGAATTAGGTCGATGAGTCGTATAGTGTTGTTGAGTGCTAAGTCGTTTGAACGACTTAGTGATGAGTCGTAGGCGAGATAAGGCTTGAGCTTGTGTCGTGTGTGTCTTGGGTCGTGTCTGGATTAAGTCGTACGAAGGCTTGAGTGTTAGGTCGGGTACCTGATGAGTCGTGAGTCGTTGAGGCATAGGTTGCTAGGTCGTAAACGACCTAGTTAAGTCGCGGCATGTTGATTTGTGTCGTGTTAGGTCGGTGGTTCGAGTTAAGGGACACGGCAGTGTTTTTAGGTCGCGTGCTTTCTGTGGTCCTAGGTCGTAATGGGGTTAGGTCGTAGCATAGGCTAAGTCGTTAGGCAGTTGACTCGGAGGCTTTTGTGATGATGGGTCGCAGAGTTAGATGAGTCATGGACGACTCATGGGATAAGTCGTGGCCGACTTATAAGGGGCCGACTCAGGAGTTTTCCAGCCTATAAATAGAGGGGTTTGGCTCACTTTTTGGCACCGGTTTTTGAAGCGACGAAGTGCTGCCATTTTGAGAGCTCGACTACAACATTTCTTCATCTTCTTTTCTCCATTCCAATCTAGTTCTAACATCCATCCAAGATCGAAGATCCAAGGGCCAAAGTTGAAGATCTTCATCCAACCAAGCTAGATTTCATCGTTTCAAGCGGGATTTCGACGAATCAAGCCTTGTTCTTCGCTGTCCAGATCTGAAGTTGATAGTTTTTGAAGTGTTTGGGTGATTCCGTGAGTGGTTGTTATCTCTCACGCGGACCCAAAGGAGTATATTGGATTGGTGGTTTGTTGGAGTGTTGTAGATAGTGATTTTATGCATTTTTCTTTAGATCCAAGTGTAGATCCATTACTTATGAAGATGTTTACTTATGCAAGTTCATTCATCAAGTTGTAGAGATAAAAACCCATGATTTATATTTGTTAGATCTATGCTAAAAACCCATGATTCATGTATGTTATATCTATGCTCATTTATTTACGAAATTGCCATTGTAGTTATAAATGCCTACTTAGACCATATTTGATTACTTGATTGCTTAAGCTAATGATTGATTTGATTGATTGCTATGTATGTTAGTTGATTGATAGTTAGATCTAGACAAGATGGTCGAAGATGATTCAAAAGCTAAGTGGAAAGGCTCTTGAATGGTGAAAGCTGCTTGTGGCATATGAAGCGGATGTTGAAGCTCATATGTATGAATTAGATGATGTTGAGATGGACTTTACCATAATGCGAGGAGGCAAAGCATGGTATTGAGATGGACTTTGCCATGATGCGAGGAGGCAAAGCATGATGATGAGATGGGACGGGTCATGATGACGTTCCAAGCACGGGCTGCGACGACGTGCGAAGCTATGTTGATAACTCGGTGATGCGATCCGGGTTGATGATAATGGTTAGCTTGAGAGGCGCTTGAGCTAGTATGAAAATAGTCGTCAAGGAGGATGACTAGGAGGCTGAGATCTCATCGTTGTTGAAGGTTCTAGCATGCTCAAAGCAAGAGTACGTTGGAACGGGCTGCGACGACGTTCCAAGCACGGGCTGCGACGACGTGCTAGTACTCTGGGTAGTTGCGAAAATTCCTAGGCACGGGCTGCGACGACGTGCGGAGTTATGTCTAGAACCGGGGTTACCATTAGCCCTTGACAGACGGTTGTTCAACTAACGGTGAAATCAAGGCAATGATAACAGTGATAGCCAGAGTCATGGATGTTTGGACGTTTGGTTGTATCATCATTCGGTCTCAAGAGCGGTGTTTTCTGGGTGCTTATCTGATCTTGGTTTAGGCCTTGGGGGTTTGTATTTGGAAAACATCGACCTTGTCTCGAGTGATTATTGCTTTACTTTAATTGCCTGCTATGTTATGCTTGCTTCTCCTTAATGTGTGTCTGGGGGCTATCACTGTAGAAAGAGGTGGAGTGGGATGGTTTGGTTCCTATTCCTTTTATCCCTTATGCTCTTTTGGTATGTTTGATAGTTGATTTACTGCTCACTAAGACTTTTTCTAACTCAAGGTTTTATGTCTCCTCTTATTACCTTGGGCTGTTCATTCATGTTGGGATGGGCAGACTAGGTAGCAGGTGACAGGTGCTGTTCTTGGAGATCTACGCTGATGATGACGAAGACGAGCAGGAGGCTTTTGCATATTATTTCATATTATATGTACTGGGTGTTCCGCTGCTGTATTTGTTTGAGTGTTATGTAGTGAGGCTTTGATGTATGGATGATTCATATGTTTGTATAAAACTATTATGATGCTTATATGATGTTGTCATGTTCTATGGAGCTTCACTATATTATATTTCTCTATTGTATTTTATCCATGCGCTGTGAGTTGTACGATAGATTCTGCGATGTTTATTCTACCTTGACGGTCACCCATGGCTGCCTGGCACACCTTCAGCGCACCATTCCCTTGTTTCCGTGCGGGAGTCATGGGCGGTCGTCACATTTGGTATCAGAGCTTTGGTTAATCGATTTTAGCCAACGCCCGCTGACGTAACTACGTATGAGAGACGTAATTGTATTTTGATGGATGATTACTATATATATAATATAGTAGCTTAGAGGGATTTGGACTCCTTATGCAGTTGTTTCTTAAGGTGCTCTAATCATTCTTTTTACAGATATTAAGGATGAGTCGAAGTGAGAGACAAACTGCGAGGGAAAGCCGTGCTGCTAGGGAAGCTGTTGATTATGCTCCTATGTTTGAGGCCATGATGACTTCGATCATGAGGAGGATACCAGCTTCAGGACCGTTAGTAGATGTGGGAGTTCAAGTTCAAGCTCCAAGACCGGTGGATTTTGCTAAGCTTTGTAAGGACTACACTGCTCTTGGAGGAAAGGTTTTCTTAGGGACAGAGTCAACCATTGAAGTCCAAAGATGGATAGATGCTTGTAGAAGAATTTTTGGTGATTTGGGGATTGAGGATGCGACTAAAAGGAAGCTTGCATCGAGACAGCTTCAGGGAAGAGCTGCTGATTGGTGGAATTCTATCACCATTGATACTCCGGAGGAGGAGATTACTTGGGAGCAATTCCAAGTTAGATTTGAAGCTAAGTTCATCTCTACGGCTCAGAAATCTATTCTGTTTAAGAAGTTTGTGGAGCTCAAGCAAGGTGGGAGACCAGTTCTTGAGTATGTTTCTGAGTTTGAAGCTTTGTCCAAGTATGCTCGATCGTATATTGATTCTCCCTATCAGAAGAATGAGAAGTTTGTGACCGGTTTGGACGCCTATCTTGGGAGGCAATTGGTGGATCACTTAGACGATCCGTTTGAGAAGCTTGTGGAAAAAGCTCTCAGGCATGAGAGTTTATTTCCTAGGGAGAGTTCTGTTGTTGCTGTGACCAAGGAAGAGTCTAAACCACAGCAGGGTGGAAACAAGAAGAGGAAGCAGCAGCAACAGAAGGGTAAGGATGGCCAGAAGAAGCCGAAGGGCGAAGTGACTTGCTACAATTGCCAGCAGAAGGGCCATCTTTCCAAGAATTATAAGAATCCTAGGGCACCGGCGAAGTGCCACAACTGTGATAAGCCAGGGAATTTCAGGAGGGATTGTCCGGAACCAAGGAGGGATAGGCAGATTGTGCAAGCTTATGCTATGGGAGCTGTGTCGTCGTCTTCAAAAGCTCCTATTGCTGAAGAGAAGGGGAAGAGTGTGGTGGTTCAAGGTACTCTTTCTATTTGTGGTGTTCCAGTTAGAGTGTTGTTTGATACTGGAGCGTCGCATTCTTTTGTTTGTGATGATCTTGTAGGCCGGTTAGGTTTGAAACCGGATATTGTTGATAGGCCATTGGTTGTGACAAATCCAGTTGGGGGTTCGTCTTGTTTGTGTATGGTATGACGTGGTCTAGTCGTATCGAGGCATGATTGCTCATTTGTTTGTGATTGCTTTGTTCTGAACTTTGCGGGGTTCGGAATTATTTTGGGTATGGACTGGCTTAGGAAGTATGCGGCAAGGATTGATTGTGAGAGGCTGGAGGTGACAGTCGGGAATGTGGAAGGGAGAAAGGTTGTGATACAATGTAAGCATGAAGAAGGCGTCTTCACGAGCTTCATGTATTCGCTGGTTGTTCCACGGGATGGACTGTCATCGGTGCCTATTGTGAATGGATTTAAGGATGTCTTTGACGAAGTCAAAGGGTTACCGCCGCATAGGGAGATCGAGTTTCGTATCGATCTAGTTGAGGGAGCCAGACCTGTTGTGTACCTCTTAGGCGGATGGCGCCTAGGGAGCAGCAAGAGTTGAAGGTGCAAGTTGATGACCTTTTGCGGAAAGGATTCATTCGGCGTAGTGTGTCCGAATGGGGTGCACCAGTTGTGTTCGCAACCAAAGCGGATGGATCGTTGAGGTTGTGTGTGGATTATCGCGAGCTGAATAAGGTGACTAAGAAGAAGAAGTATCCATTGCCGAGAATAGATGACTTGTTTGATCAGCTTCACGAAGCTAAGGTGTTTTCTCAGATGGATTTGGCAATGGGATTTCACCAGTTGAGAGTGGCGAAGGATAGTGTGCCGAAGACTGCTTTTAGGACACCATCCGGTTTTTATGAGTGGCTGGTAATGCAGTTTGGATTGACTAACGCACCAGCATATTTTGTGGATCTTATGAATAGAGTGTTCAGAGATCAGTTGAATAAGTTCGTACTTGTGTTCGTGGATGATATTCTGATTTATTCCAGAACTGAGGAGGAGCACAAGACGCACTTGAGAATTGTTTTGGAAATCTTACGAAAACATCAGCTAAAGGCTAAGTTTTCGAAGTGTCACTTCTGGAAGAGTGAAGTGAGGTTCTTAGGCCATGTTATCTCTGGAAATGGAATCGCGGTTGATCCCGCTAAGGTGGCAGCGATCCAGGATTGGGTTAGACCTAAGAATGCATCCGATGTAAGAAGCTTTCTTGGATTAGCAGGATATTATCGTCGGTTTATCAAAGACTTTTCCAAGATAGCTGCACCGTTAACAGGATTGACGAAGAAGAACCAAGTGTTCAGATGGGATGATAAGTGTGAGCAAGCTTTCGTAATCCTGAAAAAGCGACTAATAAGTGCTCCTGTTTTGACTATTCCAAGTGGGAATGATGAGATGGTGGTTTACACCGATGCATGTGGTACTGGACTTGGAGCAGTGCTAATGCAGAAGGATAAAGTTGTTGCGTATGCTAGTCGACAACTGAAGCCGCATGAAAGGAATTACCCGACTCATGATTTGGAGTTAGCGGCGATTGTTTTTGCTCTGAAGATGTGGAGACATTATCTATTGGGAGTTCGATTCGAAATGTTTACAGATCATAAGTCGTTAAAGTATCTGTTCTCCCAAAAGGATTTGAATCTCCGACAACAACGGTGGCTAGAGTTTTTAGCATCTTTTGGTATAGCCTATACTCCGGGAAAAGGCAACGCAGTGGCAGATGCGTTAAGTCGAAGACATGCAGGATTGGGAGCCATGTTTTCGGAATGGAAGAGTCTAGAGTATTTGGCTGAATTTGACTTTAGGCCTAGGTGTGAGTTGAAATCTGAGATGTTGGCAAACTTATCGATAAGGCCTACTCTTGTGGAGAGAATTGGCGAGAGCCAAAAGCGAGACGATAAGCTTGTCAAGATTATTTGTGATTTGGAATCTGGATTGGACCCAGAGAAGGATAAAGGATTTGAAGTCGATCGAGAGGGTTGGCTTCGAAAGCAAGGACGACTAGTTGTCCCCGATGTGGATGGATTGAGAGATGAAGTTCTTAGGGAAAGTCATCACTCGAAGTTGACAGTTCATCCAGGTGGAAATAAGATGTATCGGGATATGAAGAGAACCTATTATTGGGAAGGTATGAAGAAGGATGTTGGAAATTTTATTTCCAAGTGTATGAACTGCCAGTTGGTGAAAGCTGAGCAGAAGAAGCCCAGTGGATTACTTCAGCCATTAGAGGTTCCTACATGGAAGTGGGAGCAAGTGTCGATGGATTTTATCGACGGTCTACCTAGAACCAGGACAGAGAATGAAGGGATTTGGGTCATCGTAGATCGTTTGACTAAGAGTGCAAGGTTCATTCCTGTTCGATCAACTAGGACTGCATCGAAGTTGGCTGAGTTGTATGTTAAGTGGATTGTTCGATTCCATGGTGTTCCGAAGAGTATAGTGAGCGATCGAGGCCCATTGTTCACTAGTGGATTTTGGAAGAGCTTCCAGGAAGTTTTGGGAACTAAGTTGTGTTTGAGTACAGCTTATCATCCTCAAACAGATGGTCAGACTAAGAGAGTCAACCGAGTTTTGGAAGATCATCTCAGAGCCTGTGTTTTGGATTTCGGAGGATCGTGGGAAGATCATCTTCATTTGGTGGAGTTTGCGTACAATAACAGTTACCTGTCAAGTATTGGTATGGCACCATATGAAGCACTGTATGGAAGACCGTGTAACTCTCCGACATGTTGGTTGGAAACTGGAGAAAAACTGATACTTGGGCCAGAGATGATTCGACAGACTTTGGATTGTATAGGGATCATTCGGCAACGAATGAAGGCAGCCCAAGATCGTCAGAAAAGTTATGCCAATAATCGTCGTAAGGATTTGGAATTCGACGTAGGTGATATGGTTTTTGTGAAGATTTCTCCTCTGAAGAATGTTATTCGATTTGGAAAGAAAGGAAAGTTAACTCCGAGATTTGTTGGACCATTCCCGATTATCGAGCGAATTGGAAAGCTCGCTTATAGATTGGAGTTACCGGAAAAGATGGCGGGTGTGCACAATGTTTTCCATGTATCTTATCTACGGAAGTATGTGCATGACCCAACTGCAGTGGTTTCTGCTGATATCTGTGAAGATTTAGAGGTTGATCCAGTTGTTTCGAGACCTCGTAAGCCGCTTCGTGTTGTTGAAACCGACACGAAACAGCTTAGGAGGAAGACGATTACGTTGCTCAAGGTACAATGGAGTGATGATGTTGACGACTGTACGTGGGAGGAGGAAGAGAGGATGAAGGCAGCTCATCCTGAACTCTTCGAGGTATGGCCCTAAGGTGTCGTGACATCTCATGAATTTGTAACTTGTTCTAAGTCTTAGAATTCTGCATGCTAGGCTAGAATAGGATACACGGTTTGTTGATTGCTATGGATGGTAGGCATGCGGAATAGTTTTGGTTGCTGTTGTTTGCTTGGAATTTCGGGGGCGAAATTCCTAAGGGGGAGAGAATGTAACGACCCGTATTTTGCGTGTCGATAAATCGTAGAATTTTCAGGTCATTAGTGTTGTTTATGGCATCTATAGCTTAAGTCGTACGTTTTTAACTCGTAAGGAATTGACCCGTGTGGAAGTTAGGTTGGATTAGAGGAGTTAGCGGGTTAAGAGATGAGTCGTGTACGAGTTACGAGTTATTGGGTTACGACCTAAAGTGTTTCAGCGACCTTGAGGAGTTAGGTCGTGAGCGAGTTAGCGTGTTAGCGAGTTAAGAGAGGCAGCGGCTTAAGGTTTGGACCGAGTCAAGGTAGTGAGCGACTCATAGGATAACCGACTCATTGGGGTGACTGAGTAAGAGAGGTGACCGACTCATGTATTGGACCGACTTAAGGAAAATGAATTAGGTCGATGAGTCGTATAGTGTTGTTGAGTGCTAAGTCGTTTGAACGACTTAGTGATGAGTCGTAGACGAGATAAGGCTTGATCTTGTGTCGTGTGTGTCTTGGGTCGTGTCTGGGTTAAGTCGTACGAAGGCTTGAGTGTTAGGTCGGGTACCTGATGAGTCGTGAGTCATTGAGGCATAGGTTGCTAGGTCGTAAATGACCTAGTTAAGTCGCGGCATGTTGATTTGTGTCGTGTTAGGTCGGTGGTTCGAGTTAAGGGACACGGCAGTGTTTTTAGGTCGCGTGCTTTCTGTGGTCCTAGGTCGTAATGGGGTTAGGTCGTAGCATAGGCTAATTCGTTAGGCAGTTGACTCGGAGGCTTTTGTGATGATGGGTCGCAGAGTTAGATGAGTCGTGGACGACTCATGGGATAAGTCGTGACCGACTTATAAGGGGCCGACTCAGGAGTTTTCCAGCCTATAAATAGAGGGGTTTGGCTCACTTTTTGGCACCGGTTTTTGAAGCGACGAAGTGCTGCCATTTTGAGAGCTCGACTACAACATTTCTTCATCTTCTTTTCTCCATTCCAATCTAGTTCTAACATCCATCCAAGATCGAAGATCCAAGAGCCAAAGTTGAAGATCTTCATCCAGCCAAGCTAGATTTCATCGTTTCAAGCGGGATTTCGACGAATCAAGCCTTGTTCTTCGCTGTCCAGATCTGAAGTTGATAGTTTTTGAAGTGTTTGGGTGATTCGGTGAGTGGTGGTTATCTCTCACGCGGACCCAAAGGAGTATATTGGATTGGTGGTTTGTTGGAGTGTTGTAGATAGTGATTTTATGCATTTTTCTTTAGATCCAAGTGTAGATCCATTACTTATGAAGATGTTTACTTATGCAAGTTCATTCATCAAGTTGTAGAGATAAAAACCCATGATTTATATTTGTTAGATCTATGCTAAAAACCCATGATTCATGTATGTTATATCTATGCTCATTTATTTACGAAATTGCCATTGTAGTTATAAATGCCTACTTAGATCATATTTGATTACTTGATTGCTTAAGCTAATGATTGATTTGATTGATTGCTATGTATGTTAGTTGATTGATAGTTAGATCTAGACAAGATGGTCGAAGATGATTCAAAAGCTAAGTGGAAAGGCTCTTGAATGGTGAAAGCTGCTTGTGGCATATGAAGCGGATGTTGAAGCTCATATGTATGAATTAGATGATGTTGAGATGGACTTTACCATAATGCGAGGAGGCAAAGCATGGTATTGAGATGGACTTTGCCATGATGCGAGGAGGCAAAGCATGATGATGAGATGGGACGGGTCATGATGACGTTCCAAGCACGGGCTGCGACGACGTGCGAAGCTATGTTGATAACTCGGTGATGCGATCCGGGTTGATGATAATGGTTAGCTTGAGAGGCGCTTGAGCTAGTATGAAAATAGTCGTCAAGGAGGATGACTAGGAGGCTGAGATCTCATCGTTGTTGAAGGTTCTAGCATGCTCAAAGCAAGAGTACGTTGGAACGGGCTGCGACGACGTTCCAAGCACGGGCTGCGACGACGTGCTAGTACTCTGGGTAGTTGCGAAAATTCCTAGGCACGGGCTGCGACGACGTGCGGAGTTATGTCTAGAACCGGGGTTACCATTAGCCCTTGACAGACGGTCGTTCAACTAACGGTGAAATCAAGGCAATGATAACAGTGATAGCCAGAGTCATGGATGTTTGGACGTTTGGTTGTATCATCATTCGGTCTCAAGAGCGGTGTTTTCTGGGTGCTTATCTGATCTTGGTTTAGGCCTTGGGGGTTTGTATTTGGAAAACATCGACCTTGTCTCGAGTGATTATTGCTTTACTTTAATTGTCTGCTATGTTATGCTTGCTTCTCCTTAATGTGTGTCTGGGGGCTATCACTGTAGAAAGAGGTGGAGTGGGATGGTTTGGTTCCTATTCCTTTTATCCCTTATGCTCTTTTGGTATGTTTGATAGTTGATTTACTGCTCACTAAGACTTTGTCTAACTCAAGGTTTTATGTCTCCTCTTATTACCTTGGGCTGTTCATTCATGTTGGGATGGGCAGACTAGGTAGCAGGTGACAGGTGCTGTTCTTGGAGATCTACGCTGATGATGACGAAGACGAGCAGGAGGCTTTTGCATATTATTTCATATTATATGTACTGGGTGTTCCGCTGCTGTATTTGTTTGAGTGTTATGTAGTGAGGCTTTGATGTATGGATGATTCATATGTTTGTATAAAACTATTATGATGCTTATATGATGTTGTCCTGTTCTATGGAGCTTCACTATATTATATTTCTCTATTGTATTTTATCCATGCGCTGTGAGTTGTACGATAGATTCTGCGATGTTTATTCTACCTTGACGGTCACCCATGGCTGCCTGGCACACCTTCAGCGCACCATTCCCTTGTTTCCGTGCGGGAGTCATGGGCGGTCGTCACATAAATTCAAATTCAAAAAAAAAATCATATTCACTCAATATAAATGTTTGCCCAACATTGTGTATTTTTATAAAAATAATATCTTAATTTTCTCGCATCAAAATTAATTATCTCCATGTTGCAATATTAGACCCATTTTAGTAAAAATCATTCATTAGCCTAAATGATTATGTAAAAATCGATTCTTCAATATAATAAAATCCAAAACTCTTTTATTAATATATTTTTTAAGTCATTAACTTATTTTTAATTATTTCAAAAAATGAATTTAAGTTCAAAAATGTCAAAATATATTTTGAAATCGAATGAGCATCTTATTTTTATATTTTTCCTTACTTTCATAAAAATATTATCTCTCAAATTTACAGCCCAATCCAAATTAATTATATTTTTATTGTTTAAAACCTATTAAAAAATTCCAAGTATTGCTTCTTAACAGCGGGTTGTTACAGACTCCCCTTTAAGAAACTACATCCTCATAATTTCTACTTAAATGAAACCTTTGACTAGCCAATCAACTTCTGGCTTATCTATACTATCTACTATTTAAATAAAGCATGCAATAAAAAAACCATGAACAAGTGTGGACACAATTAAGAAAGAAAACATACTGATTCATGTGCAATTGGAAATAGCTTGGGTATGACTATACCATATTCTCTCTAGTCTCCTTAGTACAATATATCGACTTATCAAAACATGCACCTTCACTAATAGAACAATTTTTCTCCTAAATTGTTGGACCTTCAAGTCAACTATGTGGATAGTCGTTGCACATAAGTCAGACTTTAGGAAATATTGAGCTCCTTAATATTCTTTTGACTTCAATATTGTTTTTTCATTACCCGGGCACTTCCTCAAATGGGATACATTGTAAATGTCGACTATACCCAAAAAATGAACTAGAAGAGAAACTCTGCCATTGTGCTCAATGATTGGAAACATACCAACTAAATGAAGTGTAAGCCTCCTTGAATTATGGAACCCCATCACTCCCTTAAATGACTATATCTTCACAAAGACCAAATCACCAACCTTAAATTCAATATCCTTCCTCCTCCTGTGTGCATAAGACTTATGGTGGCCCTGAGCTTCCTTTGTCCTTTGTTTAATAAGCTATATCTTCTTGAAAATTTCTCTAACTTAATGTGGACCAAAAACAAATCTATAACAACCCAATGTTTTAGTGATACTGGATTTGGAATTAAAAAACTAATTTGGTAAAAATAAATATTTATTTAGTTTGAGAATTTAATGGAAAATAAATAAATAAAATAAATATTATTTGCCGATGAAAGCTAAATATATGGTTGGTGAATCATTTATTTGGGTTTGGTGTAATAAATTACATCATTTTTTGTTGTGATGGAATTTATTTTGAAAGTCAATGATTTACTTTTGGTAAAATAAAATTATTTCAACAGTTTATTAATGTTAAAAATATGTTTTAATTCAAATAATGGCATGCATATTTTTTAGTTAGATGTAAAAATGAAGTTTTTTCATGTGTAGTATGTTAATAAAATAAGAACTTTTGTTAAAACTGATTTCCATGTTACATGTTAATATGAAAAGAAAATAGAAACGTTTCATGTAAATAAGGATATTTCCTGTAAAAAACAGATAAAATATTTCCTAAATAAAATATTTCTTAAAATATTATCTAGGAAAACTCTAGAAACTGATATAATACGAAAATAAAAATTTATGTATAGGACAATATGCAATTATTGGGCTTTACTAAATAAGTAAAATAGTAAACAAATAAAGATGTTTGTGAAGACAATTCTAGAGAAGGGCTTAAAAAAATATGTACATACAGAAAGCTTCTCACTCTAAGATAGAAAGGAGAAAATAGAAATCTAAAACTTAGATCTCTCATCCTAGGCAAGAAAAAAAATCAATCTTTTGTTTTCAAACATAATCAATAGAAGGTTTCCTAGTTTCTTGGTGTAAGTATCCCTAAACTATACATGTTTCATCGCTCTTTTTAATTTCTGTGAAAAGATATTTAGGAATTCTGATTTTCTTAGTAATAAGATGGTAAAAGAGAAGTGATTGGAGAGCTAGCTTTCAAAGAACTTGAAGATTGCTTGCTTGACGTTTTTGGTGAGTAAAGTTTTGATTTTTAGTTTTGAATTCTATGGCTCGGATTTTTCATGTTGACCTAAACTTTGATTTTTGGAAAATTTGGTTATAAGATAAAAAGGGAGAAAAAACAATTATGAATTGAGTTAGTAATAACTTTGTTTATATCTCATATGTTTGTTGTTTATGAATTATAATATTTGGTCAATTCAATAATTTGGTCTTTGTTTAGCGATGATCGATGGAAAAAAAAGACAAATTGTTGAATGTTAGATGTTATTAATGCTTATGATACGCATGTTGGATGCCTAAAAAACAAAGAGGGCTATGATGTTAAATCTTAGAAATTGATGTTTTGAGAAGAAAAAATCCATTTTGAAAGACTTTTGAAAAAAGGAGGGAAGTGTTGAAAACGGCGATAGCGGTGTGCTATCACCGGCTGCTCAAGCAGCCAAGTTGAGTTGTTGAGATGAGAATGGTAGCACACTACTTCTTTTTTTTTGCACAGCAATAGCTAAGCCACTGAGCTGAGCACAACTGCACAATGTTGTTGGCCTGAGCACAACAACGTAGGTTTGTTGTGCTGAGCATAACATTACTAAGTTACTATGCAGTGCAACAACATGACTGTTGTGCAGCACAACAACCGGCTACTATGCCAAACTGCCTAGCAGTCGAGTTGTTGTGCCAAGCTACACAGTAGTTAAATGGACAACAGATGAGATGATATGCTAAACTATGCACAATAGCCCAAGGCCACTATGGAGGCTGCACAGCTGCAGGCCTTTCCTGCCCAGTTTTGGGCTACGCCAGCTATTAAAAAAATAAGGAAAAAGGAAAAAAATGATGAAATTTTTTGTTTATCTTCTTCAGAAAAGGAAAATAATTAGTAATTAATTCGTTTAAAATTATTATATTTTTCTACACAAATAATTTGATTAATAATGGGTTTGGATAAGAAAATATTTTTTATATAACTTAAAAGATATCTTTAAAACTAAAGTAATTGATGTGATTATCTTTAGATAAATTAATAGCTTAATATTATTTAATATTTATTAATTATCTAACTTTAACTAATTCAAACATGTTAAATAAGGTTCTATGATCTATTTTGATATACATGTATTATGGGATGCATGCGTATTATTGCAAAACAAAGATATAGATGTATTCTTTCTATAAAGTAGGGTGTTAAACTATGGTTTTGTAATTATCTTTTGTGTGCTTTTGAGAAATATATTGGGTTTTAACAAGGGGATTTGAAGATGCTTTACAAGGAAAGATTTTCATAGTTGATTTTATTTTAAAAAGTGTTTTGTATAAATGCTTTTGGATTTCATGGTATTTTTTTTTATAAAATAACATTTTTAGATCCCTTTTGGATTTTGGGGTAGGATAGATTGGACTCCACTTTACCAATGGGCCAAACTCCACCTTAGTTGACCTGATTCAGGTTTGCTATCTAAATGGGTGGTATGTTGTTTTCCCATCTATCACCATTGGTCAACAGTTTACTACATTGGGCTAATCTTCTTTATGAACAGGGTTCCTGATCGATGGGTCATGGGCAACAAAGGATGAAGTCATGGGGATCCCACATGTAGTTCCATGAATGGGTAGCTTATGGCCTTCACCTTTGATCACTTGGGCTATCCTAGGTTGATCGCCAGGTGTGTTATGGCGTTATGAGTAGCTTATGGTGTTGATGTCTCGTTCAAGCTCTACCACTGTAATTTTACAATACTAGTGTTTGGTTATTTGGTATAGATTTATTTATGGGTTGGGTAATATTCGTGCCATAATCCTATAATGCCTTGAAGTTATTTTGTTACATTTGTATATTATCCTTATAAAGGTGGAAAACCACCTAGTTAAGTTTTTGGAAATCTAGTATCTTTGGAAATTTTGTGTATGGATTTATTGACTATCATATTATTTTATATATAATAGTTGTAGTTGGTATCATATTGACTTATATACGATACTTTGGCTTAACATCATTGATCATTTAAGATGAGTTAATTATTTAATTGACATATATGATACATACACTTATACTACATGTTGAAATACATGTGGCACACTTCAACTTCTATGTTGATTGGATTTTTCCTTTTCCATATATCTTACTTCTCCCACACAAGAAATAGTCTGACTCGTTGATTTGTTTTTAAAATCCTCGGTTCTGTTTACAGATATTTATTTGGCAGGTTAGGTTAGTGTGGATTGTAGTAGCACTCTTATTTTTTCTTTGTTTTTGGTTTCAGACTTATGTAGCATTGGACTAAGTTCTAGCATTATTTTATTATGCAATTATGGTACATATGCTATTATGTATTTTGGAAGATGACATAATGTACCGTGGACTATTTATTTCCGATACTTATTATTATGATATTTACTATGTATTCTGATGTTACCATCATGCTAAGTTGTATGTTCTGCTATATTCTTTATTATATTACTTGGAAATCATTTTTGTACTACTGCTTTGAATCAAGAACGAGCACAAATAGTCGGTAAAAAAATTTCAGATTTTTTGTGACAATGTTTGTTTAAGGGCATGAGTAAAGCATTTAGCCCAATCATGTCCCATTCTTCTTTCTTTTCGATAGTATTACTCTTTTTTAGCATGAGTATAGGAGTCGGGATTTACACTTGTTGGTATCAGAGCCCAAGCTGGAATAGTTTTACATATATTTAGATTATAAGTTAGCACATTGTAGTAGATATAGCCTACATATTTGTGTACTCCAAGTGTTAGTCCCATAATATCATAATAGTTGTACATAATTGAAGCCAAAACCCTAAATCTAGGAAGTTCTAGTGTGAGATTATATTAATTCCAACTTAATAACATTTCTCACTATACATTGAGTAAAAGAAGATGGCTGGAAGACCCCTTCGTTCAACGATGGAGCAATGGTTAGAGGCGGTGCAGATAATGCCTTAAGCCACACACGCTCCTAATATTGCTCCTAGAGTTGAGTTTTCTCATATGTGTCTTGGAGGGAAGCCCTTTATGGGAATGAAGGTATGGTTGGAGTTCAGGCTTAGTTGAAGATCCTATGAGCAAGTCTTTTGGCATATAAGTGTGACAGACCATCAGAAGTTCCAAATTACTTCCAGCTTCCTCCAGGACCGACCACTGATTGGTTTGATATGATTAGTGCTAGGTTAAATGAGAAGGAGCTAACATGGGAGGGATTCAGGGAATGTATGAGCCACGGTTTATTTTTGAAGTAGAGAAGGCCATTCTAGCTCGGGGATTTAATAAGCTTAAGCAAATAGATAAGACAATTTAGGAGTATGTCAATACCTTTAACTCCCTATCCAAGTATGGATCCAGCATGATCAACACTCACATTAAAAGGAATAAAAAATTTGTAAATGGTTTGCGCAAGAAGACGAGGGAACATATCATGACTTAGCATCGTTCCACTTTTGACGAGATAGTTGATTTAGCCATGAGGTACAGAGATTTGTATCAGGAATGATATGAGGGTGCATCCCTAAGTAGACATAAATTTTTGCCTAACGGGAAAGTTCATGTTTCTCTAAGAAGATAGAATTCTTAGAAAAGCAAAAGAAGGGACAAACTTCAGGCACTTGGAAGTAAGATAAAAATGGGGTGAAAAGGTTCGAGTGTGAAGTGATGAGACATTATGCCAATGATTGCCCCTAAAGGAATTGCTATGAGTGATGCCAGACTAGTCATTTAAGGATCAACCGTCTATAGCTTACGAAGAAGAGGTGAGAAGCCAAGCTGAATGTGATGGAAGGAGATCCAAGTCTGAGCCAGAGAAAGGGAAAGTGGGTAGCACTCATGGAAGATATAATTCCTTTTAGAGATGCTTTCATTTACATACTCTAACACTGGTGCCTCCCTTGCTTCCATATCTAAGCAGCTAGTTTATAACAGTAATTTGAAAGTAATATACCTAATGACATCTCTAAGGGTTTTGAATCCCATTGGTGGGTCCGCAAGACTTTAAATGTTATGTAAGGGTTTGAGATTTTCATATACAGATCTCCTTTTCATATAATTTGCATATGTTTGAGTATCTTGGCTTTGGAATTATTTTAGGGATGGATTGGTTGGATCAATATGAGGCTTACATTTCCTGCTTGGATATAGTTATTAGTTTGAATCATCCATCTGATAAAGTGCTTATTCATGTGACTCTTGACATACCGAGCCCTAGTGCTTATGGTTCCCTCTTTTCCATGGAATCTCAAGAGGATGATGCGATAGCTAGACTACATGTTGCTAGGGATTTTGTTGATATATTTGAACAATTTACCAGCATACTACCAAACAAGGTTGTGGAGTTCCACATAGATCTTATCCATAGAGCCCAACTAGTAAGTAGACTGCCTACTCATATTCCTCTGGTCAAGATAGAGGAATTTCGTAAGCAACTGACTGAATTGGTAGTAAAGTTGTTCATCTGATCTAATAGCTCTTTATTGGGAGTTGTTGCAGTCTTTGTAAAGAAGACAAACAAACTCATCATTTGTCCATTGGTTATAGGAAGCTCAATGAGCTGACATAGAGAATAATTATCTATTACCCTTCATTGATGACCATTTTGATTAGCTGAGAGGTGTAAAGGGCTTTTCCTAATTGGACTTAGTCACCGATTTTCATTACCTAAGAGTAGTCAAAGTGAATATTCCTCTCATTGCTCCCCACACTAGTGTGGTTCTTATGAACGGCTGGTGATGCCATTTGGGCCTACAGTTGCTCTTAAATATTTTGTGGACTTGATGAATAGAACATTATGGAGCTATCTTGATTATTTTGTCAGTCTTCACTGATGATATCTTAGTGTATTTCAAGTCTAAGAAAAAGGATGAAGGTCATTTGAGGATTGCTTTGAGGACCTTAAGGGAACGAAAGCCGAAAGCTAAGTTCTCCAAGTGTTATTTCAGGCAAAAGGTGGTGAAATCTTTAGGCCATATAGTTTCAGAAGCTGGTCTGGTTGTGGATACTTCTATGATTGAAGCTACATAGAATTGGAAGAGACCAGAATCTATTATAGAGATACAATGCTTAATAGTATTACCTGGATACCACTGATACTTTATTAAAGATTTCTCCATAATTGTGACTCCCTTTATGAGGCTTGCTAGGAATGGAGTTAGTATAAGTGGACAGATAAGTGCGGAGAAGCTTTCTCTAAGTCGAAGGAGATGCTCACTCATACACCGGTTTTGGTAAATTTAGAGGGTAATCAAGATCTCTTGATCTATACAAAAGCTAGTGAGTTGGACCTTGATGTAGTACTTATGCAAAAAGGGTAAGTTATAACTTTTGCATCAAGGTAATTAAGGTTCAATGAGGTTCGATATGCCATTCATGATCTAGAGCAAGCAGCTATCGTCTTTTTGAAGCAATGGAGACATTATCTAATGGACGAGTTGTTTTTCCTTTATAAAGACCATAAATCCTTGAGATACCTATTTTCACGGAAGGAACTAAACATATGCTAGCTGTGGTGTTTGTAATTTTTGGTAGCTTATGATTTCGATATTCAGTATATTCTTGGGAATGGGAATCGTGTCATAGATGCACTTAGCCATAAACGTCAGGCGGTTCTATCGATGATGGTGGTTGAATGGCGCACCCTTGAGGTGTCATCTTCTAATGGTTTTCGAAGGATGTTAGCTAGTTTAATAGCGAGATTTAGTCTTATTGATATAATTTCCATTGTTTGGAAGGAAGATTTTGTTACCTTAGATCATGTTCATCAGTGGAAGAGTGGAGAAGAGGCTGATTATTTGAAAGTTTTTAAGGTGGATGCTTAGGGTTGTTTGAGGAAGAAGGGAAGGATCTTTATTCCGAATGTTAGAGAATTACTCATTAGGTGATGAATGACTTCGCGTTGTACGATTCGCCCAAACAGGAAAAAGACATATATGAACATGAAGTGCTTGTATTACTAGGAAGGAATGAAGTGTGATATAGGCCAGTACATCAAGAATTATATTATCTACCAGCTAGTGAAGTGTGAGCACTAGAAGCTTAGCAGTCTTCTTTAGCCTTTGAAGATTCTGCTATAGAAATGGAAACAAGTACATGTAGATTTAAATTATATAATAGTTCACTATTATAGAACTCTATATGAGATTTAGTAAGAATTTCATTAATGCTTCATTTTAGGTGTATATGGACTTTATCGATGGCTTATCTTGATCGAAGAAAGGACATGATATGGGTGGTAATGGAACGTTTGACGAAATCCAACCACTTTACTTCAGCCAAATCAAGAAGGATTGCACCTTATTTGGCGAATCTGTATGTGAAGGAAGTGTTTCATCTTTATGGTGCACCTAGTACTATAGTTTGTGATAGGCATCTGTTGTTTACTAGTGGATTTAGGAGGGGATTACATACAACTTTAGGAATGAAGCTGAAAATTAGCTCAACCTACTAATCTTGGTCCGATGGACAAACTGAGCGAGTCAACATGATATTGGAGGATTTATTGCACTCTTTTATTCTAGATTTTGGAGGTCTTGGAAGGAACACCTATACCTCATAGGGTTTGCCTATAACAAAGCTTTTGGTTCAGTATGAGGATGGCTCCTTTTGAGGCACCATATGGAAGACCGTTCAGATCTCATGTATGCTGGCTATAGACTGGAGGTAAGTTAGTGCTTTGTCCCGACATTGTGCGTGAAGCTTCAAAGAAGGTAGAGCTGATCAGGAGAGGACTGAAAGAGGCTCAAGATAGATAATTGTCCTATGCTCATTAAATAAGAAAGTACTTCTAGTTTAGCGTTAGAATATAGCATTAGTGAAGGCTACTAATTTGAAAGGTGCTATGAGGTTCAAAAAATCATGTAACTTGCTCCTAGATTTATTAGGCCCTACTCTATCATGAAGCGGATTAGGAAACTTGCTAAAGAGTTGCTCTACTTGAACACTTATAGAGTGTGCAACAACATCTTTCATGTGTTACACTTGAGAAAATGTTTGAGGGATTTTGAGGAGGTGATACAGCTAAAGTAGTAACAACAGATTAAGATTGCTCTTAAAATGGTATATATTTGAGAGCCTATTTGTACTATTGCTTAAGAGATGAAGAAGCTTTGTAGGAGAATGGTTCCTACAGTCAAGGTTCAATGGCCAAGTAACCTGAAGAACTGCATCCAGGAAACATAAGAGTCGATGTTGAGCCATTACCTCGAAATATTAGCACTCAAGCATGGTTTGTCATATCTTTTAGAATTTTTATTAGTTAATAATTTTCAAATGTTGCCTAGAAATTACGAGGATGTAATTTTTGTAAGAAGAGAGTCTACAACAACCTATTTTTTAGGGATACTAAGATAGAGATCAATTAAATAATAATTAATTTGGTAAAAAGAAATATTTGATTAGTTTGACAATTTAAGAAAAAAGATAAATATAAATAAATAAATAAATATTTGTGAATGAGAGGTAAATACATGGTTGATGAATCATTTATTGGGAGTTAGTGTAATAAATTTATCCTTTTCAATAGTATTGGAATTTATTATGAAAGTAAATGGATTGATTTTGGTAAAATAAAATTATTCGAAAATTTTATTAAAGTTGAAATTATTTTTCAAATGAATTAATGGAATGGAAATCTTTTAATTAGATGTAAAAATGTACTTTTTCATGTATGTAAAATGTTAATAAAATAAGAACATACATTTAAATTTATTTTCATATTACATGTTAATATAAAAAGAAAAGACAATAGTATTTCATGAAAATAAGGATATTTCATGTAAAAAACAAGTAACATATTTCGTAGAATATTACTTCAGAAAACCCTAGAAACCAATATAATATGAATTGAAAATAATAATATAATAGTACAATGTATAATCATTAGGATAAACAAAACAGTTAACAAATAAATACGTTTGTTAAGATAATTCTATAGAGGGGCTAGACAAACACAACACATACAGAAAGATTCTCATTCTAAAACAAAACGAAAAAAAAGAAACCTAAAACCTGAATCTATCATCCAAGGCAAGAAGATAATCAATCTTGTATTTTCAAATATAATTAATAAAGGATTCTCAATTTCTAGATGTAAGTATCCCTAAACCATCCCTAATTCATCTCTCTTCTTAGTTGTGTGAATAGTAATTTAGGAATTATTTATTTTGTTAGTAAGTGGTAGGGAAAGAAAAGCGACTGAAGCTCCATCTTTTAGAGAGCTTGAAGCTTGCTCGCTTAGAGTTTTAGATGAGTGAAGCTTGATTTTTAATTTCTAATTCTATTGATTGGAGTTTTCATGTTGGCCTAAGTTTTGATTTTTGGAAAAATTGGTTGTATGATAGAAATGGAGAAAAAAATAACTATGAAGTGAATTATAATAACTTGGTTGTTAGCTCCTTTATTTTTTTTGTTTATGAATTAAAATATTTGGTCTATGCAATAGTTTGACATTTGTTGGGGCTAATTAAGGGAAAAACATTAAAGTTGTTAATTGGTAGGTGTTATTGATGCATATGATATGCATGTTGGAATGCCTAGCCTATGGAAAAAATTAGAAATTGAATGATTTGAGGAAAAAAATTCATTTCAAAAGAGTTTCGAAAAAAGGCAAGGGGAATGCTAGAAATGGTGGTGACGAAGTACTAACGCAGACTGCCTTAAATGCCTAAGCTAAGGAAAACAGCGCAGGGCTGCTATGCTATGCACAACTACGGCTGAGCTACTGAGCTGAGCATAGCAGAGTAGGGTTGCAATGCTGAGCACAACAACACTAAGCTATTGTGAAGTGCACAGCAGCATGGCTGCTATGTAGGCTGGATAATAGCCTGAGCTGCTATGCAAGTACAACAGTTAAGACTGTTATGCCAAATTGTACATCAACTGAGCCACCATGCCAAGATGCACACCAGCCGGGGCTGTTGTGCCAATTTTCACATCAATTGAGCTGCCAAACCAAGATGCACAGTAGCCTGAGCTACTATGCCAAGCTACACACGGCAACCAAAGGCTACTATAAAAGGCATAGCAGCCCCAGGCTACTGTGCAGGCTACACAGTTGCAGGTCGAATGTGTTAGAACCTCTATTCTACTGTTTCGATGACAACAACTATACAATCACATATATTATATATCTTGTCAAGATTACAGGTATATACTTCAGGAGATTATCATGCTCAAAGATATCAGGACTCGAAGACAAACAGAGATTTATGGACCATACTAACAAACAGATATTTATGGACCATACTATGATTAGTAAGGTTATATTAGCGTATTGAGAGTCTTAGATAAGCATTGTAAGGTCTCCTTGAGTATATATGCACACATGAATTCATATACACAAATTTGGCATTGAAAAACATTTAATAATTAGCTAAATTAAACTAATTCAGGCATAAGAAGTAAAATTCTATGTTTTATTTTAACACACAAGTACTATGGGATGCTTATGCATTAATGTAAAAAAAAGGTACAATATATTCTTCCTATGGACAAGAGTTTTATACAATAGCATGCAATTATATTTTGTATTCTTTAGAGAAGTATCAATTGTTTTAACAAGTGGATTTGAAGAGGCTTCATAAGGAAAGATTGGCTTAGTTGATTTTATTTTAGAAAGTGTTTTGTAGTTATAAACATTTTGGATTTCATAGCATACTTTTTAAAAAACAATAAAATAATGTTATTAAATCCATGGGTTAGGATAGATTGGACTCTGTTTTACTAATGGGCCAAAACACCGGCTGGCCTGAATTAGGTCTGCAACTTAAATGGATGGTATGCTATTTACGTATCTACCACCAGTATTCAGTGGTCTATAGGCTAATCATCTTTATGGTTGGGTTCCCAACTGGTGGGTCACCGCCTACGAAGGATGAAGGTGCGAGGGTCACATGCGTAGTTCCTTGAGCGGGTAGCTTATGGCCTTCATAGATCGCTTTGGTTATTGGGTTGATCGTTAGGTATGTTATGATATTATGAGTAGGTTACGATTTTACTATATCCGCATACGCTTGGGCTCTACCATTGTAATTTTACACTACTAGCATATGGTTATTTGATGTAGATTTCTTTATGAATCGAGTTATATTTATCCCATAATCCCACATTGCCTTGATGTTGTTTTTTTTATATATTTACATTGTAACACCCCAGCTCTATATCCATATTACAAATAATATTGTTGAGTAATACGAAGAATAAGGCTGGATAGGACCGACCATCTATATTTATATCCTTTGGCTAACACTGTCATGGTTTTACCTTTATATTTGAAGTAATATAATGGCGTGACCAATCTTGGCACAAAGCAATAAACACATTGGCTAATATAAATCAGAACAATATATTATATAACACTGAACAAAAAGTCAAAGATCACATGGAAAATTATAATACAAGCCAAATACATATTGCATAGATTGAGTCTACAAAAGAGAATATTAAACTCGCATATATACATAGAAGTCATTATCTCTCATAAACGAGTCATACGAAACATATATACATGGAAAGAACCTAAATGATACATATAATATATATATATATATATATATATATATATCTCCAATGTAGCCCAACATCCAACGTCTCTGAATCCCTATACCTGGAAAGTCTTGATTTGGCCTGAGCATTATATAATAACCGGGTCGGACTATCTCTAAATATAGCTGGGTGAGATCACATAATATACATGCATAGGACAAAATGATATGGTAAACACTATAAGGAAAGTAAAAGATCTCACCAAATGGATATATCATAAATAATCACCATGTCATAAAGTCATCGCATGCCCAACATCGGCAATCATTTCAAAATGTATATGTACATATATATATATATATATAATTTGAAGATTGTACGACAGTAAGTCATCATCCTGGACACTATATATCGCATAATAGCGAGTCAATCCTCAAAAGTATAAGACTACATGACAACAAGTCAAAACAAAAACATTAGGCTGCATGACAGCATGTCAAGATGAAAGGGCAAGCACAAAGAAAATCAGGGTAAAATAGTCGATCCCATAGACATCTTGACTATAAGGGATTTCTTAGTGCGAGTTGCTCTATTCCAAGGGGAGACCGACATGACGTGCTCCAAGATTTTAAGAAGGTCTGATACGGATAAACTCCTACAACCATCATATACCTAAACCTCAAAATACAAGGCGAGCCCATGGTACTCACTGCTGGCTTTAGTGGTATTGGGCTAATAACTGAAAATAATACCACGATCGGGTGTGATCGGTGCAGTCAGCCTCTAGAGTGGTTCCTAGCTTACAAGGTCAAGCGATAGGATGCACTAACGAATATGATGAATTATATTAATAGAACGTTTTCCCCAACATACTATTAATCAAAAAGTGTTATATACTTTCCAATGGTAACTACTTGATTGCTCCTTAATGTTCCATAACCACTTAGTGACACTTGAATATTTACTAAGAGATAGTATATTTCACTCAAGTAAAACGTTCTATATAATTAGTCAAAGAATTAAGCAAAAAAGTGATACAAGTTTCCATATGACTTGTACTATAAAACTGTTTAATCAAATTTTAATTTTGTACAATTAATATCATTATATTAAAATTACTTCTTTTTGAATCATTTAAATATTGGTCAAGTGACCATAAATTTCTATGTTTATAAAATAAGCTATTACATACATATAGAAATCCAATATCCATTTTATTGTTATCTTTTAAAACACTATTATCATTGAAACTCTATAATACTCTTCCTTCATAAAAATACTTCAAAAGATATTTACAATTCATACCCATATTTAAAAACCTGGTTTTTAAAGCTATATATATAATATAGATAGTGATTTTCCAAGATTAATTTTCATAATATTAGATGTGTAAATAATTAGCAAAATTATATGCATATAATTTTTAATAACTAAAATATTGAAATTCCTAAAATATGAGACAAGTTCAAAATCTTAGAATTTTATAACAATGAAAGGAAAATGAGAAAGTAGAAAGAAAAGGAATTAACAAGCAAAACATAAGTAAAAGGTAACTAGAGTTTATACGCTTCAGGATCATCACCGATGGATCCTGGCTTCCCAATGATCTACCGTTACTGGTCGTCGTTAGTTGAGGTTGATCTACCATAGACAATACCAGGAGCGTATAACTCCAGACAATCAATTTTGATAATCAACGATTACATTCAGGCAATAAAATATGAACTATATACACTAAAATAAACTATTGCAAGCACATGCAAATCAATATAATAATCAACTACTTCAGTCATTACTTAACAACTTACAGCAAGCTATTTGACAAAGAGTAGCTTGCTAACACAGAAATACCAATCAAAATCCCCATTTCTCAAACATCAACTGTAAATTTATAAACATGCAGCTTATATGTTAAAGATAGTTTTGAATTAACTCATCTTAAGTCCTTGAAAAATCATGGAAAAAAACTAAAATTAACTTTGCTTTTACAATTTCAAAAACCCTATAATTCACTCACCCAAAAAGAAGAATCAAACACTATAATATCTGAAATTAACAAGTCTACAAGATGTAATAGGGTTTGACATTAGTATCTAAATTTTCTTTGATTTTCTAACAATTTATTTTGAGTTAAAAAGGAATTTTGCTTGAGGGTATGAAGAGGGGAATACCAAAGCTTCATTTCTGTTTTCATAGCCTGTACGTACAGTAATCTATGAATGAGAAGAACCTTCTCTTTTGTTAAGTTTTATTTGGGCCTTGAGTTGAAACAAAACCCAATAAGAAATAGAAAAGATTTTGTTCTGTTATTTCTTTTATTCCATTCTTTTTAAATCCTCTCTTCTGGATTTAATTCTTTCTAACCCATTTATAATCAAAGCTTTTAACTAATGTTATAAAGTGTATTCTGTGGTAGTTATAGCTAAGAAATTTTTCACTTTATATACTATTATGATGTTAAATCATAAATTTTAATACGCCTGTTTTATGTCAAATTTCTACATACATGTAAATTGATAATTTACAAAATAATCATTTCTTAAACTCTTTTTATCAATGACAAAATCATTTAATAAATAAAATCCAAATAATATTTAAAATTGATTGCCTACGAATTTATCACTTCTTGACTCTTCTTTATAATAAATAAAAAGGATTTACCAAAAATAAAATCTCTACTCTTCTTATAAAACATATTTATTTATAAATTCTAAAATACTTATTCCATACATTAATTTTTCAATATTATGCAAATTTACAATTCACGTTCTAAAATAACTCATTCTCTTTTATAAAACAAGACAAATTCAAATTTCTCCGCATTTCAATATTTTAAAAATCAAATTTCTTATTCATATCTCCAATTTAAATCATTATTATTTTATTAATTTAATTCTAAAATTAGGTTTGTTACAAAAACTCCTCCTTAAAGAAATTGTATCCCTCAATTCCATTTCAAAGAAAAGTCTATAATAGATATGTATATTACTATTGGTTATACACTTTTTTTCAAAAAAATATACATTACATACATATATATATATATATATATATATATCAATTAACCATTTAAAACAATCACACAATATATTCCTTTTCAACCATAACCCATAAAACTCTGCATTTACTATTTCGTACAAGCACGTATCGGGATCTGCATCGACCCATCAAGTATTAAGTAAAGCTATCAAAAACAGCTATTAGACCCTTTTATTAGTGGCTTCTTTAGACTCTAAATAACTTCCCTACCCATCGTTTATTATCATGGACTATGAGTTTTATACAAATTCTTTCAGAAGTTTCTACTACTGGCACAAACAATCAAATCATTTTTTTTAGATGTCAAAATTTTTGGAAAAACTACATAGTAATATATATGGTACGAAATGTATTCGGATAATCCACAATACTCGGAATATATTATAAATCCATAATACTCGAAATATATTAAAAATCTAACTTAAATATCATTCCTTTAAAATGCAGATGTGTAATGATCATAAATCTCCTTTCTTTGCCTAAATATTTTTCCAGGAATTTAATTTCCTTCAATCATTTTCTTCTCTTGAAAATCTTAATATTGAGTAATAATTAACTTATTTCGGAGATATTTCAAATTTCAGATCTACTTCTTGAACAATCAAAATTTATAAGGTTCAACCCTTTTTAGAAGAAATCCAATTATTAAGAGCTAAAGGAGTTCCTTTTTCCTGAAATTAAATCTCAAAATATTTTTTTACAAAAATCAACTCCTTTCAAAATACTACTTCAAATATCTTTCTTAAATTCAAAACACTTCATCTTAAAAAAAAATTCATCCAAAGATATATTTCTCAAAATTTTGCACTTTTATGAATGCACATATTTTCTACTTTAAGTAATTCTTTCAATATGAAATTTTATCATTTAATTATTCATCCTTCTTTATATATATTTCCAAACATTTAATTTTCATGTTCTCTTTATTCTTTACTTTTAAATAAACTTCATTGTGCAAAACATCCTTTCAACTAAGCATATCAATATGCACGATTGTTTTCCTTTTTGCACAAATTTTAAAATTAGTTTACATGAATATTTAACATCCTTTAAAACTATAACAGCTTTATGATTTAGAATATTAAACACTTTAAGGTGTTCTAGGACAATCAACTTATTTACTTCCATAGAATATGGACGTGAAATGATTTAAAGATTCCCTTAAATAAACATTATAAACTTCATAAGTTAATTCATTTTACCGCAAAGATTCATTTCTTAAAGAATTATTTTCCAGAAAACTAAAAAATCATAAAAATTCAATCATTACTCAACTTATGACGGTCGGGATATTTTCGACCCCCAAAAATCAACATTAATATATCCACTGTATGGAGTGTCGAGCAGTGGAGTGGCGGAAACACCAAGCTGTTAGAGTTAAAGAAGAATAAAGATAGAAGAAAACGGGAAAAAACAACACAGAATCTCACAATCGCAGCGGAACAAGATATAATATACAATAACATCATTTTATACAAAGAAAGGCTATAACTATTAATATATATATATATATACAAGTTATTAGAGCAAAATCTTCAATAAATAAATCTATACATTTATAATAACTTATCCCTAAATGTTGACTATACAGTCTATAATACACAGCGGAATATAACACATACGTACAATACGTCTCTGCCATCCAGCTCGTCTCTAGGCTCCAGAGCATCCCAACCTGAAATTCTGTAATACTCGGTCTGACCCGAGTATTACAATAAAGTAACACCCGAGTTAGGCTGGAAACCAACGTAAGTAAACCCATTTAATATCAAAAATACTGGAGTTATAAAAATCTTTGGAAACCAAGGTAACTCGTACAACACGACGAGTTCTTATCTCATTTATAACCAAACACTTTTCCAAAATCCATTGATATTACAAAAATGTCTAGGTACAGATTTACTTATTTAAAATAGTCAAATTTACTTAATTTATTCAATTCCAACCTATTAGACTCTATAGTCAACCCCGTAAGGGCATGTCGTGATTTTCAAATCGAAGCGGTTCCGGACAACGCTGATATCCGATCCCGTTAAATTCAAATCCAAGCTATAAATTTTACAGAGTAAATTATTTTAAATAAACAATTTTTTATTTAGCGTGACCACATTCAAGTGTGGAAATTTATTATAGAGCTTTATTTTAAATAAAATATATTATTATTTTAATCCAATTATTTTAACTTGTTTGACCACTCGATGGCACAGACAAGAATAATTGAAATGAATATCCAATAAAGATAAGTAAAGATATAGATTATTACTAATTTAAATAACAAATATCAAGACGATTCAATCCTTGGGATTTTATTAACTTTACTTAGCCAATTTCTTTTGTATTTTATCCGAATTAATTACAAATTAAACAATTTATTAACAAATATGTAAATTATAAAATACTATTAATTATCCATAAGTTTAAGTCAAATAATAATATAATTAATTACCATTAAATTATAAAATATCATCTCACTTTAAATTACAGATTTAAAATGGAAATAGATTTTTAGTTAAATAAAGGGAATATAAATTATCTTATAAATGTATATGTATAAATTCCATTCCTTCTTCATTTTCTTTTTTCTTTCTTTTCCTTTTCTTCCTTTTCTTTTATTTTTCTTTTCCTTATCTTTTCCTTTTCTTTCTATTTTCTTTTCTTATTCTTTCTATTTTTCTTCTCATTTTTTCTTCTTTACTTTTCCATTTCTTTTCCTTTGATTTTCTTTTTTCCTTATTTTTTTATTTTCGGCCCATATATTTTCCCAGCCCATTCTTTCTCCTCTTCTCCTCTTCCCTACTGTCTTCTTATTTTCCCTGTGCAACCGAAGTATGCACGTGCACGATCACCTCTGACCAACTTTTCATCGCCAACCCTTCTGCCGATCACCCATGATCCTTTCATCCACCAGGACCCCTTGAAATCATCGCAAACTCATCAGTTCAAAATTTGAACTGCTCGACAAATTGGAACAAAAACTCACGCCTACCCAAAACACTTCGCCTCACCACCACGAACCGTAAACCATCAAATCTTGCCCACAGCATCATCGCGACCTTCTCTATCTTCCCTCTCAAGTGCGCAGTCGTCTTCGTTCCCTTACTCCTCACCATTGCCCAAAACCCATACCCAACCCAAAACTGTCACTAAACCCTAAAACGGCCTCGACCATCCTACACACTCCACTAAAAATCTTCATGTCATTTTTCATGGATCCCCTGTTGACCCAACCACCTTCACGACCGGTTTGAAGATGCGAAATTGACTTGATGATCGAAATTTCAAAAATTGCTCAATTCCGTTCATCACGTCTTTTCTTCCTCCTACTTCATTAAAAACCTCCAAACCAAGCCTAAAATTCAAGATTTTAAACAACTAACTAGGTCATATAAGCAAATCACACAGTCATGATATTCAGTTTTAAACCAAACTCGAGTTATTTGCTGTAATATAGTTCTTCTTCCTCTCTGGCCCATGATATCAAATGAAAGAAATTTTTAAATTGATCTACACTAAAAAACAAACTACTTTCGTCTTGAAATCAAAGCTTAAATCAAAAGGGATAAGAAGATCTTGATTTTTGAAAGGGATGGTTAGCTGGTTCTTTAACTAAAACAATGAACATAGTATTTCATTTCATCCGGCAACATATAAACATTTGCCCAGATCAACATTTCATTTATAGTCATAATTATGTGTTTATATATATACATAAATAACCCAATTGAAAGAGTTAAGTATTGTACTCACAGTTACAGGAAGATGCCCCTGCTTTTTTATTGTTTTGATCTACCTCGGGCTTCAGCTTCTACTGCCTTGCTTCTTGCTTAGTTTGTTTCTTTTTCTTCGTATCAACATAATAGGTCATATTTCTACGTATAAATAAAGGATGGAAGTGTATCAAGTAAGCAAACAGTGTGGCTGCAAGTTTTGTACAGGCTGAGATTTTGTTTACATCTTTTTACTTTTTTCTTTCATTTTGAAATGTTGGTTTGATTTAGACATAAAGTTGATTTGATTTATATAAAATGATTTGATTTTATTTTTACATTGATTTAAGGTTTTGTACGTTTTGAATTAAATGTTTTCATGATGATGTCTCCTCACATGTGTACACCTATATATATGTACATATATATAGTTATGCATACTTATTTCATCCTATTATACTAACATTTGTACATATTTATTTTATACATTAGACATACATGATATATATAGAGATTTCCATATGCATTTGTATTAGTCATCACATATATATTTATACATTTCCATATTTACTAATACTATACACATCTTAACTTATGTATATATATATTGTCATATTTACATTTATACATTCTTATATTATTTTTTTCTTCATGTATACTTATCCACTATTTTATCTAACATTAATTCATAAGGGCATATATACATACACACACACACACACACCCCTATATACTTATATATATATTTTCAAGCACATAAAGTTATAATACACACACACACACACCATATATGGATGTTCTATCTTAATTAATTCTTTTTAATGGTGGAGTTTATATACACATTCCAATAATATCTATCATATCCAAAAATTTATGTTTAAAATTTGAATGTAGTTTTGAAAAAAATTTATATACATTCAGGCATTTTAATTACCATAAGTTCATTCGTTCGACTTATAAAATAAATATTTATACCCCAACAATTTTAAATCGGTTAATTACTCAATTAACAGACATCAGAAAAATCCGGGTCGTTACATTCCTCCCCCTTAGAACTTTTCATTCTCGAAAAGAAACGAAGCGAGAATTTTAATGTTAAAGTTTATTATTAGTTAAATCCTCCTTTAAACATTTTAGTTCCTTACTCTTTTATTATACAATTTAAAACACTTTAAATCATATTGTATTACCAAGTTAGTTTTATATAAAAATACTTTTCATAACTCGATGTCCAAACAAGTACATCCTTGTTTTGATAAAAATTTAGTCATACATTGATCAGGCGTAGGACTGAAAATCTATAAGTACTTAGTAGACCCGTTTTCAACACCCAATGAAAATAATTGAAAAACCTTTTCAAAAATGCTACGGAAGTCATCACCCCCTCCCATGGACTGTAGTTGGCACGATGATTGCATCGCCGTCCTGGCGAAATCCATAAGAAAACTGTAGGCGTCCGCATCCCTAGACTTCGCCATGGTAACCACAACAGATCGCAGCTACACCTAGGGTTGCGTTGCGATCACAGCAAAACCCATGTAACTGTAGGCATCGGTGCCACTTGAATTACGCTACCAAATGAAACTTAACCATATAGATCGCAGACTACAGCAGTCGAATCCCAATGTAAATTGTAGGCACTCACTGCCATACAAATTTCGCTATGACCACATAGATCGCAATCTACCGATGTTACATCGCTCTCCCAGTGAAATCAAATGTAAATTGTAGGCAATCACTACCACTCGACTTACGCTATGGAGCGCAATAGATCGTAGTTACATAAGGGTTATGTTTTCGTCACAGCATAATCTCAATGTAACTGTAGCCATCAACGCCACATGAATCACGCTATCCTAAACACAATCCTCAAGAACCCGAGTGTAGTCCGGACATCCTCTGGTATCCCAATCTCATTGAACCTGCCCTTAGGATTCTTGGTAGAACCACTGAGTGGACTCCTACAATAAGTTTCAACTCTTTGAGGGTGCCTTTTTTCCATAATTTTCTCAAAACAAGTCATACTATACACATATATAGTATCTGTCAAATCGTACTCTTTATATGCATCACATATAAAATCTCATTTATACAAAATCGATATCTTCAAATCGATAGTTCTCAAATTTGATTTACCAAATTCCAAAATTGACTTTTTGCCAAAATCAAAAGCCCTTTTCAAAATCAATGAGTTCCGAAACCTTTTCAGTTTCATTCTCATATACATATAAGATTATTCCTTCAACTTGAATCATTTTCAGATGAATAATTTCTAAGTCACTTCATACGCATATAAACTCCATTTAGTATTTCAAATATCTTCTAAAGATCCCTTCTTGTGGTTATATTTTCAATAAGGGGAGTTTTTATTATATAACAAAATATATAACCTTATTAATGCCAAATCAAAATTTCCAAGTTCGATTTCATTTTTCAAAGTCATTTGTAACATTACTTACCTCTTATAAAGTAAGCTCCCAGTTATAGTGACTATTCACTCTTTATGTTAAATCTTCATATTTTTCACAAAATATATTATTTCACTTCAAAATCATTTTTGCTTTAACATCTGATTTCAGTTCCAATTTAAAATTGCTTTGAATTTCCATTTGGATTATAACTTAAATTCAACCCAGTTAGTATTTAGATCCATGATTTAAATATAAAAAAATTCCACTGTGACCAATTTGAATATAGAAAATAGTTTGAATAGTTTTAAAATAGTTAAATAGTTAAAATAAGATAGTTTGGGTTTTAAAAGGAATGGTTTGTATAGTAACTAGCTTGGAAAATCCAAAATAATTTGAATGTTTCAGAAAATAGATTTAAGACATTTTATATTAAAATAATTTATTGGAAATAGTTTCAAGGTCAAACCGGTTCAATTCCCAATCTCCAATTCAAATCAATTTTCAATTCCCACTTCCATTTAAATTGATTCGATCCAGATTCCAATTCGAATTAACTTCGATTCCAGTTCCGATTCAAATCAATTCCCATTTTGAATTCAAACAAGTTCAACTTCGCTTGCAATTCCAATTAATTCAGTTCAATTCCAATTTGAGTTAATTTCAATTCCATCCTCAAATTTTAATCCTTTCGGTTTACATAAATTCGAGTTTGGTTTTCAAAATATTGATTTAATCACTTAAATCAAATAAACCATTTGTGTCTAATTTAACAATCTAAATCTTTAAAATATTTCAATTCTGGGCCCAAATTTCAAATACTCATTTAAATTACTTCTACTTAAACTTATTTCTAGGTTCGAGTAAGAGTTCAAATCTTTTTAAAAAAAAATTCCGAATTCAATTTGTTCCCTAATTATAGCTTCAAAATTTTTAACCCGATTATTTAAAGAATACTGGTTGACCTGTTCATTTTAACATTTCAAACTTAAGTTCAAAATGATTCCATTTCCATAGGTTCAACTTTTATTTCTAAAAATCGAAATCATTTAAATAGTTTCAAAATAAAGTTTTATTTCTATTTAATTTCAGGGTTGGATATATATCATTTCAATCCACTTTTTAATTTATTTGTAATAATCAAATCTATAGTTTTTCATACTGTAAATTATATACAGAATGATAGAAAATAAACAAATAAACATCCAAATCATCTAAAACATCAATCAATAACATCCATGACACATTTCAGAATTTGAAACTCGTTTTATTTCAAAATTTGTTTTGAAATCATTCAGAATTTCTTTTGCACCTCTTATCAAATCTATACCCTTTTCGTTCATAAGTTAATTCATTTAACTTCTATAATTTAAATCTTAATTTCACCCTTGAAATTTCCAATTTAGATTTTAAGTTCAAAACTTAATTAACTTATCCCGAGTAAATTTCCAATCCATTCAATATATTTAACCTTACTCAATTTAAATTTTGCATTACAAATTTGAATTTCTTATCAATATCACTTCCCACTTATAAGTTAAAAATTTATTCCTCTTTCGGTTATACATCTCATTCTAAGGGGGATTCCAGAATTAACCGCTTAGTATTTATTTCAAATCAACTTTGAAATCTCATATATTCACATATATACATATTTATCCCATCAAGTCACACTTTTAAATTTTAAGCCATCTGGGTTTCTTTCCAAAACGAGTTCGTCTTCAAACAACTACTGTTTTTAAAAAAAAGATTCCCATATTCAAAATATTCTAAAAATATTACTTATTATTTACTTAACACTTTGAAACAATTCCAAAAATTTTCCGGGGCTTAGATTTAAAACTTAACAATTTAAATCCCTTTTAATTTATAAGTCATATTTATAAATTTAGTTTATATAATTTCAATTTCTTAAAACATTTCACTATGTTTCATCATTTTCTATTCTGCAATAAACATTCTTTTATTAAGATGTGACAACCAATTTATGATAATAATCAATATTATCATACCTCGAAACCATATATTCCGTAGTAACTGCCTGAAAAATGCAATCAGGGTAAATTTATTTTATTCAAAACACTTTGAAGAGCATTTCTGAAATTCCTGAAATTTTAATTTCTAGTTTAATTCTATTTTCAGCTTAACTTACTTGTATAGTTCATTCTTACCTAAATTTCTACTTGGTTATATATATGTTACCACCTACATTTATACCATAATAATTTGGAAATATTACTTCCTTATTTATCAAATGTAACCTTATTTAAAAATCATTTTTAAAATGGATTTAAAATCTTTATATAAGAATATAACAAGTACGCCTTCATATATAATACTATCAACTCATTCTAGGGTACTACTGACCTTATTTCTACAGTAATCCCCACCAGAGCCAAGGTTCTCGATTAACCTTTAGCTCAGAAACCACATGTGATGGCTAGTAGATTTTCGACCCTCGAAAATCGACACTAATACGTCCACTGTATAAAGTGCCAAGCAGTTGAGTGCCGAAAACACCAGGCTATTAGGGTTAAAAAAGAAAAAAGATAGAAGAAGAACGGGAAACAACAATATAGAATCTCACAATCGCAGCGGAACAAAATATAATATATAATAACAGCATTTTATGCAAAGAAAAGTTGTAACTATTAATATAGATACAAGTTATTAGAGTACAATCATCAGTAAATAAATCTGGACAGTTATAATCACTTGTCCCTGAATGCTGACAATACAACCTATAATACGCAGCGGAATATAACCCATACGTACAATATGTCTGTGTCATCCAGCTCGTCTCCGAGCTCTAGAGCATCTTAACATGAAATTCTGTAATACTTGGTCTGACCCGAGTACTGTAGGATCTAGATTAACCCTAGAGGGGGGGTGAATAGGGTTATAGCAAATTTTTCCGAATTAAACACAAAAACAAACTGTAGAAATAAATATGCTGAAAAGTAAATCACACACAAAATTTACCCAGCTTCGGCAACCCCTGCCTACTGCTGCATTCCCAGATTTCTATTAGAATTGAACAGTTTCCCGCTTACAAACACTCTAACAGACTTGCAAACCCTGCTACCGCCTATAGAGTTTTGCAAACTCGCAAACCCTGCTAACTGGACTAATTCTAACTAGACAATCTGACAACACCTAAACCCTAGGTGGTGATTTACGAATTCTTTTGACTCAAAAAGAAAAGAAACAACTTCAAAATTAAAAGATTAAAATATAAATGTTAATACCTAATTTTTGCTCAACTTTAAAAAAAAACTTTTAAAGTTTAAACCCTAAATAAAACTAACACCCCTTTAATAATTAAACAAAGCCGGTCTAATATTCTTTAACCCGATCCACTTCGTTCCTTCTTTTGCTTGTAAAAATAATGTCGGCCTTGCTTTTGAGATTAGGGCTTGAGTCTTTGAGAAAAATTAGGGCTTTACGCCATCGATCCAAATTGCGGCCATCGGCTCTTGCTTGTGCTCGATTTCTGATGATTAATTGTTGACTTTGAAATTGCGTTGCTCGGCTTGCTCGTTCTCTGATGATCGAGTTGTTGATGATTCGGTATATTATTTCTTTTGTTGCTCGTTTGATTGCTTGCTTTTTAACTCGATTTCTCTGTGTTCTATGATGATTTCTTGGGGTTTATTTATAGGGTTGAAACCCTAATAACCACTGTCAGATTTGATTTCTTCACGTCGTTGATTATTTTCCTGAATTTGTTTTGGATTTGGAGTATTCCTTTCTTGATTCAATTTCGAATAATTGCTGACCATATTTGTATTCGAATTAATTGATTCGAAGATATCTTCCTTTATTTGTTGTCTCGGCCCCTATTTGAATTAATACTGACCATATTTAGTCGAGAAGTTTGATGCAGAGATTTCTTTCCAAAATTTGATTTCTTTGACTTAATTAAAAATACGAATTTGATCTTTAACTTTGGCTTGATTTCTGCACTGACTTGTACTTGCCACTGTCTTGTGTTTCCTACTGCACATTCACCTGTTTAATATATATGTGCACACATACATATGTATGTGTGTATGCATATATTCTTGGGTTTGTACTTTCATTGTGACTTGATTTTGCTATGGGATTAAATCAGAACTTCATTTGATCTGCATGTAGTTGTGATCTGATTCTTGATAGCTTGCTGGTGCATGTCATTTGTTTCTAGCTCGAATTCGTCTTTGAGGAACACTGTACTTGTTGTTATGATGTTTTGAACTTGATTCACTTCATGTTGCATTAGTCACTTGCATTGGTGCATTGCCTTGTACATCCATGTTCTTTACTTGGTTGTTGTTACTGGTCTGCTGCCATGTTCACGTGCACTTGAGTTTGTTTCCACTGCTTCATCATGTTGTATTCATCCCTGTACTTGTAGTTGTGCAATTCTTCTGGCTTCACATGTGCACAGAGTTGTTTGCTGTGTTGTACTCGGTTTGCTTTTGATGCATTCTGGTGCGGTGTTGTTACTGCATTCATGACCACTGTAATGTGTTCTCTGGTTTGATGTTGCATTTCATGATTCATCTGATCACTGCTGTGTCTTGATTAATGGAGTCAGTGATAATGATCACTGTGTTGGCCTTGTAGTATTCTTTGACATGTTGTATCTGCATTCACCATAGTTTGTATATGCATTTGCCTGTTGTTTCATTTGTCTGCACTTGATCATTCTTGAGCTCAAGTTGCTCCATTTCATATGCTTGCACTACTTCTCTTTGGTCATGTCTGATCTTTGTGGTCTTCACTGTGTTTGTTGTTGCAGTGATTTGTCTGACCTCGTATGCTTCAAGTTGCCTTGAGTTGAATCCTATCTTGGGTTTGACCTTGTTTGTGATTTCTGTGCATTGGTGCAGTTTCCATATTTTGTGTATTTTGATGTTGTATACACTTTTTCATGCTGCTGTGATGCAGTTTCCTTCACTGTTGTATCTTTGGGAGTTTGCACTGCTTCATGTTGAATTCATTGAAGTATTGATTGCAATTGTTGATAGCGCACACGAGTTGGCGAGGCAGTGCACACGTGTATAAATGTACACGTGTGTATTGCAGCCACTCATGATTTCCTGTAAGAACACTGATATGTACAGATATTACACAATCAAAGATGATGACAATAACCCATGTATCTGAGACACAAAACAAATTTCTATTTTTGCAAATTCAAATTTGTTTGTTTTCAGATTACTGTTGTAGTTGCTAATTATACAGGTACATAGGAGACAGGACAAGAAGTGGAGCTGGACAATGCAGATAGATGCAGATATGCAGACAGAGTGAAAAACTGAGTGTTGAGTGTTGTAGTGAGAAATGTAAAATGTATGAACTGGTGTATGTATATATAGAGAGAGCTGAAAACTTTGTATTGTTTAAGTGTTGTAATAAAATATTATATTGAATAAAAAATACTGGTTGAATTATATAAATTCTGTGCAATAGTATAATTATTCAATATGAATATTTCTTCCTTTCTGTATATAGTCTAAACTGTAAACACATATAAATCTTTGATATATATTTTGTTATCATCAAACAAAAAATCACATCAAACAATCTCCCCCTTTTGATGATGACAAACATATATATTAAAGATTTTGAAATGCTAATACATGTGTTTGAACATGAAATTTTTAGCTCCCCCTATTTGAATGCTCCCCCTACAACTAAGACCACTCCTGAATGCTCCCCCTACAACTAAGACCACTCCCTATTTAGAAGATAACAAAAATTACACAAGAATAAAAGAACTAAAGAAAATTAACTAACAACATTTAACCAAATTTGTTGAAATATTCCAAAAAATATTTACTTCCTCATCAAAATCTTGTTCTTCTCCCCCTTTTGTCATTATCAAAAAGCTGACAAAAAAAATGGAACAGTAGGAACAAAAAAATAATATATCATAACGAGATAACAACTTCCACATTGTAGAGAATGGATTGATGACCGTTTTTTTTTATAATAAGAAGAGAGATATTTTAACATTAATTTGACATTTAAGCACAAAAAAAAATAAGCACTTACTAACCACGCATAACCATAAGGTCTTTTTAATGGGATTAGCAGTTACTTATTAGTCTAAGCATCCGGACTTTTAAGTGAGACCAGAATACTTAGTTACCATACTCCATCCATGCATAACCATAAGGACTTTTAAATGAGAATGGAGTAATGATAAAAATAAGTCACTCACATGCTCCATCCATGCATAACCATAAGGACTTTTAAATGAGAATGTATGCATGAGAGTTATTATTATTTATTATTATAATAAATTTTTATTTTTATTTTTATTTATTTAAAAATAATTCACTCTTCTTTTTATTTTTATAAAACCATTATGAATGATAGAAAGATGGTAGAAATAGAAATGATCGTGGAATAAGTTACCAAGTTAATTATATTATGTAATATCCAGTACTGAATACCATATTCGAATCAATCTTTGGATAATATCCAAAACTGGTTTGAATCCTAGAAATTGAAGTTGAAAGTATATATCCAAGAATATTTCAACTAAAAAATGAAAAATGGTTAGTCAATTTCTATAATCCCCAAATCCAAACGTAATCTGGAAAATCTGTCTTCGGGGAGGGGTTTTGTGAAAATATCAGCAAGTTGAGCCTCAGTTGAAATATATTCAATGCAAATGTCTTCCTTAGCAATGTGATCTCTAAGAAAGTGGTGTCTTACATCAATGTGTTTTGTACGTGAATGATGAACAGGATTATTTGACAAGTCTATTGCACTTTTACTATCACATTTTAATGGAACTTGTTTATAAACTAAGCCAAAATCAGAAAGAGTTTGCATCATCCATAAAATTTGAGCACAGCAACTTCCTAAAGCAATATATTCTGCTTCAGTGGTGGATAATGCAACACAATTCTGTTTTTGACTTGACCATGAAACTAATGAATGTCCTAGCATGAAACATGTCCCACTGGTGCTTTTCCTGTCAACCAATGAACCAGCATAATCAGCATCAGAATAACCAACTAAATCAAAGTTTTCACAAGAAGGGTACCATAATCCAAATTTGTGTGTGTGTGAAAGATATCTCAAAATTCGTTTGGTGGCTTTCAAATGAGATTCTTTAGGATTAGATTGAAAACGTGCACACAAACACACAGAAAACATAATATCAGGTCTAGAAGCAGTAAGATAGAGAAGTGAACCAATTATCCCTCGATATTTCTTCTGATCAACAGCACTTCCTTTCTCGTCTTTGTCCAACTTTGTTGATGGGCTCATAGGAGTTCTCAATGGTTTGGTGTTCTCAACTCCAAATTTCTTCAACAGTTCCAACACATACTTGGATTGTGAAATGAAAATGCCATCACTGCTTTGCTTGATTTGAAATCCAAGAAAATATTTCAATTCTCCAACCAAGCTCATCTCGAATTTAGCCTGCATGACTTGTTCAAATTTCTCGCACAAGAGTTCATTAGTAGCACCATAAATGATATCATCCACATAAATCTGAACAATCAAAAAATCACTTCCTTTATGTAATAGAAACAGTGTCGTGTCAGCACTCCCCTTTTTAAAGCCATTTTCCAAAAGATATGTACAAAGGCAGTCATACCAAGCTCTAGGAGCTTGCTTAAGACCATATAATGCTTTTTCAAGTTTATACACATGATTTGGAAAAACATGATTTTCAAAACCGGGGGGTTGTTCAACAAAAACTTCTTCTTTCAAATCACCATTTAGAAATGCACTTTTTACATCCATTTGTTTAAGTTTGAAACCTTTATAACAAGAAAAGCTTAGAAAAATCCTAATGGCTTCTAACCTAGCAACTGGAGCAAATGTCTCATCAAAATCTATGCCTTCTATTTGGTTATATCCTTTTGCGACCAACCTAGCTTTGTTTCTAATTACATTTCCTGATTCATCAAGTTTGTTTTTGAACACCCATTTAGTTCCTACAATTGGATAGTCATTAGGCCTAGGAACTAATTTCCAAACTTTATTTCTCTCAAATTGATTAAGTTCATCTTGCATTGCTAAAACCCAACTTTCATCATTAAGAGCCATTTCAACAGAATCAGGTTCAATTTCAGAAATAAAACCACTATGACTACAAAACGCACACAAATTTTTATCAAATGAAGAGCGAGTGCGTATACCTTCCGTAGGATCTCCTATAACCAATTCAGGAGGATGATTGGATTTGAACTTCAATCTATCAGCATCAACAGTCCTACTTCCATCTTTCTCAGTAGATGTCCCTTCTTTAATGCCTTCATGATCTACCCCATCATCAACCGTTTTTTCAGTCGTCCTTTCCAGATCAGATTCATCAAATTTCACATTGATTGATTCAACAATTGTCTTTGTTCGTTTGTTGTATATCCTGTAAGCCTTGCTCCTTGTTGAATAGCCCATGAAAATTCCCTCATCGGCCTTTGATTCAAATTTTCCAAGTTGATCACCTGTGTTAAGAATGAAACAAGGGCATCCAAAAACACGAAAATAAGAGATGTTAGGTTTCCTTTCATGCCACACTTCATAAGCCGTTTTGCCTAGTATTGGTCTAATCATTACTTTATTCATTACGTAGCACGAAGTATTCACCGCCTCTGCCCAAAAAGTTAGAGGTAGTTTATACTCACTCAACATGGATCTAGCCAATTCTTGCAATGTACGATTTTTCCTTTCAACCACCCCATTTTGTTGAGGTGTTCGTGGAGCAGAAAATTCATGTTTTAAACCATTTTCTTCACAAAAGTTTTCAAATTCCGAATTTTCAAATTCGCCTCCATGATCACTTCTCAAAGTTTTAATTGAAACTCCTTTTTCATTTTGAACAAGTTTAGCAAATTTTGAAAAATAATCAAAAGATTCAGACTTTTTGGCTAAGAAATAAACCCATGTAAATCTAGAATAATCATCAACCAATACATAACAATAACGTTTTCCATTCAAGCTTGCAATTTCATTTGGTCCAAATAAGTCCATATGAATTAATTCGAGGACCCTTGATGTGCTAACAATGTTTTTAGGGCGAAATGATGATCGACTAAGCTTGCCCAAGGAACATGCTTTACACACTTTGTTATCTTTAAATTTCTGATGTGGTAACCCTCTGACTAATTCTTTCGTTTCAAGATTTCTTAAGAGACTCATGCTAGCGTGTCCAAGTCTCATATGCCATAAAGATGCCTCTTCGTCAGTGGCTACCAAACATCTGGAAAGATTTAGATTGTTAAACGAAAGTGAGTAAACATTTCCTTTTCTTTTGCCCATAAAAACAATGTTATTAGAAGTTTTATCAATGATTTTGCAAGTATCACTATCAAAAACCACATTCATACCTTTGTCACATAGTTGGCTAATAGAAATGAGATTGTGATGCAAATTATCAACGTATAAAACATTAGTCAAGGAAAAAGTACCATTACTTACTTCACCTTTCCCAATAATCTTACACTTGCTATTATCTCCCATGATCACATTTCCACCTCTAAACTTATCTAGGCTAAGGAACTTAGATTTATCACCTGTCATATGTCTAGAACAACCTGAATCTAGAAACCATTCTTGTTGCTCCTTAGCCCGCCAACAGACCTACATAAAGAGAGAGGAGGATGACCTAGAGAAACTCTTAGGTCCAATGATATTAGTAACAGAAGCATTGTGAACAAACAATCCCTTTGGAATCCAAACTTGTTTTGTCCTTTTATTTTTGTTCCTATAGACATGAAATTTGTTTGTAGAATTCTTAGGAACCCAAACTTGTATAAATTTTGTGTTCTTGTTCCTATGACTACAATTTTCAACACGATGTCCAATTTCACTTCTAACAAAGACACTCTTACCTTTTGCATGATCATCAACCTGTGTTTTCCCAAAACCTAGTCCTTTTCTGTTGTTAGCAAAGAGTTGATTTCCCAATAACATGTTAAACGATTTTTCTCCTTTTGAAAAGTTATTCAGAGATTTCTCAAGATTTTGGACTTTGGTTTTTAGTGTTGTGTTTTCAGTTACAAGTGTGGTGCATCTATTTATAAAATCCTTTTTCCTAGTGTCAATGGTTTCCTTAAGACTTAAGTTTTCTTTTTCAAGATTATCGAAGCTATTCTTAAGTCTTGATATTTCTGAATCTAAAGTTTTACATTTTTTACAGTCTAGGTTTTGAATATTCTCAAGTTCAGTTTCTAACCTAGTATTCTCATGAACAAGTTCTCTCCTGTCAGACTTCAATTTTTCAATTTTAGTTTCAAGAGTATCAATTGTATTTGTAAGATCATAACACATCAAAACAAGTTCTTTATAAGAATAGTCACGTACCTCACTGGATTCCTCTGAACTTGTTTCTGAATCTGATTTTGCCATAAGGCACAAGCTAGCCTCTTCTGAGCTATTATCCGAAACTTCTTCTCCTTCTTCATCATCCCAAGTTGCTGCAAAGGCCTTCTTCTTCTTTTTCTTTCCTTTGTTGTTTTTGAGAAGTGGACATTTTTGTTTGAAGTGGCCAGGCTTTTTGCAGTTAAAGCATGTCAATTCATTATCGGAATCATCAGAATCTTTTGACTTATTACCACTTGTTTTCTTCTTGCGTGGCCTGAATTTTGACCATTTTCTAAGATTATTGACAGCCATCGCAAGCTCTTCAATTGGATCTTCTTCTTCTTCACCGCTTTCTTCTTTGCTTTTTAAGGCAATCGTCTTCTTTTTTGATTCGGAGTTGTTACGTTCCTCCTTTGCCTTTAGCTCAAGCTCATATGTCATCAAGTTTCCGATCAACTCCTCCATGCTTAGTTTACTCAGATCTTTCGATTCTTGTATTGCAGTGACTTTTGCCTCAAAGTTCATTGGTAAGACTCGCAGTATCTTCCGTACAAGCTCTACTTCAGTGAATACCTTCCCAAGCGCTCTAGCATTGTACACCAAAGTTGAAAAACGTCCAAACATATCTTTTATGCTCTCGCCCTTTTCCATCACAAAGTTTTCGTATTCATTGCTAAATAGAGCTAGTCGTGACTCCTTGACTTGAGAAGTTCCTTCGTGTGTCACCTCCAGAGTGTGCCAAATTTCATGTGCTGTTGTACAATGAGAAATTCTATTAAATTCATTTTTATCAAGAGCACAGATCAAAGCGTTCATTGCTTTGGCATTTGTAGTTTTTAATTTCTTATCGTTAGCATCCCACCTATCCTTAGGTTTAAGAATCTCAGTATCACCAACAACTATAGTGGGAGATTTATAGCCAGTTTCAATAATATCCCAAACATCATAATCGACAGAACTAAGATAAATACTCATTCTAACTTTCCAATAAGCATAATCATTCCCATTAAACATGGGTGGCCTAGCAATAGATTGCCCCTCAGAAAAAGCATTATTTGGTGGATTCATGACTCTAGAGTTAAAGTAAAATACCTGGCTCTGATACCACTTGTAGGATCTAGATTAACCCTAGAGGGGGGGTGAATAGGGTTATAGCAAATTTTTCCGAATTAAACACAAAAACAAACTGTAGAAATAAATATGCTGAAAAGTAAATCACACACAAAATTTACCCAGCTTCGGCAACCCCTGCCTACTGCTGCATTCCCAGATTTCTATTAGAATTGAACAGTTTCCCGCTTACAAACACTCTAACAGACTTGCAAACCCTGCTACCGCCTATAGAGTTTTGCAAACTCGCAAACCCTGCTAACTGGACTAATTCTAACTAGACAATCTGACAACACCTAAACCCTAGGTGGTGATTTACGATTTTGACTCAAAAAGAAAAGAAACAACTTCAAAATTAAAAGATTAAAATATAAATGTTAATACCTAATTTTTGCTCAACTTTAAAAAAAAAACTTTTAAAGTTTAAACCCTAAATAAAACTAACACCCCTTTAATAATTAAACAAAGCCGGTCTAATATTCTTTAACCCGATCCACTTCGTTCCTTCTTTTGCTTGTAAAAATAATGTCGGCCTTGCTTTTGAGATTAGGGCTTGAGTCTTTGAGAAAAATTAGGGCTTTACGCCATCGATCCAAATTGCGGCTATCGGCTCTTGCTTGTGCTCGATTTCTGATGATTAATTGTTGACTTTGAAATTGCGTTGCTCGGCTTGCTCGTTCTCTGATGATCGAGTTGTTGATGATTCGGTATATTATTTCTTTTGTTGCTCGTTTGATTGCTTGCTTTTTAACTCGATTTCTCTGTGTTCTATGATGATTTCTTGGGGTTTATTTATAGGGTTGAAACCCTAATAACCACTGTCAGATTTGATTTCTTCACGTCGTTGATTATTTTCCTGAATTTGTTCTGGATTTGGAGTATTCCTTTCTTGATTCAATTTCGAATAATTGCTGACCATATTTGTATTCGAATTAATTGATTCGAAGATATCTTCCTTTATTTGTTGTCTCGGCCCCTATTTGAATTAATACTGACCATATTTAGTCGAGAAGTTTGATGCAGAGATTTCTTTCCAAAATTTGATTTCTTTGACTTAATTAAAAATACGAATTTGATCTTTAACTTTGGCTTGATTTCTGCACTGACTTGTACTTGCCACTGTCTTGTGTTTCCTACTGCACATTCACATGTTTACTATATATGTGCATACATACATATGTATGTGTGTATGCATATATTCTTGGGTTTGTACTTTCATTGTGACTTGATTTTGCTATGGGATTAAATCAGAACTTCATTTGATCTGCATGTAGTTGTGATCTGATTCTTGATAGCTTGCTGGTGCATGTCATTTGTTTCTAGCTCGAATTCGTCTTTGAGGAACACTGTACTTGTTGTTATGATGTTTTGAACTTGATTCACTTCATGTTGCATTAGTCACTTGCATTGGTGCATTGCCTTGTACATCCATGTTCTTTACTTGGTTGTTGTTACTGGTCTGCTGCCATGTTCACGTGCACTTGAGTTTGTTTCCACTGCTTCATCATGTTGTATTCATCCCTGTACTTGTAGTTGTGCAATTCTTCTGGCTTCACATGTGCACAGAGTTGTTTGCTGTGTTGTACTCGGTTTGCTTTTGATGCATTCTGGTGCGGTGTTGTTACTGCATTCATGACCACTGTAATGTGTTCTCTGGTTTGATGTTGCATTTCATGATTCATCTGATCACTGCTGTGTCTTGATTAATGGAGTCAGTGATAATGATCGCTGTGTTGGCCTTGTAGTATTCTTTGACATGTTGTATCTGCATTCACTATAGTTTGTATATGCATTTGCCTGTTGTTTCATTTGTCTGCACTTGATCATTCTTGAGCTCAAGTTGCTCCATTTCATATGCTTGCACTACTTCTCTTTGGTCATGTCTGATCTTTGTGGTCTTCACTGTGTTTGTTGTTGCAGTGATTTGTCTGACCTCGTATGCTTCAAGTTGCCTTGAGTTGAATCCTATCTTGGGTTTGACCTTGTTTGTGATTTCTGTGCATTGGTGCAGTTTCCATATTTTGTGTATTTTGATGTTGTATACACTTTTTCATGCTGCTGTGATGCAGTTTCCTTCACTGTTGTATCTTTGGGAGTTTGCACTGCTTCATGTTGAATTCATTGAAGTATTGATTGCAATTGTTGATAGCGCACACGAGTTGGCGAGGCAGTGCACACGTGTATAAATGTACACGTGTGTATTGCAGCCACTCACGATTTCCTGTAAGAACACTGATATGTATAGATATTACACAATCAAAGATGATGACAATAACCCATGTATCTGAGACACAAAACAAATTTCTATTTTTGCAAATTCAAATTTGTTTGTTTTCAGATTACTGTTGTAGTTGCTAATTATACAGGTACATAGGAGACAGGACAAGAAGTGGAGCTGGACAATGCAGATAGATGCAGATATGCAGACAGAGTGAAAAACTGAGTGTTGAGTGTTGTAGTGAGAAATGTAAAATGTATGAACTGGTGTATGTATATATAGAGAGAGCTGAAAACTTTGTATTGTTTAAGTGTTGTAATAAAATATTATATTGAATAAAAAATACTGGTTGAATTATATAAATTCTGTGCAATAGTATAATTATTCAATATGAATATTTCTTCCTTTCTGTATATAGTCTAAACTGTAAACACATATAAATCTTTGATATATATTTTGTTATCATCAAACAAAAAATCACATCAAACAAGTACTACAATAAAGTAACACCCGATCTAGGCTGGAAACCAGCGTAAGTAAACCCATTTAATATGAAATACTGGAGTTACCAAAATCTTTGGAAACCAAGGTAACTCATACAACACGAAAAGTTTTTATCTCATTTATAACCAAACACTTTTCCGAAATCCATTAATATGGCAAAAATGTCTAGGTATATATTTACTTATTTAAAATAGTCAAATTTAATTAATTTATTCAATTCCGACCTATTAGACTCTATAGTCAACCCCGTAAGGGTTTGTAGTAATTTTCAAATCGAAGCGGTTCTAGATAACGCTGATATCTGATCCCGGTAAATTTGAATCCAAGCAGTAATTTTACAGATTACATTGTTTTAAATAAGCAATATATTATTTAGGGTGACCATATTCAAGTGTGGGAATTTATTACAGAGCTTTATTTCAAATAATACGTATTATTATTTTAATCCAATTATTTTAACTTGTTAGACCACTCGATGGTATAGACAAGAATAATTGAAATAGATATTCAATAGAGATAAGCAAAGATATATATTGTTACCTATTTAAATAACAAATATAAAGACGATTCACTCCTTGGGATTTTATTAACTTTACTTAGCCAATTTCATTTATATTTTATCCGAATTAATTAAAAATTAAACAATTTATTAACTAATAAATAAATTATAAAATACAATTAATTATATATAAGTTTAAGTCACATAATAATATAATTGATTACCATTCAATTGTAAAATATCATTTCACTTTATAAATTATCTTATAAATGGAAAATATCATTTCACTTTATAACTGATTTAAAATGGAAATAGATTTTTAGTTAAGGAAGGGAATATAAATTATCTTATAAATGTATATGTATAAATTCCGTTCCTTCTTTTTCTTTTTCCTTTCTTTTCCTTTTCCTTTCTTCTTTTTCTTTTATTTTTCTTTTCCTTACCTTTTCTTTAACCTTTTCTTCTCTTTTCTTTTCTTTCTATTTTTCTTCTTAGTTTTCCTTCTTTACTTTTCCATTTTATTTATTTGATTTTATTTTTTCTTTTCGGCCCATATATTTTTCCATCTCATTCTTTCTCCCCTTCTCCTCTTCCCTACTGTCTTCTTATTTTCCCTATGTAACCGAAGTGTGCACGTGCACGATCACCTCTGACCAACTTTTCATCACCGACCCCTCTCACCGATCACCGACGACCCCCTCATCAACCAGGCCCTTTGAAATATGGTAAACTCCTCAGTTCAAAATTTGAATTGCTCGACCAACTGGAGAAAAAACCCACGCCTGCCCAAAACACTTTGCCTCACCACTACGAACCACCATCGACCATCAAATCTTGCCCACAGCATCGCCGCGACCGTCTCCATCTTCCCCCTCAAGTGCGCAGTCCCCTTCATTACCTTGCTCCTCAATATTGCCCAAAACCCGAACCCAATCCAAAACTGTCATGAAACCCTAAAACAGCCTTGACCAACCTACACATTCCACTAAAAGTCTTGATGCCAATTTTCATGGATCCCCTGTTGATCAAACCTCCTCCACGACTAGTCTGAAGACACGAAATTGACTTGATGATTGGAATTTTGAAAATTTCTCGATTCCGTTCATCTCATCTTTTCTTCCCCCTTACTTTATAAAAACCTCCAAACCAAGCCTAAAATTCAAGATTTTAAGCAACTAACTAGGTGATACAAGCAAATCACACAATCATGATATTCAATTTTGAACCAAACTCGAGTTATTTACGGTAATATAGTCCTTCTTCCCCTTTGGATCATGACATCAAATGAAAGGAATTTTTAAGTTGATCTACACTCAAAAGCAAACTACTTTCATCTTGAAATCAAAGCTTAAATCAAAAGGAATAGAAGATCTTGATTTTTGAAAGGGATGGTTAGCTGGTTCTTTAACTAAAGCAATGATTAGAGTATTTCATTTCATCCAGCAACATATAAACACTTGCCCAGATCAACAATTCATTCACAGTCATAATTGTATGTTTATATCTATACATATATAACCAGTTGAAAGAGTTATGCATTGTACTCACAGTTACAGGAAGATGCCCTTGCTCTTTTTTATTGTTTGATCTTCCATAGGCTTCAGCTTCTACTGCCTTGCTTCTTGCTTAGTTTGTTTCATTTTTTCTTCGTATCAACATAACAGGTCATAGCTCTACGTATAAATAGAGGATGGAAGTGTATCGAGTAAGCAAACAGTGCGACTGCTGGTTTTGTACAGGCTGAGATTTTGTTTACAGCTTTTTACTTTTTTCTTTGATTTTGAAATGTTGGCTTGACTTAGATATAAAGTTGACTTGATTTATATAATACGATTTGATTTTATTTTGACATTGATTTAAGGTTTTGTACGTTTTGAATTAAATGCTTTCATGATGATGTATCCTAGCATGTATACACCTATATGTGTGTGCATATATATAGTTATGCATACTTATTTCATCCTATTGTATTAGCATTTGTACATATTTATTTTACACATTAGATATACACAATATATATAGAGATTTCCATATGCATTTGTATTAGTCATCACATATATATTTATACATTTCCATATTTACAAATACTATATACATCTTATATATATGTGTGTGTGTGTGTGTGTGTGTGTGTATTTTGTCATATTTACATTTGTACACTCCTTTATTTTATTTTCTTTATATAAACTTATCCACTATTTTATCTAACATTACTTAATAAGGACATATATACATACATATATATACACACACCTATATACTTATATATATTTTTCAAGCATCATAAAGTTGTAATATATATACACCACACATGAATGTTCTATCTTAATTAATTCTTTTTAATGGTGGAGTTTATATGCACATTCCAAAAATATCTATCATATCCAAAAATTTATGTTTAAAATTTGAATGTAGTTTTTAAATAAACTTATATACATTCAGACTTTTTAATAATCAGAAATTCATTCGTTCGACTTATAAAATCAATATTTATACCCAAATAATTTTAAATCGGTTAATTACTTAATTAACAGAGGTAAAAAAACCCGGATCGTTACATAACTTTTTAATTCCTTTTAAGCTAAATTATATATTTGAAATCCAAAAATTAGAAAGGCCGACTTCTAATAAGAAGTTGTATAAAAGACCCAAAAGTATTTTCTTTTCACTTACTAAAAGATTTACCTTATCAAATTTCGTAATACTATTTGAAGGCTTTCCTTTCATACTCATAAAACTTATTTTAGTACATATCATACAATTAGTAAAATTCAAGACTCATTTCACAATCTCTTTTCATTATTTTATAACAAAACTTTTATAACTCATCCTTATTTTATAAAGTTGTAAGTAATTAATATATTCTTTATTTATCAAAATTAAAGTATCCAAAAGTTTAACAACTTATTTCAATCATATAAAGTTAAAACTATGAAGATCAACCTTTTAACGAAAATGCATACTAAGGTTAAATGAATTTCTTTATTTCTAATTTATTCTCAAACTTCATTTATCATAACTTCTACTTTTCAACAAAACTTGCAAAATGCTTTTTAAAGTATAAATATTTGATTCTAGATAAATATTTTTCCAATAATGATTTTCTAAACTTTACATTTTATGATTTATATAATTGTTTCCTAAGGTGTTTATTTATACCAAATCTTATTTATTTATCATTTAATATAAATCTCATTAATATAATTTATCCTTTTGATTTCAAATCATCAAAACGCAAAGTTTTAATTTCTTCACGTATTTTCTTATTTTAAAATTTCCAAAATATTTTACATAATTAAGCTATGCTTTTGTCGATTGAGAAGAAATATTGAGTCAAATGAATAAACCAACCATCTTTTATTTCAGCTTCCTTTACATTAGGATTCATATATAAAATTTTAAAATTCATTTAAATCACAACATGTTATGTACGACCATTCAAAAGCATCATACAAAACTCATTTTAGCATTTACCTTATAAATGAATATATACAAATTTACATATATCAAATAGTATAACAATTTGGTCTTGCCATCCATTTATAGCGAATCACTTTGTCAATTGACTGCAATGTTGATAGTGTAATCAACAACATCTCGCCACTGACCTCAGCTATCGCTAATGTATGGTAGCTGCACTCGTCGTCTAAAATGTCAGTACATATAATGTATCCTTATTATTTTCATTATAATTAATTTTAACCATTAGAAAATTTTAAAACATAAATATAGGCTTATATATAACTATTTTCATAATAGATATTTTTTTCTCAATTTATTTACGAAAACATCTTTATGATTAATATTTTATCTTTTCAAATTTTATTACTCAATCTAATATACTCGCTTAATATTAATATCAAACCTACATATAACATCTTCTTTCAAAAATAAAATATATAGCTCGTAATACTTCTTTAAAATATTATTATCTTCAAGAGATTTTCTTTCAAAATTTACTAGATATGTGTGTGTGTCTTTTTCCAAAACATCATTTCAATTTTAAAAATATTTAACTCACTTCAAAACTTTATTTCTCTTTGAATATATTTATAATACTTTTACAAACATTTACAACACTTTCAAAATATAATAATTTAAAATACTATATCTGACTGTCTTGTCCTAGCATTTAAGAATCTCTAGCAATAACATTGGCCAAATACCTCGAACAAAATTCTTGAAGCGCCCAACAGACAATTAACATAAAAAAATATTTCCAAAAGTTTTCTGTAATATGATTACATATATCCTTTAAAAATCTTGCCTTTACAAAATATTAGCTTTCTTATATTAAACATAATCAAATATCCTATATTGCTCTGTTCTTTAAGATTTTTAATTTAAATAGATGTTTTTTTTATAAACTACAACCTATAAATCGTAATATTTTTATACAAATAATAATTTGCTAATAAAAAATTAATAACACAACCATTCATCCTTGCATATATCAAGCAACCATCAAAATTTCAAATCCATGTTAACATTTAATTAATCATACATATAGATTAATATTCTATTTTATACAAAAATCAAGCTTTTATATTTCTTGTGATAACTACACCACCAAAGACATCACAATGTCTTTTTATTAATATCAAGTAGGTTTCATACTCTCAGGTGTTGATTCCTACTCGATATAAAATTTCTTTTGTTACTAAATTTTTTCAAATAAACGAGCATTCATCAATGAATCAAACAAAAATATACAATATAAACTAATTAATATACTCAGTGAAAGGCAGTCCAACATCTCCTGTAATGCAACTCTGATCACTAACAGATAAGGACACAAAAGTTCAATCAAAAGCCATCTAAGGTCAAATCTATGCTATCCGTTAAATCTAACTTTCGGAAAAAAATGAGTTCCAAATTTTAGCATCATTTTCATAAATATAATTTGTATAGTATTTCAAAATTTTGACAAATACATCCTTACGATTATTCCCAATAATAATTTATATTTATCTCCTAAATAGGAAACAAATTCTGCCCGGCACCCTAAGGAACGGGACTAGATATGTCAACGGATGCTTTCGGAGGCGAATAGCACCATATCTACATCCCCATCTGAAATCATTTTCAGATATCTGATATCCACATCCATGGATACAGATGGATATCAGATAATTATTCTATCTGCTAACGACCAATAAATCTAAAATTATAAAATGAAAATTTTAGTTTAACATAAATACTTTTTCATACCGTTGATTATAAAAGCGTTAAAATTTAACAAATATGATGATAAAAAATAGTTTCTAATAGTTAATAAACATTAAATGCATATAATATAAATTACTAACTTAATAAAATAATAAAAAAATATCTTTCATTTCACTAAAATAAACATAATTTGAACTATAATCTTGACAAAAAACTGGACAAATAATTTTTGGATGTGGATGTCTTCGTATCCGCATCTGCATCCATTTTTTCGGATATCGGATATTTATCTGCTTTTTGGATGCAGATGCAGATTGATTTCAGATTTTTCGGGTATCCATTAATAGCCCTAAACTTGGCTCTTGGTCTGTCTGGGCTAAGATTCATGTCTTTTATATTTGTTTAAACCAAGAATGGCATAAACACCCAGACGTTTATGTAAAGAATAAAATATAAAGAAATGTAAATGAAGAGAAGTAAACAAGATATAATCGTTTATAGTGGTTCGGCAAAGCAAGGCCTATGTCCAATTTAAGATTTTATTGCTTATGTCTAAATTAGAGGCCGAAGTTCTTAAGTCCTTACAACTCCGACACTTAATTCAGAATTATGAGAATATAGAGTAGAGAAGAACTAGAGCCAAGAGATCCTTAAAAATGAAACATACCATCTTATTTATAGAGGAAGGGAGCCTAATATCTTACACAAAACATCAAAAAGCAGTTATCCATTATTTAGACTAACTCTACCAAGAAAATAGGTGCCAACTCATCAGTTTGTATAGGTCAGTTGTAACGACCCGTAATTTCGCTACTTCGAAAATAAGAGATTTCGTTTGTTTTAAATTTAAAAAGGTCTAAAACTTATAAACAAGTTATATATAATAGATAATAATAGAAAAGTTTTGTATTCTTATAGCTGATAATTCAAAAAGTATAAATTTGGATTTTAGAACAAATCAATAAAAGTTAACTTTTGTTAAAAATAAATAAATGCTTAAATAAATAGGTTTAAATGTTTTTTAAAAAGACAAATATCATTGAAAACATCTAATAAAGACAATAAAAGTATATTAAAATATTTAAAAGTATGTTAATAATCGTTTAACAAAAATAAACAAATTTTGTCGCATTTTGTCAGTTTTACATACACAGTAAGATTAGAGGTTTTGATATTATTTAAATATGATTTTAAAATATAAAGAGACATGTTTTAATTTATTTAAAATAAATAAAAGGTGCATTTTTAAATTTGGTTTACATAACTAAATAGTTTAACTAAAACGTCAAAATATGACCGTAAAACATTTTGTCGAAACACTACGTTTTATCGATTAAAAGTAGTCGCAACATCGTAGCACCTTTATTTTCTTATATAGGAACATATATTCAAATAGTGTAAGTATTAATTAATTCACCAATCAAGTTTACTTTTACTAAACAAGGTTAGAAACTTCTAAAAAACAATTAAGAAAAAGTAAGCACAAAATGACAAAAATATCATTTCAAAGCAAAAAGTAAAACATCAAATCAAAGAAACATAATTATTACTCACTTTACTTAATATCTAAATGAAAATGACATAAAGTAATGATTTGAAATGTGATGTTAAATGTTGAAAAAAAATAAGATTACTTTAGTAAGTAAGGTTATTTTGAAAATTTGGTATAGGGATATTTAGGTAACTTACCACTTCATTTATTTTTCTATAAACACCAACCACTTTCTCACTTCTTTTTCACACTTTTCATTCTTCTTCTTCTTTATTTTCTAAGCTATCTTCTTCTTCTTCTTTAGAGCTTTAATGACTTCTTTTTCTCTTCCAAATGCTTACCAACTTTTTCAAAATCATATCAAATCAACTCCAAACACCACCAAACTTTGCCAAAGACCTTAGAATACCATTAGACATGGTTTAACATCTAATAAGTAAAGAAATGATGGAGGAAGGGGATGATCAAGGCAAGGCCGAACATATGTAAGAGAAGGAGCAAGTCGTAAAGCTTCGAAGTGGGAAAAAGAGAAGGAAGTGCTGGCAGGATTAAAAGGAAAGTCTAGGTAAAAGATTTGGTGAAGATAGAAGGATTTAGTGAAGTGTTGGATGATATGACGTTAGTAGGAAGTGAACAATTTGGTTAAAGGTGAGTACTCTTATTTTCTAATAAATCCATAAATCATTTCAAGAATAATGATTTAAAAGTTTAGTATATAATGGATGATTTAGTGGATGATAACTTTGTTGATATTAATGTTGATTATATGTTTGTGATATGGATGATAACTTGGTTTTGATAAATGATAAGAAAAATGATCAGTAATTAAGAAAAGTTAATTAAATGAGAATTAAATCCATACAAATATGTGTGTGGAAGTTATTTAGCTTCTTAATGATTTTGAATAAGTTAAAATAGTTTAAATATGGTTTAAAACAAATTTGAAGTGTTTCGGACAAGTTTCGAACCAATTCACAAAATTGGTCAAAATCGAGCTTGTTGCGTAGCGGTAGTTCGTAAATTTCAACCTGTAACTTCAAATTGACATAGAGAATGATTTATAAGTCGGATTTCTTCAAAATACAAATTCGTTGGTCCACAATGATACTAGTTTTCCAACGAAGAAAGAAAATCAAGATTCCATCAAGCAGAGTTTGAAATATGTCCAAAACAATTTTCTAAAAACATCGCGGTTTTGCAGTTTGGACTCCAAAACGGGATTTATTTATAAATGATATTTTTAAATGATTTAAAAATATAAAATAAATTTGATAAATCTATTAAAATGGTTTAAAAGAGATGTGGAATGGAAAATATGAATTCTTAAATATTAAAAAGTTGTTTAAATCAAATGAGCTTATATAACACTTTCCGCGGCACTTTTATGCTGCGAATTCTGTAACCTTTTGAATATGAGTTTAAACGTAATGATATTTCCTAGAATCAATATGAATGTTTTTAATAGAATAGTTAAGTATTTTAAATGATGATTTAGAAGTTTAATAAATCATTTCTAAATGAAGATTAATAACTGAGTATGCGGAAACGATTAGTACATTTGTCCCACCTGTGAGATCTGAAAAGACAAAACATGGTGTTTAACTAAGGTTAGGGATGGAGCAATTAGTGTTCTAAACTTACCTGGCCTATGTTTTCTCTTTTTAGGCGGGTGGAATAGATCGAAAGGAAAGACTAAAAGATCATATTTAAGTTTTTCCAAGATAAAAGAAAAGAAACAATTCTATGAATGTTGTTTAACCACTTAATATCTTTTTATCGATGATTAGTACGAAGGAACCGGAATCGTATTAGGGCGATTCCTATCCCAAAAACCCTTTCAAACTAATTTTGGAAATAAAATATATTGAAGACAATGATCGTTAAAGTCAAAGGCATTCACGATATAGGATTACTTGCCATTAGTCTTTGGAGGGGAAATTTACCATATCTAATGTGGCACTAGTGCTCTATTATGAAAATCTTCGATTTGCAAGAATATGATTTGAAGTTGAGAAATAAATCTTTGATTAAGATTTAATAAATGATTTGGGAATATTTTTCTTAAGTTAAAAGTTATAACTTGGATATAAAAATCTTTGATTAAGATTTAATGAATGATTTGGAAATGTTTTCCTAGGTAAAAGAGAAAATGATTTGGAATTATTCCAGGATTTAAGAAAAGTTAAATAAACCAAATGATTTGATAAATAAGGCTTAATGATTCCATATACATTTGAAAAGAAAATAGAATAAATTGAAAAGAATATATCTAAGAAGGATATTTGATTCAAATAAAAGATGAAGTAAATGATTGATAATTGATATCCACTTATGAACTTAATATCTTTAAAATCGATGGTTGGCTTCGATGGAATCGGGGTCAGATTTGGGTAATTCCTTTTCGAGAACCACTTCAAACCAATGTATACGTTCGAATGTAAAGACATGTTGAAGATGATGATTATTGGAAACAGCGGATCTTTATAGCATGAAGACTGCTTGTTGAAAATGCTCTGGTTGGCCCCTATTATAGAGTTATTTATAGCAGTGGTCTCCTCGTGATGGAGATTTTCAGATTGCAAGGACTACTCACTGCTAGTGGTAGTAGGAGAGTGCCTTCGGTTTCGTTCAGTCCTAGAACGAACTCGTATGGACGAATGTCCGACAATGCATTTCTGAGACACGACGTTTGTCTTTTACAAATGTACATCTGTGGTGGCGGAAAAGGTAACTTCTCTTAGCTTAACACCCTTCTTTGAGACATACGAGCTCAGAGATTGTATGCTTGTGGGAGTCAAATAGTGATCAAAGGTATTGCAGTGTGGCATTCAAAGTGGAACCTGTTATGATCAAAGCGTGGTTTTGTATGAAAAACATGGCTTTGAAGAAATTGATCATAGCCTCGCGAGCCTCACACCCCGGTTATGATGGGATTCTATGTGGTTAGATGTATGCTCGCATTTCGAATAGAATGATTTGGGTTATCAGATGTTCTAAGCCCCAGGTACCAGATACGTCTGGGCCTCATGGTTGGGATGCGCGAAGTCCAAGTCCTTGGATATTATTCGCAGATTGCATCCACTTTTAGCCATTTGTGTTGTTGTATAACGGTGTCTGAGTCATGGACGTAAGCCGTGGATACAGATCGATCTTTCCAACTAGTTTTCTATCATGTTGAAAATCCAATCCTAATACGTGATTTACGGTGTTGATTGTATTTCCAAAATAGCTGTAATGACTTGCAAACATTTCAGCTACCCTTTTGGTATCATATATTCCGTCGGGATATTCCTTTGACCTAGTCTAGGATATTACCTTAGACTTAGTCCAGGTATTCATATCTTATTTGAATAAGTTTATTGAAAAGTGTTTTCAAAAGAATGTCATTAAAAATAATATCAAGTATATTTTTGGTATAAAAATGTTTTGGTTATCATAAGGTAAATACCTATCAGTGTTTATGTATGGGCATGGTCTTACGAGATACCCTTACTTTCAAAGATTTTGATAACAACGTCATGATCTATACATTTAAATTTCGAGTATCTCACGCTAGTTTATCAAGCCCGATCCGGGTATTTTTAATACTCGGGTCAGATCCGAGTAGTTTCAGGTTTAGTTGAAGACGGTTGAAGTTTTCGAAGGAGAGATGGAGATCTTCATCATCATATGGACATATTCTATTATCCACTGTGCTTTGTTAGTTTTAGTTTGATATTTGTCAGCAATTAAAAGGACAGGTGTTTATAACTGTCCAAGCTGAATTTAGGTTAGACTCTGATATTGTATTTAAAATTTTCCGTTGTAAAGATTATTATTGAAATAATATATGTTATTCCATTCATGTGAGATTCTGTTCTGTCTTTATTTTCTTTCTACCCTTAATGATCCGCTTGTTCGTGCGATCTGAGTTGGACATGTGCGATTTATTGTTGATTCAAATGGTACGAAAAAACGGGCCATTACATTTGGTATCAGAGCTAAAGGTTAAGCAAGAACCTTGGCTTTGGTCGGGTAAAGACTCGTCAGAGATTGGGTTTATGATACCTAGGATGAGTAACTCATTGGAGATAGGGTTAGTAACAGCCTAGAATGAGTCTGAGTGTATTATATATGAGCGTGTATTTGTTAGTGACTAATAAAAATGTTTTGTGTTGATTTATCTGTTGAGTGGTTTATGGATTCTGATCGATGCGCTTGATCACCGTTATCAATGAGGGTTCCTAAACATTTAAACAAGAGGAACCGACACACTGTTTTGAAAAGGTTATATTTTACATATAAATGATTGTCTTTCAAAAGATACAAAAAAATTTGTAGTTAGGGAAATTTATAAGATACTTTCCCTTAGGGAAGTACCATGGATAAGATCTTAATTCATCTAGTGATGATTAAAATAATCTTGTAAGTATCAATCATATGTTGGTTTGGGAAAACGATATTGAGCACTTGGTAAATTATTCTTTTTATCATTGGAGGATGAAGGCAAGTTCAAATCTAAACAAGTTGAATTAAGTATTTGGATAAATGATGTTTGAATGAGATGAAATGGAAATAGTATAAACACTTCTAATCTTATCTTGAAATATCACTTAGGGGTAGAATGGCTTATTATATGTCAAGTAAAGAGTTTTGGATGACTCCAAAGCAGGCACGAAGAGCACGTGCGGAATGAGAAGCAGAAAAGAAACAAAAACTAGGAGCGTATGTTGGCATCTACTGCTTTAGGTGTTTTCAAGAAAGGCATTATGCAGTTTGTTGTGATAGGAAAATAAAGAAACAGAAGGAAGAAAAACTTGCTCGAAAAGATATACGCTGTTTTAAGTGTAAGAAGTTAGGACATTTTCTACATGATTGACCTAGAACAAAGAAGAAAACCAAAGCCCCAAAAGGGAAGGAAAAGTGTTGTTATCAGTGTAAATATTAGGATATATAGTCAAAGATTGCAATTTAAAGAAAGGAGATAAATCGACTAAGGTGCATACCATTCAGATAGCCACACTTTCATGGCTTTGCAGATCGTGTTATAAATATGGACATTCGGAGAAGGACTGTCCAAGGGAAAGGTCAGATGACTTAAGCCCAAAAGATAAAGCACCGTCTACCTCAAAAGGAATTCAAGAATAGTATATAGTAGTTTAAGTATCTATATAATGGTAGTAAGTGATAGGCTATATTCCTTAGGGTAGTTATCTCTGAAATTTTGTAATGCCAGCTAGAGATAGAAATAGATGTATGAATATGATGTTAATTAATAAACTTCCTTTTGATTATCCTCTCGATGCACTTCTTCAATCTTATATCCGATCAAATCTAATAAGATATTTAGAAATAAAAAGTTCAAAGGAATATTATAAAGAAATAGCTTTATAAAACAAAGTGTTTAAAGTTTAGAAAATTATTTAAAAATAAAGGGATGTAACTATGGAAATTTTATCATAATCTTTTGAAAAAGTTTAAAGAAATAAAGGAAAGTTATGTAAACTTAAGATAATTTTGAAAATAAAATCTATAATAAGATGTATTAGCAAAGAAAATTCAAAAAAAAGAGGAATGTGTTGCACTATAATATGGTTTAGAAAAAAATAATTTGGATCCCTTTTAAAATATTTGGAAATTTATAAAAGATTTTTAAAAGATAAATAATCTTATAATTTATTTGGAATGTTTTCCTTTAATAAAAATATTTGGAAATTAATAGTTAAAGGGATTATATAAAGAAGCACCTTTATAAAATGTTTAAACTTAAGATAAAGTTTTTGTGAAAGTTTATTTTTAGTTAATAAATAAATATATTATATGAAGATCATTTCGTCATACAAATATTGATCTAATATTCGAGTTCGGAACATTGAGATGTTTACACCAATCCAAAGAAAGATTTATCACTCAATTCTCGACGGCAAACATTGATTAGGGTTTATGATTGGGTACTTGATTTTTCTATCATAGTTGAGAGCTATGCAAGGAAAACAAAGGTTTCTAAGTAAAGAACTTGATTAAGGCCCGCACTAGAGGATCAGGAGATCGATACTAGTTCGAAAGTAAAGTTTTGTATTCAAATAGTAAATCGAATAAGATATTTCATACGGATGATCTGTGTATATTATATGGAATTAAGTTTGAAGAAGTTTTGGGCAGACTTTTGTTTTGGTTAATTTCGAGGATGAAATTCTTTTCAGTAGGGGGAGAATGTAACGACCCGTAATTTCGCTACTTCGAAAATGAGAGATTTCGTTTGTTTTAAATTTTAAAAGGTCTAAAACTTAAATAAACAATTATATATAATAGATAATAATAGAGAATTTTTTTTATTCTTATAGTTGATTATTTAAAAAGTATAAATTTGGATTTTAGAACAAATCAACAAAAGTTAAGTTTTGTTAAAAATAAATAAATGCTTAAATAAATAGGTATAAATGTTTATTTAAAAAGATAAATATCATTGAAAACGTTTAATAAAGATAATAAAAGTATATTAAAATATTTAAAAGTATGTTAATAATCGTTTAACAAAAATAACCAAATTTTATCGCATTTTGTCAGTTTTACATACACCGTAAAATTAGAGGTTTTGATATTATTTAAAGATGATTTTAAAATATAAAGAGACATGTTTTAATTTATTTAAAAGAAATAAGAAGTTCATTTTTAAGTTTGGTTTACATAAATAAATAGTTTAACAAAAACGTCAAAATATGACCGTAAAATATTTTGTCGAAACACGACGTTTTGTCAATTAAAAGTTGTCGCAACGTCGTGGCACCGTTATTTTCTTATATAGAAACATATATTCAAATAGTATAAATTTAATTAATTTATTAATCAAGTTTACTTTTACTAAACAATGTTAGAAACTTATAGAAAACAATTAAGAAAAAGTAAGCAAAAAAAGACAAAAATGTCATTTCAAAGCAAAAGGTAAAACATCAAATCAAAGAAACATAATTATTACTTACTTTAATTAATATTTAAGTGAAAATGATAAAAATTAATAATTTGGAATGAGATGTTAAGTGTTGAAAAATGAATAAGATTACTTTAGAAGTAAGTAAGTTATTTTGATAATTTGGTAAAGAGATATTTTGGTAACTTACCACTTCATTTGTTTTTCTATAAATACCAACCACTTTCTCACTTCTTTTTCACACTTTTCATTCATCTTCTTCTTTCTTTTTTAAGCTCTATTCTTCTTCTTCTTCTTTAGAGCTTTAATAGCTTCTTCTTCTCTTCCAAATGTTTACTAACTTTTTCAAAATCATATCAAATCAACTCCAAACACCACCAAACTTTGTCAAATACCTTAGAATACCATTAGAACATGATTTAGCATCTAATAAGTGAATAAATGATGGAGGAAGGGGATGATCAAGACAAGGCCGAACATATGTAAGAGAAGGAGCAAGTCGTGAAGCCTCGAAGTGAGAAAAAGAGAAGGAAGTGCTGCCAGGATCAAAAGAAAAGTCTATGAAAAAGATTTGGGGAAGATAAAAGGATTTAGTGAAGTGTTGGATGATATGAATGTTGGTAGGAAGTGAACAATTTGGTTAAAGGTGAGTACTTTTATTTTCTAATAAATCCATAAATTATTTCAAGAATAATGATTTAAAAGTTCAGTATGTAATGGATGATTTAATGGATGATAACTTGGTTGATATTATGGTTGATTATATATTTGTGATATAGATGATAACTTGGTTTGATAAATGATAAAAAAATGATTAGTAATTAAGCAAAGTTAATTACATGAGAATTAAATCCATACAAATATGTGTGTGAAAGTTATTTAGCCTCTTAATGATTTTGAATAAGTTAGAATTGTTTAAATATGGTTTAAAACAAATTTGAAGTGTTTCAGACAAGTTCCGAAGCAATTCACAAAATTGGTCAAAATCGAGCCTGTCGCGTAGCGGCAGTTCGTAAATTTTGACATGTAACTTCAAGTTGACGTAGAGAATGATTTATAAGTCGGATTTCTTTGAAATAAAAATTCTTTGGTCCAAAATGATAATAGTTTTCCAACGGAGAAAGAAAATCAAGATTCCATCAAGTAGAGTTTGAAATATTTCCAAAGCTATTTTCTATAAACATCGCGGTTTACAGTTCGGAATCCAAAATGAGATTTATTTTTAAATGATTTAAAAATATGAAATAAATCTGATAAATCTATTAAAATAGTTTAAAAGAGATTTGGAATGGAAAATTTGAATTCTCAAATATTAAGAAGTTGTTTAAATCAAATGAGTATATAACACTTTCCGCGGCACTTTTATGCTGTGAATTCTGTAAACTTTTGAATATGATTTTAAACGTAACGATATTTCCTAGAATCAGTTATGAATGTTTTTAAAAGAATAATTAAGCTTTTTTAAATGATGATTTAGAAGTTTAATAAACCATTTATAAAATGAAGATTAATAACAGAGTATGCGGAAATGACTAGTACATTTGTCCCACTTGTAAGATCTGGAAAAACAAAATAAGGCGTTTAACTAAGGTTAGAGATGGAGCAATCAGTGCCCTGAACTTACCTGGCCTATGTTTTCTCTTTTTAGGCGGGTGGAATAGATCGAAAGGAAAGACTAAAAGATCATATTTAAGTTTTTCCAAGATAAAAGAAAAGAAACAATTCTTTGAATGTCTTTTAACCACTTAACATTTTTAATCGATGATTAGTACGAAGGAACCGAGATCGTATTAAGGCGATTCCTATCCGAAAACCCCTTTCAAAGTAATTTTGAAAATAAAATATATTAAAGACAATGATCATTAAAGTCAAAGGTATTCATGATGTAGGATTACTTGCCATTAGTCCTTGGTGGTGAAATTTACCGTATCTAATGTCGCAATAGTGCTCTATTATGAAAATCTTTTGCAAGAATATGATTTGAAGTTAAGAAATATATCTTTAATTAAGATTTAATGAATGATTTAGGAATATTTTCCCTAAGATAAAGGATATAATTTGAATATAAGAAATCTTTGATTAAGATTTAATGAATGATTTAGAAAGGTTTTCTTAAGTAAAAGAGAAAATGATTTGGAATTATTCCAGGACTTAAGAAAGGTTAAATAGACCAAATGATTTGATAAATAAGGCTTAATGATTCCATATACATTTGAAAAGAAAATAGAATAAATTGAAAAGAATATATCTAAGAAAGATATTTGATTTAAGTAAAAGATGAAGTAATTGACTGATAATTGATATCCACTTTTGAACTTAACATCTTGAAAATCGATGGTTGGCTTCGAAGGAACCGGGGTCAGATCTGGGTAATTCCTGTTCGAAAACCACTTCGAACCAATGTATATATTCGAATGTAAAGGCATGTTGAAGATGATGATTATTGAAAACCGCGGATCTTCATAGTGTGAAGACTGCTTGTTGAACATGCTCTTGTTGGCCCCCATTATAGAGTTATTTATAACAGTGGTCTCCTCGTGATGGATATTTTTCGGATTGCAAGGACTACTGCTACTAGTGGTAGTAGGAGAGTGCCTTCGGTTTCATTCAGTCCTAGAACGAACTTGTATTGATGAATGTCCGACATTGAATTTCTGAGACACAACGTTCGTCTTTTACAAATGTACATCGATGGTGGTGGAGAAGGCAACTTCTCTTAGGTTAACACCATTCTTTGAGACATACGAGCTCAAAGGTTGTATGCCTGTGGGAGTCAAATAGTGATCAAATGTATGGCAGTGTGGCATTCAAAGTGGAACCTGTTATGATCAAAGCGTGGTTTTGTATGAAAAACGTGGATTTGAAGAAATTGAGCATAGCCTCGCGAGCCTCAAACCCCGGTTATGATGGGATTCTATGTGGTCAGATGTATGCTCGCATTTAAGATAGTAGTGATTTGGGTTATCAGATATTCTGAGCCCTAGGTACCAGATACGTCTGGGCCTCATGACAGGGATGCACGAAGTCCAAGTCCTTGGATGTTATTCGCAGATTGCATCCACTTTTATCCATTTGTGTTGTTGTATAATGGCATCTGAGCCATGGACGTAAGCCATGGATACAGACTGATCTTTCCAACTAGTTTCCTATCATGTTGGAAATCCAATAATAATATGAGATTTAGGTCTTGATCGTATTCCCAAAATAGCTATAATGACTTGCAAACATTTCAGCTACCCTTTTGGTATCATATATTCTGTTGGGATATTCTGTTGACCCAGTCCAAGATATTACCTTAGACTTAGTCCAGGTATTCATACCTTATTTGAATAAGTTTATTTGAAACGTGTTTTCAAAAGAATGTCGTTAAAAATAATATCAAGTGTATTTTGGTATAAAAATGTTTTGGTTATCATAAGGTAAAAACCCGACCGTGTTTATGTGTGGGCGTGGTCTTATGAGATACCCTTCTTTTCAAAGGTTTTGATAACAACGTCATGATCTACACATTTAAATTTCGAGTATCTCACGCTGGTTTATCAAGCCTGATATGGTTATTTTTAATACTCGGGTCAAATCCGAGTAGTTTCAGGTTTAGTTGAAGACGGTTGGAGTTTCCAGAGGAAAGCTGGAGATCTTCACATTGTATGGACGTATTCTATTATCTGTTGTGCTTTGTTAGTTTTAGTTTGATGTTTGTCAGCGATTGTAAGGACAGGTGTTTATAACTGTCCAAACTGAATTTAGGTTAGACTTTGTATTGTATTTAAAATTTTCCGCTGTAACGATTATTATTGAGATAACATATGTTATTCCATTCGTGTGAGATTCTGTTCTGTCTTTATTTTCTTTCTACCCTTAATGATCCGTTTGTTCGTGCAATTTGAGTTGGACATGTGCGGTTTATTGTCGATTCAAACGGTATGGAAAAATAGGCCTTTTCATTAGTACAACACCAAGTTAGGGATCGGTACCGACCCATAGGATTCCCAATATGCTACCTTCAACTCTTCATCTTAGCTCGTCTTATGGTTAGCTTCATGCTTCAATAGTTGTTTGCACCAATATTAGCTTTCTTCTAGGTCCAAATAATGGAGTTGTGGGAGAACAGAGTTTTTGCTTCAAGTGTTCGTGGAGATTGATGGAGAATTTCACTAAATCAACAAATTGACATTGAAAATAGACTTTTGGCATCGAGCAAGGCATGTAGGTAGAAGATGAGGCCCATCTAAGGTGGTGATAGGACTCTGTACTGACCCTAAGGGTGGGGTCTGTACCGACCCTTAACATGGGTGAATTTGTTGTTTTTTTGATTTGGACAGACTGGATAGATTAAACTTAGGTGAATGTGATGTGCTTTGAATCAAGGCAGGTTAGAATTGCAGCAGTGGACTCTGCTTTATGTTTAAATGGTCGTTATCCTTTATGTGAATCGTTGCTGTCAAAAACTATGTCCATGTTCATTTGTCGCGATGCTTTATCGACCCTTGGGACTATAAATCTTGAATGTATCCTCATAATTTGTCACTCTAAACTTGATGATTTAAAACTAACTACTTACATGAATTTCTTAGGTTTGAATTTGATTTCCCTTTGACTTTAGTCGTCAAGTACTAGATATATGTATATTCATACACATACTCACAGACATGCTCTTAAGCGGATGAATTGGTCATCGAACCAAGCCCTAACTTCCATCATGCAAACAGACCTAACTATAGATAGGTGGCGGAGTTGGTAATGAATTTGGTCGTAGATGAACGGACATGGGTGAACGTGAACGTGGACGACAGTGACTTTGGAGTCGGCAAAGGTGTGAGAAGGTGGGATGGAAATTTCTTTAAGTGATAGGGCTACACAACTCCAACACTTAGACTAATTTTTGAATTTTTTTTAGTTCTCATGATAATCCTTCTTTATGAACTAATGACCTCTTCTTGCCTTGAACGCTTTCCAAAGCATGGCCAATGATGTGAAACTTATCGAGACGGTCAGTGATGATAGTCATGCTGAGTAATATCCAAAATCTAAAGATGAACTATTGAATAACATCATAAACTTGAACTGCACAACACTACACGACATTGCAATCCACTTTAGCACGGAGGGCATAACTGTTCGTCGATGGAAATTCTATCGGCTTAGAAAATCGTCAAACAAATTTTGTGATAAAATTAACCGCAAGCGTACGACATACTATTATAGTACATAGTGAGTACAGGTCAATCTGCAGAGAATTGTTTATTTTAAAAATCTATTCAATCAAATTAAACCAACGTTGAAGAGAGTGTTAAGCTAGAAAATGAGAAAACTAACAAACTAACAAAGTGATAAAAATATGAGAATGTGAAGATAATTTAGAGGCAATTTCCACTCTCTAGATCACATAAATCAACAAAATAAATTTATGATCTCTTTTTTCTTGTCATTAGTGTAACTAGTTGATGTGGTTATCATAAGTATGGTATACTTGTGCTGTTAATTAGCCAAATATAAACCATCAAACTATAACACAACCACCTGTACACATTTAACTCTCATGAAATATGAGAACAAAGTTGAAAGCAAAATCTATTTTAAGCATGGCCTATTAACTATTTTTTATAAATATAGGCCATCAAATTTTGATTTCAACAATCACTTCATTACCATCATCATATGTATACGAAGAGGTAATTATTGTTTGTGATTGTTTAAGCATAACCTATTTGGTATCAACAATATAGGCTATCAAATTCAAATCAAAAAAAACAAGTTAAACCACTTCAAAACATTTCATTTAAGTATAAAAGAGAGCAAAACATCAAAATTTTGGATCCACATATTAGAAAGCTTCATTACCCCTAAATTGAAGGGACTAAGCTCTCATATTTGTTATCAAATCAACAAATGTAGAAAACGGCATGAAACAAACAAGAGGAAAAAGAGATCACAATGAAAAAGAAAAGCTAAGTAAAATGAATTAAATACTAATCTACTTGCATGAAAAATAAACAAACTACTAACAAGAAAGGAATAGAGCATGTAAATAAAAGAGAACATTAATTAACATTGCATAAAAAATGAAAGTTACATGACAAGAAATATGGCTAAGTAGCCATGAAAACAGAAAGAGAGCTTGTGTTTTATTTTGAGCCTAAACTAATGAGCTAAGAGGAAGAGAGTTACATGAAACATAAGGGTATTTGTACAAGTTTAAAACCCTAATTCATTTTTTTGAGAAATGCCCAAACTGCCCCTCTAGGAAGTATGGTGGCCAAGCAACCATTAGCATCCAATAATCATTCATTAAGTGTGCATGAAGATTTAATGGCCTTTTAACAAGTGGATTAGCTCTACTTTGTACATTAAGGTAGGTAGAAAGGTGAGGTTCTCCATGATCATGGTTTTGAATTATTTCTATCTCCATTCCTTTGTATTCACTCTTGTGCATGCATATATCTTCATGAAGTCACTTGTATATGAAGCCAAATTCCTACAAAATAATATAGAAACTTCCAATTAAATTTTCTCAAATTAATATATGCACGAAAATGACCATTTTGCCCTTGGATGAAAATGAATATACGACGATTTGAGAATAATTTGAATTTTTGTTTAAACAAGTTAAAATACCCAATATGATCATTTATTTATATCAATTAGATTAAATATAGTGGTAAAAATATGCACATTTACGTGCACATCAAATACCCCCACCTTTCTTTTTATTCATCCTCGAATAAAGAAAACTTAGATAGATCTTTTTTTCGTAGGGAGCACGATTCCATTGAGCGTATGCAACAAGCCGTTAAACCTTTGAGTATCCCCAGTAGGAAGAGTGTTGTCTCGTGAGGGTTTTCAGCGGATAATACCTGGAAAATCCAAATGCATGATGAAAATATTTGCAAAATGCAAGATTTATTTACAAAGAGATGAACGCGAGTTTTTGAAAATATTTAAAAATGAAGGATTTATTTTTAAATAGACACAAATAAGTTAATTATAAGTATTGGTCATTAACTTCAAAATTTAAGTCATTTACTCGTCAAAATTTCCACTAAAAATCAAGTTATCATGACAATAGACAATAGTTTACCTCGTTGTTTCGGTTGATAACAAAGTGTAACTACGAAATAGATCCTTAGTTGATTATCAAATTTTATCATGTTAGTCCTTGAGATGATGGTTTTGATGACAACAACCTTAGGACTTTTATAAAATATAAATACTAACATTATAGTTTAGATATATATGTATATGCAGGATTTAACCATGCAGATACTAAGAATGAAGACTGCACAGCATAGAGACTCAAGATTGAAGATATCAAGAATGAAGACTCATGAGTATCAAGATATCAAGAGTTCAAGATTTCAAAGTACAAGATACGTATTGAGTCTAGAATTATGTTAAAACTTCTTGAAAGCACTTACATCTTTATTTGAAATTTACTCGTGGAATGAAATCCACTTCGAGCCTGTTAAAGGGACAGAACCCTAGTGGGATGGAACCCACGACAATATCTAGTGGAACATATAGTGGTCCTATTTTGATATCCACTAATTTTAGGAAAATGCTTTTCAAAAATATATCTCTTATTTTAAATGTTTTTAAAACCTTCTTTTCAAAAAGTCATCTCTCTTGTTTGAAATATTTTAGCCTCAAAATTATCTTTATCATTTTTAATATTTTGATTTCAAAATTGTCCTTATTTATAAACAATCTCTTGTTTTAAATATTTAGCTTTTAAATATTTATATACTCAGATTTTAAATTACTTTATAGATTAAGATTTTATATATTCAAAATTACTCTTATACGTTTAAACTGTATTCAAATATATTTACAAAGTTTAGAAATTTTTTTTGACAAATTATAGAAACCAATTTTAATAAGAAAATCAAAATCACCATTTTTTCCTAGAGCATGTTGACATACTCCTACTCCCCATGTTGACATGACGCCCATTAAAATTCAAAATTCAAATTTTCAAAAGAAGTGTATATTCATCATATCATTTCATGAATAGATATGGTTGGTGATCTTCTATAAATACTAGTAGTTCTAAACGAATTTTTCATTAGATTTCACTTGTTTTCTCTCCTCTTCATCTTCCACATTTATTCTAAAGAATCCCAAACTATACTCTACCGCAATACCAAGTGAATCAAACTTGATTATCTCTTGTTTGATTCTCTACCACTCTCTCCAAAAGATCTCAGTGCTATTCAGAGTTATAGGATCGTTTGTAAATCAAACTGTTGAGTAAAAGGTGCGGTTGAGCCTTGAAACCAATTGGGTGTAATTGTAGCCCCGAAAATCAATTAGATGATCTTGTAGCCTAGTTAAATCAAGAGAGTTTGCCAAGGACTCGAATACATAAGAGTGTACCTCGTAGCCTTGAAACCGAGGGTGTAATCTGAGAGATTATTTTGAAAAGAAATCCGTACAATTATGCGAGACTGGATGTAGGGTAATTCCGAACCAGTATAAATTCTGTGTGTGTTCTTTCGTTTACTGCTTTTATTTAGTATTTGCATCTGTGTCTGATTTTGTGATTATATCTGTGTTTGTGAATTGCATTTGTTGGTGATTAAATTACACAAGTTTCAAAAATATTTAGAAAATCCATAAAAAACTATTCACCCCCTCTAGTGTTATTCCACCTTAAGATCCGTAATCCGTATTTCTAACATTTGGTATCGGAGCGAGGTTTTCAAAATTTTCGTAATTTGAATTTTTAAAAGTTTTTAAAAAATGGCCACCAACACTGGTTCTTTTAATACTATCACTAGTTCATTTTTTGAGAGTCGATCTACTACCAGACCACCACTTTTTAATGGCAGTAACTATGCATATTGGGCATGCAGAAGAAAATATATTTACATTCAATAGGATTAGACACTTAGAATATCACATAAACTGAATATTCTGAATCCACAACTAGTTTTGCATAGTGGACCACTGAGCAAAAGACTGTTGCACAAAATAATTCCAAAGCCATGAATATCTTATTTTGTTCTCTTGATAGGAATGAATCTAATAGAGTATCTGTTGTAAGTATGCATATGATATCTGAAAACTTTGCAAGTTACTCATGACGTAACAAGCAATGTCAAACAGACCAAAATATCCATACTCATAAATCAGTTTCAATTATTCAAAATGAATTCTAATGAGTCCATTTCAGATATGTATAGTAGATTTCAGCATATTATGCATTCTCTAATATCATTGGGAAAAAGCTTTTCTGAAGAAGATCAAGTCAGAAAAATACTAAATTCTCTTACTCTAGAATGCGAGCATAAAACTCTTGCAATCGAAGAAGCAAATGATATCAGTACTTTAAAGATTGAAGAATTGATTGGAAATCTAATGTCGTTTGAAGTACAAATGCAAGGGAGAAGAGATAGCAAGGCATTAGAAAAGAAGTCAGTTGTTTTCAATGCATTAACAGATGGATTAGACTCGAGAAGTGATGATGATGCAGAAATAGCTTTCACGACAAGGAACTTTCGAAAGTTTCTAAAATACAGAAAGATGAACAACTTCAAAAAATGATCACGGGAACTCTGGAAATCATATTGAAGTACCAATCACGTCAAATATTTTAACTGTGACGGACCAGGCCATCTCAAAAGAGATTGTCCGCATCCTGATAAGCAACAGTTTCCTGCAAGCAATGATTATACAAAGAAAAGGAAAAGAGCATATACCGCTACGCTAGACGACTCAGACTCAGACTCATCCTTAAGCGATTATGATCAAAAAATGGAAAATTCAAATATGTGCTTTACGGCTATTCATGATTCCATTGATCTTGGAGATACAAATCTAGAAAAAGGTACACGTTTACAATATATTGGTTGAAATTGTTTTGCTTAAAATTGTTTGATTGTGTGATTGCTTTTTAAATTATGTGTTGTTTGAATTTTAAATTTATTATTATTATTATTATTTTTATTTTTTAAGCATTATAATATTTTTTAAAAGTGTATTATATCTAATAATTACTTCAAAAATATATAAACATTAATATATATATATATATATATATTAAAGTATTTAAGAATAGATAGGTCACATGAATTCTCTGACCCATGTCGTCATGGCCCTACCCATGATGTCGACATGCCTGTTAGAAATTTGAAATTCAAATTTAAATTCAAATCTTTGAACTTTCCTCTGCCTTTTCACCAACTCCAATGTTCTGGAAAGGTACATCTTGACCAAAGAACATGACTATTGAATATCTATTTATTTCCTTTATCCTATCATATCTTTTCACTTTCATCTCAAAATTCAAACTCTCTTTTACTCTTTCAAACTTTCTACTCTCTTGCAAAATGTCTTCTTCAAGCACTCCATCCACAATGAGGCTGTAAAAAACCATTAAAGAGTATCTCTATAATGATCCCGAAGCAATCAAGGCTTACATAAGCTATGATAATTACGGAAAAGTTCATACGGAGAAGTTTGCTACCTTTAGCGATTTCTCTACATATGACATCAATACTCTTCTTGAAGAGAACCATATTCTTAGTCTTTTTGACAATTCTGAAAATGATTTTGTTTGTTATCCAAATCTTGTTAAAATGTTTTATGAGAATTTGAATCGCGGTTTTCATGAAGGAAATGAAAATGAAATTTGGAGTAGTGTTAAAGACACTAAAATTATTTTGAATTGTGAAATTTTGGGCAACATTCTCAATTGCAAGAATTCGGGAATGGATCTCTCTACTTTTAATATTGATGAACATGAACGTGAGACATTTCATCACATTTTTGAAGGAGATGACAACTTTGAATTTAAAAATCATAACTTACGTCTGAAAGCACGAATTGTTAATCTCTTTTGCAATATACTATTACTTCTAGATCGGGAAATTTCAATAACCCGACTCTAAAAGTTTGTAAAGCTCTTTTTGCTATTTTGGTCATCATGACATTAATTGGGCGCAAGTAATCATGGATGAACTTCGTCCTAAAAATTTAATAATGGGTGAAAATACTTTGTATCATGGAATCTATCTCACTTGGATTTTTAATTATTTTGGCGTTGATTACAAAAGGGAATAATTTGTTTCAAGAAAAGTGTTTGATCATGCCAATATTTCTCTTATGAAAATTCCTTTCATATTTCAACAATATGAATCTCTTGCCGAATAGGACGTAAGGTTGGCACATGAAGATATGGAGGAAAAAAATAAGGAAGAAGAAGAAGAAGGGGAGGAAACGGAAATCGAAGAAGAAAATGAAGATACCTCCTTGGAAAGTATTGAATATCGTATCAATAATAACAATCCTTACAATAAAACACTCCTCAAAAAGCAAAAGATCATAGTGGAAAATCAACGGATTCTCAAAAGATTTATTAGTAAGAAATTGGATAAAATAACCACTAATATGGACAAGTTCTTTGCCAAAGTTGGTCAGAAACTTGGCATATCATCATCCTCCTCATCCTCTAGCACATTCTAAGAACTAGGATGTGATGTATTAGTTTATTTTGTATGAACTTGTATTGCTCTTTTATCATGTTATGAAGTGTCTCATGTATTAGTTCAACTATTTGTAAAAAAATTATCTATCTTATGTTTTTCTACCTTATCGTGTCTCTGGATAACATACCCCAACCCCTTATATTGACTAACATTTATTCCATAAGGGGTTGACATAAGAGGTTGATATATGTCAACATAAGGGGTTGGGGTATGTCGATAGATAATTTTTTGAAATATAACATAAGGGGTTGGGGTATGTCGATAGATAATATAAGGGGTTGACATATAACGGTCTGATTTGGTTATTTTTGAAATTAAAATAACTAACTCATGTCTATTCATTCTAAATGAATTTCTACCTATTTAAACACATGTTTCTTCCAGAAATTTGTAGTCTCTTCATTTCTACTTATCTCTTCATTTCTACTTATCTCTATTTGCATCTTTTAACTACTTATCAAAATGGCTTCCTCTTCTCGAACTCCAAGTGATAATCTTGAAGAAACTCTCAATTCATTCAAGAATATGCTTACTTTTATTCTTCGCAATCAAAGGCACTTAGAACTAAGTCAAATTCAGATGATAAAAGAACAAGAGAAGCATTTCGATACCCTCCGTTGGATGATTTCTACTGTAAACAAAGATGATCTCGATGCAAATCCTAAAGGAACTTTGATTCAAGATTATAAAGATTGGAAAGATGTTAAAAAGGATCCTATCTTTGGAGAAGAAGGATGGGTTGAAGTTCCTAGAGATATTTGATCTCCTTATAATTTAAATTGCTTGAATTTCTTGATTTGATTTGATTTACTTTGATTTGGTTTGAATGATATCTATAACATTACATAAAACATGGTATGTATTGGATGTAAACTTTTATATTTATCATGTCTTTAACTCATATTATTTTATATATACTCTATCATAATTTGTCATAGATACTCCAGTACAAGACTTTGGGGGAGTTATATTAGTTTAGGATTAGGATTAGTTTTTGTTGAGAGTAGTTGGAGTAGTTAGGCTCAGATTAAAGGGGAGTTATTAGTTTTAAGGGGGTTATTGTGAAGGAGAAGTATATTTTATAAACATAGGTTGTCATCATCAAAAAGGGGGAGATTGTTAGCCTTGAGATGATGGTTTGGATGAAAACAACCTTAGGACTTGTTATAAAATATAAATACTAACATTATAGTTTAGATATATGTGTATATGCATGATTTAACCATGCATGTACCAAGAATGAAGACTGTATAGTATAGATATTCAAGATTAAAGATATCAAGATTGAAGACTCATGGGTATCAAGATATCAAGAGTTCAAGATTTCAAAGTACCAGATAAGTATTGAGTCTAGAATTATGTTAAAACTTGTTGAAAGCACTTACATCTTTATTCGAAATTTATTTGTGGAATGGAATCCACTTCGAGCCTGTTAAAGGGATGGAACCCTAGTGGGATGGAGCCTACGACAATATCCAGTGGAACATATAGTGGTCCTATTTTGATATCCACTAATTTTATGAGAACGCTTTTCAAAAATACATCTCTTATTTTAAATATTTTTAAAACATTCTTTTCAAAAAGACATTTCTTTTGTTTGAAATATTTTAGCCTCAAAATTATCTTTATCATTTTTAATATTTTAATTTCAAAATTGTCCTGTTTTTTAAACTATCTCTTGTTTTAAATATTTATATGCTCAAATTTTAAATCACTTTATAGATTAAGATTGTATATACTAGAAATCACTTTTATATGTTTAAACTATATTCAAATATATTTACAAAGTTTAGAAATTGTTTTTGACAAATTATAAAAAACCAGTTTTAATAAGAAAATCAAAATCATCATTTTTGTCTAGAGCATGTCAACATACTCCTAACCCCCGTGTCGACATGATGCCCGTTAAAATTCAAAATTCAAATTTTCAAAAAAAAAAGTCTATTCATCGTATACTTTCACGAATAGATATGGGTGTTGATCTTCTATAAATACCAGTAGTTCTAAACGAATTTTTCATCAGATTTCACTTGTTTTCTCTCCTCTTCATCTTTCACATTTATTCTAAAGAATCCCAAACAATACTCTACCGAAATACTAAATGAATCAAACTTGATTATCTCTTGTTTGATTCTCAAGTTTGATTCTCTGCCACTCTCTCCATAAGATCTCAGTGCTATTTAGAGTTATAGGATCATTTGTAAATCAAACTGTTGAGTAAAATATGCGGTTGAGCCTTGAAATCATTTGGGTGTGATTGTAGCCCCGGAAATCAATTATGTGGTCTTGTAGCCTGGTTAAATCAAGAGAGTTTTCCCCGGACTCGAATACAGGAGGGTGTACCTTGTAGCTTTGAAACCGAGGGTGTAATCTGGAAGATTATTTTGAAAAGAAATCCGTACAATTGTGTGGGATTGGATGTAGGGTAACTCCGAACCAGTATAAAATCCTGGTGTTTTCTTTCCTTTACTGCTTTTATTTAGTATTTGCATCTGTGTCTAATTCTATGGTTATATCTGCGTTTGGGAATTGCATTTGTTGGTGATTAAATTACACAAGTTTCAAAAAGATTTAGAAAATTCATAAAACACTATTCACCCCCCTCTAGTGTTATTCCAGCCTTAAGATCTGTAATCCGCATTTCTAACATATCAAAGTAGTATTTTCATTTCTTTTCAATAACAAGTCAAATCAAACAACTTAAAGTAGTGCTTAGATTTCAATTACTTGCTCTCTCTTATTTTATTTTATTTTGAAATTTTATAGGTATTAACAATATTTACATATGCCTAACTCAGAAAACTGAGGCTGTATATATTACCCATGCACTGCCTTGCAAATGATGTGAGGGGAATACAGAGCGTGGCGAGTGAACACACAAGTGTGAACGCTTATTGACTGTAGGTGTTATTAATAAAAGAATTTTTATACATATGCACCTAACTCGGATAAACTGAATGTAGATATACCGATCGTGCATTGCCTTTTGGGCTTACGTGAGAAGGGTGCAAAGCATGGCGAGTGAACACACGAGTGTGAATACATGACTTTAGGTGTTTATTAAGAAATATATACATATATACAAGAAAAAAATTGTCTTATTTTTGTTGTTTTTCTTTTGAAGAGAGAGTTTTGCAAAATCATCTTAGCACCATTTAACTTAGAAGACAAAAAAAATGTTATAATGTTATAATATATGTATATTATGAACACTACACCAGAATCCTCATTTCGCAACGGCTTTAACCCGTTGCAAAATAATTTCGCAACGGCTATGATCCGTTGCGAAATGGGCAGTGGTAAAAATTTCGCAACGGCTCTTATCCGTTGCTAAATATACTTTTGCAACGGCTAAGGGCCGTTGCAGAATGTTATTTAGCAACGGCTCATAGCCGTTCCGGATTTTATTTCGCAACGGCTTTTATCCGTTGTTAAATGTAGACGTATAACTGATGTTTTAAATATTAGCAATGGCTTTAATCCGTTGCTAATTACTATTTTTTTTAAAAAAATTCAAAGTTTCTTCTCTGTACCGATGACAGTCATTTCATTATCATAATTAATACAAAAAATTGCAAATTTAACACTATCACAAAAGAAAGATTATTAAACCAAATATTTTTCATACATTCGACACAAAAACCAAACATAACAAATGTTTGAATTATAATGTTCAACATCAACACATAACATACATAGTACAACAAGTATACATAACATACATAGTACAACAGTGGCATTATTACATAATACTACATCCATAGTATAATACATACGGTACATAACGTCTTCCTTCAATCATCTAATGCTCCTGCCAGCATAAGTTTCATGTCTGCACAGAACAAGAAATTGATGTAACAAAATGTTAATAACAGAATTTTAATGACTAAAGGTTATTCATAAAAAATGAATCATATATAACAAAATTCTAAATTTTGGCAGCAAAAGCATTTGACGTTGTTGATTCCATTCATTTTATGAGAAAAATGTTGATTATATTCATGAGAAACGAAGAGATAAAATGATAATTTAGTCTATCTAAGTGTTATTGTATTCATATATAATGAGTAGAATGAGATAACATCGTATCTAAGGTGAGTTTATTATCACTTGCTTATCCTTACCCTATCAAACATATTTGAAGGTTTATGTTTTTCCCATGTTTTTATTCAGAGTGATGATATTTATTAATATACGGTGAAATAATGTCTAAATTAGTAATGAAAAACTTTATAAGTTGGATAGAAATGAGTGTCACACCATAACAGCTTTGGCCCACAACAACATTACATAGTCAGATTTCACCTATAATAACTTTGAGGCACTGAATTATATAAGAGAAAACGTAGAAGTCTTCCATTAATCCTATACAAAACTCCTCTAGGACAAAGTCTACAGGGAAACCATCAACAGCCTGAATAACAATTAAATCAATGAATTTCTATAAAAATAAAGGCAAAAATAAAGTAATGAAAGAAGAACACTCCAGTGATTTGGTTACATAAGTCAATGACTTTTAAGAGTGTGACGATCTTTATTCATCATCAGAGAATGAAAGCAAGCATGAGGTTTTTGGATGGAAGTCAATTAAATCGAGCTCCACTAGATACTTATCAAAACAAGATGGCAGTCGATGCATCACAAAAAGGGTTTATAGTAACTTTGAACCCTCCTTGGGTATGGATATTAACCTTAAGTCTCCGTTAAGTTTAGTATCTAAACAATCCCCCTTTTGGGAATAAACTCCAATGAACCAATTTTGATTTCATCTGAAAGTGATCCTTCAAAGAATAATAAAAAGTAAAATATAGCACATCTAATATAAAAAAGATTTAAAGCCCACTACCATTAGTTTCAAGGACTCTACCCACTCCCTCTATACAATGTTCCCCGCTGGTGAATGTTACTACAAAATTTTATAGGAAATTTTTTGTACATATCGTGCATTATACATTCATGTTCAAAAAATTCAGCATTATATAACGTTATCATTCTTTTAGATGTCAAGTTACATAGGAGGGTCTTGCACAGTTCACAACTCACACCCCGTAAGTCTGACTCGTTAACCTGTGACACTTAGGTTGTTTGATGGCAAGGAGAATACGGTCAGTAGCAATACTAAAATTAACACGACCGGATCTGCTAGTTTTTATTTGCTTAACGATTAAACATTGTGAATTAATAACTGAAAGTAGTAGAGCTGATACTCGTTTGACACCAACATATCAATTAACCTATCCTTGCTTGCATTGATTCAAGCTATAGTACACCTAACAGCATTAATCTCCTTGCACTTTTGAGGACATTTATAACTGGAAAGAGCAGGAACGAACCGAATGATGTTCACCCAAATTACATAGTCGTTAAACTTTGAATACAGTTGTTCAGTTCAATAATTACTTTGCTAAGTTTATTAGTTAAACCACTGGATTTTGAATCAAATGGTATAGATGCATTTGGCGAAACCCTTATCTACTAGTAATGGTATTGAATTTATTGGATAATAATAATGTATACCTGCTCCTGCGTCTATAGATATCGAATTGAACTCTTTAGATGACTTGTACTACGGCGTGACTTGTATGACCACTGTGATGGACTTTGACTAAATATGTGAATTTTGTGAACAAATGAATGTAAGACAATAAAATGGTTCTCTAAAAGGAAAAGTGTGAAAGAAAAGATAAACGCACTTTCATGTTTTTCTTGGAGAGATTTAAAGCGATCCTTCAAATAAGAGCCAACAGCAAATGCATTCTCTTGAAGTTTTTCTTTCTCGATTACTTTAAGTACAGCATGCCCTGTGGCGGTAGCAATAGGATTTCCACCAAAAGTATTGAAGTAACTTCTTCGAGTCAAAACCTGACCAACTTCTGTAGTAGTAATCACTGCTCCTAGGGGCGTTCCATTGCCAATACCCTAATATCAGTTAGTATTTATTCAAAATTAGAATGCTCAAGCCAATGATCACTGATAATAGTGGTAAAACGTCTGGTTGTGTAATGTTGAATAGAGACTAGAATTTTTTTAGCGGTTTAGACTTTAGATATAGAAGGGAAAATTAAAAGTATATAGTTTGATCTTTTAAAGCTTTGATTCTTCCAGCTTTAAAACCTACATCTTTATAAGTAACATCATTACTAACTAAGATTTTAACAGAACGATGGCATAACTCTAATATAAGGTTAGAAATATGAGAATGAATTTAAGTTCAAAATCACCTTTTCCATAGTCATGATATCAGGAGTCACACCATGTGCCTCGTAACCCCAAAAATGTCCAGTGCGTGCAAATCCTGACTGTACTTCATCAGCTATGCATAAGCCACCAGCTTTCTTTATGCTTTTATACACTGCAGGCAAGGAACCTAGAGAATGTGAAGTAACTTTCACTTTCTTCATCTATATGAAGTACACGTTCATTCAACGAGTAATATGCATATATAGAATCTCTTATCTATTTCATCGTCTCCTTTTTGTTTATACCGTTTAGCTTACATGGGTCTTTCTTAACTTATTAGCTTTCATTTCACCGAATGTTTGAAGAATTTCTTACTGTTCACATTCAAATATCCATATATATAAATATTATTCATTTAAGCAGTGTGCATTTGCAAATTCTGTGTATAAAAAATAGGAAGTATAAATGAGTGTTTTTTCAAAGTCTTCTGCATTTAACACAGAACGCTTGCATTTTAAATACCCATAGTACAAAATTTAACCAATGCATGCCAACGTCTTATAAGTTAGCTTTGCATGACCGTAAAGACGTGAAAGAGAATTCGAGAATGCAAAAGTTAAATTATACTTGTGATTTTTGTTCTTTATAACAAAATAATGCAATTCGTATGTATGCATTTTTGAGAGCAAGAGATATGAACTACTGTAATAACATGTGCTTCTGATATATTTGCACTTTTATATATATATTGACAGTACAATTATCCATCAAAACAGAGCAACGAATTTATGAGTAGGTGAATCGAAGATAATTGTGGGTGATTATGCTTAAAAATACAATGAGCAAAAAGGAATTAAACTATAAAAACATGGGTTATAAACTGATTTACAATAGTTTTTGTTATGAAACGAGTTCTTATGGGGGCAGTATTATTAATGAAATTATTGCATTAAAAACTGATTTATGTATCGAAAAACAGTTTCCAAAATGATTTTGATAGAAAGCTGTGAAATTATTGGAGATATGTTCTTTGTCCTTTATTTCAACTCCATCCACTATAATTTGTGAAATATTATTAGCCCTTTTCCCTCCATTAGCAATACGATGAAAATAAACTGTATTATAATCTCCTTCTTTCAGCCATTATATTATTGATCTCTGCCTCCACATAATTCCCTCTAGAGAGATTAGTTTCTTTAGTTCGGTTTCCTTGAGAAGAAGTTCTTCCTTTTTCTATTCAATTAAATCTCTTAATTCTTCCAAGCAAGGAAGCTTCCAGATCTCCTCATTTAAAGTTATTTTCCTATCTTTTATGTTACCAAAAAATTCTTTCTCCTACTTCTTAAGAAATTTTTTAAGACAACTCAATCTGCAAACTATTCTTTTAGCAGCACTTCCTTTACAGTTCAATGAATTCCACTTATTAGAAATTAGGTCATCAAAGTTCTCCTCCTCAAGCCACATTTTCTCAAATCTGAACAATCTAGGAGTTTTAAAATCGTTATTTGTGTTTAAAATAATAGGACATGGTCTGAGAATAAAGCATTGGAAGCAATTTGAATGGTTAATGGAAACTTATCATCCCAAAGATCATTAATAAAAAATCTATCCAATTTGGCCATTATAGGGGATCCTCTTTTATTCCTTCATGTAAATTTTATGTTGTTAAGGGGAAGGTCAATTAACCTACAACAACCTATAAAATCACTTAAATAGTTCATGTCATGTACATCTCCTTCATTTCCTCTTCTTTCACTATGGAATTTAGTAACATTAAAGTCTCCACTTACAACCCATGGCCCATTTATTCCCCCTACAAGATCAATACAATAATCCCAAACTGTTTTTCTCTCAACTTTTGTCTGTGGTCTATAGATGTTAGCGATAAAAAGGCTACTTCCATCAGATTTATTTTTCAAAACTACATCCAGTGCATATCTATTCTTCTGCTCATTCGACACTTCAAATTTATCATTTTTCCATCCAACAAACAAACCTCCAGAACTCCCCTTAGAGGCTACCCAATTGTAACAAGTAAAAATATTACCTCCCAGAGTGTTAAGCTAGAAACTTTCAGGATTAGAAAATTTTGTTTCTTGGATCATGACCATATCAACATAATGTGACATTATAATATTTCTAATATTAGCACATTTTTTGAGGGTGCCAAGCCCTCTAACATTCCAGGAGACAATCTTCATGTGGTAGAATTAGACCTCAGTAATTCAATGGATTTTAACAAATCTACATCAGTTTCACCATTGTTAATTACCAACACTTTTAGCTATTTTATAGAGTTTTTCTGAATATATAGAATTTAGTATAGCCGGCATATGTATGAAACCATTAAAAGGATGAGAAACCTGAAACAATTTAAAAGTTTGAAGACCAGAATACAGTAAATAAATAAAAGATAAATCAACAAAATGACCTTTTTGAAATTATGAGGAGTGTGGCAAAAGTAGGCGAATAGTTTATAACAAATTTAAAGTACGTGCATTAACATATGTTAAGTACCTTTTCCAAGTATTACCTAATGTAAAATGTTAGGTCCTATATGTATACTGTTAGGTTATATATAAATTTATCCACAACAACAGAAGAGGATGATTAGGCTATACGTATAAAATTCAACCATAATATTTTCATATAGATATGCCTTCATAGCACTATTATAACGATTCAAAATATTAAAACTGAATCTTGAATCAATAATTTAATGAAACAAAATAAAAACACACCTGATGCAGATCTTGCTATGGGCTTACAATAAGTAGAGATGAGGAAGAGAAAGTTTAAGTGAAATCACTTTCATGTATACCACCGGATAATCAAGTTATTTCCCTATCCAGTATATAAATCTGTGTAAAACCAATTGTCAATCCATTTTGCAATCAGTATCGGAATGAAACAAATTTGTATGTAGAACGAAATTAGATTCAGCGATGAAAATATAAAAGCAAAATCCTAAAAATTAGTTGCCTCCACAACTTCCTCTACTTCTCACAACAATCTCCATCCAATCACTGATACCACTAAAAAAAATTGAGAACAACTCTCGACCAAAATCAAACCCTTACCTCTACAGAACCACTAACGATCATTCCTCAGTCTCCGTCATGTGAAAACTGGTAAGAAGAAATAATTTCAAGTGTTGTCAATTCATTATTATTACTGTGATAACGATATCTTCAGATCTGACGAAATTATTAAAAAGAAGCTACCATACGAGATCTGACGAAACTAGTAAGAAGAAACTATTTTTCTGGAATTACTATTTCTTCAGATCTGACGAAATCTGGACCTGGATATCTGGAGTCGGCGAAAATTAAAGTTGGCGAATTCAAGGTGATCTGAAAATATTATCTCGTTTTTTTTGATCGAAGTGGATAATGAAAGTAACGGGCGTAGCTAGGTGGGAATGGGCATATGGAAGGTTGTACTGCAAATTTAATTCGGGCAAGGGCCGTTTCAAAATTTAGAACAGCTATGAGCCGTATTATAAAATTTTGCAACGGACTTTAATCGTTGCTTAATAGCAACGGCTTAGAGCCGTTGCAAATTATCCGCCTTCGGGAGTTGTGAAACGGCTGGTATGGTGTAGTGGAAGTGAATATGCTTGTACATTGTTTTGTTTAGTCCCACATTGTGGGATAAGTTCAGTTCTTACTTCTGAAGCCTTTATATAAAGTAGGTCATGTGATGTAAATAGATAACTAATCCCTGAATAAATAAAATTGTTCTCTCTCTAATAGCTTATTATTTCTTCATTTCATAGCATATAACCTTTACTTTAAACCAACCATTTTTCAAAACAAAGATTTTCAATTAGGATATATTTCATAATTATCACCATGAATCTTCCTATATGCAAGTTAAATCATATCAATCAAACTTTATTTTTATTATTGTTGAGACAAATAAATTTTCAAAAAATTCACTTTAATAGCCAAAATCTTATATTTATCCTATAATGTTTCTTTATAAATAAAACAAAATGCTTAATTATTGTTAATTTTTGAGATTTTTTTTCTTATTTTTTTTTGAGTTTTTTCTTCTTTAATTTTGGACAGAGAATGCAAAAATAAACCATGAAAAATAAAAAATGATGATGAGTCTCCCCTCACACTTGATTTTGACTGTGTCCCCACAGTCAACCCAAGTGAAAGGAGAAAAATAAAACAAAAATAAAAATGACCTATATTTACATGAAAGTGAACAGTATTTACACAAGATCAGAAAGTATATCATCAAACAGTAAATGAAACGGTCTTCCAAAAACCGACTCATTTGTCTCGCCAAGTATGCGAGACACGGCTTAAGCACAGAAAACCAAATCGTAAAAGATTTCAAAGTTGAGCGTTGATTTGGAAAAAAGAATGTTGTTTTATTAAAAATCATATGAGTTGTTTTATTTTCGATGATTTTGGAGGTAGATATAACTATTGATTGAAGTTCACGTTTATTTTCACCAAATTGAGATTCAAACTCATCGTTGACAAATTTTTTGAAATTATCAATTTCAAAATCAAAATGGAGTTTTAAATCTTCCCCTTCAGAATGTTAAGAATTTTCCAGGATCACTACACAAATAGATTTAGAAGAGAAAGTAGTGAAGAAAGCAAACAAAAATAATTATCCAAAAAAAAAAACTTTTATTGATTCAATCAAGAAAATACAAAAGAGACTTAAAATTGAGAAGAAATCTCAATTCCAAACACCCAACAAAATACACTTTTTCCCACACCTCTCTTATCAACCCTAGACATGTCTATTTATAATAGACTTGACAAATATCTTCTTCAAGAAGCTATTGAATCCGTTAATCTTTTCCATGTAGATAATTTATTGCCTTCTTTAATGCAATAAAAGAGGCAACTAATCTCTCTATCAAATACATAAAATCTCTAAAAGATGCAATAAATCACCTTCCAAAATTCTATCAAATCTGTAAAATAGGCAATGAATTTGAGTCATAATTCCACATAGACTCAAATATCTCCAAGATCTAATTATATATGTAATATTATATCACTAAAATCTAACAATCTCCACCTTGATATAATATTTCATAAATGACATCCAATCTCCTCCTCGAACCTCAACTCCAAACAATATATCCAAGGAAACATATATCTTCACCTAAAACTAAACCTCCCTCCAAACTATGCATGCCCGCCAATAGAACATGCACATCATCAACGGATCAGAATTGCTTGTAATACCACAAAGACCTCCAAATAGGCTTTGTGGTTTTCCGTTGTTGGCTCCACCTCGAATCGAGAAGTTACAACCTTTCCCTTCCACCTGTCCAACAGAGATAAGATTCCTTTTAATTTCTGGGATATGCCTAACCCCTGTAAGCGTCACCAACCTTCCAGTATCCATCTTCAACATGACAGAACCTATGCCTTGAACTTGTAGATCTTCACCATTAGCGGACTCCACCATGCATGCTTCCTTCTTATAATCAGTGAATGCTTCCCTTTGATTGCAAATGTGGAAACATGCACCAGAATCTAGCACCCATTCTCCTTCCATACTCATATCAACACAAAGAACATCATTGCTAATGCCAAAGTTTACCTCCTCATCACCATCTACCTCCAGCTTATTTTTGCTTCCTTCTTGAGTTTTCATCCTCTCTTTATCCTCTCTTAATTTATTGCAAAATTTCAGCTGATGGCCTGGTTTTTCACAGTAATAGCATATGAAATATCGATCCGTATTTGGCTTGAATGAGCGTCTTTCTCTCTTTGCAAAGTGGACCTCTGCTAATGGATTTGTAGTTTCTTTTTCTTCAGTGGCCTTTCCTTCTGATGAATTTATCCTCCGCATCTCCTCATTAAGAAGGCTGCTAACCACAGTCTCCATGGAAATAACACCACTAGAATTTGAATTGTTCAATGCGACTACAAGTGTTTCCCAACTTTCAGGCAATGAGCTCATTAATATTAAAGCTTGAGTTTCATCATCAACTTTGAAGCTTATCTCCGCCAATTGGTTCACAATTGCTTGAAAGCTGTTGAGATGTTCCCTAATCGATTCGCCTTCCTTTAGTTTTAGATTGACCAACTTTCTCATCAGGAATGCCTTATTCGTCGCAGAATTTTTTTGCATAAATTCCTTCCAATTTCTTCCATATGCCAAAAGCAGAAGTTTCACAAGCGACGATATGAAACACAGAATTCTCCATAAAACACCGAATTGCTGCAGCTGCCTTCCTATCCAAAATTTCCCACTTTGCCTCAGTTATTCCATTTGGTTTTTCCTCTTTGTTTTCCAAGGGTTGGTGCAGATCATTAAGATAGAGATAATCTTCCATCTTCGCCTTCCATAACCCACAGTTCCTTCCATTAAGCTTTTCAACACTTATCTTTTCCATAGCCAAAGACTCTTCCAAAAAATTTGTGTAGTTTGGCTCTGATACCAAAATGTTAAGAATTTTCCAGGATCACTACACAAATAGATTTAGAAGAGAAAGTAGTGAAGAAAGCAAACAAAAATAATTATCCAAAAAAAAAAAACTTTTATTGATTCAATCAAGAAAATACAAAAGAGACTTAAAATTGAGAAGAAATCTCAATTCCAAACACCCAACAAAATACACTTTTTCCCACACCTCTCTTATCAACCCTAGACATGTCTATTTATAATAGACTTGACAAATATCTTCTTCAAGAAGCTATTGAATCCGTTAATATTTTCCATGTAGATAATTTATTGCCTTCTTTAATGCAATAAAAGAGGCAACTAATCTCTCTATCAAATATGTAAAATCTCTAAAAGATGCAATAAATCACCTTCCAAAATTCTATCAAATCTGTAAAATAGGCAATGAATTTGAGTCATAATTCCACATAGACTCAAATATCTCCAAGATCTAATTATATATGTAATATTATATCACTAAAATCTAACACAGAATTCAAAAACTCATTTTCGAAAAGTCCAAAGAAACTGTGTTCATTGAATTGATCTTCCTTTGTTGGGTTATCAACAACTTCATTGCATCCATCAATTTCAAAACCCAAAGTTGTTGTATTCAAATTTTCAAAATTGGAAAAAGGAAGATTGAAATTTAAATCAAGTTTCTTACCCTCAAAAGAATTGAAATCCAACTTAATTACCAATTTTCAACAACTTCGTTAAGATTTTCGTTTTCAATTTCAAAAGTTGTTATTTGAGAATCATCAATTTTGGTAAAAGATGGAATATTACTTGACTCGTCACACATTGGGATTTGATTTTGTTTCTCACGTTGTTTCATATACGTTTCGAACAACAAATCTGTGTGATCATTATAAATCTCGTTCATTTGCTCAACGAAATCTAATTTATAATTATTAACATGAGGATTTTCGGTTTGAAATTGTTGAGAATAAAAAATTTCACTAGCATCGTAGTCGAGATTATTCTCGTTGCCAAATTCATTTAAAAAGTTATTTCTATTTTCAGTTTAACTCTAAAACTCATTTTGAAGTTCGACATTGGATTGGTATGGGTATACTCAATATCATTTGAATTTTAAAGTTAATTCAAATTTTGATGGTTTTGAAAATTTTGATTTGGGTTATCGCATAAATATGAATTACTCAACTCGTTTATCATTTGATTATTTTGTATAGAAAGTTCAAGTAAATATTTCATTCCCTTTCCAAAAGTTAAGGGTTGGTCATTATTTTGAAAATTTTGTGGTGCAAAATCCGAATGGTTTGAACAATAGTTGTCATTGAAATATCCATAAGAATTTGAAGTGCAATTATATGGATGATATTGATTCAATTATCGTAAAATTTTGAAAAGTAAGGAAATTCGGACATTTTCAAGAACGTTTTTTTGTTTTTTTATAAAGGAAAAATATTTACAAAAAGGAATTTATTTTTCAAAAAGAAATTGATTTTTTTTGTTTTGTTTTTCAAATTTTTTCTTTGTTTTTGAAAAGGTTTTATAATAATTTTTTTTATTTTGAAAAAAAAGAGAAAGGATTTAAAATCAAAATTAAGGAATATTTACAATTTTTTTAGTTTTGGATTTGGAATATTTTAAAAAAAAATAGATATGCATGAACTAATGCAACTAAATGAATGCAAGGGTTTAACTACAAAATAACTCCTAATCCAAAATTGTGTAATTACACTTTGTCTTAGATCAACAAGATAGTTCTCAGCCAGGTTACAGACAGGATTTATCGGTGCACCACGAATCATCGTAGCAATGCAGCCGAAAGTTTAAGTACCCTTCAGAGAAACAATTCAGCATAATATTTACGAATCACCGTAATATTTATAACTGATTATTTCTCTGCCGTAGCCTAGACACCAAGAAATTAAATTGTCGAAAGAGGACAAATTGTCAATATACAATTAAGTGTTATCAATGTCTAACCGTTATTATTAATCAAATTCTAAAATGAAATGCAAAGCAGAAATTAAACGTGTATTAACAATGCAACCACGAATGGATTATTGTTTTTGTTTTTAATTTTGTTTTTATATGCAAACAAACAACAATGCAAGAAAAAAAGGATAATGGTGCAAAAGTTTTTACACGCAAGCAAATTTGAAGCAATTTTGTAGCAAGCAAGTCTTCTCCTGCTCTGCTTTGTCAACCTGAAATGAAGTCAACAACAAAATATATACCGTCTTTTTTAAAAGGAATTAAATCAAAACGAAACAATTTGAAAATCAAAAAAGCCGAAACTTGTTTTTTTTATAAAGAAAATAGTAAAAATGAACACAACAAAAGACAAGCAAATTCAGCGAACACAAATTTGGCAAAAAAAGAAAATTTATTTGCTTGCCCCTTTTTTTTAAACAAGAAGTTAAAACTAAACAAAAAGTAATAAAAGAAGTTTTTTTTATTACACGCTAGGTCCCGGCCCACATAAAAAAAACAAAAGCGCTGAAGAAAGAAAACGAGAGAAATAACGTCCCCAAACCACTTCAGTTAATACGATCCCCAATCCAATTCACAATTTAATCTTTTCTCGCTAACAATTCCTAAATCAAATTATTAAAAGAAATGAAATTCCAGTACTTCGAATAGAAAGGGTTGTTCAACTTGTGTGTATTGAGTAGGCCGCGGGTTAGTGGAAGTCGAAGATGATTGTCGATGTGGTTTCGAGTTGCTGGGTTTCGATGATGGTTCAGGCGTCGCGGTGGCAAGTCGCTGCTGTTCGTGATGTTGGATTGAGGCGCGGTAAGCAGGCGTTATTGGCAGTGGAATTGTTAGACTGTGGGCAAATTCTTGTGTTGAATTGCGGTTGAACTGGTGGCAAGGATGCGGAGTTGTTCGGTGGTAGACGCAGTTCGTAATAAGGTATGTGTTTTTTCTATTATTGGAATTTTACTTAGGAAAATGACAGTTATGGTCTGTAGCAGTTTATAAATGGCAGCAAGTTGTGGTGGTGGATATTGTGGTTATGGAATTGTGCAGTTTTATAAATCTATTGAAATGACTTATGAAGTGAAATGTTGCTGATGCTTCTGATGTATCGGGAGATGAACGCAGTGATGTAGTTGATGCATGCAGTGTTCGCTTGGAGGAAGTTGCAGATTTGAAGAAGAGGGGTAGACTGCAGTCAGGGTATTGAATGGTAGAACACAAAATTTGTTGTTTGTATTGATGAATTGTTGAGTGGTATGGAAATGTTGAGTGGTATGCTGTGGTGTATCTGTGCACAGTATGTGGTCCGTAATGTGCACATGCACAGTGAAGTATAGGGGTTGCACGGCTGCTGTGTTGTTGAGTGGATGTGTATGTGTAGGGTGAACAGGAGAAATGGAAGCATTTGTAGGCAAAAAGAAGGGTGGTTGCTCTGGTGCAGTGGTTTTTAAGTGTTACAAATAAGAATCTAGCACTACACCAAAATAGGCAAATTCTAACATTTATAAGTGTTACAAATAATTTCAGTAACTTTTTAAGTGTTACTAATGGACTGTGAGGAATGGAGCGGCCAAATTTGTAACACTTATAAGTGTTACAAACATACGTATTACTAACACTTATAAGTGTTGGTACCTGAATATACGGTAACGCTTAAAGTGTTGGTAACGAAATATACGGTAACACTTATAAGTGTTGGTATAGAAATATACGGTAACACTTATAAGTGTTGGTAACGAAATATACGATAACGCTTATAAGTGTTGGTAACGAAATATACGGTAACACTTATAAGTGTTGGTACAGAAATATATGGTAACGCTTATAAGTGTTGGTAACAAAATATACGGTAACACTTATAAGTGTTGGTATAGAAATACACGGTAACGCTTATAAGTGTTGGAAAATGATTATTTAGTAACACACACATATATATATATACCAAAACTTAAACGCAAAGTTTAAATATAAACACACTGCAAATAATGGTTTCCATATCACAAATAATTCATCATACATATTCAATGCAAAGTTTAAACGCTCTGAAAATGTAGTATAATATATCATAAACAATTATTTACATGTCTAAAATACCACAATGTCATATATTCATATATTATTACAACATAAGCTTCAAAAAAAATATTTCAAAATACACTTAAAGTTTAACTTACGGTTAACCTAACCATTCCTGATCATCCACTGCAAACTCTAATGGTTTTGAATATTCTTCAACGTCCAATACAACAATCCAAAGCATCCTTCTTCAAGTTCATGCATTTAATATAAACACTCGATAAAAACTTATACCTTCAAAATCAAAAGGTTAAAGACTGAGTTACAACTCAGGTTCTAATTTTTTTTGTATTTATGAATTCGTAAACTTAGTATGCAAAATACATGTTAATCAAACTACATCAGCACTTATTATGCAAAATACATGTTAATCAAACTACATGAAGATAAAATGGGGTAGCCATACGTATAGACAAAGTATTAATCAATGACTCCTTTCTGCAACACTTCCAAGATTTCATAGCTACTACCACTACATCAGCACTTAGTGATCACAACCCTATCATCATTAAACTACATTCACAAGGTGCTCAATGAAAGGGGATACATTCTAGATATATCAATACACTACCAATTTTTAAAGTATTAGATGCAACCGCACGAGTTGGCAATCACCCGGCGCTCGTCCCGGTTCGGCCCGATGCTCCCGCCCAAACATCGGGGTCGGAGCGCAAGTTAACCCCGGCCACGGCCTTGCTTCGAGTCGTGCACGTGGAAACTCGGGTAGCGCTTCGGGTCAGAGTGGAAAATACCCGAAGCGCGCACTTGGATGCCGCTGCTTCGAGTCGCGCAATGGAAAACTCGAAGCGCACTTCGGGTCATTCGGCAAATTTCCCGAAGCAAGCCCGAGGAAGTCCCCTCTCCGAGAACCGAGCGCGAAAAAACTGCCAGCGTGCTTCGGGTCGAGCGGCTACGTACCCGGAGCTCGTCCTGGACGATATTGCTCAGAGAGAACTCGGAACTTGCTTTGGCTCGGGCATTCGAAAATTTGAAGCTGGGTATGGAAAGTTGATACGAATCGAGCGTACAAACGACAGACGCGTGCTCCGTGTCGGGTCGGGAAATATGTCCGCCATCCTCCGTAAGCATGCGCTTGGTCGTGCGTCCGGCAAATCGAAACGCTTTTGAAAACCGCTCGAGTTGGCAATAAATAGGTCCTCCATATATTTTGGTCCCTAATGATCTGTACTAAATTGTTTTCTTTATAAGTAAGATTTTCAACTTAGCTTAAACATTTTTTTCTATCTTTGAATTCAATCATACAATCTACCATGCTCTAACTGTATAATAAATAACACTAAATCCAAAGAATACGTGCAAATATCATAAAAATAAAAAGTTTCTTTTTAACGAATTTTGTAATAGCATACATCTGCAAACAGCAGGCAATCTCCAATAGAACATGGATCAAACGGACCAAATCAATATGTTGCATTGTTTTTAAGAAAATGCAATCTTAATCCTCAAAAACGCCTTCCTCTCAATCTCAAAACTCACGTTTCAAAGTCCAACATACATGGGAGAAAATACCTTCTTGAAACCTAAAAATGTCTGAAGTGACAATCAACGTTTTGAAGCATAAGATGTCATGACTATACTTATTCATATTTTGTGATTAACTCCTAACAAGGACAAATATGTTTTAAAACATACAACTTAATCATGGTGTGTTGCCTGAACTTTTTTCTTTTGAATACTATGTTTGCACTTGTGATGCCTAGTTTATTTATATGGATGTTCTAAATGACAGGAGCAAATGCATACTGGGAAAAAACGTGTGAAACAATTAACAGATATCGGGGGATTTGCATTAACACCGAAGAATCGAACTTGAATTGCGAAAATGCATGCAAAAACAAAGGATACGTAACGGGTTATTGTAATTGCAAAAATGCATGCTCAAGTTACCTTGGAAGTGGTATTGCATGAAAGTGATAAGTAACATTTTTTGTTTTCTGGTACATGTGTCTTCAGCACATCTAGATCATCCTCATCTGTCTGTAGTACCTGATTCAGGAGAGTTCATTGGTTATGTGATGATAGCATAAATAACATTTCTCCAAATTTCGCTGACTCAAACTTTGCTTGAAACATTATCATTTTACCTGGATGGCTCTATTGCATAATCCTTGCACTATTGCAAAAGCTGCCTTGTTGATTCGTCCTTTGATTGTTACTTGGGTCATTTCTTTGGGAATAGTGTTGAGAACCACGGCTGCTGCTAAACTATTTCCATCCAACTTCAGTTTTGGATACTTTTGGAGATAGATTTCACCATATTTGTTTAGATCTTTTGTCTATTAATTGAAATTAATCAGTGCGTGCTACAATATTATAACTTTGTTCATGGTATTACATATAGATTTGTCTTTGCTACACTGTAGAAAGTATAATTATGACTACCTGAACTGGAAATCAGTGAACTAGCAACATCGGTGATTTGGTCATCCGGAATGATGTGAATAGCAAATAAAAATGATAACTATTCTGTTAAATGTATAATGTTTACCTGGTTTAGAAGTCCTAAACTCATGACTTTAACTCCTTTCTCATCAGCATCTAAAATTGCTTTCTCAATCATATCATTGATTGTCTCTTTTTACCGTGATAAACCATACTGCAATAACTACTTGTTAGAAAAAATTCTTTTGCTATTCAAAGATAAAAGCTACTTATGTGATATTCATGTAGCTCACTTGAAAACTATATCTGGGTATAGCCCATGTTTTCATTTTAAAATGTTTCAACTTATTTCTTTCCACGGTGAAAGAAGATCCATAAAACCATGCTAATAGCGTAGACAAACCAGAAATTGGCCACATCACCAATTCATACCACTTAGAATTGTATGGTCTAGATGCAAGCGAGGCGAATCCTAACCGAAGATGATAAATTGATTGCAGTGTTGTAGGATGGGTAAGGTGAACTACATGTGGGGTTTCTTCTTTTCCTTTTATCACTTACAGTACCATTTACAATAACCCGTTACTAAACTAGAGGCAACAGATTATGTAGTGCTCATCTTATTAGATTTTACTTAGGGCAGTAGTATTTAGAAATTTATAATAAAATGTAGAAGAATTAAACAAAATCTGGAAACTTGGAACAAAACTAGAGAATAAGATACTGAAACAATGAGTAAACTGGAAATATATTATAATGATAAATTGCTGACAGCAGATAATGATCCAGAGGGTGCATTTGCATATGAGGAACTGATTACGCAGGAAATATTCTAAAAAGGAAAATGCATGAAAAATATGTACAGGCAGTCCAGAAATCAAAAATTAGTTGGCTTACTAAGGGGATTCAAACTCAAGATTTTTTTTTTGTGCAAAAATTCGATGAGAAAATGCAGAAATAACATCAAAGCATTATTTAGGACAACTGATTTTTGATACTATGCATATTCAGGCAGAAGCATTTCAGTATTTTTATGATCTGTACAATGGGGACCACCAATATATTCATCAGTTTGAGGAAATTAACTGCAATGATTTGGGAAAGGATTACAAGTTACACATGTTACAATGAAGGAATTAAAGGATGCAGCCTTCTCAATTAAAGACAAAAAATTACCAGGACCCGATGGCTTTTCTTCCAAATTCTTCAAACTGCATTGGCAACTTCTATCTTGATTCTGCATTATGTATGAGTATAAATGATATGCATTATTATAATTATAAATACGCAGCTCTGCTGGTAGAGTAAAAGAACATCCTATTTCTGTTGATATTGACCGCCTATTGTGATCTAGGGGCGATGAGTCTCAGATGATGAAGGAAAATGGTACTATTTACTTTATTCTACTTGCTACTTTATTCATTTTTTTCCTTCCGAATACATATTGTGTTTTGCATTGACATTCAATGTATAAAACTAGCATTAATACTTTTGCACGGCCTCCATACGGGTAGTTAGGAAAAATATTACTTCATTATACATTTTTCTTCCATTATCTTCTATTCGTATTTCTGTATTACACTACATTAGCAGTGTTAGACCAAAGGCTTTAGTATTAAATTAATATTGTAATTCCAAATAGTTTATAACATCATAAATAGAGTTAACCATAGTTAAAAATATTGTTAACTTAATTGCAATGTTCGACCACGACCACTACCACAACGGCAACTTGCTAATGGTAGTACCTTTTAAAAAACTTGCAAACAAAAGCAAAAATCTGCATCTGCTTAGATATGATTATTAAAATGTTGTTGTATTAATTCAGTTTTATAACTAACAAGTTGGATTTGAAATTTATAACCTAAATTGCAACACAAGAATTTAAATAGCCAGCTACTTATAGGACTTCATATTATCTTTTCAAACATATTCATCCATACACGTATAGTCATAGAACACTATAAACTCTTTTGATTATTATCTAATGGCTTTGGAAGTTGACTTCAAATAGGACTGTATCCTTGCTCAGTACGCAGAATACTTTGGATTTTTAAAAAACCGCCTTTTCTTTTACAGTATATGGTATAAGAAACTCCTCCTTGAAATGTCAAATAGTTGGAAACATAGTCCAAAATAGGCAAATTCTAAATAGTCCAAAAAGTATAACTGATATGCATTGTCAAATAGTTACAACTCAGGTTCTAATATTTTTTGTATTTATGAATTCACAAACTTAGTATGCAAAATACATGTTAATCAAACTCAATTAGCATTTGTATTTGCTTGAGATCAAAGTAGCTCAGGAATAAAGAAGTCATGAGGTTGTTCATTTTGTTGCCTATAACAGAACTGTACTTTACTTTTTCTCTTTTTCAACAAAGTAGGAAGGCTAAAATTTGTAAAATGATCTAAGAAATGTAAATAAAATTCAAGTATAATGATAAAGAAAATAGATCAGAAGATCAAAATTAACTAATTTGTGAATCAACAAGTCTCATAATGCGAACGTTTTGCTTTCTTGAGGGAAATAATGCAATCGGCATTAAGCCATGATTCTCAAATTGGTATTACATGTTAAACTGGGTATAATGAAATAACTCAAAGTAATTTTAAAGCGCTAAATCAATTGCAAATTACGAAATCTGCAGATAAAACACAGAAACCAATAATTTGTAGTAAAATTCTCAGACCAAACCAACATTTTGTACAAAACACCGAATATTTTAATTTTAATTGGACATAAAATCAGTAAAGAAACAATACCTGAATTTTGATGTAATCTTGATCAAAGCGATTAGGAAAGAATCTGGAATGCATTAAAATAGATCAAATCAATAAAAAAAGGTATCAAATTCAATTATAAAAAAGATAATAAAAGTTATGCAGTCCGACAATTGTTGAATCTTTCAGATTCTAGCTTCCTATTTTTGAAACAATATTTGTTGATGACGCTTGATATCATACATGCAAACTAATTTGTATATGATACTTTTACTTCTGGTTGCTTTTATAAGCTGAATCAAATGACTAAAACTGCATCAGCAACTCTGCACTTCTCTACCATGTATTTGATCTACACATGCCTTGAATAAACCGAATCATAAAAACTAAAGTATTTGAATGACAAGAAAAACCCTAAAGTTAAGTTCTGAGCATGCATTTGAACAGAGCCAATTGGAATTTGTAATGTTAAAATCTAGCTACTTTTTTACATACTAAATCTATACATGTTGTTAATTGCGCAATTATGATTCTTCAAAAAATGGATTAATTTTTAGAAGTTCTTCGTTAGTGACAAAGTAAAACACAAAATTATAAAGTTTAGGAATAAAGCAACAGTTGTAACTATATAAGCTAAATTAATGTCTCCTTAATTCACATTCAATGCACTAGTGAACTACAACAAATCATTCAATAATAGATTAATTTCAGAAACAATTCCACTATAATCATCATAATAGCTATGATTGAAGCTTATTATCCTATAAAGCTTAACAGAAAAATCATCTTAATCTCTACCTGAGAAAAATATATTAAGAACCGATATAAAAATAGTAGTAAGAAAAATCAACTATGTAACTAAGTGTATTGCAACATACCTTCAATTTCATTGTAAAATAATTTTGATGCAGTAGTAAGCCACCTCAGAATACACTTCAATATGTAGCACGTGCATACTTATGTTCTTTCAATCACTCTATCACCAACTAATCAGTACAACAACTTCATCCAGTCATTCAATCACTTTGAAACTCAACTTCATTCAATTATTCAGTCTTAGCTAGCAAATACATGCTTCAGCAACTATAGTTTTATTCATGCGGTTAATCACTCTCACTTGGTTCAGTCAGATGTAACAGAACTGATCAGAGAGCTCCAAAAATTAACTAAAGGAAACAACTCACCTTCCAATTTATTGTACAATTAACAGTATAGGGACAAAAATTCAGCAATTATAATAGGAATAAATTTGGTACAAACACCATTGCTGGTGAGCAATAACAACATCAATTAAGAGGAAATCGAAATCGAACCTGATGTTACTTAGAGAGACGATGCGCTGAACCTGAAGTCACGAAAGCGGTCGACGTTGGTGATGTCGCCTGAAGAATCGACGTGTCCCCTACTGAGCCGTCCTTGAAGTCACCATGAGGATGCGCCCAGAAAATCCACCGATGTTGCTGGAGGCACCGAAGGAAGTCGTCGATGTCGCTGGAGGCGCCGAGGGAAGCCGCCGCGGAAAGAGGAGAAACCCTGGCATTGAAATTAAAGGATATGCGGCCGAAATGGGGATGGGAATGAATAAGCGTGAGAGAAATAAACTTGTGCGAAATTACTAATGAAGGTAAGTGTTATTGAATTATTTACTGATTTACAAACCATTGTTACACTTGTCTATGTTAGTGAATATAACCAATGTGTTGCAAAGTTCATTCAGAAAATTATTTATTTTTGCTAACGCATTTTCAGGCATCGTAACGCTTTTTCAATGTTAGCAATTGCTAACATTTATAAGTGTTGGAAATTAAAGATTATAAATGTTACAAAATCACCGATTTGGTGTAGTGTAGAGTATGTAAGAACTAGAGCTAAGAGATCCTAAAAAATAAGCCAAACCCTCCTATTTATAGAGGTAAGGAGCCTTATATCTCACACAAAATATCTAAGTAGTTATTCATGATTAAGACCAATTCTCCCAAAAAAGTGGATGCCAACACATCATTTTGTATAGGTCAGTAAAACACCAAGGTTAGGGGTTGGTACCAACCCATATGATTTCCAATATGGCTTCCTCCAACTCTTCATCTTGGCTTATCTTGTGCTTAGCTTCGTGATTTCATAGTTGTTTGCATCAATATTAGCTTGCTTCCGGGTCAAATGATGGATTTATGGGAGAATAGAGTTGCAGCTTCAAGTGTTTGTGGAGATCGATGGAGTATTTGCATTGAATCAACAAATTGACGTTGGAAATAGTCTTTTGGAATCGAGCAAGACATATAGGTAGAAGATGGGACCCACTTAAGGTGGAGATAGGACTCGGTACTGACCCATAGGGTGGGGTCGGTACCGACCCCTAACTTGGGTGAATTCGATGTTGCCTTGTTTCGGGTTGTTTTGGCTTTGGTTTATGATTCTATCCGTGCTTGGTTTCTAGACTTATGGGCTATCTCTCTGGGCTTCCTGCTATGATAACTCCAAGTTCAATGCATCCAGTCTGTCCAACCATTGCCTGGTCAAAAGGTTGGATAACTATATTCTATATTATTCTGAACCTGATCTCTGATACCAAGCCGTAATACCCCACCTCTATACCCATATTACCTAAGAATATTACAAGTAATGTTGTCGAGTAATATGGATAATAAGACTGGACAGAAGCAACCATCCGTATTTATTCTCTTGGGCTAACAATGTTGCGCTTTAACCTTTATATCTGAAGAAATATAATGGCATGACCAGACCCGGCACAGAGAAATAAACCTGTTGGGTAATGTAAATAAGAACAATATGTTACATAAAATAGAAAATAGAATCACATATCATAGCGGAAATTATAACACAAGCCAAATATATTACATAGAGTGAGTCTACAAAAGGGAATGCTTGACTCACATATATACATACAAGTCATTATCCCTCATACATGAGTCATACAAAACATATATACAAGGACTAGAACCTAAATAATACATATAATACATATATTTGTCTATCTCCAACACTAAGCCAAAATCCAAGGTCACTGAATCGTTGTACTTGACAAGTCTTGGTTTGACTTGAGTGTTATAAAATAACTGGTTCAGACTATCACAAAGTAAAGCTGGGTGAGAACATATAATATACATTCATAGGACAAGATGATATAAAACACTATAAAGAATGCAAATGATCTCACCAAATAAATATATCATAAATAATCAACATGTCATAAAGTCATCTCACCCCCAACATCGATATTTCAAATACGGTGAATATACATATATCAAATCAAATTAAAAGTCCACATAACAGCAAGTCATCATCTAGGACATCATATATCGCATAATAGTGAATCAATCCTATAAAGCATAAGACTGCATGACGGTAAGTCAAAACAAAATACATAAAGCTGCATGACAGGAAGTCGACATGAAAAGACAAGCACAAAGCAAGTTGGGGTAAAATAACCGATCCGATGGTATCTTGACTACAAGGGATTTCTTAGTGCGAGTTTCTATATTCCAAGAGAAGACTGACAACACATGCTTTAGGAGTTCAAGAAGGACTAACACTAATAAACACTTACAGCTGTGATATACCTGAACCTCGTAGCATGAGGCAAGCCCCTAGTATTGACTTTTAGATTTAGTAGTGTTAGTCTAATAGCTGACAAAGATACCATGACTCAGGGTGCGATTACCGTAGTCAATGGTTAGAGTGGTTACTAGCTTACAAGGTCAAGTGATTGGATGCATTAGCGAATATGACGAACTATAGAAACAGAATGTTTTCCCCAATATACTGTTTAATCAAATCTGTTATATCTTTATAATGGTAACCAGTCAAATGTCCCTTAATGCCCCATAACCACTTGGTGACACTTGAAAATTTACTGAGAGATAGTAGATTTCAATCGGGTAGAATATTCTATCCAATAAGTCAAAGAATTAAGTGAAAAGTGATACATGTGTTCCATACCACTTGTACTACTAAACCATTTAATTATAATTCTCATTTTGTAGAAGTAATATTTTTACATTAAGCTTGCTTCTTTTTGAATCATTTAAATATTGGTCTAGTGACCGTAAATTTCTATGTTAACAAAATAAGCTACTACATACATATAAAAATCTAATATCATATATAGCTTTATTATTATCTTTTAAAACATTACTATTATCAAAAACTCTGTAATACTTTTACTTCATTAAAATACTTTTAAATATTTACAAATCATACCTGTATTCCAAAAACTCGGATCTACAAAGCTATATATAATATTGAAAATGATTTCAAAGAATAATTTTTGTAATATTAGTTATGTAAATAGTTTACAAAACTATAAATATATATAATTTTAGATAACTAAAATATAAATTTCCAAAATACGGGACAAGTTCAAAATTTTGGAAGTTTATAGGAATGAAAGGAGCAAGAGAAAGTAGAAAGAAATAGGAATTAACACGAAAAACATATGTATAGGGTAACTAGAGTTTATACGCTCCAGGATCATTACTGGTCGACCTTGGCTTCCCAATGATCGACCGCCATTAGTCGACCATTATTAGAGGTCGGTCGATTGTAGACAATGCCTGGAGCATATAACTCCAGGCAATCAATTCTGATGATCAACGATTACATTCAGGCAACAAAATATAAACTACATATATTGAAGTCAACTATTGCAAGCAAATGCATGCCAAAATAATCATCAACTACATCAAACATTCAATTAGCAACTTACAGTAAGCTATTTGACAGAGAATAACTTGCTAACACATAAATAACAATCATTGTTCCTATTCCTCAAATATCAAATATAAATTTATAAACATGCAAATAATAGGTTAAAGATAGATTTGAGTGATAATTAACTCACCTTAACTCCTTGAAATGGCTTACCAAAAACTAAAATTAACTTTGCTTTTACAATTTCAGAAACACTAGATTTCACTCACCTAAAAAGAAGAATCGATCACTGTAATATCTAACATTGACAGCTCTACAAGATATAATAGGGTTTGACATCTGAATTTTCTTAGATTTTAAAACTATTTATTTTTAATTAAAAAGAGATTTTTTCTTGAGGGTTTGAAGAGGGGAATACCAAAGTTTCGATTCTGTTTTCTTAACCTGAACATATTATAATGTGTGAATGAGAAGAAACTTCTCTATTGTTTAATTTTATTTGGGCCTTGGGTTAAAACAAACCCAATAGAAAAAGAAAAAAAGTTATTTCTTTATTCCTTTCTTTTTAAATCCTCTCTTCTATTATAATTCTTTTCTAATCCATTTTCAATCAAAGTTTTTAACTAATGTTTTAAAATGTATTCACTAGTAATTATAGCTAAGCAATTTTCCGCTTTTAATTTTCTAAATACACTTTAAATTAATTATAAAAAAATTGTTTCTTAAACTTTTTTTATAGTTGATCGATAGTTGATAAATAAAATCCCAATATCTTTAAAATTGATTGCCAATGAATTTATCACTTCTTAACTCCTTTTTATAATAAATAAAAATGATTTACAAAAAACAAAATCTCTATTCTTCTTATAAAATAGATTTATTTATAAATTCAAAAATATTCATTCCATATATTAATTTTACAATATTATATAAATTTAGGATTCACATTCCAAAAGAATTCATTATCTTTTATAAAAGAAGACGAATTCAAAATTCACCATATTTCCATACTTGAAAAATAAAATTTCTTATTTAAATCATCATTATTTTATTAATATAGTTATAAAATCAGGGTTATTACATATGTTATCCTTATAAAGTGGGAAACTATTTAATTAAGTTTTTGGAAACCAGGTGTGTATGGGAAATATGTGTATGGATTTATTTATCATTATATTACTTTACTATGATAGTTATAGTTCGTATTGACTTATATATAGTAGTTTGGCTCAACATCTTTGATTATTTAAGACAAGTTAATTATTTAAACTAAAAAATTGACATATATGTACTTACACTTATACCCAATGTTGACTTATACATATGGCACACTTAACCTATTATGTTGATCGAAATTTTCCCTGTACATATATCTTTCTTCACTCACACTAGAAATAGTTTTATCCATTTTATTTAATTTAAAAATCCTTGGGTCAGTCTAAGGGTTCTATTTTTGGTAGGTTTGGTTATCATAGACTGTAAGGCACTCTTATCTTTTTCCACATTTTGAGGTTTTAGAATTATGCAGCATTGGACTTAGTTGTGGTGGTAGTTTATTATGCTATTTTGTATTTTGGGAGATGGCAATATGTACTATAGACTATGTATATTAGAAATTTCCTATTATGATATGTATTATATATTCTTCTATTACCATTATGCTCGGTTGTATATTCTATCATATTTTATATTATTTCACATCAGAAATTATTCTTGTACCATTGTTTGAACCAAGACTGAGCACGAATCATAAGTAAAAAGTTTTAAAATTTTCATGCCGGTGTTTGTTCAAGGGAATGAGTACAACATTTATCCTTATCGAGTCTCATTCTTTATGCTTTCTAATTATAGTACTTAGTGTTACTCTTGGTTAGCTTCAATACTGGTGTCAAGCGTTACAAAATCTATCTCCTATCTCCAAGCAATAAGTAAGTGATTGACACATTCTTCTATCTAACGCTTCGAATGGCACCATGTCGATACTAGACTGGTAGCATTGTTATAAGAAAACTCAAGCAAGTAGAGATGATCCTTCTAACTACCTTCCAAATCAAGAACACAAGATCAAAGTAAGTCTTCTATAATTTGGTTCACTTGTTCTATCTAGTCATTAGTCTGTGCATGCTATGCAATACTGAAGCTCAACTTCATCTCCAAAGCTGTCTGAAGAATCTTCTAGAATCCACTAGTGAATAATGTTTCTTGGTCACATATAATGGCATAGGAATTCCATGCAATCACACTACTTACTCTATATACAACTTTGCTGAATATTAGCCCGACATGATTTTACTACTATGAATTGCACTGATTTGCTCAAACGGCCAACAACTATGCAAACATTATCATGCTCAATCTTAGATCAAGTTAAGCTATCCACAAAGTCCTTGGGTATCTTAAATGACATCAATAGAATATCTACAATATTACATACAAGGATTTATATGAGGGAACTATTATTAAAAATTCAAATCAACTCACACCTAATGCCATTTTCATAGCAGAATCTCCAATGGCCATGCATACTACTAGGCTTCTAGTGTTTAGCTTTTACAAGTCGACATGTCATACAACTCTTCGCATACCTACCAATGTTGCGCTTCATTCCTTCCCAGCAGTAAGTGCGCTACATATCCATATACCTCTTACTACAACCTAGATGGATAGTTTAATGCAAACAATGACAAGCATGCGTTACCACCTTACAGATAGCACCAATGTCAGGAACAAGTCCACCGTTCTATATAGCAACCACAGGAATCTAGCTCGCAATCAACCAAATCATCATAGCCATCACTACCCTATAGTGTATGAATAAGTTCAAAAATGGTCAGATCTCTCCTCTAAGCATCATAAATTTTATCTGTAACGACCCGTAAAAATTCTAATAATTTTAATGGCTTTAATTACGTATTTAATTGAATTTTTAAGAAATTTAATGATAAAAATTTTGAAATAAAAATTTAATATTTGGATTACGTCCAATTAAACATAGCAGATTTTAAATTTTCAATTTATTTTATTAAAGTTTATTTCATTGTGAAATTCTATTAAATTCAAGCTAGCTAATAATTGCTGATAATAAATTTATTTTCAAGCCTGGTTATTTTTCTATAGAAAATTTCTAAACCCTCTTCTGAGTGAGACGTCATCTTTCGTTTTTCCAAATTCGGATGGCTACTACTCCGTTTACCTTATTTCTGACAAATTAGCAGCATTTTTGGTAACGATCATCGACTTTTGATCGGATGATCATACCACTGATATCTGTATACCGTTGTGATCGTCTCGTCGTGCTGATCTCAATAGTATATTTATTTCTGTGTTTTGAGGTCCGGTACGCAGCGGAACCAATATAATATTCGTTGTAACGGTACCTTTAAATGTTGACCGTTAACTGTGCTTTGCATTTCAAACTTCAACGTGAATCCCAAGCAATGAAATAAATTGCTTTAATAGCTTCTCAATCAGTGTACAGCTGTTGTCATCCCATGCCATTTCAAAAGTTTGAAACCTATAAAATTCTATACGTTATTTACGCATTCATTTATTACTTTTATTTTCCCCTGTCCATTCAATCTTTCCATCAGTTTTGAAATATGAAAATTTTATACGTGCATTTATTAAATTTTGAAAGGTTCCTCTTGACTTTATAACTTTCCCTTTTTTTTCCTGGATTCACAGCTTGACGTTTGCCTTTTCCTCTATTATAAAATATGAACATTGATTTCTTTATTCTTTCTAGCTTGTGATGCTTACTGCCACTTCTCATATTTCTTTTATATATATCATAATAATCTCACCCTCTCTTCCTCTCCTCTATAAAAACTTTCTTCCTTCACAAATATGGTTGCAGCGCCTCTTCAAGGCCAAACCATTAGCCCTACCCACCACCGCATACAACCTCCTCCAGTCCATCACCAAGCAGCTCGGCTCCCCTTCCTTTCCATCTCCGCCTCATCTCCCAAGGCGTTCAACCCCAAACCACGGCCGAGACTTACCAGCAACCTCACCAACCACTACCTGACGCGTCGCTCCACCCTCCGGCCTTCATTCCCTTAGCGCCGACTCGAGCCACGGCAACTACGGCCCCAGCCGAAGCCAACCCCTTCTATCGGCCTGCCGCTCAGGTCCGACCGGTACCCCCTCTTCCAACCCTTCGTTCGCTCCTCCTCCACACAGTGAACACGCAAATCTCGAAGCCTACCCCTTCCAATCACCGCAGCCACCTACCGAAGCCACTTCACGACCCATGCCGTGACCGCCGCAAACCCCTACCCGCGTGCTTCGACCCAAGCTTGGCCGATAGCCCCTCTGTCTTAGCACCGAGCCACAAAACCATCACCCAACTCCAACAGTGCCGACCACGACCTCAGGCAATTTTTTTTGCTCACGTGGCTGTCCTTCTATGATTTCATGTATATGGGTACGTGTTATCTGCATATACAGTAATTAGTTGTAGTGTAGTGATTATTATAAAAGGTTAGTATGTGTATATATATAAGTTTTATTTTTACTATTGGTAGCTTACTGTATATATGGTATAAGTTTTGTAACCTTCTATTTATATACGTATTATATTATGTTTTATAGATTTGGTTATAATAGTTTCAACTATAATAAATATGTTATTTTATTTGCTTCCATATGTTTTCAAGTTTTCGTTACTGTTTTGGCATATTTTAAAGGTGTGGAAAATATATGGTCCTATATCATCAGATAAGCTAAGTATATATTTGTATTTTGCATTAGAAACATGGGTGGGTGCGCTGTCGTGTGTTGTGTCAGTCCATATAAAGTATTTATTTTATATGGTGAGTTTCGTGCCTTTTATATATATACATTGTTGCAGTCCTTTTATATAAAGGTTTATAATAGTTTATATAAAGTGAGTTATTCACGTGAGTTTTGGTTTGGATAGTAGATTTATAGTTATATATATATATATATATATATATATATATATATATTCAAAATCTAGAAGCTGCTTTTATTCCTTATCTTATATTTTATTTTATGTACAACTCTTATATAATAGTTTGTATACGTATACTGGATTTTGAATATAAGCGTTTTAAAAATACAAAAGTTACATTTTTTTAAAGATATTTGTTTTATTTCGTAAATTGAATTACGTAATACTATTCTCAATAAATATACACATTTTATGTGTGTGTATTTTGTATTTTAAATTAAGTATATAAGTATATATTTAATATGTATTTATATGAAAGTTATGTTTTAAGCACATATGTATTTTTATATGTAAGTATATATAACTTATATAGTATAGTTTTTGATATAGAAATGTTTCATTTCACTTCACGATTTTAGATTTTTATTTATTTATTTATATGGTTGAAACGCATGTAAATTAAATTTGCGGTGTTTGAATTTAGAATAAATTTCATATTTATATATATATAGTTATAGGTGGTTATAAAAGTTCGCTTATACCATTTATCTTCATCGTTCCAGTTCTGATCTGATCCGTTTCATCAATTCGAGTCAATCAGCTTTGATCGTTGAATTCGTACCGATTTTGCTTTGCTTGGATTTGAAATTAATTTCAGTGTCTGTATCAGTATGCGTATCCATGTCTCCTTCTATATTCTCTAGCCTCGAAAGGTGAGCAATCACTCACGATTAACGTTCTTTTATTTGTTAAATTTGATTTAAATTGAAATAACAATTGAGATATGAGGCTGTAGTTATTCAAATTACTATATATGCTATTATCTATAACTGTTCGCTTATGGGATATGACACCATATCCTATTGTTTATATTTATTTTTAATAATATATGCCTGTTGTTATTATTTACATATTTGTTATCACTCTGCAAGTTCCCTGTTAGTATAGAAATCACTATGGGTTGAAATGATAGACCCTAGTGATTTTCATTTAATTTAATTTGGGACTTCGGTTTGAAAGGATATCCACCTGGATATATTTAGTGTACGGATTGAAATGATAAATATCCGTAGCACTTGACTATATGGTAGGAAATATATACCGACACCATTGGTTCATGTAAATATTTTGAAATTATTTCTATAATTTTGGAAAGGAATATATGGTTTAATAAATTTTGATTCTTAAGATATTATATAAATGGAAATTTTATATATAGATTTAGGCGTAATGTTTGATTTAAATTAGATTGATTTAATACATATAATATGGTTGAGTATTTATGTAAATCTATATTTCAAATAGATTTTTCTTGTAATAAATTGGAAAATTTAGATTGGGAGATACATTTGGGTTTATTAAAAATGGTATTTAAATAAGTATTTATTTAATTAAATCGACTTGAAATTTTTGAATGGGAAATTTAAAGGTATGATTTTGTAACTGGATTTTTGATTTAAGTGATTTAATGAATATTTCCCATTTAAATAAATTAAAGAAAATATTGAGTAAAATGTAATTTCAGGTTACTTAAATGACATTGAATCTAAGGTGGAAATATTTCAAGGCTAAATAATAATTTGGTTAAATCAAGATCTTTATGAAACTGTTAAATTTAACTTTGGAATGTAGAATATTAAAGCTTTGAACTATACTAGAATTTAGTTGGTTTATTTGTGTTTCGGATCTGTATTTGAATCAATATAAGTTGAATCTATTATTTAGAAAACTGAATTGAAATAAAATTTAGTTTGAACGTTTAATATTTAAAGTTTTGAAATATTGAAATGTAAAAAGGGTATTTTGTGATTTCAAATCCGGAATTGAGATCGATAAAATTTGAAATGGCTATTTAGAAATTAAGTTGAATTTAAATTGTTTTAAATTGAGATTTGACTAGGTTTGAATTTGGAAATTTAGTAAATTGAACCGTAACTTTGAAAGTGAAAAATTGGAAATAATTACATATCTAATAAAAAGATATTTTGATTTTGAAGTATAAATAAATGGGAATGACCACGGTGTTATAGTGTATATTTCTACCTTGTAGATAGTTCCATGGACCCTTAGAGGATGGTTATCCCAAACATCCTTTAAGTTATTTGTATTTCAGTTGATATTTCACTTGAGTTGGATTTATTTATATAAGAATGTTAATCCTGACTTGAGTGTTTTGTGTTTTGCTTTACGCTCGGGTCAGACTGAGTGATACAGCATTTGAGACTCACCTTCGAAGTTGGAGCTTTGCTTGAAGATCCAGCTATCTATCCCTTCAGTCCTCCAGTTGATTGGTTCAGAGAATTCATCTGTTGCATTGGAGACTTCACTGCATTTGAACTATTCGGTTGTATTTTATTTCTAACTCTGGGGTATATAGTAGCTTCATGAACTACTATTCTTTATCTATTCCGCTGCATTATATTACTCTATGTTTGTGATCTGTGATTGATTTATTTACTGTATATTTTAAGTTTTGCCAAAAATTTTATTAACAATTCGGTATTTTGAATTATTCAAGTCGGACATGTACGTTTTTATTGTCGATTTGAATGGTCCAAAATAGCGGGTCGTTACATTATCATTCGAAGAAGGTGGGGCCACAAGACTAGCAAAAATCACACATGAACCATCATCGAAGCCATTACCTTATCTATCATGCCTAGAAAGAAACTCTAGATCCTTCACTCTCTATCATCAAGGAAACAGCTGTTTTTTGATTTCTACTCAAAGCATCAGCCACATTTTTCCACTTTCCCAGCATGTACTGAATCTCAAAATCATAAGCAGCAAGAAATTCTAGCCACCGTTGTTGCCTCATATTAAGCTCCTTTTGGGTGAATAAATACTTCAATGACTTATGATCTATATATAGAAAAATATTTCTCCACCCTAATAATGGTTCCAAATCTTCAATGTAAAGACGAACATCATTAGGCATAAGCTTCCTAAAAGCATAAGCCACTCGATTTCTTTACAGAAGCACTACACCCAAACGTAAACCACAAGCATCTTGTATTGACAACCAAGTATCGATTGGCTTCTAAAACAATGAGCACCGGTGCATAAGTAACAACTTTTAAAAAGCTTCATCGTAATTAGTTGTACATAGAAACTTCACGCTCTCTCTAGTGAAGTATGTAGAAGGAATAACAACCTCTGAGAAGTCTTTAAAAAATTGGATGTAATACCCTGTTAATCTAAGAAAACTACAGATATCCATAACTGTCTCGGGTCTCTTTCAATTTTAAGTAGCCTCAACTTTAGTTAGATCAACTGAAACACCTACATTAGATGCCATACACCCAAAATACTTAACTTCTCTGCTATAAATTACATTCAGACAAGTTGGCCTTCAACTGATTCTACTTAAGTTTATATAAAACAATCCCTAGATGTATCCCATGTTCCTTCTCTAACTTGGAGTATTCAGGAATACCATCAATGAAAATTATAACAAACTTATCCATAAAGTCACTGAATATGCAGTTCATTAGATCAAATAAATATGCAGGCACATTTGGCAATCTGAATGGCATCACAAGCCATTCATAAGAGCCATATCTAGAATGAAAATCTATCAATGGAGTGCCATCCTTTTCACATTTAAGCTAATGAAAACAAATGGCTAGGTCAAGCTGAGAAAAGACCTTCATATCACTAAGGTGATCAATCATAATCATGGGCAGTGGATACTTATTCTTTATAGTGAGTTTATTTAGCCTTTAGTGATTAATGCATAGGTGAAAGGAATCGTCTTTCTTCTTCACAAACACAATGGCAGTGCCCCATGAAAAAATATTACATTGAATGAAATGCTAAGACTTTAACTTGGACAGCTGTTTCTTCAAATCCTCATTCTCCTTAATGGATATCCTCATCGGAGAACGACTAACAACATGAGTTTCAAGAATGAGATCAATATGGAATCCATAGCACACCTCAGAGGTAAATAAGTAATGGGCTCAAATATATCCAAATAATCTATAACTATGGGAACTTTGGCTATATCATCATCCTCTCAAGACTCCAATGCAAATATAGACCCACCCAATTTTGACTAATATCTCCAAGAGCTATGCTAACTCACTCTATAGAATCGAAATAGCTAACTAAGATATGCTTTCTGGGCAGAATAAGTTATCCCTCGCATCTATCAAACCAATCTATTCCCAAGATGATGACAAAACCTAAGAACTTTAATACATCCAAATCACAAAAAGGATATTCCATATAAGTCCAATATAACATCTCTACATTACTTCCCAAGAATTACATATCCCCCTATGGGATTAGAAATCCTTAAAGATGTGATAAGATAAGCAACATCAAAATTAAATTTGTTAACTAGCTCCTTCGATATGAATGAATGAGACACGGTTGTATCGAAAAGGGCTTTAATAGGAGTATCTCTGAATAGGATGATACCTTCAAAGATTATTAAAGCTTTTCTTTTGGCCTAAGGTGGAACACCAACAGCTTCTATGACATTTAACCTTCCAACCTTCTTCCTTGAAGTTGGGCATGGATAGCTGAGGTTGTCAACTTCCTTACATATCCCATTTCACTGCTGAGATGGCGGAGGACATGTCAGAATGCACTCTCTAGAATAATGCCCACGCTCCCTATAGTTGAAGCAATCCACAAACTCTCTAACCTGCCTCTTAAACTCTAATATCTTGCCTTTGATTTGTTTCCCTTTGAAAAATTTCCTTTTTGTAAAATGGAAATTTCCTCGTCTGACCAGAACTTCCATTTCCTTTCTGAACTTCATCACTTCTTTCTACCTACTTCCTTTAGTCTCAAAGCTTTATCAACAAGATTATCAAATAAAGACTCTAGCTATTGAAATAAATCTTTCCTCAATGCCTTAGTTAAACCATACACAAACTTCTGCTTCTTTATGAAAGGAGTGTTGATAAGATCTATGCCATACTTAGAAAGAGCCTCAAATGTAGATATGTATACGTGGCCACTAACATCTAACGCTGCTTCAAATAAAAATTTTTGGGGACATGGATGCTTTCTCTGCTTCGGGAAGGAACTTCTAGTCAAAGCGAACTTTGAACTATGCCTACGTTAGTTCAACTTCATCAGGCTCTATTGTAAGCAAATCATACAATCAAGAACTTTTTCATGCAAATGGCTAGAAATAATCTGAACCTTCTTCTAATCTATGACTCTAATGGGGGTAAAGATGTGCTCGCATGTCTTGAGCTATGCTTGAACACCTATAACTCCTTCAGTGCCTTTGAATGTCTACCCTCCTAAATTAGGGTAATCATTACATATCTAATCAATGCCAAATAAGGAGTAGTTGGGTTTGGAGTGTTGGAGGCACTTGTTGATTGAATACTCCTCATAAGCTCCATCAACTAATCAGTGGCCGTGCACAGACCCTCTTCACCATATCCATTAGATTGTTCGGCATCAACTCGAGTACATTGACCACCAACAATTCTCACTTGTGCATTTAAGTGAGGTTCATATATAGTATAAGCAGGAGCAACATAGTCAAATATATAAAATAAAAAGTACATCTTTAGATGACTACCCTTGGTAATCATCATATACTCCTATCATACATATAGGAAATCCACCCAACACCCAAAGGGACATGGTCTCCTAAATATATTCTAAGGCCAAGACTCATTTCTCTAATACTTTATCTTGTTTTGAACTTGGCTCTGAAACCAATTGTAACAACCCACATATATACTCACAATACCAAAGAGTGTAACTAAGAAATATTTTTTGATAAAAAGGAGAATGAGACGATATTGGGCTTTCACATATGGATATTCCCATGGGCTAACATCGGTATAGATCTTAATACTATATACAACTCACTTACATGTGCTCAATATCATATAAAGTAATAAACATGTGAGTTTCAAGAATATAATAATACGAAATGTAATAGAGATCACAGAGCCATCGATACAGTGATAAAATATAATACATCAAATACATATGTCCAAGTGGGCCAACGTAGTATAAGTCTAATACCACTCTTCAAAATAAACTTATCATAATCCATCCCATAACTTCATCATAAAATCTACATATACAATGAGGCTGCAAAATATGTAAGGGGATCATAACCTTACTATGCAACTACCTCCAAAAGGGTGTCCAAGTAAAACAAGCTAGCTACTTCATACTCGAACCTAAAATATCTCGAACTGACCCGAATATTATAAAATAATAAATAGGCCAAACTATGTCTGGATAGTAGATGTTAGCACATTTGAAAAATGGCATGGTAATAAGTAATATAACTCATGTAACATATGAAATCTTAATATTCATCTCATAACAAAACAAAACCAGGCTCATAAATCATCACCCAAAAAGAACAAGCGCGTTATCTCAATACTATTTCATGATCGATAATTGCTAAAACAGCCATATATCCAACCACAAAGACATCAACACTTATCTAACACAAATATGGCTTGCTCTCAAAATCACCTAGATTATCTCTTAGATAACCGTATAATAGGGGTGATATGAGAAAGAACACGCATAAACTATCAATCTTAATTATAGTCACTTGGCTCTCAACCATACACCAAAACATATCGCATATGTATGAATGTTGTATTTGTATTTCTATACACACGCACGCACGCATGCACGCACACGCACACACATATATATACACACACAATTCTCAGATTGCACTAGATGCCTTCCCTACGTGCTCACAACACTACTGCTAAGTCTTCAATTACCTGATGACCATTGTTACCCAGTATCCATCAAAGTACAAAAAAGCTATGTGACGTTTATGACCCTACAGCTCCCTTATGGTGACAGAATACTAGCCTATGTTACACTAGGGCTATATATCTCAGCTATAAACATCACAAGGTGTGTCACGACCTAGAGAAGTAACCCTACAATTTAGCCACTAGGACGGATAATAGCATGATCTGGTTTACTCCTCATATTATAATGGGAGTATGACTAATTAGATAGACATTTGATTGCCTTTCACCTTGCATCACCTTTTATACACATAACATATCTAGTATAACTTGCCGTCGTATAGGTGACATCTACTCGCAAAGAGTAATCGAACAAATATAGCCTCAATTGTTGCATATCACATGGTGTTGCTCGTCCATTTGCTCAGTGTTTGTAAATTACAATCTCATCACTAATTATTCTGTGTAACAAGTCCATAGACTAAGCAAAGAAATATTAATGGACATCCCATACCATTCGATATTATAAGTTCATTTATTCAATATTCTTATCATACAGAAATTATAACCAATCAAAGAATATATGTTTTTTTATTCAACCTCCAACAAAAATCCTTTTAATTTGTATTTCCTTCATTCTCTTTCCATAAACAATTTTCTACATAATCGAAATAGATCTATATTCCAATAAAAATCATATTTGCTTAATAAAAGTGTTTTCCTAACATTATTTTAGTGATTATATTTCATAATTCTATCACTTCAAAATTAATTATCTCCAAATGGCAATATAAGGCACATTTTAGTAGAATTCATTCATTAGCCCCCGATGATTAAATAAAAATCCATTCTTTGCTATAATAAAATTTGATATTCCTATATTTAATATTATTTATAATATTAGGTCATTAGCCCATTTAACTTTAAAATTTTCAACATAATTTTTGAAATGATGTAATTATCTTGTTTTGATAATTTTCGTAACTTTATAGAAATATAATTTCTCAAATTTACAAACTAACTCAAATTATTTATATTTTTATTATTTAATAAAATTAATTAATTTAAAATGTTATTATAAAATTCCCAATATTTGCTTCTCAATAATGGGTTATTTTTGGTAGAGTTAGTGTTATGTCTTAAGGGAAATTACATAATTTGTTACATATATCAATCTCAATAGTCAATATAGTTCAAAATAACAGGTGTTTTCTTTCTATTCTGGACTTGTTATACTATGGTACAATTAATTAAGTAATTGACTTAATGTATATTGAATAGAAAATCATTAAATGATACGTTATGTGATAGTAATTATAACGTGTTGTAATCATGAAAATTCTATCACATTAAAAAATAACATATTGTTAAATATTCCTAGTCAAGATGTTTTGAGATAGGATATCAATATATCTATTGATACTAGAGTACACAACAATCTTCAAATGTTAAGGAGTATATTACTCATCAATGTTAGGGGCACCAAGGGGCTATGTGCTAATAGTTCTTAGATAAGTATGGAATGACTCACTCAGGAATTCTCTGTTGGTTAATATAACTAAAGTAAAACAAGCAATCTCGAAGTGAAAATTCTACATAGTTCCCTCGATTTGAATACTGTAGAACTTCGATGTTCATAATCCACTTTGATTATAGTTAAATTGTGACATGACATCCATCAAATGACTATAGTTTGGTTTGAATTGAAGCATTGTAAATGAAACAAAATTTAATAAAGAATTCGTCTCCTTTTTTACGTGAGATCAGCATCACGTTCAACTATAGTCAGCTCAAAGTCAAAGTCTCTGGCCGATTAATAATAATTGTTATTATTGAACCAAATATTTTATGTTGGACTAATCATGTTGAATGTGGACGACGTTGGAACTTCTCACCAAAATTGAATCCATAAGTCCATATATGATATAGTGTTGACGAAAAAAATTAGTGTAAAGAATCATTATTATCATGTACCCCTTATAATAGTGAAATTAGATTTTACCAAAATGGTGTGCAAGCGATTAAGTCTGTCAAAATATCACACCACTAGGTATGGCATGTGAACGTTAATAATATTCAAACTGAAAGATATTAATTGCTGACTGAATTTACGCCTTTGAGTTGGACAACCAAATGAAAAATACTCCAAAAAAACATATAATTTGGTTAATTTATAATTGTTGTACATTAACTAAACTAACTAATACTTATAAAATATTAATTATTAAATTTTATTTGATCGTTTGGATGTGATTAGTATTAAATAATTTGCATATAAAACTTATACATGTAAGTTACGATATGCAATATTGATGAAGATTAAATTTGATTTAAATTAATTAATTACTATGTTGTTTAGGAAAATTTAAGGACCCGAATCTATGGCCGGCCATCCATGCTAAAATGGGGGGTTTGATTTAATTTAACTAATATTTAATTTAAAAAACGGAAAGGTTTCAAAGAAAGAATTGGAAAGGTTACACTTATTTCGTTAAAACAAAAATTCCTTCCATTCATTATTCGTTATCCTGACAACTCATTCTTATTTTCTTCTTCTCCTTTACTGGATGGAAATTCATGTCTTCACTAATGGAAAAAATTCCTAAAATAATTCAAACATCAAATAAAATAAATACAAAGGCGACGCTTTAGATCGTTGCAATTTGTAGAGATGATTCAATAGGATCTACGAGTTTTCATACATTTAGGGTATGTTTCTTAGGCATATTCTTACGATAATTATCTTATCATAGTTTCAACTATATATACCAGATCTTGTTAGTATAGATTAGATCCCTTACGTTATATAATGATTTTATACATACGAATGTTATCACCTATAACCGTCTACATACTCATACACACACAAAAATATACACACACACGCATATATATATATATATATATATATACACACACATATAGATACATACATATCTAAATCTTTTATATGTTATAAATATTATTGTTGGATTTTTGTATTAATAACAAAATTAATTAGTTTTTCGGTAAAAATCATTTAGTGTGTGTATATATATATGTGTGTGTGTGTATGTGTGTATGTGTATGTGTATGTTTGTGTGTATATATAAATGTTGTTAACTTTATAACTGTATCGATATTATAAATAGTTAATGAATTTTAAAATAATGATAAAATGATTTTCAACTACTATTTTGTTTTACAAAACTACACACACACACACACATATATATATATATATATATATATATATGTTCATTTTTCATATTTAAAATATCTTCAACTATTTTATAGTTTCCAATTTGATGCTTCAAATTATTTAGCAAAATTACATATTTTAGGTTTTAAATTTGAATCTATTTTACTAACTTAGTCAAATCTATTCAAATACTTTTAACTATTTATTTTATTTAATACATAAATTAATTTTGACATTATTATCCCGCCTTTTGATCAAGTTATATATGGATGAACCCAACTAACCAAAATTCAAAGTTATTAATGTAAAAAGCCTAAAGAGATGACCACAAAACCCAAAAGTCTAATGCAAATGGAACCAAGAGGCAAATCAAAGCTATCCCAAGAATACATTTGACAACTCTCACTCAAGTGTGGGGTCGGTACCGACCTCTGCCTATGAGTTGGTACCAACAAATAGTAACTCCCACATGGGAGTCCTTCTGCCTATTTGTTTCATTCGATGCTAGAAACTCATTTCCAATGTTGTTTGGTTGATTTCATTCAATTCTCTATCAATCTCCACGAACTCCCGAATCAACAACTTTGATCTTATACAACAACATATTTTGGACTCCAAAACAAGTTATTATTGATGCAAAAAACTATGGAATCATGAAGCTAACAACAAGATGAATCAAGATAAAGACTTGAAGACAACCAATATGGTCATCTTAGGGATCGATACGGGCCCCTACCTAGGGATCGGTATCGACCCCTACTTCTTAATGATGTGGCACCTACTTTTTTGAAGGATTTAGTCTAATGAAAATCTAATTGTCAGAGTTGTACCGAACCCTAAGAACTTCTGCCTCTAAGTCAGAAGTAAAGCAATAAAGTCATTAAGTGGACATAGGCCGAAGTTCGTCGAACCACTATAAAACTCTATTTGTTCATTTCTTACCCATTTTAATTTATTTTCTTCTACTTTATATTGGGTGTTTGTGCCATTTTTAGTTGAAACAGATACATAGACACACACACACATATGAATTTAAAATGTTTCGAATACAAGCTAAAGGAAGATTAAATGAAGGTTCAAAATTTTGTCATATTTTCCTCTCCTTATTTACAACATAAATGCCTTTTACTTTTTTCTTCAGTGGCTACTTAAATACACCGCTACCCACTCCAATATGATTCTTTTTATTGATATAGTCAAATATTTTAAATCATTTCTTTCATTTGATGCATAATTTAATTTTGACACACACATATGTAGATGTATGTATATGTGTGTGTGAATTTATGTATGTATGTATGCATGTATAAAAACATTTACATATAAGTTTAAAATGCCTTGTGACAACAATTGCAAATGTTAACAGCTAATTTATAAGTTATAGATGCAAATCTCAACGTCTACACACAAAATAACTATATACACCCTATATTATGTTGAACTTACACATTTTTTTATTGGAGTATAGTTGGATTACTCATATTATATGCCAAGTGTAATTTGGCTTTATATGTCATTTAATAATCAATTAAAGAGAGAAAAATGAAATGTTTCTCTCTCTAAATAAAACAAACTCTTCCCTCAATTAGTTGGATAAGTTTAAGAGAGAGAAATGAAAGGTTCCTTTCTTTAAATTAAATTAAACAAGACATTGTTTCACACACATGCACACAAGAGTATATTTGATATACTCTAATATATATAAATATATATATAAACATCAAATTAATACCTCCTTTTAAACAAAATTAAATTAAACAAGATTTTATTTAAAATTTTATTAGATCGAATCTAATAAACTCTTTAGATTTCGTAGGCTCGATAGATCCAAGATAGTAAATTTTCTAAAATCTACCTATTTCACCTTCTACCGACTGGCCTGGTTCCTGAGTTGCACGTCTATTATGGTTTACTATGTTTGGTGTACTACCATTTTATCTTATTATGGGTAATACCATGTGATAAGAGTCTGAAGTTGCATTCTCTTTGTTTTGCCCAATGTTGAGGTCTAATGTACTACCAGTGTCTTTAGTTAAATAGACTAGTAATGTAGACAAGGATATTATAATTTTGTGCGGTTTTGTGTATAGTCTGTTATGTATATTATTGTATTTTGAGATGTCTATGTATCTGGACATCTTTCTAGTATATATTATATTATGATGTTCCATTATGATATCGACTTTTGATATCTATGTTTTATTTTCTAATTCGTTCTTATATATGTCATAATATACGATTTACTCAATTCTGGCAACTCATGTATATTGCTTTGTGTCGAGATAGGATATGTATTATTTAAAATGTATTCGGGTATTTTAATGTACTTGTGTTGACCTAAAGTTTTGTATGCGAGACATCACTCCTATCAAGCCATTTGATCTGTGCTATCAAACAACAAAATCCCTCTAATACGTTAGTCACTAGGACGGGGGGGGGGGGGGGGGGGGTCACATTAGCCGCTAGTATCAACCAAAAATATAAAGGCTCAACAGATAGATTGACATAAACAAATTCATAAATATCTTAATTGAAAATAAATGTAAATATCGCTTTTATTTATAACATCTTTCACTATTTTGTACTTGAAAGTATCATCAAATTCTCATATATATTTTTTTGAAAATGCGTACATACGTACATATACACATACATATATGACCATATATAAAATAAGTATCATTTCCCACATATACTTTATCTCTATAATATATTATTATTCAAAATAGTTATATATAAATAAGCATCTTCACTATTTTGAAAGCATAAGCTCGCTTTTATTGAAAACACATATAAATTGATTCTACTTTATCAACTAAACACCAATGTCATCCAACACGATATTAAGCAAGCACCTATTACATCTAATTTAAATACATCTTACTATAGTTTATATCACACACAATTACTCACACCATGCCTATTATTTTCTTCAAATAATAAATGAACATTTTTTCAAATTTTGTAAAATAATTTTTACTTACTAAATCATCGTTACAAACACACATGCACGCACACACACAGATATATATATATATATATATATATATATATTTGTGTGTGTATCCTACCTTGATGACCAACCCCTCGATCAACTAACAACTAGCGCATCACAGATGAGAGTTGAATAAAATGGATAGACATATAAGGCCAAAATATATCTCTGTCTATGCATCCTAACATGTGCTCTGCTACCAAAAATGTGAAGCCTCGACCCAGTACCCTTGCTACCAAAGGGTAAAAACTAGTCGATGGCATAGAGTAAAGGACAGAATAGAAGTGATATCACTTATACATTTCCTTAGGCCATCACGGATTTGTTTCAATACCCTTTACCCTAAAAATATATAACGTCTTAGCACAAAGCAATGTACATGAGTTTTCGATACTAAGTAATTTAGTGTTAGAGAAATATATGAAAATAAACCAAAACTAACAGCATCGAAGAGAACAAAAGATAGGAAATGTATATCATATCTAAAAATTTGATACAGTATCTCATAAAATACAACTTAAGAATAAGTACATGACCAAATAAGATAAATACATTATAATCATCATGTACAATTGGATATCATACATATGCACATCTTCATATCATATGAAATTTCATAACATAGGAAACAAATAGCCTACATCGTCTCTACTCCATCTCCATATCATAGCGCAAAACAAATACACAAGCTCGGTAACACATCATGTAAAAACAACCTTAAACTGACCTGAGGTTGTGTTATAAAAATAACACACCATAGGTGAAGTTAATACTAATTTTGATCATAATGGTGTGCAATATAATAACATGGTAATAATAGGTCTAATTGAGTATAGGAAAATGTCACACAAGCGCTAACTACCCATCTCACATCTATAAGCGCATAATGCCTTAACACCCATGTCATGTCTTTATAATGATATGAATCACTACCACAAATCTATTTCATTGCGATTCACCCCAAATTAGAATTATTTGCTGCCACAACCTTTAAACTCACATTATTTTAAGTTTTATCTGTATTTATTTGGGTAAAAACTAGTATGCACTAGTCAACTTCTCTCTATCAGAAGTTATTCGACACCAAGTGGTGCCATATGGGATGCGGCATCCCCTTCCACCTAAAATTATGGGTGGTCCCACACAATCTATATGCTACACTAAATACATCACCGGTCCTCATTAGCAATTCTCGCTATCCATCAATCACATCATATTTGCATTGCTCACTTGTTGTGTCATGCAGTAGACCTTGGACATTTGACAATAAGGACAAATTGCATGACTCGGCATGCTACCCCATAATTCGTCCCGCTAGGATGAAATAACTTGCTCATCTAGCTTCTAACTTTTCTCTAGTTAGGTTATTATTAATAATTAGCATGTCCTAACTAACCACATTATCTCATAAATGTTATTTATATCCTGAAGAATCTTAAGATGTTTTAACTAAAATTTATATCATATAAATATCACATAACCCACATAAAGGCAAAATATATAGCATGACATAGCGGGATGATCACTCATAATATAAGCAACATTCCATGAGCGAAGCTGATGAAGAAGTGAGCATCTTTAAATATATATATATGTATGTATGTATGTATGTATATGTATATATATATATATCATTAGCGACAAACATAATCACTTAGGATCATGAATACATAGCATAACATATAGAGGTAATAAAATGAACAAGTAAGTGATTACATAAGTAATAAGTACACAAATGTTTATAACATACACGACCATAATAATCATCATACATATTTGCATCGGTACATAATAGCACCATGACTTATTGTTGTACAGCCTTTGAACCAAACGACGTCTCAGTGGATCTAGACTTCAAGATGATGAAGAAATGGATCAAATAATTTACAAGGTGTCATAAATGTTGAACAAATAGAGCACAAGAATTTTGGCAAAGATTTTCTCAAGGCAAATCATGTTGGAACCAACATGATTAATCATGTGGTACCAACATGATTAATCATGTCAATACCAAGTTGTTTGAATTCGGGACCCATTTAGAATTGTAAATGAAGTCATCTTGTACTTTGAAGGACAAGAAAAGGAAACAAATAGTAAATCAAATCAGTGCCGACATGATTTGGAGAGGAAATTTTGTCAACTGAAATCCAAAGCTTGAAGACTAAAGAAAATACAAAGAAGAATCAAAGAAATAGGATGAAAAAATATGCCAGTACCGACATGATCATATTCGTACCTAGTTGTTTTGATTGACAAATTTTGCATGTTCTTCATGCCTCAATGATCAGATCTGACTTCTTATTTGTTCTTGCACAAGATAGCTATTTTGAAGGGAGATTACGAACATAAATATCCATCCTTTAAAATCGAAATAAGGATTTTTGAGATCTCTGTGCCAAATTGCTATATTTTGGTTGTCACTAGTCTTTTTTAGACTATACTTGTTATAAGAAGTGGTTATATATACGAGAACCGTCCGAAATAAACTAATAGTGGAAATAGGCGATCGAACCGAGACCTAACCACTATAAAAAATCTTGTATTCTTGTCTTAATTTTATTTCTTTGATCTATATTTCTCTTTTTTATTTAGGGTGTGTCATTTTGATTTCAACATTTTTGCTGCTTTAGTTGAAAGAGAAGATTCTATGGTTTCACCTAAGCTAAAGATCTAGAGGATATAGCTCTAAGTAAAACCAGATTTCATGTAATTACTGAAGCTGATGATGAAGGAGATCGCCGTGCTAAATGTAGAATACAATAGCCTATGATTTTGTTTGATGATAATCAACATATATATAATCCTTTAAATGTATTTGTTGTTGTACTATTTTATTTTTCACATAATTAAATAAATATTTGTTGAATAAAATAAACAACTCAGAATTTATATTTAAACAAATATTTTATTCAAAGAAATATTTTATTACAAATTCAAATAGTACAAATTTGAGCTCTTGCTACATTTACACAATTTCAATTACAATACAATTTCAATTACAACACAATCTTCACTTTACTATTTCACCTCACTGCATCCACTCATCACTCGTATTTTGATCTTCAACTTTGTTCCAGCCTGTATCCAGCATCTGCAAAATAAACGTTGATGCGGTAAAATTGAAAAGGAAATATTTTGTAGTGCAAAATGAAGTGTGTTTGAAAATATTATTTACCTCATTTATTTGGTTCGTTCGTCGTCATTTTTGTTAATTCATCTTACATGAACAACTTGTGACATGCACAGTGTATCAATGCATAATGTATCACTGTACATGCCATAAAGTCACGCACACCGATATAAACTTGCTTGTTAAAATAGCAGGGAAAAGTGAGCATAAGGTCAAACCCAAGATGAGGTTGGATTCAACACAGGTACAATCCAAAATACAAAACAAAATCAATTCATCAATGAAAGTACACAAAACGTGTTCAGGCTTTCAAGTTCAAGCGCATAAGCGGACATGAACACAAGCAAAACCCTAATGCAAAACAATATGTGCAGTGCAAAGCAACATGAATGCAAATGGGACAACTGTGCAGACTCAAAGTGGAGAACCAGATCAACCACACCAGACAGACTCAAGTGGATACAAAGAACTGAACATGGAATGCAACCAAAGCACCAAGTTTATCAACCCAGTTCAATGAAATACTCATTAACGCAATGCAACATCAAAGTATCCACATATGAAACCAAACTACAAGAAGAGGTACACATGAAGTCTTGACCAAAACTCAGGCCAGACCAACAACATGTGAAACCAAGTGCACAAACCATCATGATAACAGCCTCAACCACATGAAGACTTCACACGTGAACTAGACTGCAAATATATGCATACAAACTAGTATGAAAACACTTGAACATGATCTCAAATGTAGTACACAAGCTCCAGACCATAGCTCATATGGAACAAGTGCATGTAGTTCAGGTGAACCAGATGAGCAAGTGAAACAAAACACAAAGCCACAGCAATACAAGGCTAACAAGGCTACATGAACATGGCTACAAGAACAAATCAAGACTTAATTGTAATGACTCGAAGCAACAGAGAATTCAATTCAAGAGCAACATGACAAACAACATTTACATATATGAAACTAAGCAACAGGACATCGACAAATACAAGCAATTCAATAGTTTCAGAGACATTAACAAAACATGGACCAAAATACAAAGGAATAGAGCAGTGGACACAACAGACAAACCAGCCATCACCAATATTAAACAAGACTGTACACTGAAGTGCACACCACAACTTAACACAAAGCAGTGTGGATATATATGCAACTAGAGTGAATTCGCATGCGAAACATTATGAACATACATATGAATTGCAGAATCAACCAACATACATATATACAAGTGATTCCAGAATAAAGTGCAGACTTATGAAGACCAACAAAACCCAAATGCATATGACCAGTCAACATGAAAAAATGAAACCAAGAAATGACTCGAAGCAAATGCAAAACTAGAATATCAGTTCAGCAACTAGCATGGTGGACAGATCATATAAAAGAAGAAAATCAAATAAGATCATTAGCAGTTCGAATCTTGCAAGAAAATAAATGGAACAGTGTATCATGGTGAAATTTTACCATAAATATATCGTGGAACTCAAATGCCAACAAGTCAATCTTCACGAAGTCACAAAAATTATCTCAAAAATCAAAATGTCGGAGTCATATGAGAAAGAATGGAGCAAATTCAAATTCATAAACCAACGTATCAACTTATGAACAAGTCAATTTCATCACCAATGTTCGATCAAAAATCAATGGGAGAGCAAATCACGTGAAGAATTCAAATGAGAAATATACGAACGAGAATTAAGGGAATCAAACCCTATAAATTACCCAATTATTATCATCGGCAAAAGCATTCGAGTTCAAGCAAAAACAGAGAGCATGCACCAATCCATAACTCGAACCAAAGTCGAGCATAATCGAAATCGAAAAAGGAAAATCACATATCAATTTAATTCAAGCATTCAAGCTTGACATTTGAAGCATCTGCAAAGAAATACGAAGAAGCATCAAAGCTAATTGAGGAACAAGAGCGTTCCAGCATTCAATTCGAACGTAAATTCAAGCGGAGGCTTCAACCGAACAGAACCCTAATTTGAGAAGAAGAACGAAAGTAAAGAGATGGCCAAAATTACTACAGAAAGAATAAAGGGAAGACTGTCTCTTTAGTTTAATTTGTTATTAGGTCGGTCTGGTTTATTTTATTTTGGGCTTAATTGATATATAGGGTTTTGTTTAGTTGTTTTATTTTATTTTGTAATTTTCTTTTAAAATTGTGTAACTCTCTAGTCGTGTGTCTAGGTGACGAACTACAGTGCTGTAGTTCGAGAATTCGCAACTCAATAGCTGAGTTGTGGCAGGGTTTTGAGCGTAGAGTTAGGTTAGTCATTAGCGGGTGTCGCAAGTTTATGTGTGCAAGCGTCTGACTACTTAATTTCTAGTAAAAACCTTGGGAGCAGCACGTAGGCAGGTTTTTGCCGAAGCTGGGTAAATTTGTGTGTGATCTCTTCTGCATTATATACTGTTATTTTTTTAATTTCCGCATTAATTTTTATTGTTATTAGTATCACCCTATTCACCCCCCTCTAGAGTGAAAACGATTCTACATTATATATGAAACACCTCAACTCATGACTACTCTCCCAGGATCATCATCTTAGCCAACTGCAGTTGTGACAAGAGCTGAAATGGAGAAGCTGGTGTTAGATGTGAATGCAAAGATGTTAGAAGCAAAAAATTCTTATATGGAATTGATGAGAAGTATGCAGAGCAGTTGACGGTGTTGGCCCAGCCTCGGCAAAGAACTGAATCGCGAAGGAAAGGAAAAGTTGAAGGGAATCTTCTGATTCCAGTAAAGAAATCTTTTCTTCAATAGAACATAACATAAGAAAGGACAAACACCAATGTAGAGAGGGGCTAGTGAAGCATAGAAAAATCGTGTAAAAGATGGAGTTGCTTTGCCAACATCAAACAACTCGGTTTGAAATTTCCAATCAAGTCGATATGGAGAGGTTTTCAAATATGTTGAATATGTCTAGACCTGTCAAAATATGATCCAACCCATTAACCCAATTCATTTACCTTACTTATAAATGGGTTGGGTCAACCCATTTATGAATATTATTAAATGGGTTATGCGTTGGGTTGACCCATTTTTAAAAGGGTTATAAATGGGTAACCCATTTAGCCATTTATTAAAAACATTAAATTTTAATATAAATTTGTAAAATAAGAATTATGAACATACATTGTAGTTTTTCATAGAGACTGAAAATTGTATTTAAAAAATAACAGGCTACAACATCCCCATATTTGAATTTCGCCTAGTGCAGAAGCAGCTATTTTTTTTCAAACTGCAATAACTTCTTAACTCTAACTCGGAATCCGGCGAGACTTCGACCGAGAACTCCAACCTAAACTACGGACAGTATGAAACACTCGGATACTTCATCGTGTGAATGCAAACTGTAGTTCTCCAAGAGGACTGACAGTTGTACTTAGAAAATAACAGGCTAACACATCCTCGTATTTGAACTTCGCCTAGTGCAGAAGCCGCTATTTTTTTTGTTCGAGCAGCAATAACTCTTTCGTTCTAACTCGAAATTGGGCGATACTTCGACCAATTAACTCCCACATAAATTACGGACAGTATAAAACACTCAGATACTTCGTCGTGTGAACGCACACTGTAGTTCTCCAAGGCGACTGACAGTTGTACTTAGAAAATAACAGACTATCACATCCCCATATTTGAACTCCGCCTAGTGCAGAAGACGCTATTTTTTTGTTCGGACTACAATAACTGTAAAGTCACGTTTTCCCGTACTCTTTGAATCGACAATAAACCACACATGTCTAACTCAAATTGCACGAAAAGAATGATCTTTAAGGGTAAAATAGAAAAGTAGACAGAACATAATCTCACTCGAATGGAATAACATATAATATTGAACATATATTTTTACAGTGGAAAACTTTTAAATACATATATCAGAGTCTAACTTAAATTCAGCTTGGACAGTTATAAACATCTATCGTTACAATTGCTGACAAACATTAAACAAAATACACTAAGTACAGCGGATAATAGAATATGCTCATACGACGATGAATATCTCCAGCTCTCCTCTGGAAACTCCAACCATCTTCGACTATCCTGAAACTACTTGGATCTGACCCGAGTATTGAAAATACCCTGATCAGGCTTGATAAACCAGCGTGAGAAAAACTCAATAATAGATGATAGTGTCATATATCAGCCTTTTTATAAATCCTTTGAAAATAAAGAGTATCTCATAAGACCACGCCCGCACATAAACACAGACGGGTTTTTACCTTATGATAACTAAAACACTTTTATATCAAAACCTTTGATATTATTTCTAATGACATTCTTTGAAAACCTTTGCAAATAAACTTATTAATCTTAGCCGAAATTGTTACATTGATTAAATTCCAGCATAATAGGTTTACAATTAAGTCCGAAGGCTCTAATTGGAGAATAGATTTCCATACAAATCACCAAGTGAAGGGACTACCTTCCGAAGGGGTACACCTCTAGATGGATGTCCCGAGGACCATCACAAGAGATCCTCTACCAACACAAGACCGCCTTACCTTTGTAACTAGATAGTACCGAATATTTCATCCCCCGGTTGTTACCGACCTTTATCCGAGGGCCCTCATAGCATACAAACCACAATAATCAGATACACGACGTCATAGCGTGCAAAGATATATCTAGAAAAGGATGACCATATCCTAATTGGGAATGACCCACTTAGCCCTGCTGCATCTAACCCTGTTTCGGTCATTTCCTGTTTGATGAGGCTTGAGGCAAACGATTACATTTTCACACGGCATATATCACATCTTTGAATGCTACATTGCCATTTCCGTTAACTACTAATTTCTTTCCACAAAAATACAACCCTTGAGCTCGTATGTCTCAAGGAGGGTGTTAAGCTAAGAGAAGTTGCCTTCTCTACCACCATTGATGTACGTTTGTAAAAACCAATGTACGTAATCGTTAGAAATGCAATGTCAGACAAACGTCCATACAAGTTGTCTAGGAACAGGACAAACCAAGACACTCTCCTACTACCACTAGTAGCGAGTAGTCCTTGCAATCCGAAAAATCTCCATCACGAGGAGACCACTGAATAACTCTATAATGGGAGCTACCCAGAGCATGTTCAACAAGCAGTCTTCATGCTATGAAGATCCACGGTCTTCAATAATCATCATCTTCAACATGTCTTCACGTTCGAACGTATACATTGGTTCGAACTGGTTTTCGGATAGGAATTACTCAAATCCGACCCCGGTTCCTTCGAAATCCAATTATCGATAAAAGTGAATATGGGTATACAGGATTTATTAAGTCTCTTTTTACTTTAATTCTTTTCGGATGATTTTGAAATATCTATCCCTTTTAACTTAGGATAATTCTAAGTAATTCATTCTTTTGCTTTGGAAAATATCTCAGATTTCCTTACTTAATTCTTGATCCAAATTTCTTAACTTTTAGTCAGGTCAAAAACAATGTTATTTATGACATCATTTACGATAAACCCTAAAATAAATCTGAGCAAACATTTTGAAGTAAATAGGATCAAAGAAATCATTCATTTTTGAAGATTGCTTAACTTTTGGATAATACCAATCTTCTTTTATTTTGGAAAACTTAATAGAATCTTTTTATTTAAGAGCATCCGGGCTTTCCTTTCGATCTGTTCCACCCCTCGTCTAAGAAAAGAAAACATAGACCATGTAAGTTCGGGGCACTGGTTGCTCCATACCTAACCTTAGTTAAACACCTTTTATCTTCCCAGATCTCACAGGCGGGACAAATGTACTAGTCGTTTCCGCATACTCGGATTTTCAATTTTATTTTGGAATTGCTTATAAATATTCAAAATTATTTTTCAAAAAGGCTTAATTATCCTTTTCAAAACATTTACAATTTATTCTGGAAAACGTCGTTACAGTTAAACTCATATTTCAAAAGTTATAGAATTCGCAACAGAAAAGTGCTGCGGAAAGTGCTAAATAAGCTTATTTGAATTAAATCAACTTTAAAACATTCGATAATTCATATTTTCCAATCCAAATCTCTTTTAATTATTTAAATAGATTTATCAAATTTATTTTATATTTTTCCATAATTAAAAACGTTCATTTAAACAGATTTTCTGTTATGGTCACTAAACTACACTAGCGCGATTTTTCTGGAAAATTGATTTGGACTTAATTCAACGTATACTTATCGAAACTTTGATTATCTTACTTCGTTTAGAAGATATGGATATAATAGTCCGGAATTTTCTTATCTCGAAGAATTCCAAGCCATATTTCACTCCATACACTCATTTGAACTATTCGGCGTGAAATCGCGAACTACCGTTACGCGACGCGTCTAGTTTTAACTTATTTTTCAATATTTGAAATAATATATTCAAATTGGATTTCAACACTAATAAAATCATTACAAATCATTTTAAATCAATATTTTCACTTTTTAAAGTATTTAAAACATGTTTTCACTATTACCATATTATAATATTATTATATTCCCATTATTTTAATATATTAAATTTTAAATTTCAATTTCAACTCAATTTCAATTCTAATCTCAAATTAAACACATTTAAAACTTATATTTCAAATCCAATTTCAATTTAAACTTCAATACAATCTCAAACTAAACTTCACTTTTTCAAAATCGATTTCAATTCAATTTCACTATTCATCTCAATTTCAATTTCTAATTATCTATCCTTTTCAAATCTGTTTCACTTCAAATTTCAAATTCTCTTTCATTTTAACTTTAATTTCACTTCTAAATGAAAAGAGACATATTTTTCCACAATATCTCATATTACTAAAATATGGTCTTTTTAAACAAAGGGATTACTTACTTAATAGAAATTTGATGTCCAAATCATCATCACAACCATACAACAATCATATAACACTAACATATTCAATACGGTAAATGTCATAACATTACTACGAATTATCCAACATATTCAAACAATCAATCAAACATCCATATCATCAAATAGTGATTATCTAACATAACAATTAAACATGATAATCAATATAATTCAAAAAGCGGTGAGAATTTCTCACCTTCATATCCGCTCGGTCAAACTTTTTCGTAGGCTACGTGCTTTCGAACAACATGCTTTTTCAGAATGACTTGAATTCTCGCCTTAGCTTATTTCTTTGCGAACGCTTTTGTTTTCCTTTCTTTTTCTTTTTCTTTTCTTTTTTTTTCTTTTTTTAATATGGAGGAGGGGGTGTCGGCTTTGGTGTGGAGGAGGGTGTGGCCTTGGGTTTAGGCGTGTAGGAGGGTTTGGGGTGTGTAGGCTTGGGTTTGGTGGTATGGAAGGGGCACAGCTTGGGGTGTAGGGGGTTGTGAGGCTCGGCTTAGCTTAGGGTTGCTCGGGTTTGGGCTGTAGGGGCTCGGCCTTGGGCTGTAGGGGGTAGGCCGTGGGGTGTAGGGGTGAGGAGGAGGTGGGTGGGTGGTAATTTGGCTTGGTTTTGGTGGTGTAAGGTGATGGTTTGGAGTATGGAGGTGATAGCTTGAAGATAGAAGGAAAATGGTGGAAGTAGAGAAGGTTTTAGGAAATTTTATGAAATGAAAGTGAAGTGGAAATGAAGAGATTTGTGGTTGTATTTATAAATGGAGATTTTTAGTGGTAAATGACATTAATACCCTCTTCATTTTTGAATTTAAATATGCATTTCCTTTTATGTGAAAAGGGAGATTTGATATGCATTTATGGTTATGGTAAAAATAGAAATGATTGCTTATCATTTCTTTCTTAGATTTTGTATTTTAAAGGGAAGACTTTTGTAGTGATTTGATTTGCATTAATGGTGGAAATGATGTTTATGGAAAAGTGTGTTAAGAGGTAAAGAGGTGTAACCTTCTTATGGTTTGTAGTTATTAAATCATATAGTTTGCTCCTTTTCTATGTAAAAGTATTACAACTTATTAATGAGATGAGAAGGTAATGATGTTGCTTTTATGTCAAATCCTGTCTTTTTAAATTTATTTATTTTAACTTAACTTTTCAAAAGTAAACTCATTTTGTCTTTTAGTGTTAAATGTAAAGTGTTTAAATAGTTTGTAAACTTATATTTATAAGTTAGAAAATGTATCGAGTAGCCACAACTTGTCGAGAACTCGTTTTGGTTGAAAACGGGGTTTTCGTCGACAAACTTTACAGTCAAAATTTGACGTTTTTATTAAGCTATATATTGAAGTAGACCAAACTTTAAAATGAACTTTTTACTTCTTTAAATAAATTAAAACAAGTCCCTTTATATTTAAAAATCATATTTAAATAATATCAAAATCTCAAATTTTACAGTATATGTAAAACAGACAAAATGCGAGAAATTTTGGTTATTTTTGTAAAACGATTATTAACAAACTTTTAAATCTTTTAACATACTTTTATTATCTTTATTAGATGTTATTAATAAGATTTACCTTTTTAAATAAATATTTAAATTCATTTATTTAAGCCTTTATTTATTTTTAACAAAACTTAACTTTTGTCGATTTGTTCTAAAATCCAAATTTATACTTTTTAATTTATTAACTATAAGAATAGATAATTATTTATTACATATAACATATTTATTTAAGATTTAAACTCCTTTTTAAATTTAAAACGAACGAAATCTCTAATTTTCGAAGTAGCGAAATTACGGGTCGTTACAATAACTCTTTCGTTCTAACTCGAAATCAGGCGAGACTTTGACCGATTAACTCCCACCTAAATTACGGACAGTATGAAACACTCGGATACTTCATCATGTGAATGCACACTGTAGTTCACCAAGGGGACTGACAGTTGTACTTAGAAAATAACATGCTACCACATCCACATATATGAACTCGCCTAGTGTAGAAGCCGCTATTTTTTTGTTCAGACTGCAATAACTCATTCGTTCTAGCTCGAAATAAGGCGAGACTTCGACCGATTAACTCCCACCTTAATTACGAAGAGTATAGAATACTCGAATACTTTATCGTATGAACGTACACTGTAGTCCTCCTAGGGGACTGACAGTTGTACTTAGAAAATAATAAGCCACTGCATCCCCATATTTGAATTTTGATGAAAATTAGAATTAAAATTTTAATTCTTATCGAAACTCAAAACATAAAAATTAGAATTAGAATTATTTTATATTTTTGTTTTTTATTAGTCAAATTAAATTTAAATCTTTACATGGGTTAAATGGGTTAAATGGGTAACATACTTATTAAGTGAGTTGGGTCATAAATGGGTTGGGTCATAAATGGATTAAAAAAATGGGTCATAAATGGATTGGGTCAAACTTGACCCAACCCATTTTGACCCGACCCAACCCGTTTGACAAGCCTAAATATGTCTGATAGCGAAGACTTACAGGATGGTGGTGTTGGTGGAGATACACGAGTTACTAGTGCACTGGCTGATAGAATTCAAACCAATGTTGTGGAACCAGCTAGACGAGAACAATAGGGGTCGGGAAGGATGGTTCCTCTAGAGACAGGGGAGCCTAGACATAATGCCACTAATCAAGACCATTTACCAAATACTCATGGGTGCTCCTGACGTTTATCATCTGACTGCTCAAATAAGGAGTATATCATCGATATAATGAAGAGACTGTTGAATGAAAGTCATCACAGAGGGGATGAGGAATGAGGCTCATTACTGAGTTGAACCCCATTCATCGAAAAAATCATTGAAGAGAGGTATCCAAAGAAGTTATTAATGCTAACCATGTCAATTTACAATAAAAGGCCTTATCCAAGGCAGCAACTGTTGAAGTAGGATGATATACGGATAGTGCTCATTTAAAGGACGCTGTTAGAAGTGGCTGTTTCCCTATATTTTAGATAGTTGCAATGATGTGGTTTACTCGACTCGCACCAGGGTCCGTATCATCATTTGATCGGTTGGTTAAGAAATTTATAGAGCAGTTCCAAGTTCACACTATGCAATCGAAAGATGTGAATCATTATCTGACGTTCATCGGAGTTTCGAAGAGACCCTGAAGAATTTTCAAAATAGGTTTAATGTCGCAGTCACGAAGGTGAACAACCCCAAAGAGGAGATTGTATTAATTGCACTAATCAATGTGGTTCACCTGAGGACAGACTTTGGTAGATATCTCAAAAGGAAGCAACCTTCTATAATGGAAGAGTTTTACCGTAAGGCATCCCAATTTTTGTGCTTGGAAGAGACAGATTTGGTGGTTAGATTGGCTAGTGACAATCAAGAGGGACTGAGTAGCATGATACAAAATGAAGTTGTGTTAAGCAGGGTAGTGAATGTAGGGAATAATAACAATGGTAAGAGGAATTAAGGTGCTATTGGTAAAAAGTAGGACATTAAGAAGCGCATTCGGTATACTCGACCAAGAGAGGATGCAGAGCTTAATGATTTCATCGAAAACATCTACTTTGTCGTGTAAGGTATCAGGCACAATAAGAAATCACCTCCAAAGGAGGCAACTGAGAAAGAAAGACATTCAAGGAAATGCTGCCACTTCTATGAGACCCATAGGCATAATGCAAACAAATGTAGGCATCCGAGAGATGTCAAATCTAATTCATAAGAAGAAGCTGCACTAGTATGTAAGGAACCCACAAGCTGGCGTGCAGACAAACAATAGACCTCAAGGGCAGCTACCTAAGGGAACCAAGCTGGATCCAACGGAGAGATATCAAGATAGCCTACTAGAGGGATTGTGACGAATACTAATGATGTAGGTCCTCATCCTTCAAAGAAATTTGGAATGAGATCTAGGGCTATGGCAGGTCATTGAGGCACGTGCATCAGGAAATGTGTTTGGCTATAGAGGATGGAACTCCAACAAAACAATTGAGAACAATTACTGATGGTATTGTGTTTCGAAGTTGAGACGCTGACAAGGTTCAAGCATCGACGCATGACCCTATGTGGATTAAGGCTGCAATTGGGCCAGCTGCAGTGCTCTGGTCCTTATTGATTATGGGAGCTCGATGAACATCTTGTTCAAACAGACCTTTGACAAGATGCGCCTAGATGTGAAGGATTTAAAGCCATGTGAATCCTGCATCCAACGGTTTAATAGAGGTTAAGGAGCCAATTGGGTGCATAGAATTCACGATGCAGTTAGGACAAGAGTAACTGCAAAGTTATATGGATGCAAATGTTTGTTATTGTAGATTATTTCTTGACTTACAATGCCTTCCTGGACCGATCGCCCTGCTAGTTTTTGGATCGCAGTTGATCAATGGTGTTTAATGATGAAATTTCCAACCGTGAATAGAGTAGGGGCAACCTAGGTGACTAGAGCACCGGTCGAAGTGCAATGTCACTGAGCTTAGAGAGACGAAGCATTATGAGAATGGAAAGAATGAAGAGAAGCCTCTCTACACTAAATCTTTTGGAGCATAGCAACTTCCAGCTAAGCGCTGGTTCTGATCCAACGGTAAGTTCCACAAGCCTATGTACCCACGAAGAGAGCTAGAAGATGTGATGGCAGCTTTGGAGGAGCAAATGATCAATACTTCGATTAATGATGATGATCCCATGTAGGATCTCAAGATTGGATCTCAGCTTGGCCTGATGATGAGGAAGGAGTTGTATGGTTTCTCTAGGCAGACATAGATGTATTTGCTTATATGCATTCTAATATGTGTGGAATTTCATCGAAGATAGTGTGCCATTCGTTGAATGTGGACACAAGAGGCATGGTATGAAATCAGTGTGATCCGCTGCGTTAAATGAAGAAGTGGGTAAGCTGAATTAAAATGGCTCTGCGATGCGCCATACTTGGAATGGGTATCAAATCATGTGTTGGTAAGAAGGCAAAAGGGAAATGACGGATATGCATTGACTATTCTAACTTGAATAAAGCATGCTCGAAAGACTATTTCCCTTTGTTAAGGATCAACCATCTTATAGATAGAACAAACGGACGTGAACTTCTATCCTTTTTGGATGCGTACTCTGACTATAATCAGATTGTGATGCACGTCCCAGATCAAGAGCATGCGAGTTTCATCATAGATCTAGGATTGTATTATTACCGAGTCATGTCGTTCGATCTGAAGAATGTTGGAGCTACTTACCAACGATTGATGAATAAGATATTTAAAGATCAAATTGGACAAAATATGGAGGTATATGTAGATGATATGCTAGTGAAATCACGACGACTGATGGATTACATGGTCATTCTCTCAGAGATGTTACATGTATTATCTAAGTTTGGAATGAAGCTTGACCTACTGAAGTGTTCTTCTGGAGTTGCATCAAGCAAGTTTTTGGATTTCATTATAAACTTAAGGAGCATTGAAGCTAATCTAGAATAGATTAAAGCATTAAAAGAGGTTATTGCCCTGAAGATGAGGATGGAGATGTAGAGCTTGAAAGGAAAATTCATCGCACTGGGTCATTCATTTCGAAGGTGACAGATAAATGCATACCATTCTTTGATGCCCTCGGTAAAGAAAGACGAAAGTTCATTTGGACCAAGAAATGCCAGGATGCTTTCTAGAATTTACTAAACCACATGGAGAGACCATCAATTATATCAAAGTCTTTAGCAGAGGATTTGTTTATTTACTTAGCGGTGTCTTCTCACATACTGAGAGCAGCTTTGGTGCGTGAGGAGTGCAGAAACCAAAGACCAGTGTAAAATATCAACAAATGGTTTACCGAAGCAGAAATAAACTACCCAAGGCTAGAGATTACTGTACTATTTGTTGATTGCTGTAAGAAAGTTGCACCCTTACTTTTAGGCTCATCCGATAAACGTTTAACTAATCAGTCATTGAGGCAAGTGCTACATTGACTCTAAACTTCAGGAAAATTCGACAAAGTGGAATATCGAGCTGATCTGGTAAGATATATCTTACATTACTAAAAAGGCGATTTATGGACAAGAATTAGCAGATTTATTTGTCGAGTTCATTCGAGATGGTGAAGTGAAAGAAGATAGGTTTGATTATCTCAATGGAAGTTGTACATAGACAAAGCCTCCAGGCTCCAACGAACATGATTTTGGAGGAGTGATTCTTATAACCTGGTAAGGATGGAGGATAAGCCAAGCTTTGAGGCTAGAGTTCAAAGTGACAAACAAAAAGGTTGAATATGAAGCATTGATTGGGGACTCAAGATAGCAGGGAACTGGAGGTCAAGACATTGCATATTTTTAGCGACTCTCGGTTTGTGGTTTGCTAGATGAAAAAGGAATATCAGGCTAAAAAGTGAGGCTTGCCCCTTATCTGAAAAAAAATATTAGAACTACTAAACGATATCGAGCATTACAATATAATGCACATTCCCATGGAAGAATATGAAAGCCGATTAACTAGCCAAACTAGCCTGCTCTTAGGTGCGCAACTTCTGGGAATCGTCAATATAAGTTTCGTTGGCTCCGAGCATCGACGAGATGGCTATTGATTGGATCGTGGAGGCCGAAGAAGAAAAGAAGTCGTGGATGACCCCAATTAAGGAATATTTGCTAAAAGAAACTCTTCCGAATAGAAGGAATGAACGACGAAAACTCCTGCGTAAAGTACCTCAAATAATTATGCAAGAAGTGTTGTATAAGAGATTATTCTCATCGCCCTTACTAAGGTGTATCACCAAAGATGAAGCTAAGAAGATACATGTAGATGCGCATGAAGGAATATGTAGTGATCACACTAGGGGAAGAAGCTGGCCAAGAAGCTTCTTCACTATAGATAATTTTGGCCAACGATCAATGAGGATGTAACTGACTATTCTAGAAAATGTGACGAGTGCTAGAAGTTTGTAAAGATGCTAAGAATCCCATCCACTGAGCTCGTGCAAATGGTTAGCCCATGACTATCTACAGTATGTTTAATGGATATCGTTGGTGTGTTGCTGATGTTGAGAGACGGAATGAAATATGTGATAATGGTTATGGGTTACTTCATAAAATAGGCTGAAGCGAAGCAGTTGACAACGATTACTTTGAATAAAGTTATCAACGTTGTAGTAAGGAACATTATTTTTTGATTCAGAGTTTCACAAAAGATAATCATTATTATGGAACTCGATTTAAGAGTGTTGTGTTTATAGGGTTCTACGACTGGTACCGAATTGAGAAGAGTTTCTAGCAGCAGCACACCTATAAAAGAATGGGTGAGTGGAGGTGGTGAACAAGATCATCAAATTCAAGAAGAGATTGATAAGACCTAGGTGCAAGTGGATGGATGAGTTAACACTAGCATTGTGGGCTTATTGAACAATCCAAAAGTCCATAACAGCCATACTCCATTTGCTTTGGCTTACAGAATTGAGGTCATGATACTGACTGAAGTTGAAGTTCCTTCACATAGAAGAGTGCATTGTGATCTCAAAAAGAACAAGGAACTCTTGACAGAGTCCTTCAACTTGGTTGAAGAGAAAAGAGAAGAGGCTTATATGAGAGTATCTGCTCTCCAAATAAGTGTAATAAAGCAGTACAATGCCAAGGTCAATAATCGTACTTTTGAGATTTGTGACATCGTTTTGAAACCGGTTTTCTGAGAGTGGGTAGCACTAGTCCGAATTAGAAAAGTCCCTATATGATTACGCAGAAGTTTGAAGATGGAAATTTCAAACTATCGACTGTTGATGGGATCGTACTTCCTCGGGCATGGAATAGCGAGTATCTACAATGCTATTTCTCTTGAATTCATTTTTGCAAATATAAAGTCTTATTGATTGGGATTTGATGTAATAAGGCAGTGGTTAGCAACTTTATGTTCATAAATAAAGTTGGCTTTTCAAATCAATGGAATCGTGTTCTTATAGTCTGACTTTGTATTGTGTGATCAGTGGCACAATTAGGCATCCTATGTTTTGAAAAACCAGATTTATAGGTTCATGGGGATAAATATTGATGAACTCCTTCGATCCATGATCAGTCACCAGAGTATAATTGTACTAGGGTCGATCGGACGATTAGCCCTTACACATCCATTCTTTAACCAATGCCCGGAGATAGGAATCGGTGTGCATTTAAATTTGCAGGTACTCTATTGAAATATAACGATGTTTGTGTCAATGTGAACAAGTGAGTTGTATAGTTGTAGCAACATCGATAACACAATCTCGTTTACAATTGAACTTGACATGCTCGATCGATGATAAAAAAGGTTGATCAATGTGAAGCGATTTTGTTTAGCCAAGCAAGACAGGTTTGGTCAATGATAAACGAAACTAAGTTATCAGAATAACGCCGAGCAATTGTAAAAAATTCATTTATTTTTATAGATTTGTAGTAAACGTTAGCATTGAATAGATCGTAGACATAGGTAGGTATAATATACATGTAATTGAATCACAGATGATTTTATATGTGTGTGTGTGTGCGCGCAGACAAGTACATAAGCAAAAAAAAGCGTAAAGTAAATAAAGCAAAGTTGAACAAAAAAATAACTTTCATCACTAGAACCTTTGTTTATGCAAATTCAAGGGTCTCACCCGCAATACAACAGCCTATGTACACATAAATCAAAAGAACAAAAAACTTTATTATTACGTATACTTTCCCTTTCTTTGTTTTCTTCTTGTCCTTCTTGGAGGAGGAAGGCTTCTTTTTCAGAGTGTTGGCATCTTTAGATAGTGCAAGACGACCTTTGGGTCCTCATCCTAATTGAATTGCTATGTGTGGTAATAAGGGACCTTGGTTCATAATGCTACAAGAGAAGAGGGAGTCGAAATTGAAGGTGGGATTGATAAGGATATCGAAAGGGAACTGGAAATTTCCCTAGGCTAGGCTCCTCTTTGATGTGCTTGAGTGTCAAGAGGTCTATGGCTTTCTTCCTTGCTAAAGAGATAACACCTTCAGGCCCCTTTACGTTAGTAGTTACCACGTCCTCTTCACTCAAAGAGAGTTCATGATCATCCGTGCATTCCTCGATCGAAGCGGCGACCTTTTCAGCGTTGGATCCAGGAGTGGACCTGGTCGAGGAGGTTGGGATGGGGATTGGCATAGAAACAATGATGGATTCAGCGATGGACTCTTCAAGGCGTGGAGTAGTGGGCGCATTAGAAAGGGGGGCAATGAGTGATTGACCTAAAGGTTGACAAATAGAAAAGAAGGTTGGTGACATCTCCAAAAGATATTCGAAGTTTCTCGAATACAAGAGGGGTCGGTCATATACCTCTAGGAGATGATGTTTGAATTTGGGACGAGGTCATGTTCGCCCTTCCTCAATGGTAAGTGATAGAATGGAAAGCTTTGAAGGGATGGATGGGTGGTGTAAAGCCACAATCTTTGGGGTTGTACACCCTAGAAGTTTTGTTCGGTACAGTGGTCATTGAAGTTGATGTTGTTGTTATTGTTGTTGTTAGAGCAAGAGTGGTTGAGATGGACATGAATAACCCAGATGTAAAACGTGCAACAGCCTCAAGATAGTCGATGTCAAAGTAATGTATTAGTTTCCTTCCTGGGATCCTTGTTGAATAGGAAAGGTGTTTTCCTCCAAATCCTTAGAAGCAGATTCAAGGAGAACCTCAGTAGGCACCTAGATAGAAATTGAGGCTTCAAAGGCCAACATAGCCTGACCCTTAACGAGGGGCTCCAAGTCTTCTTCGTCAAGAAGGTCAACTTTGATTTCCCATTTGTCAATGTCACCTACGTGCTCCTACTCCTGTCTTATAATTTCATTCCAAGTCATGGCCAGTGTTTTAGGTATTTGTCGTCGAGCCACTTGAAGTTTCCAAATTTGATGGTGTTCGCATAAAAGCATACCAAAGTTGTCTCGGTCTATTCTTGAAGCTCTACTCCCTCTTCTCGACCTTAATGGCTCGAGCCTCCAAATTTTGTTTTCCTCGTTGACGTTAAGGACTTTGATCATATATTCCTAGGCTAGAGGGAAGACATCATCTTATTTTTGTTTTCTTTCTCCACCTCAGCTTTAGATTTGTGATTCTGTTGACAATGGTCTGAAGCGCTGCCTCCTCGTTGGATAGTTTGACGCTCTTATGATAAGCATTTTAGAGCTGTTCTTCCAGCAACTTGAGTTTGTCTTTGAAAGCCTTCTGCTTATCCTGCAATTTTTTTTCTTCGACTCTTCTAATGCCTATTTCAACTAATCCATCTCCTTTGTGTAGAATTGGCAAATTCTTTGATGATCCTTTTTCTCGATTTCACACTGTTAGATGATTATTTGGTTGGCCTTGTTTACTTTGGACATGCATGGACAAGCCTCTTCCATATATAGTACTACTCAGTCATGTTATGAACCACTACCTCTGTGATAGTGGTCACCTCACATTGGGACGATGTACGGGACATAGTCAAATTTGACCCTAGTGAAGCACAAGTATTAGAAATCTTTTTCATTTTTTCAAGGTTAGGACTAACTACTGGCGCCAAAGCAGTTGTGATATAAGTAAGAGGTGTCGTAGAAGCATGCTCTTTTCTGGTCTCCGTCGAATGGGAACAGAAGTCGTGTTTGAGTTTTGTGAGTAGGCACTAGAGCCTGGTGTGGAGGTAGTTTTAACATGGAAGCAGTATGGACTCTGGAGGCCGAAGTAGGGCAGTCATACCTTAAAGAAAATCGGTCTTGAGATCAAGGGAGTTGGGAACAACTTCACTGTGGAGAAGATGATATCTTGGTTGAACCGGAGTGACTGTGGAAATCTCTATCTCACTTTGTGTGAAATCGCTTATGTTCCTCATCTTGCCTCTCTTTCTCTTTTCTTTGGAGCCTCTTTCAAATTCTCGAGACGAGTCGTCCCTGCGGTTTATAGCTGAGGTATCCAGTTGTTTTTTGATGATCACCAAAGAAGGCAAAATGTCCCGCTGTACCTTAAACAATGGAATCAAGTAAGTCTTTGAGAATGGATTGCAAACAAGTGCAAGGTGACTGTGCTTGTGATCCTTGTGAGGCGTGAAGTGACGACGTGTCATAAATAGCCTACGGAAAATGCTTATTAGATTCTAAGGGCGGAGTTTCTTCCCCTTCTATAGGTCGGGGTGAGTCAGTTGATGGGATATTGAAATCGAGAGGGCTAGAAGCCAAGATATCTTTAAATTTTAGATCCCCTAGATAGAAGTTTGGGAAGCTCCCGACAATGCTCGCAGAGCCAAAGATAGCGCTGTGTGCACACAGAGGAATCGATTCTCCTGTTGGGTCATGGCGTGGCTTAGGCACATGTTGGGAGGATCTGATGATTGGTTGCTTTGGCTGTAAGGGTTGAGTGGCCTGGGTGCCTTAAGAGGATGTCTCCTCAAATGGTTCGTTGTCGCTGACACCTTCACCTTCCCCTCCATTTTCTTCTCCTCCTCCTTTTTCATCCCCATCATCTCCAATATCCTCTCATTCTCCCTTATCTCTATCTACATTCCCATGCCATTCGTCTTCCTTGTCTCTGATGAGTTTACCATCGACTTGTTGGTGGTCTTCTTCTCCAAACTCATCATCATCATTGGAGCTAGGAATCTCTTTTATTTCTATGAAGACTCGTTGAGTCATCATAGGACCATAAGTAATTTGGAACCGCTGGTTTGGCTGAACACTCATGTCGTGGAAAGATTGAAAGAAGTTGATACTAACAAATGCCAGCGTTGGTGAGAAGGTTGGAGGGTTGCCTCATATTCGAGTCGATTTCTGTTAAGAACTGAAGATTCTCTGTCAAAACAATAGTTGGAATGTGGCGAAGGATATCTGTGAAAGATAAAATAGAACAGTTAGACGCTTGAATGGAAGAAGGTTATAAGCGATGGAACGGTTGTGTAAGAGTACTTGTGTTCAAAGAGACGGTATCGCTTGAAGCCTTTAGGGCATCAGACTAAGAGATACAAATCTTTGAAGTAGCTCGTTTTGTTATGAAGCCCCTAGACAACCTTACATCGGTTGAAGACTTCGATCATCATCAGAGATGAGGAATCCTTCCTTTTCTTGAAGTTCAGAAAAAAGACCGCTCCTTGTATGTTCGTGGCCTACCTAAATGCATCATTAAGATGATATAAAGAGAGTTCACAAGGGCATAGCCATTTGCATGAATTGGTTCAGAGCTAATCCGAGCGATTGAAGAAGCAACATAAGAAACTCATTGAATGGGGGCATGGCCCCAGAAAGATGCATGTATTGGTTACATTCTGTATAGCCCACTAGAGGATGATGAGCTCTTTGGTGAGGCTCAGTGAGAAGAATCTCGTACTTGGGAATCTCGTGCTAGTGGCAGATTCTCTTCATTTCTGCTACCGTGAGCCATAGAGGCATGGGTTTGGAATCGAATCATATGTATAGAATGGTCATCCTTGGGGATAAAGGGGCGGTTGGAAGTCGAAGTTGTTTAAGATGGCATATAAATTGACACCGGAGCAGAAGATGACCTTACCTTCGGAGGTGTGGAAGAGCCAACAATAGAATGAAAGCGAGATGATCGCTTAAGTTCATCCATTTTGTACTGAAATTTTATAACAAATGCGGTCTAGTAATATTTATTTCGACCTTGTACTTTGATTAAACCCCGTGTAGCCAATGGATAGAGTCCAGTAGATGTAGACGTGTGTTGACCATTCGGATCCTATACATTAATCGAGGCATTCAAATGTGATAATCTATGCAGTGTATGTGCTGTATCTATGGCACGGTGCACGCAAACTATTTGTGTAGAAAGCCGCTCATGTTGACAAATGAGCTCCATCACGCTATGGAACTATGTGTCAAATATTATCCATTACCATAGAATGCACAATTATGGAGCCATTATCAGAAGCGACACGGAGCCTTCTTCGCAGGATCTCAAAGTTGTGTTGTTAGACTCAGAGTCTCGACAATTAATATTGTAAATTGCGGGAGTGCGTTCAATGTGACGACTTCCTGAAATCATCCCATTACAAAGTCTCTGTTTTCGACCATAAGGTTGATCGTGTCATCTCTCACTCATCAATCACATTCTACAAATCACCAAACTCAAAGTCTACTTCGAAGAACTCAAGTAGGACACAAAAAACACGAAGATGGTGTAAAGGGACCCGAAGTTGTCCTTAGGTTTGTAGAAAAAAATCGACGTTGACGAGGAGGGAACAAGTTGGATCTAAAGAAGTGTTGGCGGTTGAAACCCAAGGTCGACATCAATGGTGAGGCGAAAGGCGCGGCGACGACAACATCATCGTGATCGAGGCCAAGACCCACCTGAAGTCGATACCTAGAACAATGAAGTCGATCGAGATCGGGTGGAATTCTTGCAAGAACAGTCGATGACGACTTGATGCAATGCTTCAGGCGCGGCGGCGTATAGCTGCTGTATCAAAGCGTCAAGGAGATAGCGGTAGTTGCGGATGAAAAATCGTAATGGCAATAATAAGAAAAGGATAGATTGAAGAATAAAGGTGGCATTTAGAAAAAAATTTAAGTGTTTCGGTTATATTCAAGTGAAAAAACATGTCAGTACTAACTTGATCATGTTAGCACCGAGAGGTATTGAGCGTCATGTGCAAAAAGAGAAGAACGAAGAAAAGGGATATATCTTATCACACAAGCACTTTTTATAATGACTTGTCAAATACTCTAGCCTACGTCCACTTTAATCTTATTATTGATTAATATCTCTCTGAATTACAATGAATTCAATTAGATCCGAACACAACCTAGTGGATCTCGAATCCCAAAGTATTAATGGTAGTTGGAAAAGAAGATAAAAGAGAAGTCCAGTGCCAACGAGTAGAAGAAAAGGAAAAAAAATGAAGCCGAAAGTCCTCTCTTGGTTGTTAATTGTTATATAGGGTACATATTTATAGAGGAATTTACCAGTAGAATCGAAGGCCCACGAAACACAAGGTCCGAATCCAAGCCCCAAAGGTGTAAGAGAGCTATAGCCGGTCCAATCATCAATTGAAACCACTTGGTACGAGAGGTTTGTGTTGGTGGGAATTTTCATCTTTTTCTTCCATTCTGCTTTCTATCTCCAATCCATTATGTTTTGAACACTTTTCCTTTAAGAATCTGTTGTCTCAAAGAAGCTTTGATGCCACTTGTTCTTGTCTGCTTTCATTCAAAAAATCCTTAGAGTTGCTCGTCTGTTCTTTGAAAAGGTACTTCAGAAGAATCACTTGAGGTTGTGCTTCAAGTACAAGAGGTCTATGTTGGAGAAGAATTCTCTCGGTCCCCTCGGTACCAGTGGTCCACTTTACTTCATTTCCCTTCAAACATTCTGAGTTCAATCTTCTTGCTTTTCCAAACATGTTCCCAAGTTTGTGAATCGTTTTGTCTTCATCTTGACGTTCTAATTCCAGTTGAAAATCCGTTTGGTCAAAAAGTCGACTAGCACTTGCCCTCCAAAGTACGTTTTATGAATGTAAGTTGTGTTTTGCTCAAGATTAAGTTTCTGCAATAGTCAACTTCTAGTAGTCAAGCTTTTCAGCTACCCATCGATTCAAGTTGTGGTGAATCATTCACTTCCTTCGGATTCACCTACAAATCAAAGGTTGTTCTAGACCATTATAGTAAAGGACTCTAATCCTTGCTTAAGTTTTAGTTGTAAATCATAATCCAACCATTTTCATTCGAAGTTACCATATCATATATCAAAATCATCACGTGTTCGTCCGGGATTTAACTATTTTAGTCTAACCATAAGCGGTTCAAATCCTAAAGTCAAGTCAGTGTCCATTCAAGGGCCCGATCTCCTTGGATCGTTTAACATCCAATCTAGAATCTCACCCAATCTAAGGTCCGATCTCTTCGGATCGTTTAATATTTAATATATGATTTGACCTCTTTGGATCGTTTTAACATCCAATTTAGGGTTTGATCTCTCTAGATCGTTTGTCATCCGATATAGGATTCGATCTCTCCGAATCGTTTGCTATTCAATCTAGGATTCAATCTCTCCACATAGTCTGTCATCCAATCTAGGATTCAATCTCTTCGAATCGTTTGCCATTCGATCACCCCCAAATAGTCTGTCATCCAATCTAGAGTTCGATCTCTCTGGATCCTTGCTAAGTCCAATCCGCTTGCTCTCCAGCAAGGAGACCTAACGTCCAAGCAAGTCCATCCGCTTGCTCTCTAGTAAAGGGACCCAATGTCCAAGCAAGTCCAGCAGCTCACTCTCCGATGAAAGGACTTACTTTTGATCCTTCCGGATCCTTGCTAAGCCCAATCTGCTCGCTCTCCGATGAAAAGGCCCAACATCCAAGCAAGTCTATCTGCTCACTCTCCAGTGAGGGGACTTACTTTCTTATACAAGTCCATCCACTCGCTCCCCGGCAATGGAACTTGCACCTTGCGGTCATCGCCTCGTCTCTTCGGACGAGACTACCACGATCAATTGGTATCAGCCATCACAGTCAAGTGGTTTATAAAATCCTAATCAACTTCAAGGGGTCATCAATTTCCGTTGGTGTTTCCTAATCGGTATCAGTCGTCACTTACAAAGCCTAAGTCAAGGCATCTAGCAAACATCAGAACATCTAATCCTACCAAAGATCACTTTCAGACTTCCAAATCAGAGCATGTCTAAAGACCGATCAGGTTCTCGTACACATACAAGCGATCTAATGGTAATTTTGCATCATTTATTTAAAACAAAAGGCAAGGTAAGAGAATCGAACCTGACTCCAATCCATCCCGATCATGCGGTTGAAGCCTCCGATCTATAATTTCATTTTGCAACATTCATATAGTGAGCTTCTAGTTCTTACTCCTCCGGTTGTTGTGCATTCACGTTCTGCTTTGTGTTTCTGGCTCCAACAACGTTCGCTCCCGGCGTTCCAGCTCATCCTAAGCCCAAACCAATATTTTCCCTTAAGTAAATTCCTCTCGGTACCGAAAGGATTAAGGTCGATACCGACGGGTTCTGGTCGTTAGGTCATTGTTTCGGTTTGCTCTGCTCCAGTTTCAGATGTTCATGCATTGCTTCCTTGTCTTTGGTTCTGAATTCCAGCAATTCCAACTGCTCCTTGTTGTCCCATCCCTTGGAAAATTCCATCTAGCATCTGTTGTCGAGCCATTATTCCATCTTGCATTTCCTTCATTATTCTCTCTATCTCATCTCTAGTCACGTAGATGGATTGAATAGAATTTAAGGATACCCCATGATTGTCCCATGCTCTGGTTGATTCCCTCTGATCCTAGATCTGTTAGACCTCTTCATCTTCTTCAAACTTCGAATCCAAGCTTTAGGTTGTCAAATCCATTCTTTCTCAATGAAAACACCAAAATGTTAACGTCAAAAATGACACAACACCCAAATATCAGTTGAAAGCACCAAAATTGTAGAAATCCAAATCAAATAGGCAAAAATAGGAAGAAAACAAAATCACCCAAGCACTTTTTATAGTGGTTTGGCAAATATTCTAGCTTACATCTACTTTAATCTTATTATTGATTGTAATCTCTCCGGAATACAATAAATTCAAATAGATCTGATCACAATCTAGTGGATCTCGGATCCAAGAATGTCTAAAGTGGTAGGAGAAGAAGATAGAAGAGAAGTTCGGTCCCGAAAAGTAGAAGAGAAAGAAGATGACGCCAAAAGGCCTCTCTTGGTTGCTATAGGGTATGTATTTATACTGGAATTTACCGGTAGAATCGAAGACCCACGAAACATAAGGTTCAAATCCAAGCTCAAAGGTGTAAGAGAGCAGTAGCCGATCCAATCATCAATTGAACAACTCGATACCGAGAGGTTCCTCTTGGTACCGAGAGGTTAGTGTTGGTGGGAATTTTCATCTTCTTCCATTCTACTTCCTATCTCCAATCCACTACGTTTCAAACACTATTCGTTTGAGTTTGTTGTTTCAAAGAAGTTCTGGTATTGCTTGTTCTTGCCTGCCTTCAATCAAAAAATCCTTAGAGTTGCTCATCTATTCTTTTAGAAAAGTACTTCACGAGAATCATTTAAGGTAGTACTTTAAGTACAAGAGGTTCAGAAGGTCTAGGATGGAGAAGAACCCTCACGAACCGAGAGGTTTCCCTCGGCACCAAGTGATCCTCTTTACTTCATTTCTCTTCAACCTTTTTGAATTCAATCTTCTTGCTTTTCCAAACATGTTCCCAAGACCGTGAATCGTTTTGTCTTCGTCTTGACATTCTAATTCCAGTTGAAAATCAGTTTGGTCAAAAAACCGATTAACTTAAGCTTGTATCAGCACTACTTTATGTTTACTAGAAAAACCCGTAGATAAGCTTTTTGATACAATTTTTATTCCTGAAACAATGTGAAATCTCATTATTATCAATTCACGTATTTTTATGACTTACTCCGTCAATATCAAAAATGAAAATGGTCAAGTGTGAAGACCATGCAAGGGCTATAAAGCAACAAGGGAAGGACGAAGCAAAAAAAACATTACTTACGCTTCAAGTTCGAGCAAATCTCAAGAAAATCATGGTATGCCTATAGACGGATCTAAACTTTCAATTGTTTATGATTTTACTTGACTTCAATGAGTGAGAGCTGCTACAAAAATAAAGTTCGATCATGTGTAGTTGATTCTTTCATTTCTAAGGCTCGACGGATATGACCATACTATGATAGAAAGACGGAAGACAGACTGACATTGCTGAAAAGAATGCGATGATTAAGAAGCAGCTTGAGATCAAAGCCCAAAAGGAGACAAATCAAATCATGTTCATGGATACGAAAGATATTGATGAAGAGCAACTAAAATATTTAAGCAAAAAGAAAACACAAATTCTGAACATTGTTCTGGTTAAGGAAAAGATAGACGAAGAAAAGTGATGGTCTATATTTTATATTTTAAAAGATTCGGTACTTGAATCAATTGGAAAATGTATATTACCATCTTTCTAATTAAAATCAAGTTATGAAAATTAATATTTGTTTATTTCCTTGTTTTTACTATTTTATACTATAACACAAATTAATAAAATTTAAATTCTTAAAAACTAGTAAAAAATTTAATGAACATGTTTTAATAAAAAATAAAGTAAAAAATTATTAAACACCTAGACGTCTGATAAACATACTTCTAAAATTGTTTGAACTCGTAATCGAGTTTGGAAATTATAACCGTAATTCAAAATCTGTTGGAAATGCTCTTACTATTATATGTTACATTTGTCACGGTTGCATTAATTAATATATACACCAAACTCACAACACATACTTCAAATCTAACCCGAAGACATGTATTTAACGAGTAGTGAACTCTCAATCTTCTAGGTAAACATTTGCTTCCCCAATATTTATTTAATATGCAACGTTTCACATTCAAAATAAATTAAGAACGCATATTATATCACAGAACCAAAATGAAATCACCACAGCTCCAAAAAATATAACAATGTCATCAAAAGTATGCAATTATGTCATACTTGTTGGATTTGCAAGTAACCTAGATGATTGTACTGAGAGGGATTCAATTTTAACATGACAAAAACAAAAGGTGCAACGAGCTAAATTCAAAACAACTCTACCTTTTATGTATGAAAACAAGAACAGGGCACGATGGTTTGTTGACCATTTCCAGTTTACTCGTTACCCAACCCTCAATCGGTAAACTAGACGCAAATGATTGCACAGTTTCATATTCATCCCTAAAGAAGCCAAAAGTAGAGTTAAAAGTAAGCTAAATATCAAAATTATAGTCACAATCCAATGCATAAAATAATATACCTTCCTCCAGGATGCCCTACGTAAACTAGTATGCTGATTAGTCCTCCAGACTCTACTATTCTGCTAGCAGCTTGCAGAGCCAGTAATGTCGTGTGCGACTTTGTAACGATTGTTTTATCTCCTCCAGGAAGGTAGCCCAGGTTGAATGCTACAAGCCTGAATATTTTCAGTTTTGAAATTGTTTAAGCATATATAGAGCATTTAAAAGTGGGTGAAGCACAGTAACAATTGCTGAATTTTGAACCTTGAATCATCTCCAATGATCGATAACGAAATGTGATCACCCTTGGCATTCATTGAACGGTTCGAAGTATTGAACCTTTAGTGGACGTCTGGTTAACAGAATCGTAGAGTATAAACTATAAACACTCCTACCTCAGACTTAAGGCTCGCCTCAGCCCTTGTAGTTTCTACGTGAGCCTGAATACTTGTTTAACAAGCACCTGCTTCGGTTCTCTGTTGGAAAATTTATCAAATGGCAAACTGTAGTTTCTTCTACACATACCCACTATTGGACATACCCATGGATTATAGCATGGACATGAGACAAAACATGTGTTTAAGAATTAGAACACCCGGGCACGACTGTACACTGTTATTGTGGATTTCAAAAAAGTATACTCGCCTTGAACAATGTATGATAAAAGACCAATCACAAATACACGTTTTACATATTAATTGTGAAAAAAAATCTTTGAAAACATAGTAAAAGGATTATTTTCATTCATTTGTCTATCAAGTGATGTACCAAAGGAGTGCTCAAGGTATGTCCAAGGTGTTTTGAGGTTAAACTAAGTCAGGGCCAGTCCTGCACCTAGATGGCCCATGCTGCCACAGATGACTCGATTTTTTAAGGCTGTAATTTTTCATAATTTTGCTACAAATAATATATAGTTGCAAAAAGAAATTAAAATATGTTTCTTTTATTAATTGTGTATTGAAATTTGTACCCAAAAGTCATGTTGATAAAAATTTCATTTTAATAAATTTTCAGAATGAAACCTTTTTTTGGCAAATTAAAATCTTCTATAACATACATTTAAAAAATCACTTTCTAAATTTTTGCTTTGGGCTCAAATCTACACGGAGCATGTGTTGAACATTGACATGTGTACTCTTTTATGAGTGCTTCACAGACACTTGGTGAACAATGAAAAAGGAAAAATGCAGCCGCTGCTCCATTATATCATATTGAAATGTTCAAAACACAAGGGAAAAGAGCAGACTATAAGCCTAGTATGCAGAAGGTTCTCACATTGAGGGAAATAGAAATGCATCCATGACAACCAGACTTTTCTAGCACTCATCTTAAAAGAGGCATACAACAGAAAATCAGAAACATGATATCTTGGTTTGCGCTAACAATGACTGCTGACTCAACACAACACCTTCTATATTTGTAATCAATGCCATAAAATGCAGATAAAAATGATGGAGCAACGAAGTTCTCAGGTACAATAACACACCTGACTGGAGTATCTTTCGGGATAAAATCCTCCATTTTGCTGTGGCAAGACACCGACAGTTTTACTAATTTTCTCTACAAAAAAGTAATATAAAGAATAATTTGACAATTCCAGTCTCATTTTAATTTCAATATTGCATACAGAAAAATATAATGATAATTAGTTGTCACCTCATTTTCATTTGCAGAGCCTTTAAGTAAAAAAGATGTGCTCTCAATTGATGTGCTTTGAATATCCATTCCATATACACAGCCATCTCCGGATTCATCAGAAATCATTTTAAGCAATGCTAATGTGTCGTACCCATTGCCACATGTAGCATCAACTACAACATCATTTTTTCGGACTACATTCTTCCACGCTCTATTAAACCAAATACCAATAGTAAGGATTAAAAATATGTTATCTAATGTACATGTCCATTGAAATTTTTTGGTATTCAAGTGAATCATGTATGTGAAAATTAGGATCCGCTTCTTATTTTCAAACTTAATACCCAAAAAATTCTTCTCAAAAACAAATTTCACGAAACACCCTTATCAAAAAAAATTCTGTGCAAATTCGCAGCGTAGACTGCAAATACTTATAGTGTAGATTGCATATATCTACAATTTAGAATGCAAATATTTGAAGTTCTAACTGCACATACTTATAAAGTAAATATTTATAGTGTAAACTACAAATATATGCACTGTAAAATGCAAATATTTACGGAGTAGACAGAAAAATTTTATTTAGAAAATGTGCAGTTCGAATGCAGTGTAGACCGCAAATATATGCAAGTATAGACGGTACATTTTCGTTGAAAACACTGACGATGATTTTTCATGAAACCTGTTATTTACCTTGAGCGGAAGTAAATTTTGAAATTTACGAAGGGTGCTTGAAAAAACATCTCATCTTGTAACCATAATTTGTGCAAACATGTAGAAAAGCACCATAGTGAAGAAAAAAAACTTTTGCATGTAAAATATGAAAATAAAGATTTATTTATTGATCTCGCTTCATTCAATTATTTAACATTAGAGTTGCACAAAGTATGAGTTGGGTCGGGTTATACCAAATACTTCATCCAACCCATCTATGTATGGGTTAAATATAGTTCAACCCGTACCCGACCTCATACGAGGTTGAATATAGGTTGAACTAAAACATGGAGTGGATCGGATTTAATAGAGTTGAGTTGGATTACATAAACCTAATACAAAAACAAAAATTTTAAGGGAAAAATAAAATATTAAAATATTCACCTTAAAATAGCAAATTTTAGCCAGCATAATGTGTTAGGAAATCAAATCTACGGTTTCGATGATAACAACTATACAATGAAAATAGAATATGCATATATATTTCTACATACTGGTACTTGCTAGAGTAATATCACTAGAAAGACAAGAACAAAGCTCAAAGAACGTTACAAAAGACTACAAGTCGATAGGAGCAAAGAAACAACAGAAAAGATGCACAAAACAGACATACACAAGTTTCAAACGTCTGGAAAAGTCCTCTGAAACAACCAACAGACTAAACCAGACGTCTGGTAATAGCATTCAAACGTCTGAAAAACTACTATATACAAAAAAAAATATAGTATCAGACGTCTGATACAAATACCAGACATCTGATTTTGAACTCGGATTTTAAATTCAAACTTCAACCGCCACATTCGAATAGACACCTCTGTTTCTCTTCGCTGCAACTCTTCATCATCAACAGAAGCAACTGTAGAGCACTTGTTAATGGATGCAACTGCTCAAGGAACCTCTATACAACTATGTATATTATCAAGAATCAAGAGAACAAATCACCTTACTTACTTATGCTCTCTAATTACACACTCTATCGTATATTCTTGATCTCTAGCCATCTATATTTGTATTTCACTCTTCCAAATATTCAGCTCTTCATAGAAAATAAGATATATATTGAAAGTATTTGTATTAATCAGTCAATATCCGTGTTATAGAACACACATTTGACAAGAACAATTTATTGTAATCGAGCATGTTTCTCCGAACGAAGCGAATGTGTTTAATAGTCGAATTCCAAACGTGAGCTTCGAAACTGGACGTAGGACGAAAGGCCCGAACCAGTATAAAATCATGGTGTGCTTATTCTATATTTACCTAGATTAATATTGTTTTATTTGCATCATATATTTTGTCACATATACTTGCATATACACTACACAATCTACTCTGTAGACTTACACTTGGTATCGGAGCAAGGTTTGATCAAATTACAGTAACACGTTTTTGAATCACTTTAATATGGCAAGTATATTTCAAGAAGGTCAATTCACATCATGACCCCCACTTTTTAATGGTTCTAACTATGCATATTTGTCAACACATATGAGAATTTTTATGAAAGCTAATCGATTAGAAAATTGGTCGGCCACTCAAAATAAATATGAAGCACCTGACACTGCTATGAATACATGGAATGATGCATAAAAAACAGCAGCTTCTAATAATGTCAAAGCTATGAATGTTTTATTTTGTTCGTTAGATAAAAATGAATTTTCACGTGTCATGTTATGTTACACTGCATATGATATTTGGCGTACCTTACAAGTTACACACGAAGGCACAAACAAAGTTAAATAAACTAAGATTTCAATTTTATAAAATCAATTTTCATCATTTAAAATGAAACAAAATTAATCTATAGTAGACATGTACTCTAGATTCCAAACCATTCAACACGATTTAATGACACTTGGAGTCAAATTCACAAATTTTGACTTAGCATCTAGAATACTCAATTTTTTAACTCCAGAGTGGGAAAGAAAAGTATTAACTATCAAAAAGCTAATGATCTTTCAACACTCATAGTTGAAGAATTGATAGGAAATTTAATGTCCTACGAAGCTCATTTGTAGGCACGAAAAGAACAAAATTCGAAAAAAAGAACATAGCATTTCCAGCAACAAATGAAGAATCCGACTTAGACGAAGAAGAAATTGTATTTATTGCCAAAAACTACAACAAATTCAAGAAGTTTAAGAGAATGACTAGATTTCAGAAAGGAGGAAAATCAAGCTCAACAAATCAAACATCAATCAAGTGCTATGAATGTGATCAATTTGGACATATGAAGAAAGACTGTCCCAAGCTTAACAATGATAAAAAGAAGAACAAATTTGAAAAATTCGAAAAGAAAGCTTTCAATGTAACATGAGATGACTCAGATTCTTCATCATCATCAGACAGTGACAGCGATACTGACGAAGAACAAGCTAATGTATGCTTTATGACACAAACTGATGAGGTATGTTCCGAACTTAGCTATAATGAATTATTAGAACTTAACATGGAATTAGATAATAAATTTAAACAAATTGAATAAAAAACATATAGCCAAAATAAATAGATTAGAACTTGAAGTAGAATGTTAAAAGATGAAAAAATTATTTTAAAAGATGAACTAGAATTATCTCAAGAAAAAATTAAAAATAGTTTGATTGAAAATGAGACTATGGCTATTGATTTTGATAAAACTAAACTAGAAAATGATAACTTGCTAAAAGAAAATGTCAACTTGAAGAGTAATATAAAAACATTGAAAATTTAGAATCAAAAGAAAAATTAGATAAAATTACAAATAATGTTTCAAAATTTAATAAAGGAAACAAAATTTGAAAAATCTTATCAAAACTTCAAAACCATCGGGTAATAGAAATGGAATAGGATTTAAAAATATTCCTAGATAAAAAAGGAATATAGTTATATTTATCAAAAGACTAAAAGACCACCTAAGTCAAATACGAATACCAAAAATATAAAAATTTGGATTCCTAAGACAAATAATAATTTGATTAGACAAAAGCATTTTAATAATTTTTTAGATAATGTAGTCTATAATAAAAATTATGTTCATAAAAGTACCAAACCTTCTTAGGTATGGCTACTTGCTCCTCCTAACATCTAGGACCCTAAAAAAGTATATGGGTACCAATTAAATCATCTTTATTTTGTAGGTACCCAAAATAAAAAATAAAGAGAAATTGATATTTGATAGTGGATGCTCTAAGCATATGACCACAAACTCAAAAATGTTATCAAATATAATATATATCGATGGAGGAACGGTAAATTTTGGAGATAACTCAAAAGGTATGTCGTTGGCATCGGAGAAGTCATCAACTCTGGTATTTCTAACTCTCCTATTATTACAAATGTTTTGTTAGTAGAAAATTTAAAACACGACCTGCTTAGCATTAGTCAATTATGCAATAAAGATTTTCAAATCAATTTCGAAAAAGATAGATGTAACATTTTTGACAATAACAAACAATTTATCTGTGAGGTTTTAGAAACAAAAATATTTATGTCTTAAATATGAATATGAATCAAAATTCAAATTTATATTTAACCGCCAAACATGATGATCTATGATTGTGGAATAAACGATTTTGTCATATTAATTTTAAATATGTTAATAAATTAGGAAAATATGAGCTAGTTAGAGAATTACCTAAAATAAATTACAAAGTAGAAAATTTATGTGACGATTGACAAATTGGAAAACTAAAGAAAAGCTCTTTTAAAACTAAAATTAATATTTCTACAAAACAACCATTAAAATTATTACATTTAGATTTATTTGGTCCAACTCAAGTACAATATATAAATCACAACAAATGTTTCGTAATAGTTGATGGTTTTTCAAGATATACATGGACTGTATTTTTAAAACATAAAAGTGACACCTTTGGTTTAAAATTTTTGCTAAAAGAATTAAAACTCAAATGGATTTGAAAATTAAGAATATTCGCATTGATCATGGTGGAGAATTCGTAAATGATCTTTTTACTAATTTTTGTAATAAAAAAGGTATAAGTCATAATTTTTTTTTCCCCACACACCTCAACCAAATGGTGTAGTAGAAAGAAAAAATCGTACGTTACAAGAATGTGCACGAACACTATTAAATAGTAGTGGTCTACCAAAACATTTTCGGGCTGAAGCTATTGCCACAGCTTGTTATGTTTTGAATCGAGTAACCATACGACCTATGACTAGACAAACTTGTTTTGAAATATTTTTTGAAAGAAAACCTAGAGTATCATACTTTAAAACTTTCGAATCAAAATGTTTTATATTAAATAAAAGATAATATAGAAAAATATGACCCGAAGGCCGATGAAGAAATCTTTGTTGGATATTCGGATCGTATCAAGGCATATAGAATTTTTAATAAACGAAATAATACAATTGAAGAAAGTTTACATGTTTTGTTTGATGAAAATTTTCTTAACCATCATACTAATGACGATGAAGAAATAATTCCAATAACAAATACAACAAATTCTGTCACCAATGAAACAAATATACAAAATAATATTTTCATATCATCTCCTAGAATTTTAAAAGATCATCCAAGAAATAACATCATTGGAGATCATAACTCCAGGGTAACTAGAAATCAACTTAACCAAATAAGTCATATAGCATTTGAGTCGAATTTTGAACCGAAAAATTATAAAGAAGCTTCAAACGATAACTTTTGGATAATAGCTATGCAAGAAAAATTAAATCAATTCGAACGTAATAATATTTGAAAATTAGCACCAAGACCAGAAAATCAATCAGTTATAGGAACAAAATGGGTATTTAAAAACAAAGCAGATGAAAACGGAAATATAGTTAGAAATAAAACAAGCCTAGTTGCTCAAGGTTATAATCAAGAAGAAGGTATCGACTACGACGAAACATATGCTCCAGTAGCAAGACTCGAGGCCATACGTACATTACTTGCTTTTGCAAATCATCACAATTTTAAACTATTTCAAATGGATGTCGAAAGTGCCTTTTTAAATGGTTTTACTAAAGAAAACGTATGTTGAACAACCTCTATTGTTTGTTCACGAAAAATATCCCGACCATGTTTTTAAATTACAAAAAGCCTTATATGATTTAAAACAAACCCCTCGTGCCTGGTACGAATGTCTTAAAAATCATTTAATTACATCTGGTTTTCAAATAGGTAAAATCGATACAACTTTATTTATTAAACGAGAATATAATGTCATTTTAGTTCTACAAATTTATGTATACGATATTATTTTTGGTTCAACTAATGAAAATCTTTGTAATCAACTTTCAAATATTATGAAAAATGAACTGAAATGTCTCACATGGGAGAATCAAATTTCTTTTTAGGTTTACAAATAAAACAACTTGAAAATGGCATCTTTATTCATCAAAAAAATATTGTAACGATCTATTACGTCGTTTTGAAATGGATAAAACTTCTAGTAAACCAACACCGATGAGTACTAGTGTTCACTTGGAAAAGATGATAACGGAAAAGATTTTGATGAAAAAGTATATCGTAATATGATTGGTTCCTTACTCTATTTGATGGCTAGTCGACTTGACATTATGATGAGTGTATGTCTTTGTGCCCGATTTCAAGCAAAACCAAAAGAATCTCATCAAAGAGCTGTTAAACGTATCTTACAATATCTATCTAGTACTAGAGATTACGGTTTGTTTTATCCCAAGGGATCATCGTTTGAACTGATTTCCTATAATGATGCGGATTTCGGTGGATGTAAAACAAATCGTAAGAGTACTAGCGGAACATATTACTTTATCGGACAATCATTAGTTTCATGGTTTAGTAAAAAGCAAAATTGTGTTTCCTTAGCTACTTGTGAAGCGGAATATATTTCAACACCTCTAGCATGTGCACAAGTGATATACATGCAACAAACGTTTACGGATTTCGGTAAAGTTATCAATAAATCACTAATATATTGCGATAACACAGGTGCAATAAATCTATCAAAAAACCCTGTAAATCACTCGCGTACTAAAAATATAGATATACGACGTCATTTTTTACGTCACAATGCAGAAAAAGGAATTATTACATTGTAAATACCAAGAATCAAATAGCAGATATTTTCACAAAACCACTAAACGAACAAACATTTGTTAAACTGCGACGCGATTTAGTAATATGCTCTCTTAATGATCTTCTAAACTAATACTACATCTTTATTTAATCTATGTTTAGCTAAAAAGTTTTTATCCACAAATTAAAATTGATAACTCCTTCACCTTAAATGTTTTAGGTGGTTGTTTTCTGAAATTACCTATAAATAATTTTTAAAAATCATATATAAATATCTTTACAAAACAAAAGGTAAAGAATATATAGATTTCATATTTTTACAACAGAAAATACAATCATGTCTTCTGACAATTCTCATCTGTCATTCTCGACACCAATAACGGATAGCTTAGCGGATACACCTCACCGCCTTCCTACCCCTACACCAAATCAGAAACCGACGTATAAATGGTCCTCCTATCGTACGAGATTCACTTCGAAAAGAAGTCCAAACGATATCTATTTGTTTCTCCTAACACCAAGGAGAAAATCAATGAATTACATCACTATCAAAAGCAACAAATAGAGTTACAATGAGAATTGTACTTTGAGCAAAAATTCACGGCGCGACGACTAAGTTTTCTAAAGCAAGTAGTGATAAAATTTTGTAATTCACCAAAGAATGATGTACATAAACCACTTCTGATTCCTTGCAGTTTTTTGGATCTATCTGCATCTTATCGTACACCTTTAGATCCTTCACATAGGCGATTCTCTGATTCCCCAAGAACCCACGAACGTGGAAATATATGATCTCCACTCAAGCCATGGAGGGATGACAAGTCTCAAGATCGCAATACTCCATCGTCATCTAAATAAATTTAAATTATTTTAATTGTATTTTTATCTACGTATATTTGTAATTCTGTTTCACAAATAATAATATTATGTTTTATGAAAAATAAATGGTCGAAAAATAAGCAACACCCTTCGAAATTAGGCTATTTTAAGTCATTTTAATCATTTCAGACGTTTGAACTTTGTCATCAGACGTCTGACACTCTGGTATCACACAAATTGTTAACCATCGTGCATATATCAGACATCTCATGAATCCTTCCAGACGTCTGAAATTTACCTCTGCTTAATAAAAAATTGAAACCAGTCTATTTCAAACGTCTGAACTACGAACCAGACATCTGAACAAAGTCTCTGGACCATATTATAAAAAACTCCGATCATTTTCAGACGTCTAATATTATATCCAGACGTCTGAGAAAACTATCTGTCCTACAAAAATAAATTTTCGACCTAATTCAGACGTCTGATAATTCTCTTTGACTATCGCAATTTACAAATCGATCAAATCCAGACGTCTAACTCAACAAACCAGACGTCTGGTTCTGTTTGCTGTTTTCAAACTAGGTTAAATCAGACATCTGAATTACCTTCGGATGTCTGAAATTCAATCGACACTCTTATATGCCCAGATAATGTCTATTTTTTACTTCTCTCGCTTCGTTTCAATTTATTTCTACTGCAAAATCGAATTCTTCTTCCCAAAAATACTTCTTCTTCAAACTTGATCAAATTTGATGGCTCCTAAAACAAAAAATCCTCAGATCTCTAAGCAAAAACAAGACCAAGCAACTTCCTCCAACCCCTAGGTTTGCTCAGATGATCAAATACAACGATGGATGAATCGTGTACCGCATTCGCTCAAGAGATACGAGAACATTCAAAGGAAGAAACTCCATACAGGTCCATTTTATAATTTAAAGTTTTCAATGTACGATTTAGACGAAATGTGTGAAATTGCTAGTTTAGAAACTTTGATATCTTTTAATTCCAATAGCATCCAAATTGATAAGTTAGCCATATTTTTTTTCTACGCTAATTTGGATTAGCAGTTTGGAACACTGAAAACGATGATAATTGCCTATGGTCTAGTGTTTACGGCAACACAATTCGGCTTACTCCAGGGATCATAGGCCGAACTCTCGGATGTTCCGACACCGAAGAAGATTTATACAATATTCCAGATATGCGTCTGAAACCGAGAGATAATATAACACATCACATGTGGGAAGATGAAATGCCTAGATTCGCATCCAAATATCTACGACCTAAGGCAAGACTTTTCACTAGAATGATTATCAATACTATCATTCCTCGCCATGGTAGTCATGAGCAAATCACGGAACTAGAGCACAAGGCCCTACATGCTATATTCAGTGAAACAAGGGTCAATTGGACAAAATTTATATTTGACAAGCTCAAACACTTTTGGACTCGATCACGCACATCCATCATCTATCCTACATGTATCATGAGACTTCTACGAGCTCACAACATCCCCTCCTATTTATCCACTTTTGAAGAAATTTCTTTGAAATATGCTTCCACGTAATTTTTCTCACTAATGCATCTACTGGAAAATCCTCCGAAGTTTATATCATTTGAAGAGTGGACGCAACGTCATCAAGCCAGACAAGTTGGGCCTCCACTCAAACACAACCAGAATCATCACAAGAGAAGGAGCAACATCATGAAACAACTCCTCCTCTGGCACCATTTGATTATACATCTCAGGATGACATTGTGAAGACTCGCACAGAGAACGAATCCAAATGAAAGTGTTCGCGACTTAACTCTCCAAAATCAACTTATTTGTCTCGAAATCAAAAATTATTGGCTAAGCGCATTGATAGTTTTGAAACGTCTTTTGCTTCTCGCCTAGTCACGGTTGAAACTTCACTTTAGACTGTATTATATGTTCTAAAGGAGGTTCTTCAAAGGGTTTGTGGTCCTACACCTTCAGAAGATTGGTCAACTACAGTGCATTCTCCTCCTCCTTCGAAATACTCAAAACTTTTTGACGAAGAGAACGAACCTCTCGAACAAAATCCGACATCTCCTAAAAAACAAGCAAGTTCTTCCAAGGATGAAGATAAAGGAGATGATCAAGAAAAAGCTTCTCCAAAATATCTTTAGATCTCTTAGTATTTCATCTTTTGTATAAATATGATGAATGTAATCAATTAATATGATTAATGAAATTTCCTTTTTGGTGTGTTATTCTGATTACTCAATGAAATGGAAATAACGTATACAATTAAAAAGTTATAAATCCTTTTTGATAATGCCAAAGGAGGGAAAATAATACAATAAATGAAGGAAAGCACATATTCAGGGGAGATTTATAAAATTATATATAAGTACATTGTATGGTTGTCATCAACAAAAGAGGGTGATTGTTAGCAAATCAAATCTACAGTTTCGATGACAACTATACAATGGAAATGAATATGCATATATATTTCTATATACAGGTACTTGCTAGAGTAACATCACTAGAAAGACAAGAACAAAGCTTAAAGAACGTTACAAGAGACTACAAGTCGATAGAATCAAAGAAGCAACAGAAACGATGCACAAAACAGACATGCACAAGTTTCAGACGTCTGGGTGCACAAGCCAGACGTTTAAAGAAGTCCTCTGGAACAACCAACAGACTAAACCAGACGTCTGGTAGTAGCACACAGAGGTCTGAAATTTTACTATATACAAAAAATATATAGTATCAGACGTCTGAAGCAAATACCAGACGTCTGATTTTGAACTCGGATTTTAAATTCAACTTCAACTGCCACATTTGAATAGACACCTCCACTTCTCTTCGCTACAACTCTTCATCATCAATAGAAGCAACTGTAGAGCACTCGTTAATGGATGCAACTACTCAAGAAACCTCTCTAAAACTATATGTATTATCAAAAATCAAGAGAACAAATCACCTTACTTACTTAGGCTCTCTAATTACACACCCTATCGTATATTCTTAATCTCTAGCAATCTATGCTTATATTTCACTCTTCCAAATATTCAGCTCTTCATAGAAAATACTCTCTAAATATATATTGAAAGCATTTGTACTAATTAGTCAATATCTGTGTTATAGAACACACATTTGACAAGAAAAATTTATTGTAACCAAGTCTATTCCTCCGGACGAAGCGAGGGTGTTTAATAGTCGAATTCCGAAGGAGAGTTTCGAGACTATTCCTCTGGACGAAGCGAGGGTGTTTGATAGTCGAATTCCGAATGGAAGCTTCGGGACTGGACGTAGGACGGGAGGTCCGAACCAGTATAAATTCCTGGTGTGCTTATTTTATATTTACCTAGATTAATATTGTTTTAGTTGCATCATATATTTTGTCACATATACTTGCATACACACTACACAATCTACTCTGTAGACTTACATAATGCATTAAATGTAACTAATTCACTACAACACATTTTATTAGAATTTCATTATAAAAGGTATCATATAGAATTGATTCACCACATATTAGAGCAAGAGTTTCATTTTAAAATACATTAGGTTGGTCTTAAAATACTCCTGAAAATCTCTTAGTCAATCCTATATGTTTTGATTGCTCTAATTTTAGTTGGACTGACATTGAATATGGTTTTTTTAGTATATTTATTTTAGAATACATATACTTTATTTTAGATTTTGACTGTTCTAATTTTACGTGTGCTAATATTGAACGAGTTTTTATACAGGGTTGGATTGGGTTAAAATAGGGTTGGATTGAATAAAATATCATACCCAACCCGTATATAATACGGGTTACAAACTGTAACCCATATCCGACTCAAACTAGTTCGGTTGGGTAGGGTTTATGTGGATTGGATCGGGTTGAGTATGGATTGTGTGCATCCCTTTTTAATATATATAGTGATCAATACAAAAAGTCTTTCTGAAGCAAAATAAAAGAAGTGGCGGTGATGAGAAAACATAGTGTATTATTGGAGTATATAAAATGATACATGAAATAAGATATAGAGTGAAGTAACATCACATTTAGGGATGACAATGGGACAGGTCTAAGTCCAAACCCGATCGACCCGCCCTGTTTTGACCCATCCAGACCCGCCCCATTGGGTCATTGGGGAGGGTAGACCCATGACCCGTTCTTGAGTGCTCCGGGTCTAGGGTCGGGTCGGGACTCGGTTGACCGGTCTCAACCCGACCCGCACTAGTAACATCTCATGGAACTGCTTTATTAGTATAATGATTTATTAATCTTCTTAGATATAAATAATTCTAGCATGGATATTTAAATGTTTCAATAAATAATCTATATAAAAAATTAGAGTATTAAGTTGCGTCATTGATAATTATACAATAACATATGTATATATTTTCTGAATTGTTAGTGTACACATCATTTTTACTAACTTTCCTTAGACACATTGTTATTTGTATTTCATGTATTATTTGGTGATAACGAGTAAAACAAATAAATATATGTAAGTTGGTACACAATTTTGAATCAATACATGAGACTCATTGGGTCTTGGGGCGGGTCGGGTCTACCCTGACCCGTACGGGTCCCGGGTACGGGGCAAAAATTCAGACCCGCACCGGGTCTACGGGACGGGTCTGGGGCGATGTCTAAAAAATCCGAAACGGGTATGAGGTACTAAAAACCCGCCCCAACCCGCTCCATTGCCATTCCTAATCACATTCATGGTCTCAAAGTAAGTTATCAATTGATACATGACCAGGGACCCAGATGATATTCTATGTAGACTTCGATAAGAATGTTCTGAGCTTTCTCATGTCCGAAAACATTGGAGCATTATGGAGATTGGTTTTGCAAAGCTTAAAGGAATCCCTATAAATGAAGTACAGCGAAAGAGACTTGATGAGATGAAGGTGAAAAACTTTTTGTTCAAGCCATACTAATAGACCATCTTTGTAACCAACTTTAAGGACGCCTCAAAGCAAATATGAGAGTTAACGAAAAGGTAATTTGAAGGCAATGCTCAACCGAAGCGGCCGATCTTTCAGGCGCTCAGGTGGGATTTCAAGATCCTCAAAATGAAAATAGGTGAAAATATAATTAATTATTTTTCAAGGGTCATGTTTATAGCCAATATGACGAGAGTTTATGGATAAGATATGAAGAATGTTACTATTGTGGAGAAAAATATTCTAGTTGTAGATAAGTTCTTTATATCATTTGCCTAATTGAAGAATCATAGGAAACCGATCACTTGCAACTGATGAGTTGCAGAGTTATCTTATTGTGCATGAACAAAAGCTTCAAAGACAGGATGGGGAAAAGCAAGCACTGAAGTGTGAGTCGGAAACAAAATGTAGGTAGAAGTTAAGGCAGAGGTCAAATATGTTTCAACAAAACAACTATGATACAAGTGTCATAAGCTTGGTCGTTTTTGATGACTCCAACTTAGGAAAGACGGCCGACAATGCTGAATCGATGAACACAAAACGATGCTTTTGATGTCATATGCCAAGATGAATCATACAGAAGGAAAGTTATTTGGTTCCTTGAATCAGACTGCTCAATAATATGAGCGGTAATATTGTTGCATTAGATGAAGTGAATGAGACTTCCCCGGAGATGATGAAATTGAAAAATAATACAAAAATGCGCATGCTCAGGGAAAGAAATGTGAAATTACACATCAATGGCCATAATCATGTAATCATAGACGTCTTCTATATTCCAGAACTGAAGAATCCTCTCGACGGCTTCAAGAGCATGGTATTGCAATCCTGTCGTATAAATGATCCAGCAAGAGCGCTCATTAGTTAGTCTAAGATGAGAAACGATAGAATGTTCGTATTGTTCACCAAGCCTCTAAGAAGAAAGATATCCGCTACCATATAGCTACAACTGATCCTACTGGCACCGGAGGTAGTTAAAAGTGAGATTTGAAATGGATATTTGAGTCGATGAAAGGGGTACGTGCTTTTGTTTACTTTTAAAGAAGTTGTAAAAGAAATATCTTTATGTGTATCTAGGATAGGAAAGGGTATCAAATGTTGGATGGGGGCTAAATGTACCGGACCTTGTCCGCTTAAGTAAATAGAATGTTTTTCCATTTGCATCCAAATCGCACTAGATGTGATGTTTGGAAATGTGAACATAAACGGGAAAACACTTTAATGGGAAATGCTACTATAAGTTATAAAGGCTTAAAAGCATGTTTGGTAACTCCTTATAAGTAGGCGAAACGGGTTGAGTGTGACTCGCATTGTATTAAAGTGGATGCATATATTGAATTATGATTAGTCTCGTATCATAAGATATCTTAAAAGAGATCAGCATATATACGAGACTGATAGCATGTAACAAGTGGATTCTTTTTGTTACAATAAATGCCGTCATGAAAATATGCGTGCTCTAAATAAGATGTAGGGATAGCCAATCATGATGCGAGGCTGACACTAAAAGAGCTTTGTTCAGTGGTCTTGCCTCTTCTACACTAAATGAAGTGCGCACATAGCGGAAGATTCAAGGAGGTGCCGAAAATTTCAACATGGTATCGAAGCCGATCGTTCGAAGGACCATTAAATGATATGGGTGTGACCGAAGCAAGGACTCCTTGAGACTTTGAAGATATGTACGCAGCTTGGGTCCACTGCTAGATACGCAGCCTGGGTCCACTGCTAGATACGCAGTCTGGCCCCCACCGGTAAATACTTAGCCTGACACATTACGTTGAAAACTGTTGCTCCAAGACAGCTTGAGTGAAAAGTACTCGCCTTAAGGTGTAGATTTGGTAATGTAGCTTCGTCAACTGAGTAAAGAAGTGAGAAAAAGCAGTCTAATCCAACTGCAGAAACTGCAGCATGATTCAAATGAAGCTTATGGAAATGTTCGTTAAAGTGAAGAATTGTTAGATGTGGCTTGCATTGTGACTGCATGGATTGAACAATAAAGTCCTACATTACAAAAAAATATGACGCACAACGTGATATATATGTGGAATTGGTAGCACGTGATATTAGGACTTTCTTTTGTTACAAACAAGTATTGCCAAGACCATAATGTGCTCATTCCAGAAGGCGATAAAAGAGATGTTCAATCAGAATGCTGGCACATCGAAAGCTTCAATAAGGTGGCGTCATTTCAGAACAATGAAGCGTGCGTTTATGATGACGCGTTAGAGTGTCAAAGCACAATATAGTATCAGAGCCAAAGGTTCAAGAGACCATTAATGCAAGAATGACTGAAGGACTCTTTGAGGCTTGTAGATATGTAAGCAGCATTGATCCCACTGCTATATACGCAGCCTGCCCCACTACATTGAGAACTGATACTCCAAGACGGTTTGAGTGGAAAGTACTAGCCTTAAGGTATAGATTTGGCAACGCAGCCTCGTCAACTGGGTAAAGAAGTAAGATAAAGCAGCATAATTCAACTGCAGAACTTCTTCAATATGCTTCAAATGAAGCTTGAAGGAAATGCTCGTCGAGGTGGGGAATTGCTGGGTATAGCTCGCATTGTGACTGCATGGGTTGAACAATAAAGTCTCCATTGTAAGAAATATGACGCATAACGTGGTGTGTGTGTGTATGGAGTTGATGGCATGTGACATTGGAAAGTCTTTTTTTTTACAAGCAAGAGTTGCAAAGACCATGTATGTGCTCATTCCAAAAGGCGATGAAAGGGATGTTCAATCAGGACGCGGGCACATTGAAAGCTTCATTAAGGTGGTGTCATTGTTCTTCAGAACAATGAATGCGCGTTTATGGGAACGCATTGGAGTATCCAAACATAACAAAAACCTACCTACAAGTCAGTTATTCCAAATTTGATGTTTGGAAACTTCTTATAAGCACCTTGCAAAAGCAGTTAATAAATAAAATTTTGAAACGCAACTATTTGTTTCTTTAGCTTATGAAGTAATTTCACAAACAATTTTGATCAAACATTTAAATTTAGAAGTCAAATCGCATTCAAACACATCTACTTATAAATTGCATTTAAAACTACTATGACGTTACCATTCAAACCTTCTTTCAATGAGTTTCAAAATAAGGTGTCTAATGGGTTCTTAAAACACTACAGTTTAAGGATCTCATACCCCGAAACAGACATATTTCAAATATGTTATTTCAATGCATTATTTACTGCTATCATGCATAACTAAAAAGCAAAAATTACAAAGAGTGAGATTAGCTAAGCTAATTCTCACAACTTCTTTGAGTTTTTAAAGTCGAATAATATAGCAATATCATGATGTCAAAGGCTTGGCTTCTAGTAAAGTCTATTTTTGAGCTTAGCACCAAGGTACTACCTAAAAGTGTGGTAACACTTTGCATTGTGTTTTTGATAATGTAGCTTATTGGTGGCCTAGACTTCTAGACTAAGCAAGTTAAAGTTTAAGTGTGAAACTTAACAAATAAAAAATTATTGTGTTAGCTTTTCTCAATATTTTATATTAACCGAGTAAAAATGAGATATTTCAATAGGAAATATACAATGTGAACATCTAAAACAATAGTGATATCAATGTTTGGTGTAGGTAAACCAATCCAAACACGATTTTACCACTCAACCAATTGTTTGCAATTCATCTGTCTAATGAAAAAATAATAATGAATTGAACAAATAACCTATATTAAAAGTAGATTCTTGATCCCTATAACAATCGTTTGTTTCTGTTTGAAGAAAAAAGTAAAAAAACAAATGCAGCAATTGATTATTTCAATCTAATTTCCATTCACAAATATACAGGGCAAGGCATACAAGCATGACCTAAATCACGAAACACCCATTAGGTAATATGTGTATCACTTTCACATGTGTTCTTGACCAAATCTCATGACATGGGTTCAAGCCCATTAAAATTAAAATCATATTCCTCGATTTTCTTCTTTCTTTCTTTTATTGACTTAATATGCAATTCTCAACGAAGCATTCCACCTATAACTACACAGTTGTCATAGAAACTCCAAAACAAAATGTATATATAGGTACCGTTCTTTTGCTGAAATGGACAGTCAGCGTTGCGTCTGTGTCCGACGCGTCAAGAGTGGGCCACACGCTGCTGCCCAGTTCAAAGCAACGGTTGAAAACGAACCGTTCGCGTCAGACGCATCGGACGCCGTCTGACGCGAACGGTTCATTCCCAACTGCTATATTTTCCTTCATTCTCAACTGCTATATTTTCCTTCATTCCCTATATATATCAAACCATTTCTCAACCGAATCACCACAAAAAACCAAACAATCCGAAAATTCAGTAATTTCTACAAGCTTCGTCATCGATTTTTTCAGGTAAATTTTTTATATTTGTGTTTTCCGTATTATCATCTACTATATATATTTTTTCAGATTTCTTTGAATTGTTTTTTTCAAAATGTCTAACCACTCTGCTACTTCTTCTATCAGAACCATCGTCGACTGGAATGCCGACAGGACAACGCGTTCATCGATGTTTATTTCGAAAATATTGATACGCATGCCCACTGTGTTGTTGCACGGTGGTATGAAGATACCACAGTCATGTTCAACGAAAGAATTGATCTGGATTACAACGTTGGGCAAATGAAAAACAAGTTTGATAATCTGAAACGTGAGTGGAACCCATGGAACAAGCTGCTACAGATTCCATGTGGCTATTGAAACGAAGAACAAGACAAGGTCGATGGATCCGACGAGTGGTGGCGTACAGCTACAGCAAGGTACCATAAATACAAACATGTCTCGCCTGCTCGTTTTAGGCAGTTGGACGTAATTTTTTATGGTTGCATCCGAACTAACAAATGTCGGTTCATAATTCCACAAAATCCACATGTTCAGCTACAACTCGACGCACGGCTTTATGGCGACTATCTTAGGAGTGATGCTGCAGAGATCTCCAGTCGCAGAGCGCCTAGGCAGCAACGGCCCACTGATGGTCCTTCTAGGTCCGTTGACAGTTCTTCGCATGATCTGACCCATGCAAGGTGTATGGAACCGAAGCAGGAAGATGGTGATTATGAATAATGGAAGGTTGCGATTTGTTTGGCTGGGTATGATAGCAGAGGTTTCAATCCTTTGCATGTCATTGAAACCTCGAGCAGCTTAGGAAGGTTGTTATTTATTTTGTTAGGTAGTTAAGAAGGAGAAGCTAGTTTGTTTTATCTGCATTTTATTTTCTGCGCTTTTATTCGGTACTTTATTTCTGCATTTGTATTGTGAATTCTAAACTAAATGAATTTTTATTTCTAAATTTATATTCTGTATTCTGCATTTAAAAACAATTAACGTAAATAAAATAATATCATAAATAATTAATAAAATAACAACTTTGCCCTTACGCGTTGCCCCTTTCGTAAAAAGAACGCATTCCTCTTTCGCAAACTTACCTCTTTCCAGACCCTTTTGTTTACTCCTTTCGTTTTCCCCTTTTGGTTCGTGAAAGAACGCACCCATAGATAACTTAACAAAGTCCATGAAAATTAAGCATCTCTTTTTAAAAATTTAACTGAATTATGAAAATTGATTGAAATCAATCAACAGGACCAAACAATACCTACAAATGAGCCACCTCTGTTGCCTTTCTCTTCCCACTAATAAACCACATCAAAGCATCATCTAAAACAACATATTATTTACCATTTATTCAGCACAGTAAAAAAAAAAAAAAAAAAAAAAAAAAAAAAAAAAAAAAAAAAAAAAACCCATATTTCAGTTTAGCTATAACAAAAATCAGTGGCAATTACCAGCGACTGGGACTGCTCCAATGCTAGCTGTTGTCCGTTTGAAGGCATACCTAGCTGGATTATTCGCAGGCTGACGGAATTTTATAACGAATGGCGAAATTAGGGTTACGGTTTTATAGCTTAACAAAATTTTGGGAATAGACCGGAAACGAACAGGTGAGGCTTTCATTGTAATGTGTAGCAATAAGGAATCTTAGTTGGTAGCGCCAATTCATTTGGCATGCCCTGATAGATAATGATTATTGGGCTGCCTTAGAATTTATGGTCCAAACCAACAAAGGGTAAATTTGTTTTGGATAGTCGTCTATTTTAACATAAAATAAAAACAAAATAAAACATAATTTGTACACGGTATATTTGGACTGTCAGATCCTATTTTCTTCACATTCAGAGGTGAAATCGAAGGGCAATCTAATGATGGCGATCCATTATGCCATCAATTATGTCACCAACTTTATCATAATTGTATATCTCTAAGAAAACAATGTCTAAAACTTATACAATTGTTTCGGTATCCATCTTTTCATTTCTATTCAAAAGCATGTGATGTTTTTCACAATATTAAATGGATCTATATCTTTTCCTTGATCACAAATTTATATTTTTAGCAATAGAAAACTTGTCTCAGTGATAAAATTCAAGTATTTTTTGACTTCAATGGCACACTTTATATTCTCATGCAAGATCAACGTTTCTTGAAAAATAGAGTTGAAGTTTAAAAGCTAACTGAAGTCACGATATTGTTCACGATAAATTAGGGTTTTCTATTTCTAACACAATGGAACATACACACAACGAAGAAGTGGCACGACGATCTTCAATGGCGATGTGACAGACCTCGACGACGGTGTAGGGGGAATCAACAACGGTTTAGTGGTTGGAGTTGAGATCAATGACAACAAGAAGGAGGATAAGGAGATTTTTTATGGTGAATCTAACAACCAGCCATTTTGACAATCGTAAGTCGATGCCAAACACTATCACTATGCTCTAATGTCGCGTCTCTGATCGATGAAAGGGAAGATTGTTATGGTAAAATAAAAGAAAAGAACAAAGAATATAGAAAAACAGAATCTCACAACGGAATCGACAACATATAATACAACAAGGACAGTAGAAACTGTCTCTTTAAGAATACAAAGTATATCAAAGTTAAAGAAAAACTTATCAGCTGGACAGTTATAAAACAACGACCTTACAAATGCCGATAGGTATACTATATAATACAGCGGAAAATAAAATACTACGATAGATGAATCTTCAGCTCCCCTCCATGATTTCCATACACCGAAGGCAACCTGGGAAAATACTTCGTCTAACCTGAGCATTATAAATAAATAACACCCAGATCAGTTTGGAAATACCAGCGTGAGATAACTCGAATAAGGAAAAACATATATAAAAATTCTATGAGACCACACTGCTAACGCGGAATGAGTTTTTACCTCACAAGAATAACATCCATATGGGCAAGAGAAAAAATGAATATCAGAAAACAAAACCAAATAAGATTGAGTATAGATAGTGTCAACTAGACTTGAAAGAATGAAAATAAATCGAGTAAAATCCAAACTGGACAGAATGGATAAAACAAGGAAAAATGGTCCAACTTGATAGAATAGACTAAATAAGGTAACAGTCCAAACTTGATAGAATGAGCTAAATAAAGTAGCGGTCCAAACTCGATAGAATGGACTAAATAAAGTAACTGTAACGAAGCGGATTTTGCCCGTTTGAAAATCGACATCCATACTTCACATCGTATTCGAATGCCATAGATTCGACCGTTCAAATCCGAGTCGCCGGAGCTTATAACACAATTAAGTAAATAACACAGCGGAAGAAATAATGAATATCAATATACAACATCTGATACAACCTCCTGATACAACAGATGATACAATAGATATCGATATACATCAGAGATATGATATAATAAATAGCAGCGGAAAGAAAATAGATAACATCTAGCAGCGGAACAAATAACTCAAGATAGTCTTCAAGAAAGAACTCCAGCAGCAGCTCGAACCAACATCACGATGGACTAAGATAAGCAAGTCTCGTCCTCTTCCAAAGACTGAACTAGCTCCAGATAATCTACTGAACCTAACTATCTGAAAAACCCAACTCTAGACTGCTCGTGTGGAAAATAGTGAACACCCAGAGTTTAGGAAAGGAACAATAAACTTCGGATCAGTCATGAGACTGGTGTGAGTAACAAAAACAGTTTATCTTTAAACACAAACAGCAAGAGAATTTTGAAGTAAATTCGCAATGCTTTTAGAAAATGAAACTACCATTAGACCTCCCGCCACACACACAATGCAAACGCAGAATTGGAGGAGATTTCTTCTTATGATAGTCAAACATGCTTGATACGCGAATTTCTTTGATATTATTATTATAAGTGCACAGTGCAGAAAACATTTCGAAAGTAGAATATTAATCTTAGCCAGCATATACATTTCGAACTATGCCTACTATAGCTACCATCCAAACAGTGGTGACCACCATAAGTGAATGGCAGGTTCTACAACTAAAACCGTACAGGGTTTCGTATTGGATGAATGGATTTCCAACAAATGGTCAGGCTAAGGAACTTCCTACTGCCACATGGGATCGCCTCTGGCGGGACATCCCGAGAATCTAACCGGATCTCTGCCAACACAAGGATAGGTTACCTCTGTAACTAGGTAACTACTACTCGAGCATGTCACTCCCCGATCCTTTGGGACCTTTATCCGAGGCGCCTCTAAGCAACAACCACACAGTAAATGAGATTGGAGCAACCACATAGGTTAAATATCAGGGCTCCATACCTAATACCACCCTTTACCAGAAAGGAATGACACACGCTAAAGGGCGCGACCCTCATGACCTTGCCGCAATTTTCCTGTTTCGACCATTTCCGGGGTGTGAGGTCCTGATGCAGTCTCGTCCACAAAGCTACGCTTTATACAAAAGCCATGCTCTAATCAAAACGATCAACAAATGATCGTCAACACACAGCAGCACTCAGCATGCCACACTACCAAATTGGGAGTATATCGCTGATAACCTTCAACTACATAACCTCTGAGCTCGTACGTCTCAAAGAAGGGTGTTAAGCTAAGAGAATAAATTCTCCGCCACCAACAGAAATGTATTTGAAAGAAATCTGCTTTATATCTCAAAGTGTATGTCAGACATACAACCATACAAGTTTGTTCCGGGTTCGAACAGAACCGAAGGCACTTCCAAAGAAGTCCTTGCAATCCGGGTATCCACAATCCCGATCGAACTTCCCATCACTTAGGAAATCTCTATACCGTAGCTACTCGGTGCAGAGACAATCGATAGGTTATCCTATCGTTCTCACAAATACCCGGTCTTCAACACCGATCTTCAAATGCTATCCATAACGTCGAATCACATATTCGGAATGGGTTATACGACACAAAAGGTCCTCTCCCGGCTAAACCGAATAGTGAGCGCAATATTTAAAACATATGGATATGGAATTTCAATTAAGTCACAACTTAATAATTTCAAAACTTTCTTTCAAATGGTTTAAACCAATAACCATTTCCAAATCTTTTAAATAAAAGATTTATTTCAAAAACCTTCAATGGTTTAAATAATTTCCACACTTTAATCTTTTAAACAAAAGATTTAATTCACAAAGTTTACCCCATTCCTAAAGATCCTTTTATGGATTTCAAATCAATCTCCATTTCAATTGGATTAACTCGTTTAATATCTTTAAATTAAAGATTTAACTTATAGCTTTCAAACCGTTCCCATAACTTGGAAAATCATTTTCATTTTTAACTTAAAATCCTTTTAACACAAATTGGACGTTCACTTCTTATCTGAAAGCTTTTATTATTTGAAAACAAATAGTTTTCATCCCAGAAAGATCCAATTATATTTGCATGAGTTAAAGCCTTTGAATTTAAATTCAAATTTTCAAATTGATACCTTTAAAATAGTTTAACCTATATAAACTGGTATAACATCTTTAGTCCTGTTTCCAGATCATAGAATTCAATTTCAAATATTGACTTCAAATTTAAATCAAATTATTTAAATTCCACAAATCAAAATCAAGTTATTCAAAATAAATTTCATCTTTGAAATTCCATTTCAAAAGCCTTTCACTTTAAACCCAATCCATTTCCAAAACATTTGAATTTAAATATTCAACTTTGAAAATCATTTCAAAATCTGTGACTTAATCGATTTTCTCGTGAAATCCATATTTGTGTGTGTATAAGTGTGGTCCATGGGTTCAACACAATAGTGCAACATCTTTCACCATCACAGATTCACAATCACTCAATATCGATAAGCGGTATATCCCTATAACGCTTATCTATATACACAGATTCACAAATAGAAAATATGAATGCATTATAAATAAATAAAATTACATTCATCACAGATCACACTAAAAACAATTCATAGCACAAAGCATAGTATCTCAGAAATATCAAACAGTTCAACAATCAATAGGGTTCAAACATCCATAAGTGAACTCAATAAATTATATGATTAATTTAAATCAGATGGGTCATGGATCATGGTTAATTAACTTTAATTGATTTCAAATCATTTGATTACTTATCCTTTAATCATTTATTAATTAATCAACTTTTAATTGTTTAATCACAAATATCTGATTATTTAATTAATTAAGTGTTAACTGTTACCTAATTAATCCTTAATTTCTTAATTAAATCTCCCTTAATTAATTAATCTTAAACCTCAATTAATGAATTTAACCCTTCAATTACTTATTCAATTAATCCAAGCATTAATTAATTAAATAAGTTAATTATCTATTTTAATTATCTTATTTATCGTTAAGTTAAAACATTTCTTACTCAATCAAAGTATTTAAAACAATGTGCTTTCAAATTTACTTTAAATTTCATTTTAAATTTATGATTTCGGGCCAGTCCGGATAGCCAGGGAGAGCAGGAAACTGGTTTTCCAAACTCAAGCCTAATCACAATCTCTCTGTCATCCATAAGGCGATCAAGTAATTTAATCGGCCCTAAACCTTAAAATATATTTATTTTTATTCTCTAATTCCAAATATTGAATTGGAACAATTATGCGTATGTATTCAATTTATAGTGTTTCAAAGTCCTAAATAGAAAGTCATTTTCTTAGAAACAAACATGTTCATTTCGGGCAGAAATTTAACCCGAGATTGCACCTCAAATTCATATATATAGATTGCCGAATTTTAAAAAGTGATGCAAATCATAGTTGTCACACTCTTTCTTCAGTTTCCAAAACTTTAAAAATTATAAAATTTGGATAAGAAACGCAAAAGTTATGCACAAAATACTAGCTCAGGTTTGCACAAAACACTGAGTACTCTACAACAACAGGACAGCGAGGTTGCAAGAGGTTTTTCAATATTTTAATCAACGAATTTCAGAAAGTGATACAAATGAAAGTTATAGAGCTTTCCGTTAGCTTTCCAGAATGACCAAGATCATCGAATTTGGATCAACAGTTCAAAAGTTATGACCATTTTACTAAAAACATTAAACTTAGCCTGAACTTATGCATTTGCAGGACGTCGACCAACAATTGCAATTTTAGCATAGAAAACATCAAAATCAGGCAAAATGAATAAAGTAAAAGTTGTAGCTTAGTTTCTAAGCTTTTCGAAACATTAAAAATTACCGAATTCCGATAAGAATTGTAAAAGTTATGGATAAAACAATTCTGAGATTTGAATTTCACAACTTCTGTCATTTTGTCTCGGGACAGTGATAAACAATTATAATTTTGGCCAAGATAACATCGAAATTTTGAAAAACTCAAAACATAAAAGTTTTATAAAAAAGTCTAAGATTTCTAGAACATCTAAATTTATCGAAATCGGTTGAGGAACGAAGAAGTTATGGCCAATTTAGTTTCAGCCTTAAGCACAGAGCTAATATTGGTTTTGCTCTCGGGATTACAGTAGAAAAATTCAGTTTTGACATAGCTAACATCCAAATTACAGAAAACACAAAACATCAAAGTTATAGCACATGAAATAAGCTTTCCATAACATCCAAGAAATCGAAATTTCATGAAGAATTAAGAAAGTTATGGTCGAATTACTAAGCTGTGTTTTTTATAGAAACGAGCCACTTTTACTTACAACTATCATCTCTTCAAAAATAACATGAATACTAGAAATTTAAATAATTGTTCTCACCTTAAACTTGTGCATTTGACGTGAATCTTTTTTCTTAGCTTCCTCCAAGCTTTTTCACTGTATCTTACTTTTGCTTTTGCTTTGTGAAAGTATGAAAAATAAGTGAACATTTCCATCCACCCTTTATATAGTAATTTTCAAGGCTAGTTTGGTAATTTTAGTTTTGGACACTTGTTTACTTCTCTTTGCACAAGCTTTAGAATATTGACACATGTCTACTTAGGTGTCTTAAGATGTTTCTACACATGGACACCTAATAGGGCTATGTGTCACTATTTTATTTAATCTTGTTTTGTATGCTTGCATTAATTGCCTTGTACAAAATACATATTTATCTGTTCCTTCTTTTGCAAGCTTCATAGATATATATTTGTTTTGAAGTTCAACTATCAAACATTAATTTATGTTAACGCAGAATTCCAAATTATTTTTCTAAGTCATTAGTTCGAATTTTAAATACAAATTCAATATTTCAAAAACAAATTCGAAAGTCAAATTCAGATTTTACTCATATATACATATACGTATATATTTCAAATTCAAATTTATTCCAAAATTTATTCAAATTTTATATTAACTGTTAATTTAAATTCAATTCAAAATTGGGATCGTTACAGTAACAGTCCAAAGTCGATAGTGGACTAAATAAACACTTAAATGTCGTGATGACGAGATGACTCTACTCGTGGCAATTTAAAGCTAAAACAGATTCGAGGATACGAATCAAATAAGGAAAGGAAATTTTTCAACAAATGATTGGGAAGGTGCACCCCCTTGGATTATTTTTCTAGTAATATACTCCAGAGAAACTCATTTACTTTGTGACACTTCTCGGGACCCTTCAAGCCGGACCCCATCAGACCTTACCGAGAATCCGAATATTTCCACATCTGAGTGCACAACGGAATCCAAACTAGATGAGATGTGAAAATACCCTAATGGGAGCAACCCCACATAGCTTGGCCCCCTCTCGCGCTTTTGGTTTGGTCATTTCCAACAAAGGATAGAAAAGCTCGATTGAGCAATAAATCGTCTTAGAATGACGTTCATAAAGTAGTTGAAGTAACCGATAGTTGAGATACCAACTATCGAGAATATAGAATGATCGTATAAGGAAATTAAGTTTTGTATACTTATCACCACACATTGAATTCAAACTTGTACTTTTCCTTGGTTATTAGTAATACTGGACAAGTCAAGGTAATGTTGCCTCAAAGTCATGTCCAATGATTATTCTTAACTTTTGAAATAGCGACAAGTTTACTTCTTCGATGTTTAGTGCTAAATATATAAATAAATCGTTTATATAGAAGTGATTCGTTTTACGGAAAATTTATTTCCATAAACGAATTAAAGTTTTGCTTGATTTCCGTATTGGTAAAACATTTTTAGAATTAGTTTCAAATTGTTAAAATGTTAAGAAAATATTTTTTGTAAGTGCGTGACCCCGGAGGCCTAAACCAACATCAGACCGAATACCCAAAAGGTTATCCAACTTAACATCCCAATAATCGAGTTCCAATTCCTTTCTATAATTTAAAAAAAATATTAATTATCCCGAAAGATAATAAATCACATTTAAAATCTCTTTTAAATAAACAAATCCATTATCCATAATACAATAGATAATTATTTCCAAATGCTTTTATAACATTGGTCAATCAACTTTACAAATCTTTGCTAAGTCGGTTTATTAACTTTAAATTAGTTTACTAAAGCAATTTTTATTATATTAGTTAATTTACTTTAATCACCTTTATTAAATCAATTAATTAAAAATATTTATTAAACTCAAATAATTATTACTTAAATGAATAATTAATTTCAAACATCATTAATTAAAATGATAAGTAATTTTAAATTCCATTAATTAAAACAATTAATGAAGTTCAAATAATCATAAATTAATTAGATTAATTAAACTCAGATTCCCTTAGCTAAAACCATTAATTAAAACATCTGTTGAAATGATGTATTTAATTATAAAACATCATTAATTAAGCTGATTTAAGTAAATTCTAAAAATCATTAGTTAAAACAATTAATTAAATTTGAAAACAATCATTAATTAAAATAATTAATTAAATTCAAATATCATTATTTAAACTGATTAATTTCTTTTAAATATCATTAATTAAAAATGATTATTAATTTCAATTATCATTAATGGAAATTAATAAATTAATCCCATCATCATTAATTAAAATAATTAATTAAGTTCAATATGTTAATTGTACCCCATTATCCTTAATTAAAAGAATTAATTAAACTCAAATAATCATCAGATAAAACAATTAATTAAGTATAAAACATCATTAGCAATAATGATTAATTAATCTAAAGATAAACCAATTTTTAATCATCAACTATTAAATTTATTAATTAATCTCAAATTAATCAAAATGATTAACTAATTTTAAATTATCATTAATCAAAATGATTAATAAATTTTCAATATTCTTTTTAGCAGAAACACAAGCTCAAGTTCAAATGACAAGGTTTTGGGGATGAAATTGAATGAATGACGATGTAACGAATATTGCTATAACGACATTTAATCTATTAAATGGAATATCAGAGTTTTATTTTAATTAATCATCAATGTTACAACAAAATGATGTAAATAAATAATTTATGGTTGAGAAACCCCCTTTGGGTCTCTCTACATATTTTCCATGCAAAACAATGGTTACGCATAATAAATAGGTGATCATATGGGTTTATAATGATCAATTTAATATGTCATCAATTTTTCAAACAGAAATTCAACCAAAAAAGCAATCCAACAATTTAACTAACATTCGACGGTCAGTAAACGATTTTAACATCATTAATATGATATAATAAAATTAAATGTGAGTTAAACTCACATTAATTTTTATTTCAGCCGAAACGACCCGATTTCGGACTAAAACCAAATGGACGCTCGATTTAGCCTAAATTTTCACTTGCTCCAAATCCAACCAAATCAGCTCCATTGTGAAGCTCTCAACGACACGAGTACAACGCAACAAATGGCGTTCGAATCCGACCAAATTTCCCCTCATCTAAATCCTCCTTCTGCCCTCAATGAACAATACTGTGCAGGAAGATGACAGTGCACACCTCTGTGCACGCACGGCCGTTCATGCTCCTCTCTCAACAAAACTTCAATCCGATCGTGCCAACAGATTTCTCTCCGCAATCTCCACAAGCCTACCACCACCTCGACACACCGGAAACCACCAGAAAAATCACGACCTAACCAATCACGCCGCTGCCCCCTATAGGTCGCGACATCAAACGGCACGAAATCGCCCAAACTTTTCGTTACGACTACTATTTTCGACGACGAACTCAGAACTGAACTCTCCTCGACCAATCGATGTTCGAATCCCCGTGAAACTTTAACCCTAGTTCTAAACTCCCATGCGACCACATTGTCGAGCCTACCCATCCAAAGCTGCACCCTAAGCACGCGAAGATCTCTTCCATTCATGATTTTTAAGGCCTATATTGGATTTTTTCATTGAATATTTATTTATATCTTGATTTTTGAAGTTTTGTTTAAAAGGGGAAAATCATTTCTTGATTTACAGGCACTGCTTTATAAAGAGAAAGAGCATGATTGGGTATGTGAGGGGCAATGGTGTGTGGGCTATGAAATAATGGTTGTGTGGGCTATGAAATGGTGGGTGTGTGGGCTATGAAATGGTAGGTATATGCATATAAATATTATTTTAATTTCAAAAATATTCAACAATAGACGTGCCGTTTAACACTCCTAACGTTTTACCTCTATTCCGAACACAATGGAACTTGTTTCGAGACCTAATTTGATCATATGCAGAAGATGGGTTTTTGGACCTGGTTATTATTTTGAATTTTCGATATTAATTTCAATGCGTTTCGATCTCACATGACCAAACGATACGTCGAATTGCTACGAAATTCGATGCTATAATATAATTCAGTATTACGGATCCAATGAAATTGATTTCATCGAAATCTGAGAATGTGCCCCAAAAGGCTAATTTCACAGATTTAAATATTTAATTATTGATATTTAAATCCTATTTTTTATATATATAAATTTACAAATTGGATTTATCAATATTATTTATTGGTTAAATGGAGTTAAATAAAATTATTAAATCCATTTAATTGACATTTAATTCACAATTCAAATATTTAATTATTCCTTATATCTGAATTATAAATTATTAAATTCCAAAATTCATTTATTTTAAATGTTTAAAATTAATTAAACATTTAAAATATAATAACCAAATTTTGGGTCGTTACATTCTCCTTCCTTTAAATGAATTTCGTCCCCGAAATTCCTAGGGAAGAAAATGTTCCAAACCCTTAAGTTTAAAACTATTAATTAAAATGGGCTATTAAGCTTATTTTCAAAACCCATTAGTTGGAATAGATTCCAAAGTTTCCAAGTCTTTTAAATTCATTCACTTATACCTAATAATTCCCTTACACTCATTCATTCCAAGATATGACTCAAAAATCAAATTTTAATTATCCAAAAAATTTCAAAAATTCCTTAAAAATTTTCTAAGTCTGAAATTTTTCGAAAATTTTCACCAGCGTCTCCTTTGCGCGGCTCGATCGGTACAACTATGAATCGCCTCTGTTTGCACCAAAATTGGTCACAAACCCCAAATATCGTGGAAGCACCAAACTATGAATGTAAATCAGCAATATTCAAGCACAAATTGCAGAATTAACAATAAAAAACACAGGGTTTATAGTGGTTCGGCGATCTTGCCTACGTCCACTTTGAAGCTTATGATTTTATTGATTCACTTTCAATCTGTTATAGTAGATTACAGTAGGTTATCGCTCTGATGTTCGAATACTATAGTGCTAAAAAGATGTAGAATTGAATCCGGCAGAGTCTGGACGTCCAATCGCCAAAAAGATCTCTTTTCTGCAGGCTTTAAGGGGCTACTTATAGGCGTAGGAGGCTGAGATCGTGCTCAAACTTCGGGAGACTTCTTCTGGCACGTGAGTGGGCCTACGCGACCGACCCCACCAAGTTTCGACTCGATCTGTGATCGATACGAAACGATTTCGTATCCACCAAAAATTGATCCAATCGAGTTGAAACTTGGCAGGAACAATCTTTACCTTGTATGGAAGATGCTGTGAAAATTTTGTAGCATTTGGATCAGCGGTTTAGGAGATATGATCGATGCAAGATTGTGAGTTTCGTATCCATCTGTTTGACTCCATCAAGGCACGTGACACCGCGACGACATGACGCACATATCTCGCATCGATCCACCTTTTGCTCCGAGTTGACTGCGTCTTATCCATGAATCTCGCCTTGTTTGTATCGAGTGTCGTTACACGGTTTGAATCGATCAACTAAATGCGCCTCGTACTGATTTGAATTTGCCTAGTTCGAATCGAGATGGGTGGCTTAGTTCGTATCGATGGTCACATCGTATCGATATTTTTGATGGATACGAACTAAAGCTCCCTGATGGATTCGAATAAACGCTTCCTTCATGGATGCGAACTAGGCATTGGTCGATCGATACAAAGTGCGTTACTAGTTGATGGATGCAGAGTTGATCGATACAAAACAGTTGCTTGTGTGCGAAATTGATCGATACGAAGTAGGGCTTATTGATGGATGTGAAGTGGGATGGCCTGATCGATGCGAAGACGATCGATGCGAAATGGATGGATACGAAAATGCAGCTGTCCTGACCGATGTGAGGTCTATGGATTCGAACCGAGGCAAGATGGTGGATACGAGCTGCATCGATGCGAATCAACGTGTACTGATGGATACGAAAATATGGTTTTTGCTCCAATTTGCATCGATCATAACTTGAGCATATGAACTTGGATTGACTTGAAATTTGAAATGCTAGCTTTCATGACTTTGCTTGTCGTGTCCTATCAGTTGTAGCCTGATCCAGGCTCAGACAAAAATCATCGATATCCATGGTGAAGCAAAGTATAACCAATCTTTGAGACGTACTGCCTTTTGTTTCCGATCGATCTTTTGGTATCACGGCCTTGCCAAAAGGCGAGATAACATTTGTCCCCCAAAACATGCCTTGCGATAGGAAGGTGTGTTTTGTAATGTCATAAGTTGGATGTTCATATCCTGTCAACAACGTGTAAAGAACTCGATAGTTTCATATGACCTCGGATGACGATCGTTCGGGATCGTATTCCATTTGAGGTGAATCGGGATCGTTCGCGGTCGATGCCATTCGTGGATAATGGTGGGACCGCTCGCGGTCGGATGTCATTCGCGACAAATGGTGAAATGGGACCGTTCGCGATCGGACACCGTTCGCGGCAAATGGTGATCGTTCGTGATCAGATGCCGTTTGAGGCGAATTATGATCGTTCGAGGTCGTGTATTATACTAAGTGAATTGTGACCATTCGTGGTCGGGTGCCGCACAAGGCAGAGTGTGATCGTTCGCTATCGAATGCCGCACGAGGCGAATTGTGACCGTTCGAGGTCGGGTGCCACACATGGCAGAGTGTGATCGTTCGCGATCGAATGCCGCACGAGGCGAATTGTGACCGTTCGAGGTCGGATGCCGCATAAGGCGAAATGTGACCGTTCGAGGTCGTGTGCCGTTCGAGACGAATTGGTGTGCCGGGGGGCTTAGTATTATCGATGCCAGATTTCACGTTTGGGTGAGTTTTTGAATCAAAGACTTTGGCGGTTCATCGCCATACAAGAGGTGCTCGTGGACCATTCGCGATCCAACGGGTATACAAGTAAAAAATTTTTTTTATAGAATTGCAAATATTAAAGCAATGATCGTACAAATCCCACAACAGAAATGTCCAAACAAACTAAGTCCAAATGTCCAAATCAAAATCAAAGCAAAAGCAAGACGAGGATGTCAAAGCGTAAACTCTTTCTATGGTGCGGTCAGTAGTCATTCAGAGCACGCCTATGGATCGTGCGCGATCTCATACATGTGTAAATGATTTGACCGTGTTAGTGAGAGGTTTGCGACTTGTTTATTGTTATTTCAATCAATCAATCAACTGATAACCATACGGTGTCCCGGTTCAGGGTCACCTCTAGCTGATGTAGACGATGGTCGCTCTGACTCCACTGCTGGAGCTCGCCTCCTCACATATTGAAGTAGCCTACCGTTCCTGATATGCCCTTCCACCTCATCCTTCAGATGTCTACAATCATTAGTGTTATGACCGTTCAGTTCATGGAATAAGCAATATTTATCTGATTTCCTCTCGTCAACAGTTAGATCCCTTCGCATTGGTCTACGATATGGAACATGCTCTTTGGTATCCTGATAGATTCGCTCCAGACCATCATTCATCTCTGAGTATGTGGTGAATCTTGGTTCCTTTCGTGGTCGCGTTAATCTATTATCGTTATTCTCAGCCTTTCGTTTTCCTTGCTAATTTCTGTACCTTTCTCAGGGGGATTTCCACCTTGACCGCATGAACATTAATTTCTTCTCCTTCTTCTCTTTCTACACTTGCATCTTCCAATCGCAAAAACTTTTCTGCCTCGTAATAGAATTCTCCTAGATCCAAAGGCGGATCTTTAGTTAATGAATTTTTGAACTCTGTGCCATCAGCTATTCCGGACACAGCTGCTATCATAACCATGGATGGATCTGGTCAATCCATCGATGCTGCTGCCGCATTGAATCGCGTCAGAAAACTCCTCAAAGACTCCCCGACTTTCTGCTTTAATTTGCCAAACTCATCACATTCTTGGATCTTGCAATATGAACGCTGATTGCCTCATGAATTTCTCAGTTAAATCTGCCCAAGTTCCTATGGAGCCACTCTCCAGCTGCCTAAACCATAATGCTGCGATATCCGTCATGTATAATGGAAAGCACCGGGCCATAACTTCCTGTGATGCCCCCAGCACTTCCATGTGCCTCATATACTTTGTCAGATGGATCGCGGGGTCCGTCCTCCCATCGTACGTCTCCACTGATGGTAACTTGAACTCTGGTGGGTTCCTATCCGTCCTAATCGCAGGAGAAAAGGGACTCCTATTCACGTCTTCAAGATCTCTATTTACTAATCCGCCTCTCATAGCCCGACTGACCATCTCTGCCAATCTGTCATTGTCTCCAAGATGTAATCCTCGTTAATCGCTGTCAATCTACCCCCCGAGTCCATGAGAGCTTTTTGGAATATGCCCCCCCGGCTGGGCGTTCATCCCTCTACTACCTCCAGGTTGCTCGGATGCCCCTATCTCTCTCTCTCCGGGATTGGATCAACATGCTCCAAGTGTGTGCCCCCTAATCCAGGTGCTACGCCGGATGGTCCTGCTCCATTCTGAACTCCTTCCGTTCCTCGATTCTATGCTCCAAGTCACCCAATCTATTGAAACAAACTCTGGATCAACGCCTCCCGTCTCTTCATCATTGCCTTCATCTCATCCCTAATGATGAAGGTCGATGCCTGATTCACTCCTGAGGAAGCCTCTTGACTTCCCTTATGTTGACTTCTCTCTGGCCTCTGCCTTCTACTCGTTTGCCTTGTCATAGCTCCTTAGATCTGGATTCTTAAATCTTTAAATTCAACTTCTCCTGAATTAGCCTCTCAGTGAAAGCACCAAAGTGTTTGCACAAAAAATGGTCACAAACCCCAAATATCATGAAAGCACCAAACTATGAATGTAAATCAGCAATATTCAAGCACTAGTTGCAGAAGTAACAATCAGAAACACAGGGTTTATAGTGGTTCGGCGATCTTGCCAACGTCCACTTTGAAGCTTATAATTTTATTGATTCACTTTCAATCCGTTACAGCAGATTGCAGTAGGTTATCGCTCTGATGTTCGAATACTATAGTGCTAAAAAATGTAGAATTGAATCCGGCAAAGTCTGGACGTCCAATCGCTAGAAAGATCCCTTTTCTGCAGGCTTCAAGGGGCTATTTATAGGCGTAGGAGGCTGAGATCGCGCTCAAACTTTGGGAGACTTCTTCTGGCACGTGAGTGGGCCCACGCGACCGACCCCACCAAGTTTCGACTCGATCTGTGATCAATACGAAACGATTTCATATCCATCAAATATTGATCCAATCGAGCTGAAACTTGGCAGGAACAATCTTTACCTTGTATGGAAGATGCTGTGAAAATTTCGTAGCATTTGGATCGACGGCTTAGGAGATATGATCGATGCAAGATTGTGAGTTTCATATGCTGCCAAGTTCGAATCCATGGTTTCGTATCCATCTGCTCGACTCCATCAAGACACATGACAACGCGGCGACGTGGCGCGCATATCTCGCATCAATCCACCTTTTGCTCCGAGTTGACCGCGTCGTATCCATGAATCTCGCCTCATTTGTATCGAGTGCCGTTACACAGTTTGAATCGATCAACTAAATGCGCCTCATATTGATTTGCATTTGCCTAGTTCGAATCGAGATGGGTGGCTTAGTTCGTATCGATGGTCACTTCGTATTGATATTTTTTATGGATACGAACTAAAGCTCCCTGATGGATTCGAATAAACGCCTCCTTCTCGGATGCGAACTAGGCATTGGTCGATCGATACGAAGTGCGCTACTAGTTGATGGATGCAGAGTTGATCGATACGAAACGGTTGCTTGAGTGCGAAATTGATCGATACGAAGTAGGGCTTATTGATGGATGCGAAGTGGGATGGCCTGATCGATGCGAAGACGATCGATGCAAAATGGATGGATACGAAAATGCAGCTGTCCTGACCGATGCGAGGTCGATGGATTCAAACCGAGGCAAGATGGTGGATACGAGCTGCATCGATGCGAATCAGTGTGTACCGATGGATATGAAATATGGTTTTTGCTCCAATTTGCATCGATCATAACTTGAGCATACGATCTCGGATTGACTTGAAATTTGAAATGCTAGCTTTCATGACTTTGCTTGCCGTGTCCTATCAGTTGTAGCCTGATCAGGGCTCGGACAAAATTCATCGATATCCATGGTGAAGCAAAGTATAACCAATTTTTGAGATGTACTGTCTTTTGTTTCCGATCGATTTTTTGGTATCACGTCCTTGCCAAAAGGCGGGATAACGGCCTCTACTGGCTCCAAATCAATCAAAGAAAACAAAAGCCAAGTGGCCTCCCATATTTGGAGTATAAAATCTTCAATCAATTCAAGTTTTCTAAATTTATTACGTACCTTTTTGCGTTTGATTTATGTTTCTAGCAGGTATTTTATCATCTCTATGCTAATTCAGGTGCATAAGGATCAAATAATATTCTCTTGCATACTTGTACTTATAAAATCTAAGTGAAAATCAGATTGATATAAGTAGTTTGATGTAACTCTACGTGCAAAAACTAGTCTGATACAAATCTACGTACAATCAACCATCCACGTTTCAATCACATGCAAAAAAAATATACAAAGAATATTTTGTAATAGGTGTTATGCGTCCAATTATTTCAAATAATATAGTTAGATCTAAACACCCGCGTTTTTCAATCAAAAATTTATTTTCGAATTTCTCAGATGGGAAAAACAAAGCTCAAAATCAAAATGACAAGGAGAGGATCCCTCCGATAAATGATGATGAAACTCTAGAATCGAAACAACATAGAGCGTCACGTGGTATGCCGGTTCCTCAAAAAACATTAACTACAGTGATAAACATCATTTTCTTCCCAAAAAACTTCATAGATTACCTTTTCAAAATCACTGAGATTTAGATCTTAATAAAAACAATCAAAAATCCTTTAGCTATAAATTTAAAATTTATAAACAATGGTATATGCAATCACACATCCAATCAATTCAGTTCGATCAAATCCAATCAATCAAATTTCATAAAGGAATAAATTAACACCAATAGTCAATCAAATTCCATAAGGGAGAACTTATCACTTAACATTGTTTTAAAATGTCAAATGACTTACAAACAAATTTTAACTTAGGTTCAAAACTTTCTTAATTGTCCAAAAATATAGATAATTTTCTAAGCGTGTCGTTTTGCTCATAAGCCTTTGGTCATTGCTTAGAAGATTATCCAAACTAACACGGACAAAATGGAAAGTTATACTCTATATTTTACTAATCTCTTAATTATATTAATTTCTAATTCAGTTATATTTTCACTTAGTATTCTGTTCAATACTAAAATTATTTATGAATTATTTCATAAATTCTCACCTAAGTTTTTCAAAAAAATATTTTATAAATATATTTCTTTATAAAACAACAAATCATAACTTATTCTCGTTGTTTGCTTATGCAATATTCTTTTATATCCGGAGAGTACATATAAATTTTATTTTTAACCTTTACAAAGATTTAGACAGAAACCAAATCAAATTTTAGTTTTCTTAAAGCCGAGTCAACCTATTAACCTTTTTAACTTAAAGCGTTAAAACAAATAATATTTATGGGTTGACTCAATCAACAAGTAGTTTATACTACTTAGATGTTTCAAACAATTATATAGTTTTAATAAAACAACGTTTATTAAAACCTTCCTTTTCAATTTAACTTAAGTTTAACCTATGTTAAATTATCCCATGACTTTTCTAAAGGAAAAATCCTAATTATCAAATCAATCCCTTAATACTAATACCTTTTGTTTTGGAAAACAATTCCTATTTAAGGGAACTCAAAAATTAGATACTCGATTTTAATTTTAAAACTTACCTTTGAAAGCATACTTTATATATTTTTATATATAATTACCCTTTTTTACCTTTAAATACTTTTAAAAGTATAGCTATTTCTCAAAAGTTCCTTCGAAAATATTTTTTCATAAATTTCGAGATTTAGATACAAAAATCTTTTTTAAACATATTTTTCAAACTAAATTTATATAAAACTTTCCTTATATAAAAATCATTTCTTAATATAATAATCCTTCTTATTTACAATAGAGTTGTCTTGAATGTTTATTCTCTAAACATCTTATTCCACTATTTGGATTATATTACAGCTTTTTCTAAAGTTTAATGCTTAACTCACCATTATTAAACGGGGAATTCTTAATTTAATCATATTCTTCGAATACCTCATAGTCAAATTATGAAAATTTATTCACAGAGGTTTAAATTTAAATCAAGCGATAAATGCTCCTAAAAATCGAGCACAATTTAGCAATCAACACACAACAGTCTATGCTTTTCATTTAAGTTAAGCATAACTGAACAAACAATAGTGATAATAAATAAATATTATCACATTTAAACCAACACACTATATAACTCTATAGAGTTTTGAAAATTATTCCTTTATATATAAAAAATATAATCCTAGGCAAAATATTTAGTTTGCCAAAAATTTCAACAATTTCAGTACTCTGTCTGTTGGCCTTGGTCAAGGGTTTAGAAACCTCCATCAATACCATGGCATCCCACGTCTCGACCAGAATTCATAGAAACTCAATAGACCAATTAACATAATATGTTTTTATAACATTAACAAATATGCTCTCATATATTTAATACTCTTAAACTCATTCTAGGTTGTCGCTTACCCTATCTCTAACGAGCCAAACCCTACCAAAGTTAAGGTTCTCGCTTAACCTTCAACTCTAATACCAAATGCAACGACCCGCCATTTTGAACATTGAATGTCGACACCAAACACTACCATTGTGTTCCAATGTCACGCATCGAATCGACAAAAGGACAGATTGTTAAGGTAAAATAAAAGAAAAGAATAGAGAACAAAGAAAAACATAATCTCACAACGGAATCGACAACATATAATATAACAAAGACAGTGGAAACCGTATCTTCAAAAAATACAAAGTATATCAGAGTTAAAACAAACCTTATCAGCTGGACAATTATAAAATCCTGACCTTATAAATGCCGATAGGTATATTATATAATACATTGGAAAATAAAATAATACGATAGGTGAACCTTTAACTCCCATCCATGATTTCCATAACAACAAAGGCAACCTAGAAAAATACTAAGTCTAACCCAAACATTATAAATAAATAACATCGGGATCAGTCTGGAAATACCAACGTGAGATAACTCGAATAAGGGGAAGCATATATAAAAATTCTATGAGACCGCGCCACTAACGCCGAACGGGTTTTACCTCACAAGATTAATATCCATACGGGCAAAAGAAGAAATATATCAAGAAACAAAACCAAATATGATTGAGCATAAATAATATCAACCAGACTTGAAACAATGGAAATAAACCGAGTAAAATCCAAACTGGACATAATGGATAGAACAAGAGAAAACAATCTAACCTGATAGAATGGACTAAATAAGTAACAGTCCAAACTTGATAGAATGGGCTAAATAAAGTAACAGTCCAAACTCGATAGAATGGGTTAAATAAAATAACAGTCCAAACTCAAAAGAATGGACTAAATAAACACTTAAATACCATGATGAGGAGGTGGCTCTACACGTGGCAATTTAAAGCTAAAACAGATTTGGGGATATGTATCAAATAAGGAAAGGAAATTTTCCAACAAATGACTTGGAAAGTGCAGCCCCTTGGAGTATACCTCTACTAATATACTCTTGAGAATCTTATTTAATATGTGACACTTCTCGGGACCCTCCAATCCAGACCCCACCATACCTTACCGAGGATCGGAATATTTCCACATCTAAGTGCACAACCGAATCCTAACTAGATGAGATGTAGAAATACCCTAATGGGAGAAACCCCACATAGCTTGGCCCCTTCTCGCGCTTTTGGTTTAGTCATTTCCAACAAAGGATAGAAAAGCTCGATTGAGCAACAAATCGTCTTAGAATGACGTTCATAAAGTAGCTGAAGTAACCGATAGTTGAAACACCAACTATCGAGAATATAAAATGATCGTATAAGGAAATTAAGTCTTGTATACTTATCACCACACATTGACTTCAAACTGGTACTTTTTCTTGATTATTAACAATATCGTACAAGTCAAGGTAATGTTTCCTCATAGTCATGTCCAATGATTATTCTTAACTTTCCAAACAGCGACAAGTTTACATCTTCGATGTTTAGTGCTAAATATATAAATAAATCGTATCCATATAAGTGATTTGTTTCACGAAAATAATTTATTTCCATAAATGAATCAAAATTATACTTTTAAAAAACGAACCGAACTTTTGCTTGATTTCCATATTGGTAAAACACTTTTAGAATTAGTTTCAGATTGTTAAAACATTAAGAGAATAATTTTTCTAAGTGCATGAAGTCGAAGGCCTAAACCAACATCAGACCGAACACCTAGAAGGTTATCCAACTTAACATCCCAATAATCGAGTTCCAATTTCTTTTTATTACTTAAAAAAACAATATTAATTATCCCGAAAGATACTAAATCACATTTAAAATCTTTCTAAATAAACATATCCATTATCCATAATAAATAGATAATTATTTCTACATGCTTTTATAACATTGGTAAATCAACTTTAAAATTTTTTACTAAGTCAGTTTATTAACTTTAGATTAATTTATTAAAGCAATTTTTATTATATTAGTTAATTTACTTTAATCACCTTTATTAAATCAATTAATTAAAAATATTTATTGAACGCAAATAATTATTACTTAAATGAATAATTAATCTCAAACATCATTAATTAAAATGATAAGTAATTTTAAATTCCATTAGTTAAAAAAATTAACGAAGTTCAAATAATCATAAATTAATTGGATTAATTAAATTCAGACTCCCTTAGCTAAAATCATTAATTAAAACATAATTTGTTAAAATGCTTTATTTAATTATAAAACATCAATAATTAATCTGATTTAACTAAATCTAAAAACCATTAGTTAAAAATTAATTAAATTTTAAAACAATCATTAATTAAGATAATTAATTAAATTCAAATATCATTATTTAAAATGATTAATTTCCTTTAAATATCATTAATTAAAAATGATTATTAATTTCAATTATCATTAATTGAAATAATTAATTTAATCCTATCATTGTTAATTAAAATAATTAATTAAGTTCAATAAATTTTGATCCCCATTATCCTTAATTAAAAGAATTAATTAAACTCAAATAATCATAGGTTAAAACGATTAATTAAGTATAAAACATCACTAGAAAAAATGATTAATTAAATCTAAAGATAAACTAATTTCTAATCATCATTTATTAAATTGGTTAATTAATCTCAAATTAATTAAAATGATAAATTAATTTTAAATTATCATTGATCAAAATGATTAATAAATTTTCAATATTCTTTATAGCAGAAACACAAGCTCAAGTTCAAATGACAAGGTTTTGGGGATGAAATTGAAAGAATGACGATGTAGCAAATATTAATATAACGAAATTTAATCTATTAAATGGAATATCAGGGTTTTATTTTAATTAATCATCAATGTTAAGACAAAATGATGTAAATAACTGATTTATGGTCGAGAAACTCCATTTGAGTCTCTCTACACATTTTCCCTGCAAAACAATGGTTATGGATAATAAACAAATGATCATATGGGTTTATAACGATCAATTTAATATGTTATCCATTTTCCAAATGGAAATTCAACCAAACAAGCAATCAACCAATTTAACTAACATCCAAATGACTAATAAACGATTTTAACATCATTAATGTGATATAATAAAATTAAATGTGAGTTAAACTCACATTGATTTTAATTTCCGCCGCAACGGCCTGATTTCATACTAAACCAAATGGACGTTCAATTTTAGCCAAAATTTTCACTTGCTTCAAATCCAACCAAACCAGCTCCATCGTGAAGCTCTCAACAACACGAGTTCAATGCAGCAAACAACATTCGAATCCGCCCAAATTACTCCTCACCCAAATCCTCCTTCTTCCCCAATGAACAATACACTGCACGAAGATGACAGTGCATACCTATATGCATGCACGGTCGTTCATGCTCCTCTCTTGACGAAACTTCAATCCGATCGCCCCAACAGATTTCCTTGTACAATCTCCACAAGCCTACCACCACCTCGACACACCTGAAACCAGCAGAAAAATGCGACTTGGCCAATCATATCGCTGCCCCTATAGGTCGCGCGACATCAAACAACACGTAATCCCCCAAAATTTTCGTTACGGCTGATATTTTCAACGGCAAACTCAGAACTGAGCTCTCCTCGATCAATCAATGCCCGAAGCCCTTTGAAACTTCAACCCTAGTTCTAAACTCCCACGCGATCGCACTGTCAAGCCTACCCATCCAAAGCCGCACCCTACCTAAAGCACATCAGCGTGAAGATCTCTTCCATTCATGAATTTTAAGGCCTGTATTGGAATTTTTCATTGAATATATATTTATTTCTTGATTTTTGAAGTTTTGTTTAAAAGAGGAAAATCATTTCTTGATTTACAGGCATTGCTTTATAGAGAGAAGGAGCATGATTGAGTATGTGAGGGGTATGGGTGTGTGGGCTATGAAATGATGGGTGTGTGGGCTATGAAATGGTGGGTGTGTGGGCTATAGAATAGTGGGTATGTACATAAAAATATTATTTTAATTTTAAAAATATTCAACAAAACCTATCCAAAAAATATCTAACTCCACACGAGACGTGCCGTCTAACACTCCTAATGTCTTACCCATATTTCGAACATAATGGAACTTGTTTCGAGACCTAATTCGATCGTATGCAGAAGATGGGTTTTTGAACCTAGTTACTATTTTAAATTTTTGATATTAATTTCAATGTGTTTCGATCTCGCACGACCAAACGATACACCAGATTGCTACGAAATTCGATGGCTAATACAATTCAGTATTACGTATCCAATGAAATTGGTTTCGTCGAAATCCTAGACGGTGCCCCGGAAGGCTAATTTTATGGATTTAAATATTTAATTATTGATATTTAAATCCGATTTTTTTATATTTGTAGATAAATTTACAAATTGAATTTATCGATATTATTTATTGCTTAAATGGAGTTAAATAAAATTATTCAATCCACTTAATTGACATTTAATTCACAATTCAAATATTTAATGATTCCCTACATTTGAACTATAAATTATTAAATTCCAAAATTCAATTATTTTAAATGTTTAAAATTAATTAAACAGTTAAATTCTAACAACCAAAATTTTGGGTCATTACAGCGAAGGGAGATGATGATGATGGAGAAGTGTTGGATTTAGTTGGTAAAGCTGAATTAAGTGATGAGAAGAAGCATGGTTGATATGGTGAAGAAGCATATGTGTGTAAGAGCGCATGTTTGTGTGTGTATAACATTTTGTAATGATATTGTATAATATCATTTTATGAATTGAAAATTTTAAATTAGATAAATTTATATTTCGCTCGTTGTATTATTTTGTAGTAGCAGTTATGTGTCATAGTAGTAGCCTTAAATGCAGCAAGTATCTGTTAGCTCATAGTACTATTTTTGTAACATTTATGGCTTGTGGTGGTATTTTCATTTGAAATAAACGTGTGCATTAACTCATAAAGGTATTTTGTAGTAGCATTTCAAAACAAAGTAGTTTTTTCGTATTTTACCCATTAGTAACACATTTTTATTTATTATTTTTAGTTTTATCGCTTTTTTCTATACATAATAGTTACGTAGCATTTTATATATCAATAATTATATTTTTAATGTTACCTATAAATAATATGCAAAGTAAAAAAAGGTATATTTTTGTTGCTTGTTATTTTATACTTCTAATTAGTCATATCATTATGTTTTGTAAAATTACTTACAAAAATATTATGGGACTAATAAATTGAATATAATATTTTGTGCGCTTTCCATGATTTAATGATATTTCTACTGTTTAGTTTTAGATGTGTTTTTTCGTATTTTGTTGCATTATTTTTAAACTACAACTTTTTTGGCAAAGCTAGCCGGTTTTAAAGCGGGTGTGTCACTATGAATATAAATAAGGAACAAGTGTTCTTACATGCACACTATACAATAGCATAATATGCAAAACTGCAACTTTTTGATCAATCATTTATTATCTTTGTTTTTTACTTGTTGAAATATATTTTGTGTGATGATACTACATAATAGCATTTTTTTCATGCTACTTTAACAAAAAACTTGTTTTTGAAATATTCCCCTTTAATGCTACTATACAATAGCATTTGGTATCAGCTTTTAATAAAATATTATGAAGCGGGAAGAGGAGTTGATTGATTGCGTCACCGTATGAGGTGATGCTAGTGAGAGAGATAGGGGTATGTTTTATATACAATTATGTAATTTACTACATATATATCTAACTCTATGGCCAACCTTGTTTGTAATAAAGGTATTTGATTTTTATTACGTACTTTGTTTTATATTGATATAAATAATTAAATAAATAAATTTAAAATAGAAAATCCTTAAATGATATGTTATGTCATGGTAATTACAAGAAGTTATAACCTTCAAAAAATTATCGTAATAATATAATATTTTAACATTTATGGTCAAGATGTCTTGAGAAAGAATATTGATACATCTATTAGGATCAAAGTAAGTAACGCTCTCCAAATGTTATGTATTACACACAGCTGCTTGGGACACTAAAGGGCCACGTATTGATAGTCATTGGATAACTATTGGATGACTCATCTGAGAGTTTCCTATTGGTTAATAATACTAGGTCAAACATAAAATCTCAAAGTAGTGATTTTACACAGTTCTCTTAACTTGAGAGTACTATTAAACTTCAATGTGGATACTCTACTTGATTATAGTTAAATCAAGGCATGAAGACCATCAAGCAACTATAGTTGAGTCTGAGTTTAAAAGTATTGAAAATGAAATATTATTTAATAAATATTTTTATGGAATAGTGCAGTTAACGATTTCTGTTTGATGTTAATAAACATTTGTTTTATTTAATGTTTTGTTGAGTGTTGTGCATTTACAAGGTTCTGACTTCGATCAAGATATATTAAAATAATTGGTGATGAGGTCTTCTTTCGTCGGTACAAAACAAAGCCCGCACATACAAAATAATCTTCTAGAAAATCATGGCAAATAGAAAAATAAGTTGGAACAAAGAAATATATTTCTTATATCTTTCAAATCTAGTACATTAAAAAAAGAATCAAAGACTAACACATATAAAAAAATTCCTTGCATCAAGATGGATGTTTTCTATTACTACTAGAGGAAACAAAATATGTCAAATCCAAATTCAGTAAGCTATAATTATGAGCATTCTTCTGCATAACAAAGCCAACCACACATCAAAATCACCAGTGGCCATCATAATTCATCTCATCTCAACCACTGGTTACTCAAAAATTCTACCCACACATCCTCATTAACCTTCGACTGCCTACACTCAAACTCCATCTATACATAACATCATCAAAATGCCGATTGACAATCTCTGATGACACTTCATCAACCTCTAACAATATTAGTGCATCAAAAAACTATAACCATACTCAAACTCTAACCACCTTCATCAAAAAACTCCAACCAAACCATCAGAATCTCCTACCATTGCATTACCCAACACCACCTCTAAGATCAAACAATGTTTCAACCACACACTCAATAGTACATCCTGACACGGGCGCAGCTCCACCTCGATAACACAATATTGTCAACCACAAGCACTCTAAGTCCCATTAGCAGCCTCCTGACACAAAGCACCCATCGTATCTATATTAAGGCACTGTTTCATCCCTTAAAACAGTGGAAACTTCAAGTGACAAGCTTTCAGATCTCAAAATCGGCTAAACTCCAAGCATCCTTCAAATCCACGCGACGTCACTTCAGATATGTGGCAAGCAATAACATGGTCAACCTTAAGTCGATGGCATTTTCTAGTTCCAGGCGACGTGTAATTTACGACGACTCCATTCTTTTTTCCTCTGCAGCTTGATCTTACAATGGAGGAAACCAAGGTTTTAATAGTAATGTATTTTGTTTAGGTGGTGAATATTGTAATTTTGGAAAAGCATAAATTTTGGTAGAGCATTGTTTTGGAATAGTGAACAAATTTCTTTTCTCAATCAAGTGTGGACAAATATTTTATTCCGTATACAACACATTCATTATTCACTCGAAGTTAAGGGAAAATAGGAGATTTAATTTTTGTCCATCTCAAAATTTTCTTATCATTCAATATAATTATTTATTTTATATTTTGTTTTATTTAAACTCTAAATTTTGATTTATAAGCTACATGTTGTAGTTCAAAGTTTCTTGTTTTAGGTTATTGAGTCGAGACAGAGTTATTAAGCATAGTTGGAATATTTGTTAGTAGGGTTTTGCTAGTTTACCAGTTATAAATATTTGAATATTTAACTCTATTAATAACTTTAGGTTAGCAGTAGGCATTAGGTCAAAGTTAGATATATCCATGTGTTCGTTATTTTTCTCATTTACGTTTACACGCTTTTATGTTTTATTAGTGACTTTATGAAATATTTTTAAATACCCTATCAATGTCCGCCCTCAAGGTACATTGCATGATCTTATAAATGGCATGAAGGCTTGATTGTTATATTTATTCCAAAGACATGCCTAGTTCGAATAATGCTTTTTTTGAGGGTCGGTCCATAGCTAGGCCATTATCAATGTATAATGGAACTGTTTATGTTTATTAGAAGGCTAGGATGAAAATATATTTGATTTTAGTTTGTTATAAGGTTTGGGACATGGAAGAAACATGGTACACTCCACCCATGACAACAATCAATGATGTAAAATTTTTCTAAGCTGAAGGACAAACATGACGTAACTGATAAGAAATTACTTTCACTAAATGCAAAATTTTGAATACTCTTATTTGTGCTCTTAAAAAACTGAATTTAATCAAATTTATCGTTGTTTGACCGCGTAGAAAATTTGGCATACTTTGGATACCTTTGCCTCAATTTTTTTTTGGAAGAACTCTTGGTATTTTTCAAACCTCAACTTTGGTGTACACATAGCCAGCTCCAGAATTATATGCCAACACTAAAAAGAGTCCATCCATCTCTTTTATTATTTGTCCTTTGACATCATAAAATTTTGATATTCATCACCGAGCAGAAGAAGATATGGTTTCTTAACTTGAGATGCACCTTCATGTATTGTACAAGAATCCAAAGATCCGAGCAAATAAAGCATAAAGGAGCTGACTGGAAATCTCAAGACCTATGAAATGGAACAAAAAGCTAGGGAAGATCGAGACAACTTAAACTTTAAGAAAAATCAATTCACTTAGCAACACTCTCGATAGTGATGATGAAAATAATCTTATCACCAAGATAGCAACATTGATGAATGGTCTGAAGAAATGGTCCAAAAGGAACTTCAATTCTTCAATAAAAAGGAAAGGTATCAAAGCCGTTTAAGAACTCAGATAATTTGATGAAGAAATCATTTGCTATATATGTAAAAAGACAGGTCATATCAAAACTAACTGTTCGCTGATTCAAAGTGGTGAAGGAAAGAAAAGGAAAAGAAGCACATTCATTGCAACTTTATATGATGAAAAAGGAGAAGAGTGCACTGACAGTGATGGAGATGAAACAAATACGTGTTTGATGGGACATTCAACCTATGATGATGGTGATGATTACTCAAGCGACTATCACATTTTACATTTCAATATTTACTTTGATGTAGGTCATGAATTTACTCGAACAATAGATAGCTATAGTCTTAAGAGTGAAAAATTAAAATCTAAAAAGATGAGCTACTATGCATAAATGATAGGCTAGTAACCAAACTTGAAAAAGTTAAAGAAACTCAAAACCTTAAATGTAAAAACTTTGGTCTTTAAATAAAGAGTTGAATGAATGTAGAACAACCTCCAAACTCTCGGGAATGGGATTTTGATTCTAAAGAAAAATGATGGCACAAAGAGAGAAAATTTTATGAATAGGCACCAGTGAAAAAAAACATGTCACTTAAATCCAGAATCCAACACCTTGAGTCAACTGTTAATAATTTTTCTAGGTGTGAAAATTTACTAAGTATGTTGTTGGAAACCAACTATATAAAAACAATAGAAAATGTCATGGTTTTGGAAAATCACAACATAATAGGGAAAATATAACCAATAATGCTCGAGGTAACAGTGTATTTCCCAAATGTCCAAGGTGTGTCTAAAGGTTATATCCATAACTCATGAATTAAAATATTTTGGAATACTAAAGTCTTTCATCACAAACCCTAATAGTCTTATGAAGCTTTCTAGATCATCTTGTTCTTTTCATGTGTAGGTACATAGGTGGGATAAGGAACAACAATAATGGTATTTGGACTTAGGCTATTCCAGTCATAAAATAGACGATAAATCAAAGTTTCTTAGCCTAGAAAAGATAGAGGTAGAAGTGTTATTATAGGCGACAATGGTAAATGTAAACTTATTGAAAAAGGTAAAGAATGTAACAATACTTTTTTGACCAATGTTCTCTATGTTTAAAACTTACATCATAATATCATATTTATAAGCCACCTCGATAATAAAGATAAAAGTGATGTCTGTGATATTGATATATGTAAAATCACCGATAAGTCACCAAGTGAGGTTATGTTTATAGGTCAGAAAAATTTGAATGTCTACCCTCCATCTTTTAATGATTTAATCATTTCCAGGTGTTTTGTAGCTAGATATAAGGAAGCCTCATCATGGTATACAGGGTAGTGCATGCTAACATGGTATTATCGGAGAAGCTTAAGAGAAAAGATTACAACATCAGAAATTCAAGAACGGTATAATGTGCAAAGATTGTACAAAGGATAAATTTAATAGATCACCTTTTCATGCCAAAAACATTATGAGTACCTCTAAAGTTCTTGAACTATTTCACACGGAATTGTTTGGAGCTAATGATATAGTTAAGTTAAATGGTAAGAAGTATCGTTATGTATTATATTGCTCTGGGTTTACTTGAGTTTATTTTCTAGCCAAAAAATCCGAAACTTTCAACCATTTTTCAAAATTTGTAAAACTTGTTCAAATGAAAGAGATTCTCAATAATAACTATAAGAAGTGATCATGGTGGTGAATTTAGAAATTGAAATTGTTTTAACAATGAATTCTCTACACCATGAATACTTCAACAGAATGGAATTGTTGAAAGGAAGAATCATACATTGTAAGAATTGGCTAGATCAATGTTGAATGAATATAAACTTCCTTCGTCTTTTTGGGAAGGGATGGTTAATAGTTCATGCCAGGTAATGAATAGAGTAATGACCAGGCCAATCCTTAATAAAACTTCTTAAGAGTTATGGTTCAACAAGAAACCTAACATTGCATATTTCAGAGTATTCAACTGTTCATGTTTCATTCTTAATACAGTTTTCAACTGAAAGTTTGAGTCAAAAAATAGGTTATGGGATATTCATCAAGAAGAAAATCTTATAGAGTTTTGAACAAGCGGTTGAAAACTACTGTGAATCGATGGACATGAATTTTGTTGAGTTGGATGTTGATGCAACTGCCAAAAAGGACAAAGGTGACAATGGAGATGATGGTGTCAGTGAAAGATTATTCGAAAACCACAATGGAGTTGATACATGCGCTATTGAGCCCTCAAGATCAAGTTTGGAAATTGAGAATTCGAAGTTTGAAGCAAATCATCCACTACAATTGGTTAATGGTAATCTAACAGCAGGATACAAATATGCTCTTCTTTTAATATATATCTTTATGCTATGTGTATTCACAATGGTTTTATTTCTGAAACCGAACCATTTTTTTTTGATGTTGTACTTAGTGATGAATTTTGGATAATTACCATTTAGGATGAATTTAACTAATTTATGAGAAATAATATGTGGAAATTAGTTCATATACCAAATGACTATCCAATTATAGGGACTAAATGGGAGTTCAAACAATTGATGAATCTGGAAATGTAATTAGAAATAAAGTTAAGGTGGTTGCAAAGGGATATAATAAAATAGAAGACAATAATTTTTAGGAAACATTTCCTTGGTTTCTAGTTAGAGGCAATTTGAATTTTGTTAGATTTTGCATGTTTTAAGTGTTTTAAACTTAAGCAAATGAATGAAAAATTGCTTTTCTAAATGGTTACTTAAAAATATTTGGAGGACAACCCCAGTTATGAGTCATGAATTTCCAATCATGTGTGCAAACTTGAAAAATCATTCTATGGTCTTAAACAAGCTCCTAGGGCTTGGTACAAATGCCTTAGTGTATATTCTTCAAAAATTGGATTTAAGAAGGGAAGTGTTGGCACTACTTTTTTCTATTCACGAGCATGATGACTTTTTGATTGCACAAATTTATCTTAATGATATCATTTACGGTGCTACTTATAAATAATTATGTCAAAAATTTAGGAAAGGTTATGCGGGATAACTTTGAAATGAGCATAGTAGGAGAATTGAAATACTTTATAAGATTTCAAATCAAGCAAAGTAATAAGGGAATTTTATATCTTTCAACCAAATATGTGAAGGTGTTGTTGAAAAGATTTGGAGTCAAGAATGCAAAACCACTTAGAACCTCACATAAGCCCTTAGTCCAAGCTTGACGAAGCTAAAAAGGAATTCCAATTAATCAAAAGAAATATCAAGATATAATAGATTCTCTTCTCTATCTTACGACTTCTAAACCCGTTATCATGTTTTATGTCCGTCTTTATGCATTTTTTCAAGTTACTAAACAATCCCATTTAAAATGTATAAAAAGAATTTTGTTATATCGTCTATACATATAAAATTTTGGATTATGCATCCGTCATGTGATTATTTTGAATTAACTGGTTATTCAGATGCTGATTTTGTCTGTTGTCTTGTGTATAGGAAAAGCCCTAGTGGATTGTTAGGTCAGTCACTAGCTTCATGGTTAAGCCAAAAAAAAACTATACTGCATTATCTACCACTGAAGCAGAGTATATTGCCTTATGAAGTTCTTGTGCTAATATTTTGTGGATGTGGCAAAATTTGTTAAAGTATGGTTTAATACTTCAACGTGTGCCCTTAAAATATGATATTAAAAGTGTAATTGTTCTGTCAAACAGTCTTATGTAATCGACCTATTAAATAGTTTCTTTCACCACTCATGCATTAAACTATAGACATAAGACATTATTTCAATCAAAATCATATTTCAAAAGAGGAAATATTCATTAAATTCTTCTCTACTAATTTTCAACCTGTCGACATCTGTACAAAATCCCTTTTGGAAGACAGATTTTAATGATTAAGTTTAATTTGGTTATTATGGATGTAGACTACTATGATTTCTGCTTAGTTGAGTGTTTGTTTTGGTTTACACTCTTTTTAAATAAAATTATGACAGTTTGTTTCGGTTTCTTCTCCATTTCTCCTTTGATTTTTTTTTCATATATATATATGTATGTATGTATGTATGTATGTATAATTGATTTTTCTTGTTTGGTTGTTTATTTCATATATTTTTTCTTTTATTTGTTTCATTTTAATTTTATTTAACTTTTCATTCTTTTTTCAATGGCGTCAAATATGAGTTTTTAAAAGAAAAATATACTCTTAGGTTGCCTCAAAAAAGTTTCTTTTTGAAAAATATGGCTACAATGATTTGAACTTTTTGTGCTTATCGAATACATGAGTAATAGAAATGGATTGCCATGCTCCTAAATATATAGCCTAAGTCAAGTATAAGTTCCCAACATTCTATTTCATATTATTATTTATTCCATAACATCTCCTTATCTATCACATTCTATTGATCCACCTTTTCTATTCTATGTATGTATGGGTAAGATTAACATAAATTGCAATGCGGTCAAGTTTGATTGGTAAAATGTGTGTATCGGGGACAAGTCATGTGCATGCTCTATATGAAAAGTAAAACATATATATATTTTATATAGACATGAAATCTAGTAGTTAAAGTCTTACGCATGAAAAATGAATGCAGTATGGACGCGAGTTACATTACCTAAGGGTATTTGACCTATGTTGAATATTTTTAGCATTGGTATATATTACTCATCAAGCAATTTTTTCCCCTCATCTAAGAGACCTCACGACAATATATGATGGTATAAATATCTTGATCACGATTATAACGAGTTAGGGATAATACTGTCCTCACATAAATACTTCACCCGAAAAAGAAAAAATATGGTTAATTTTTTTATTAATTGAACCACATGTCGTAGAAATAACATAACCGTTTTAAAATTGTCATCCATTTCTATATTTGGATATAATTTTTGATTAATATAGCTTCTATGACTTATATCTGATGTTAAACTAGGAACATGTACTATTGATCTTTTACTCTAGATATGATTTTTTTTGTTTCCTCTTTGACTTTGTTGATTGTTGACTCATACTTTTGATAAACCAAAAGGGAGGAGAGGTTAAAATTTGGAGGATAGAAAATGATTTGACAATATCTGGATGTATTTTTCTTCTATCTGATTTAATTCTTTTTCATCACTGGCATTTCTGAAATTCTTCTCTAAGCTGTGAAGCATGCTTGTAAAGGGAGCATTTATGTAGGGGTATCAATATAGGGGGGCTTTAACTAAAATTCATAAAAAGAATTCACATATCAAAATATCAAACACGTTTGTAATTTTTTTGTAAATGTTAACATGCGTTTGTACAAAATGAAAATTATTTGGAAAGCAAATGGATTTAGAGCAACATACTGAAAATCAAAGGCTAATCCATGTTAAAATTTTCTTGCATATATATATATATATATTTCTACCAGAGGGAACAAGATATTTCTGATCCAATTTCAATCAACCAAAGATTCTCAACTTCTCATATATAACAAAGTGCACCCATACATCAAAATCATCGATGGCCAACACGATTCATCTTATCTCAACTACCGATCACTTAAAAACTCCATCCAACCATCTTCATTAACCTTCGACCATCCACACTCAAACTCCATCCACACAGCATTATTAACATCTTAGCCTGATAATCTCTGTTATCACTTTATCAACCTCTGAGAAAATCAGTACGTCTATAAACCCCAACCATGCCAAGCTCCAACAATCTTCATAAAAAACTCTGGCAAAACCATCATCATCTCCAACCATTGCATCGTCCAACACTATCTCTTAGACCAAACAATATTCCAGCCACACAATCAATAATTATACAAATAAAGTAGCAGCTCTATCTCAACAATGCAAAATCATCAACCACAAGCACTCCAGATCCTATCAGTAACCTCCTTATAACAAGCATCCATCAGATCCATATTCAGGCACAACTTCATCTATTAAAATAGTAGAAACTTCAGGTGATGAGCTTCCAGATCTCAAACACCAATGTCCCAAAACTCTGAGCATCCTTCGTATCCAAGCGAAGTCACTTCAGATTGTTCGGGAATGACAAATTATCACAAAACCAATTGGTAATGTGAAGGGAGGTCTCTTAGTATTTATGCAGAATTCATATTGTAAATTACTCGATGTGGGACTAATCTCAACACGCCCCCGCACGTGTGGCGTATCATCACCCAAATACGTGGACATTCATTGAGGGTGATGTGTGACACAATTAATAAAACATGCTCTATTACCATGTTAGAGAACCATATATTATCACAAAACCAACTGCATGCTCTTTCGTTCTCTCAACCAGATAGGGACTACTGCATTGATACTGTTGCTACATCTCACATGACAGCGGATGCAGGTATTCTCTCTTTTTATTTCAATTCAAGCAAATTGATTTCTAAATTAATTTCTATCATGGTATCATAACTACTCTCCTTACCCTAGCCTCACCTATCTTCTTCTCCATTCTTCTTCTTCTATCTTTAATTCTTTCCCATGGCAGACTCGTCCAAGTTTCATCCCACACTCACCATCACTAATGTTAAATCTCTTATTCGCATAACATTAGACAACGAGAAAGTCATGTATCATTCTTGGGATACTCTGTTTACCAATCTTGCTAGGGTTCATGATCTTTATGATCACTTGGTTCCACCAACGGAGGAGAAGGCTATAGCTGCCTATGTCCAGGCGAAGTCCGCCGATCCGGCTTTTTGGAGGCATTTGGATGCTGTTGACTTGCAATGGATTTACAACACTATTTCTTTCGATCTTCCCCTCGCTATCCTTAGACGTAATGACATGACAAAGGGGGCATTGAACCATCTTGAAGCTCTTTTTCAAGACAACAAATCCTCTCAGGCTACCCATCTCGAGGAGGACTTTACAAATGCTGCTTTTGAGGCTTTCAACTCGATCGACAATTATTGTAATTATCTACAATCTCTGGCGAATAGGTTGGCTGATGCTGATGCGCCAGTGACAAATGGTCGTCTGGTTTTACGTCTCACCGGGTCCTTACCAGAAGTGTATAGTGGTACGGTGGACTATATACAAAATCAAGAGTCTTTGCCATCCTTTGAGAGTTGTCGTTCAAGGTTGAAAATGGCTGAGCGTTCTATCAAGGATCGTCAAGCTCATGAAACTGGTGGTTCTGGGAGTCAGTCCAGTGGTGCTGCCATGGTTGCCACTGATTCATCTACAAGCAACAAGCGCAACAAAAATAATAAAGGGAGGAACAATTTGGAAAACAATGGGAAGAAAAAGGTCCACCAAAGTACTAATGGGTCCAGTCCTAGTCAGCTGCCATATCAGCGGCACCAGTGGCAGCCACGTCAGCAGGCCCCACCGCCAAATTGGCGCAGCCTGGTTAGGGAGGGTGGACTATTCCTCCTTGCCCATTTCCCGCATACTCTTGATAGCCAAGGCCCAATCCAGCGTCCCAACGTTCCTCCTCTACCGGGTCAGGCTTACTTGGGTCCAGACCTCAAGCTTTCAATGTCTTGCTCCTCCTGCTCCTAGCTACATGCCCACCGACATTGAGGCAGGTATGCATGCTCTTTCATTCTCTCAACTAGATGGAAACTACTACATGGATACTGGTTCTACATCTCACATGACGGCGAATGTAGGTATTCTCTCTTTTTATTTCAATTCAAGCAAATTGATTTCCAAATTGATTTCTATCACAGATGTACGACAAGCAATAACTAAGCCAGCGTTAAGTTAGTGGCAACTTCTAGTTCTAAGCAACATGCAAGTTTACGGTGGCACCATTTAATTTTTAAATTGACCTTAAAGTTTAAGGAAAATAAAGTTTAAGAAGGAGGAGATTTTTTTTTCTAGTGAATGCATTAACTTTGGCAAAGCATTAATTTTGGCAGAGCATTATTTTGGAAAAGTTGAGCAAATTTCTTTTCCTATCCAAGTGTGGACAAATCTTTTATTCGGTGTATAGCAGATTCATTATTCACCCGAAGACAAAAGAAAAGGGATATACCGAGTCATTGCATATTGAAGGAAAGCAGCCATTGCATGTTGAGATTACTAAGTCATTGCATATTGAAGATAAAGAGCCATCACATATTAGGACTATCAAACCATTTCACATTAAAGGAAAGGAGCCATAATGTGTTGAGATTATCAAACTATCACATATTGAAGATGAATGGCCATCACATAGTGAGATTATCAAACCATCACATGTTGAAGGAAATAAGGCATCGCATATTGAGATTATCAAGCCATCACATATTAGGAAATGAGCCATTCCATGTTGAGATTATCAGACCATCACATATTGAAGGAAAGGAGCCATTGATTGTTGAGAATTATCAACCCATCACATGTTGAAGTTGAGAAGCCACCGAATGTAGAGATTGTCAAGCTATCGCATGTTGAAGGTTGTCTCCATTAAGCCATCAAAAGTTGATATAGGAAGGATAAATATGTTGTAAGATAAAAAGAGGAACTATTGCAAGCCGATGTTTTAGAGCAATCGTAAGTTGACTACTTAAGCTATCGAAGGATGGAGCTTCAAAGATATCGCATATTGATGTACATTCAAGCTATCACATGTTGATGACTTAAGGAAGCTATTGGATAGCGAGAACTAAGGAACTATCGATTGAGGAATACAATGTCAAAATCAATACCAACTGATCACGTGACATTCTCTTATCTGACCGACTACATGACATCGTCATCAAAAAGTTAAAGAAAGAGGGTGCCCCATGTCATCTCGAGCATATGCCATGTTGGCAAATCGTGACCGTTAGTTTTTTAGATGACATGTGTCATAAATCTAAATGTTGAAGCCTTCTATAAATAGATAGGTACCCCTTACTAAAAAGGGATGAATAATGAATTAATCTTCTTCATTTTCATTTTACTTCTAGCATAATAACGAGAGCTTGATTTTTAACTTAAATGACCACTTTGGTTTAGGTGACTTTATGACCTTTTATTCAAGGACTTTGGCAAAATAAAATTTGCATAATATATCATGTGGACTCAATAATATCACATTCGACTAAGCAATCCAACTCACTCAAGTGTCTTTGACTCCTTATGACTAGAACATGTTAGGTTGAACTAAATTTCGACCTAACATTAATTTGTGCTTTCACAGAGAGTTGAACTCAACAAGACACTTAAATAACCACTATTTGACTACTAAACTTTGCAAATAGGTAGGTCATCAAAGAAGGTTAACATTCAAATTCATAGCGAAACTGCGCAACACACAAACCTTGAGGAAAATGTGATTCCTCAATTCAATATAAAGAATGCCGAGATAGATCTAGCATCAACCCCTTTAGAAACATCTAAGGAAGAAAATGACCTTAGGATCATGAAGAGGCAACTTCAAACAATATAGGAACTAATCAAGATACTTCTGTAGCACCTTGTAAAAATTAATAAATTAATAATAAGGCTAAAAATGGAAATTCTAAAGATGATGAAATTTGGAATGAAAGTTGTGACAATGTATTCGTGGTGATTTTCCGATCAATTTTCAAATATTATTGAAAGCTTAAATGGAAAAGTTACTGACATTTGATGTTTTCAAATTTAAAATAATTAAAACGGAATTCAATTCAAACTGCAATTAATATTAAATTTTAAAATTCAAAAACTAACGGTAGTTAAATACTTGGGATTTAAGTAAGCGTTAAAAGAAACGTTAACATTATATAAATAAGGAATTACATAATGATTAAACGATAAAAATAAATACATTCCCATATTTAGGCAACCGATCAGCCGCGTACCTACGGTCGGTCGACTGGTGCATGTTGTGGTAATTGGGGGTTTTTATGCTTGAAATGGGATGGATTTTATTATTTAAACTGACTTAAATTGATGGTTCTGGTGACTTTTAACCAATAGCCCTCTCACTTTTATTCATAAATTATTTGCGAATGCAAGCGAAGCTCTGTCACTTTCTTTCTTCCATGTGATTCAAAAATTTCTTAAGGTCTTGGAGTAAGGGGTTTTAAATATTTATATTCAATTTTTGATTCTATTCTCCTCCAATCCCTAAATTTCTGAATATAACTAATATACAATCTAATTATTGTATATTTGAAAAGGAAGAGACCTGGAAAGAGAATAAAAGCAGGTGTATTAAAATTCAAAAGAGGAAGTTGTGAATAATCTATGAGGGGAAATCTTAGTTTTTCTCATTTAGTAATTGTATAGTATTGTTATCCCGTCTTTTGGTCAGGGATGGAATATCAGCAAATAGGCTAAAAAGGACGGGAATCAGTATTAAAGATCAAATGGAAACAAGGCTATGATCGATATCGTCGAAATTTGACCGAGCTCCAATAAAGATGGAATCGATTGGTAATGATGAACAAGGCTAGGAAATGCTACGTTTCAAATTTCAAGTCAATCGGAGTTCGTATGCTCAAGATATGATCGATGCAAATCAAGGTAAGTGGTGGTTCGTATCCATGGAAAGAAGTCTTGTTCATATCCATCCAGGCATATCCCACTTTGCATCCATCATCCACCAGCTTATTCGTATCGATCCACTTACGCTCATTCTACTTTGTATCCATCGGGTAAGCAATGCTTCATATCGATATCCATATGTACTTCGTATCGGTCGTCAACTCAATTCGTATCGATGAACCAACGATCGATACGAAACACCACTAAAATCGTCGATACGAAGGATGTGAGGAATGATCGATATGAAACAACATCCAAGTCATCGATACGAAATGCATTGGTTCAAAACGATAAAAATGGTCACAAAGCATCGATACGAAGAAGTATGGACTATCAATACGAAAGGGATACTCCAGATCGATACGAACAAAGCATGTAAATGCAGAAGACTCGTTCACTCGACATGAAAGTGGATCGATCCAAAAAGTTAGCGCCACATCATCAGACATCACGTGTCCAGAAGCAATGCGAACTGATCGATGCGAACAAGAAGCGATGCAAATTCAGCAGCCTTCAACAAATCCAAACTTGCATCGATCATAACTCAAAATCTATAAGTCCAAATGCCACCAAATTTGCACAGGAGCTTGCGTATAACCTCAAGAATGTTCATGATCAATCTCGACTTGATTGGACCAAATCTTGATCGATGCGAAACCCAACATATCGATCACGGATCGAGTTCAAACGACTAGGGACCTATCACGTGGGACCACCCACGTGAGAGAAGAGGTCTTCCGAGATCTGAGCGAGATATTTGCAGCTACGCCTATAAATAGCAGCGTAGGACCTACTAAAAATGAACTTTTGGCTTTTTTACGTCCAGACTCTACCGGAATCATCACTACACTTCAATTGTACTGTTGTAATCAGTTGTGACTCATTGTAACCAGCGAGTGATAAGTAATAAAACCAAAACCCGTCAAAGTGGACGAAGGCCGGAGATAGCCGAACCACTATAAACCTGTGTCTTTACTGCTTTCCTTTTTTAATTTTGAGTGTTCTTCACATTTATATTTTCTACATACTTGCTACCTGTGATCTATGATTGTGAACGGGTGCTTTCATCGACATGGGGTGTTTGTGACCAATTTTGGCGCAAACAAGTATATGTTAGATCTGATATATGCCTTGGATAATTTTGGTTCACGAAAAATTCAAATTTAAACCCCCAAAATTCCCTCAAAAGCGAAATATCAATTCTTATGTTATTGGAATCTCAATATTTTATCTTAAAATAGTAGAATTTTTGTAGTTATTGCAATTTTAATATTTTACATTCTATTCCACTTCTCATTTTCCTCTTTTTATACGATTGAGGGTTCTGAAAGTTAGGAAATGGTATGTAAAATATAAATTCTCTAATTCATAGTTGGCTTTGCTTATCTCTGTAATTTAAATATGAACCTCTTTTCCATTTTATATGTGGAAGTTGAATAGAGTGTAAAAGGATTGAGTTGTAAATTCTGTTGATGTTGATCCTGCTATTTATAAATCATAAGTTTAGTAATTGATTTTAGTTTCTTATGTAAGTCTATTGTTGTTCTAAGGATATTAGCTAAATATTATGTTATAGTATGGAATTAGACTTGTAAAACTTGGAAGTCTTGATGTTTAGCTATTAGTATAGGGCGTAATCTTTGCATGCCTAAGAATATTTTTGTTACTTCTTATATATATATTAGCATATGAATAATGTATGATTAATAAAGTATTAATTGCGTTATAAATAGGTTGGTAATCTGCATTAAAACCCTACACGATGGAAGTTATGGATAATTATGATTAGTGGTGAAATAAATGATCTTTCTATATAGCCTTAGTAGAATGTAGTGAGGTATGTGGTAGTATGGTTAGGGGAGTGTAAATTATAACTAATTTATAGGGATGCGAGGTCAGTCAAAAGTACATGAAAGTCTTTCTAGCTAATCTGGCTACCAACAGTGTGACTTTAGGGCTGATGCGAGTCATCGCCTATAATAAGTATCCATGGAGGATGCGAGGTTAGTCCAATTCTGTACGGTAAGTCTACCTAGTTAATCAAGCTACTAGTTCCTAGAAATGGTCAAACTAATGTGATACGTCACAGTTGGCTTACCGGTCATAATATGTTGGACCTACTTCGGGATCAGGGGTAGTCAGTGGCTATTATAGGGTCTGCCACCCTACCTAGTTAGGAAGTATTAAATGGTCAAGGATAGCGTCTAGGCATGGTTGATGTAAATCTCAAAAAGGGTCCGCTTCATATTTGAGATATTAAGTGCCTATTATTGGGGTTTCCTCTTCAAAAAATAGTATTAGGTGGTCTACTGAGATTTCGTGCAATGTCAACTAGATAGTACCGTAGTGGAGTTCGCCTTGAATTTGGTATTAAATGACATGGACCTACCTAAGATATAGGTCTTATATGGTCAAAATCTGCCTAATTTCCTCTGAAAATGTATTAAGTGGCATAGGTACTTTCTTTCATATTGTTAGGATGTGATTTACGGTAGATGTGTAGGACTGGAAATGACCTTGGGCCTATAGTAGAAACTAAGATATAAAGATTGGTTAGAAAAGCATGAGTTATAGGATTGGACTGGGAAAGCCTTTAAGCTTACAGTTGAAGGTATTTATAAGAAATATAGTTAGAATACGTAAGATATATTCTTATCTAAATTATACCGCCTAGGTACTATTATGGAAGGCCTTGAAATTTTATTTACCAGAGTTGTTGTTCTGAATTCCTCCTTATTACAACACAGATTAAAGACAAAGATGCAGATCTAGGAAATGAAAGCGAAGACGAAGTCTTGTGGTAGTTGTCTACCTACTTATGTTTTTGTTATATTGAGATGGTATATTTATTTTGGAAATTGATTTTTTATGAAATGTGTATTGTTTTTGATATTGTGTAATAGCTGTGAGACTTTGATAGCATTAATAGGTAGCTCCATGTATTGTTTTTACTAACCAACAACCAGCTTTGGAATGAGTCTAATGTTTGATATGCCTTTTCTGGATCAAAAATTAGACCTGTTTCGATGCGAATTGTTACATTTGGTATTAGAGCTTGGGTTGCCCGATTAATGGGTATAGATATACGTATGAGTGCATACTTGTTATTCTTGAAAATATTTTTCAATAACCCTATTATATATATACTCCTATTTTGGACTTATGCAAACACATTAGGAAATTCTTTTATTTTAGTAGATAATACTATCTTAGGAAATTGTAACTAAAAGTTTAAACCTACAAATATTTGATAATGGCTGAAGATCATTCTTCTGAGACTGGGAACCCCTCTACCCAAGAGATACCAACTATTCGAGGGATGCTTGAATGGTTCAAGCAATACCTAAGGCATGTAGGACAAGTTTCCATTCCTTAATAAGCTGCATCGGCATTACCTGCTGCCCCGCTTGCTAAAGCAGAACTCTACCCTATAGACTTTCCTATGATGTGGAAGGAATTCCTAAATATTGGTGGAAAGGTGTATACGGGAGTAAAAGATTTTTTAGAGACAAAGACTTGGATTAATAATTATGAGTATATCTTTCGGTAGCTTGGATGGGAGGATCAGACTAAGAGGAGAATGGCAGCATTGCATCTTAAGGGAGAGGCCTTAGATTGGTGGACAGTTGTAGCTGAGGAAAACACCAAGAGAGTTATCATTTAAGACGAGATGACTTTGCTTCAAATGGTTGGCTCGGAGGAGAAGGAGAAGGTGAAAGTAGGACTGACGCAAAACCAGGGTGGAGCAAAGAAGGAATTTTTGGCTAATAAGAAGACAAAAGGGAAGTTCAAAAAGGAATGGATAACATGTCGGAGATGTCAAAAGAAAGGATGCATCACGAAAGATTACAAAGTGAGTTTGATGAGGGAAGAATTCAAGAGGAAGTACTATCACTACCACGAAGAGGGCACGTTAAGAACCAATATCCAAAGCTTGCGAAGGAATGGCAGAAAGGGAAAGCCTATCCATTGAATCCATTCCTATGTCGAGTAGACCTCCCCTTAGAGATTAAGGAAATGCGGCAGCGAAAGGTACAACTATTATTTCTAGGTATATTATCGTACCCTATTTGACTCAGGAGCATCACATTCATTTATAGCTAAAATTGTAGTTAACTTTTTAAGTCTAAAATTCCTAATTGTCACCAAGCCAATAGTAGCATCAAATCCTAATAGGGGGTCGACGCATCTTTCCTTAATTTGCAAAGACCTAGTTGTGGACATATAAAACGTCGATTTTATATGTAACGCATATGTTATTAATTTTGAGTGGTATGGACTTATCTTATGGATGGATGGGTTATCATACTACTGGTCTAATTTAAATTGTGATAGGAGAAATGTATGTATAAGGAGTTGTAAGGGGCAAGTTATAGATGCTCATTATACACCCCAAAACTCAGTCAAGTTAAGCTATTTGTATTCACTGAGCTTGTATAAGATGAGCTCTCATCTGTTCCCGTAGTTTGAGAAAATTTCAATGTTTTTAAAAAAAGTCTCGGGTCTTCCACCCTCGAAGGGGGATCGAGTTTAGGATTGATTTGGAGAAAGATGCTAGACCTGTTGCCCTGCCATTATGACACAGGACCCCAAAGAAAGGCGAGAGCTAGATAAGCAGATTTTGAAGATGTTATAGAAAAGATTCATTCGTCGAAGTACTTCTAAATGGGGAGCGTGTCTTTACGCTAAGGTGGACAACCCATTAAGGCAATGCGTCGACTATAGAGAACTCAACAAGTTGACTAAGAAGGATTGGCATCCCTTACCTAGAATGGATGATTTGTTTGATAAACTTGTTAGAGCCAAATTCTTTTTTCGATTGGACTTAGCCACTGGGTTTCATTAATTGAGGCTAACTAAGGATAGCAAGTAGAAGATCGCATTTCGCACTCATGATGGATTGTGTGAATAAAAGGTGATGCCTTTTGGATTGATGAATACCCCCACATACTTTATAGATTTGATGAGTAGAGTTTTTAAAGGACAACCGAATAAATTCATCATAGTGTTTGCATATGATATCTTAGTATTCTCCCAGAGCGAAAGTGAGCATGAAAATCACTTAAGGGAGGTGCGAGGGACTTTTAGAAGGCAAAAACTTAATGCCAAATTCTTAAAATGTTACTTTTCAAAGAAGGAGGTGGGATTTCTTGGACATAATTTTTTTGAGAAGGGATTATCTACAGACCTTGTGAAGGTGGAAGCTATTCAAGATTGAAAGATTTCGAAAAACAACTCCGAGGTTGGAAATTTTCTTAGGTTAGCGGGTTATTATAGGAAATTCATCAAGGACTTTATAAAGAGAGCAGTTCCACTAAATCGCTTCACTAAAAAGAATCTGGTTTTTGCATGGGATGAGAAGTGCAAGGAAGCATTTGAAAAGTTAAAGGAGCTATTGATGAGCGCACCAGTATTAACTATTCTCGATAGGACGAAGCCATTCACCATTTACACCGATGTGTGTGGTACATGATTAGGAGATGTTCTTACAAAAAAAGGAAGGGTGATAGCTTATGCGAGTAGACAATTGAAGGACCATGAGAAGTGATGCCTAACTCATGACTTGGAGTTTGTAGCCCTCGTTTTTACCTTAAAGATGTGAAGGAACTATCTTTTAGGGGAAAGGTTTGAGTTGTATACCGACCACAAATCACTCAAATACCTATTTTTCCATAAGGATTTAATTGTTAGATAGCAGAGGTGGATCGAGTTTATAACATCATAGGACTTTGGAATACAGTATACCCTCGGAAATGGGAATGTTGTCGCCGATGCCCTTAGCCGGAGGCATGCTACGCTAGATGCTATATATGAGTAGAGGCAATTGGAGTTCCTTTTTAATTAAAATTTCCAACCGCCAACATAACCCAATTTAGGCTATTTTGCAGCAATAGATGTTAGGCCGGCATTGATGGACCGCATTGGATTGGAGCAGAAGAAGGATGCGGCGATAGTGGAGGGGAACACTTTCCCCATGGCGGTAGTTATGCGATTGATGAAAGAGGATGCTTAAGGAGAGATGGATGCCTTTGTGTTCCAATGGTTGATGATGTTATGGAGCAAGTGATTGTGGAGTGTCACCATTCAAAAAAAGTCCATTCACCCTAGAGGAGATAAGTTGTTTAGGGATATGAAGAGGATTTTATATTAGCCAAAGGAGGTACAAGAATTTGTCGCTAGATGTTTGACCTGCCAAAGGTTGAAGACATAACAAGGAAATCTCAGAGGATTGTTATTACCATTGGAGGTGCCGACTTGGAAATGGGAGAATATATCAATGGATTTTATTGGTGGGTTGCTTAGGATTCAAAGGCGCAATGAAGTTATTTGGGTTAAAGTGGATAGACTCATTAAAAGCGCCCATTTTATTCATGTGAAGAGTAATAGGATCGCAACATCTTTAGCACAAATTTATATTAAAGAGGTGGTTCGACTTCATGGAATCCCAATTAGCCTTGTTAGTGATAGGAACCCCTTATTCACTAACAAACTTTGGTAGAGTTTGTAGTCAGCTTTAGGAACTTCATAAAATCTTAGCACTGCTTACCACCCATAAATCGATGGTCAAACTGAACAGGAGAATAGGATTTTGAAAGACTTGTTGAGAGCTTCCATCATGGATTTTGGAGGACACTAGAAGCAGCACTTACCTTTAGTAGAATGCAATAATAGTCACCAAGCGACAATTAGCATAGCCTCCTTTGAAGCGTTATAAGCGAGGCCATGCAATTCGTCAAATTGTTGGTGGAAAATCACTGATACAAAGTTCTACTTGGACCAGATTTGATTCGTGAGACTTCGAAAAAGATAGAGTTGATTATGCAGCATATGAAGGCCGCATAGGATAGTCAGAAGTCCTATGCAGACAAGCGGAGAAAGGAATTTGAGTGTGAGGTAGGAGAAAGTGTGTTCGTTAAAATTTCCCTCTTAGGAAGGTTATGAGGTTTGGATAATCGGCGAAATTGGAGCCAAGGTTTTTGGCCTTTCCCAATCTTATGAAAATTACTGCTTTTCGATATTCTCTCATTTGCTTGCCTCCAATATCTTTTATTTTATGACATATGCTATTCTCTTACGTTGACGACTTGCGACATGCTTCTATGTATTGTTGGTGTGCGATATCCTCTTTTACCTATTTTCATGGGATGCGACATCTTTTATTACATTGTTAAAGTGCGGAATCGATGATATGCGACATTATCACTAGCTATACGCTTTCAAGATCCCTTCAAGGCACTCTGAGATGCATCATTATTTGCTTTATGATCCTTCGTTATATCATCTTCGACATCATAGACTTTGACATACTGTGCTCATGCTTTCGATATTAGCTCTCTCTCTTGTATATTTTCTTGCCTCCTTTCCGACATCCTTGTTTTTAACATGCTTTCATATTTTCAGTATCATGATTGTAGTAACATTTTCCCCATTATGTGGAGAAAATATTGACTTTTTAAGTCAATTTCTCGGTATTGGCGCTTGCCGCCTATTTATATTCCTCTCAAATCTAGGCTGCTTATTTGAATTTAAATTCACAATAATGAATTCAACATACATACTATAGTAAGACCTATAATTCTTCAATCATGCATCCAAACTATAGTATACAAAAATAACACTCCACAATAAAGGTTAAAAAAACCCAACCATAGATAAATATCCATATAGAAGTCGCAACATGCATCTGAGCAATCCAAGTCCAATCACCCATAGCAGAAATACACAACAAAATTTAGGTTGGTCCAAAGCATAAAAAAATAATAAGAATACGAAAAAAATAAATAATCAACATAGCTCATTCAAGTAAAGCATGCACACACTCCAAAAATAGTAATATCACATCATTATACTAAGAAATAACACATGTGCTAATCCCTAAGCTGATTACCTTTCTACTATAATATGCATATATTCCAACCTATCAATAAACTTCCTCAAAGTTTAATCCATAACAACGATGTACCATCACATGCCTATACCTTCCAAAATAATAATTGTGTCCACTTATGGCTACCTCCTTAAAATAATGCCACACTTGCATCTATCCTCGATCTCCCGGTACCTCGCATATAATTAGAAAATATAAATCGTCACTAAGGTGAACTAGACTACCACCAAGGTCTTATACCGAATACTTCTTGCCACCATAAGGCGAATTAGACCATCACCAAGTCTCACATCATATTAGCTATTACCAAGGTCCCACATTGCCGCACATCTTCATCGAAGTCTCACTTCGCTACCGTCCTCATCGAAGCCTCGCTTTTTCCAAGATTGTCATCGAAGTTTCACCACGCCATGATCATCTCCAAAGCTTTACTCCATTTTGAATTTCTCAAAGTCTCCCTTCACCACAACTTCTCAAGATATCCTCGAAGTCTTACTTTGGTGTAATCATTTCTGGAGTCTCACCCCATCATGATCAGTTTCGGAATCTCACTCCAGTATGAATTTTTCAAAATCCTTCTTCATCAAGACCATCTCAAGGTCTTTGGATACATGATAACCCACCCTGCCAAAATTAGATCCAGCATTCTTTCAAATACCCATCCCATAGGTATTGTCCTCTTAAGACAAGCCAGACCGTCTCACGGTCTAGGGTATGTAGGTAAGCATCCTTATATAGCCCTGCCCCTAGGAACAACCATCTTATCCAGAGTTATCAACGATCCCTCCAGCATCCAAGTTGATCTGTAACATCTCACATTGCTTCACCTTGTATAACATGCTTCTTCAGACTACTCTGGTCCCATGCACTTCCCACTTAAAGTACCCGATCAAATGCCTCGTGTCATCGATTCGTCAAAGTTTAGAACATTTCACTTAGCTCTTAGTATTTTCTTGTACTTGATCCACCATTTTTCCTATGCATGCCCCAAATTCAACTAGATAAAATCTCGTGTCATCCACCGTAATTAATTCAAATATATCCCTTATTATCTCACTAGTTTTTCCGATGCACATCCCTCGGAAAGTTAACATTGGGCAACCATCTCATAATAAGATTATTAACACTAACATGAATTTATTCTACCATACAATGTACATAATCATAACAAGAAAAACTAAAACAATAATTACGCGGATTAAAGCAAAAGGAAAAAAATCAACAAAAATATTATGCAAGCAAAGTAATTTACTAATAAATGCATAACGTAACTAATAAATAGCCATTATTAAATGAATAAACAATAATATTACAATAGAAATGGAATATTTTAATTCATACGATCATTAAATTAATGTAGTCAAACAAAACAGTTAAATAAATAGAACTAATTTCAACGAGCAATAGAACAACATAACCAATTAGACCAAATTGAACAAATACTACTAAAGTAAAATATCTCAACCCCATACACCAAAATGGATCTTGAACAAACTTAAAACATACATCACCCAGGCATCCCGCCTCTCATGTCACACAGCCTAGTTTCACAATATTCAAATTGAGTTTTTCCAAATAAATACACCTTTGAAATTTTATTCAAACCAAATATTTTACTTCATTTCTTTTTTAAAATCCACTTCTGAAACCAAATATTCAAACCAAATGTTGTCTGATAAGCACAACTTCTATTTTAAATTTTCCTGCTCTGAAGACAAGTCCGCAATACTTCAACGTGATCCAATGTTTATCAAAGGACACATGTCATAATCAGTAGCTGGAATCCCTCATTTGGATCAGCTCAATCAACAGTCAAGTGTGTGCTAGTATGGATTCAGCTATACAGGATTCCTCTAATGTCTTAAACTCTTTTAGGAATCAACTGGCTTGCTTGTCGCATTGGAAAACTAATCTGCTTTGATGAAGATACAGAAAAAATGAAGTGGTTCAAGTACGCGAAATGTTTGATAGAGATTAAATCAGAAAAGGAGCTTCCAAGTTTTTTGGCAGTGGGTGATGACAAGTGTCCTAATGTCTTGGTTGAATACTAGTGGATTCCTCTCATTTGCACTCACTCTAAAGTATTTGGTCACTTAACTAAGCAATGTGAGGTTCATACAGCTGAAACTGAAGCTATGGGAGAAGAAAAGAATAATGGCCGAAGTAGAACTGAATGTTGGCTTCAGACTGGATGTAGTGGATTATAATGATGAAAAGGAGGAGAATTCAAATCATAATTTCATTTCAGTTAAATGAGGAGGAAACCAGTTAAAAGAATATGGGTGTAGTGAAAGTCAACTATTAATCATAAAGAGAAAGAAGTGGTTGTGAATGAAGAGGGAAGTGAAAGGGTAAATGCCAAGGAAGAATGCTTAAATATTGAAGTAACTAGAAATGAGGAGAACTTTGAAAGTAACTCGGAGCAAACCTCAAATTATGCCGGGAGAACCCAAGGAGCACTCGAAGTCATCATAAGCCACAAACTGTTTCCTATTCTCCAAACTCGGATGTAAACATGGATACATTGAACGTACAGGTAGCAGATTTTGCTAATAGTGATACTGAAAAGGAAGTGCCTTGTGGTAACTCTACTGACCCAGCTGCCTCTGAAAGCTTCTCTGATCAGATGACAGATCTTTCTTCAAACTCTTTTGCTCCTTTCCTTGGTATGGATGATGATTCTTATTTATGCAAACACATATTGGAAATCAATGCCAATCATCTCTCACTGAACCCATAAATAAACAGTCATCTTGTTCCATGCAAAATGACATGCACTCTGGCATGCAGTTCCAAAATGACATGCACACTAGCATGCATCCAAAATCTGACACTCCTACAACCATGCAATCAGATTCAGGAAACCCAAACTCATCTTCAATTCCAAATCCTCACTTACAAATAATCATCTTGACATATAAATAAACATGTGCATTGACATGCTCTCCTTACCCATTTCCTTATCAATTCCCTTTTCAAAGCCACGGTCTGATCCTCATCCTAAAATGCATACAACTTCAGTTAAGCCCATTACTTTTTCAAATCCAAGTATGGCCTCTCTTTCGAAAAATTATGACAAGCCCAAAAACATGTCCTCTGTTACTCCCTCTCTTCCCTCTTCCTCATCCTTACCACTTGCTTCTTCTTCCTCTCCCTCTGACCCTTCCTCTCAAACTATACCTCCTCCATCATATTCCACAATGTATCTGCCATAAATTTTTTCCCTTTGCTGTCAAATCAAATATCAACTGCCAATGTATCCCCCTCTCAGAACAAGAGGGGCAAACCAGGGAAAAACCATATTTTTCAGTTTACTGATGATATGGGTAATGGAACTGAGTTTTATTTTGATCAAATAAACCATGTTACCCCATCAATCATCACTCACCTACTTGGAGTCTAAACCAGATCATCCTACTCTCTATCCCAATGAATCACATCATTGACAATACTGGATTCGGGAACATTATGGGTTCTAACTCTCTAGCAGAACCGATAGAAGCTAAAAACTTGGTCGTATCTAATAAACTTCAGATGTTAATCCTAGCTAAAACAAATCTCAACCACTCTACCACTCATGCAGCTGCAATCCAAATAAACAATTCATGGAACCTTCTTCACAACCTTTCCCAAGCCCCATATGGCAGACTCATTATCATTTGGAATCTCAATAAATTCAATGTTGATCCTCTAATTGTATATAGATAGTTTTCACTCAAAAGTCACTCACCTTCACTCAAATCAATCCTTCAACTTAACTGCAGTATATGTTGAAAACAGTAAATCTCATAGACAAATCCTTCTTGATCTTCTCACTTCTCTTGCCATTTCATCCACTCCATGGATCTGTGTTGGAGATTGGAATTGCATGCAATCATCCCAAGGCAAAAAAAGGAGGTTTTCCTTTAACATTTCAACATACCAGACCATTAAACAACTCTATATATTAGGATTTTTTGGTGATACAATATTTCCAAAATTAATAGATTTTGGAGATATTCTCGATATTTAGTTACCCGTTCTGTGCATGAAGGAAAGGAAAGAGAAATTAAAGAGATAGGGATTTAGAGATATTTGCCATATATATTTGATTGCCATATTTTATAAAAGGAGAAACAAAAGGAATCAAATAGGGAAATAATTGATTGATGGAGAAAATGAAATATTATCAATCAATTACATGGCAAGGCAATTAATGGGAATATTATTATTCCATGAATTGATTTATTTACATAAATCAATTGCTTCATCCCTAAGTTACTTTTCTCTATATATAAAGAGAGGCATAGAGAATGTTAAGATATCAGATGTGAGAGAACAATCTCTTGTTTATTTTTCTTCATTTCTTTACTTTGTAACCTCTTCAAATAGTAATAAAGCTCTTCCCCATTAAAGTGGACGTACACTATGTCGCGATAGTGGAACCACTATAAATCTATGTGTTCTCTCTTGTCTCTATATTATTTTTTTCTGTGATCTATAATTATCTGTTTGTTCTATCACGCCAAATTGCAATATCCTATTTTTCTGCTGAGAGGGATTGATCACCCCTCCCCCTTACAACTGGGATCAGAGCTAGATTCGCAAAGAAGGTGTTTTGGTAGAATGGCAGGAGGAGATGAAAATAGTACAAATAGTACTTTAGCGCCAGTAGTTGCTCCATACGTCAGAGGCTCCTATGTGGCTTCAGGATCACAGTTGACGATAGAGAAGTAGAATGGTGAGGAGATTTTGAAAAATGGCAATGGATGATGAAAGCAGTTTTGAGGAGAAATCGCGTTGATCGAGTAGTATTTGATACAGAGACACTGCCTGCTGGTATTTCATCAGTGGAATTAGAAGAGATGGAAGAATGGGCCTTTACTACTCTCCATCTTGCTATGGGAAAGAATGTAATTTCTGGAATCAGTCGGGAAACCACAGCCAAAGGCATTTGGAAGAAGTTGGAGGACCTCTACATGAAGAAATCCCTGAATAACCGTCTGATCCTATTGAAGACTTTTTTCACTTATAAAATGAAGGAAGGTTCTTCAATTAAAACACACCTAAGTGTGTTTGATGACCTATTGATGAAGATGAAGTCTGTTGAGTTGAAAGTTGATGAAGAACAGAAAGCAATGATTCTGTTGTGTTTGCTTCCAGAACGATACACTGGTTTCACTAACAGCCTTATCTATGGTAGAGATACATTGACATTAGATGATGTGAAGACAGGTTTGCTTAGTGAGGAGTTGAGAGATCAGATGAAAGAGTTTGGTGTTGGTGATAGTAGTGGAGGAAGTAATAGTAGTTTAGGTTTATTTGTTGAGAGAGGAAGAGCAGAGAAGAAAGTGAAGAATTATAGGGGGCGTTCCAATTCTAGGAAGCCTCATTGGCGGAATAAGTCAAAAGATGGAAGGTGTCATCATTGTAAGAAATCAAGCCATTGGAGAAGAGACTGCCCAGATCTGGAGAAGAAGACTGAAGGTTCTTCATCTATTGCAATGGAGAAAGATGATAGCGATTTATTGACAGCGGTTGTATCAGATGTTGCAGACCACTGGGTATTAGATTCTGGAGCATCATTTCACATGACTCCTAATAAGGATTATTTTTCTTCCTTTGATGCTAAAGAGGGAAATTCCATCCTTATGGGAAACGATGCTACATGTAAGTCTATGAGAGTTGGTTCAGTTCGCATTCGCATGTATGATGGGATTGTTCGCACACTTTCAGAATGTTCCTGGTCTTCGGAAGTCATTGATATCATTAGGCCAATTGGCATCATTGGGATGCAAGATAACCATTGTCAAATATGGTTTGAGAGTTTCTTGAGAGACACTTGTATTGATGAAGGGTGTTATGGTAAGAAATCTGTATTTGTTGATGGGTACCAATGTTCATGGAGAATTATGTGTTGGAGTTGATAGTTCTAAAAGCTTGGATGCTACCAAGCTTTGGCATATGAGACTAGGTCATACTTCGGAGAAGAACTTAGAGTTGCTTCGTAAGAAGAAAAAGATCAAGGGAGAAATCTTCAACAAGTTGAACTTTTGCAAGGAGTGTGTATTGGCAAAGCAAATCAGAGTTTCTTTTGGTGACGGTATGCATACTTCTAAGAGTGTACTTGATTATGTACATTCAGATGTTTGGAGGCCATAACCTACTGCTTCCATTGGTGGAGCTTATTATTTTGTTTCATTCATTGATGACTACTCGCGCAAGGTTTGGGTGTATGTAATGAAAGCTAAGTCGGAAGTATTTCAGAATTTTAAGGTTTGGTTAGCTCTTGTTGAAAACCAAACAGGAAAGAAATTGAAGATTCTTAGATTCGATAATGGTGGCGAATATGTCTCCAAAGAGTTCCTTGACTACTGCAGACAATGCGATATTAGAAGACATTTTACTACACCTGGTGATCCGCAATCTAATAAGGTTGCTGAGAGGATGAATAGACTCTACTTGAGAAGGCCCGTTGCTTGATAGTGACTGCGGGTATGTTTAAGGGTTTTTGGGCTGAAGCTGTTTCGACTGCAGCACATATTATCAATCGGATTCCGTGCTCAGCCATTGGTGGGAAGATTCCAGAGGAGTTATGGAGAGGTAAAAGCACTTTATTAAGTTATTTTCGTATATTTGGATGTCCAGTTTATGTTCACAATACAGGACAAGATAAGTTGGAGCCTGGGGCCTCCAAGTGTGTTTTTCTTGGTTATACAGATGGAATAAAAGGATACAGAATTTGGAATCCAGTTACGAAGAAAGTTATACACTCCAGACATGTGACTTTTGACAAGTCAGCAATGTTTAAACCTTTGGAAGGTTTATCAGACGGTTCAGATTCAGCTCATGAGAAGGCCGAAAAGACCGAGATTCCCAACTTCCAAACCCGAAGTACAGCTATTACTATTGGCAATAGTGATAGAACAGTTGATGATACATCACATGATAGTCCACAAATTCCTCTAGTAGTGATGGAGATGGTCATGAAGCTAGAGAGGATTCAGCTCAAGATGGAGCTCAAGGTGGAGCTGAAGGAGAGTCAGGCGATATAGTCATTCAGGCTAGTCAGAGACCAAAGAGAACTCCAATTAGATATGGAGATTGGGATTATGCAAATTTGAGCCTCGATGATCAGTTTGAGTATGCTTTACATGTTTTTCATGATGAACCATTAAGCCTTGAAGAAGCCATGAAGTCGAATGATAATTCGAAGTGGAATTGCGCTATGGAAGAGGAGATACAGTCTTTGCAGAAGAACAAGACTTGGGATTTGATACCACTACCTCAAGGAAGCCGAGCCATAGGTTGCAAGTGGGTGTTCAAGCTGAAAGACGATGGTAGATACAAGGCAAGATTGGTAACCAAAGGTTTTTCACAAAAAAGGGGTTGGAGTATGATGAAATATTTGCTCCAGTTGTTAGACAAACTTCAATTCGAATCCTACTTGCGATAGTTGCTGCTCACGATTTGGAGCTAGAACAACTTGATGTGAAGACTGCTTTCTTGCATGGTGATTTGGAAGAAACCATTTACATGAAGCAGCCAGAAGGATTTATTGTAGATGGAAAATCAGATTGGGTATGCAGGTTGAAGAAGTCTCTTTATGGTCTAAAACAGTCGCCTAGACAATGGTACAAAAGGTTTGGCTCTTTTATGCTTTCACATGGTTTTAATCGTAGTACTAAAGATGCATGTGTTTATTTCAAGCATTTAAAGAATAGTAATTGGGTGTATTTGCTTTTGTACGTGGATGATATGTTGATTGCTTCTAAGGATAAAGCTGAAGTTGATGAGTTGAAGTTGAAATTAAAAGCGGAATTCGAAATGAAAGACCTTGGAGAAGCAAAGAAAATTTTGGGGATGGAAATCCAAAGAGATAGAAAGCTTGGACTTTTGAGACTTACTCAAAAGGAATATATTCAAAAGGTGCTTGCTCGGTTTAGCATGGATGGAGCAAAGGCTATCAGTACACCCATGCCTTTGCATATACAACTCTCTAACAAAGGCTCTCCAATCTCAGAAAAGGACAAGGCCTATATGAAAAAGGTGCCTTATGCGAGTGCGGTAGGTAGCTTGATGTATGCTATGGTGTGCACCAGACCTGACATTGCTCAGGCTGTTGGATTAGTTAGTAGATATACAGCAAATCAAGGAAAATCGCATTGGGAGGCAGTGAAGTATATTTTTAGATATCTTAGAGGAACATCAGATTATGGTCTTGTCTTTGGCGGCAGAAATAAAGATTTCAACTTGATTGGATTTTGTGATTCAGACTATGCCGGAGATAGAGATAGAAGGAAGTCAACCTCAGGCTATGTGTTCACTCTTGGAGGAACGACTATTAGTTGGAGAGCGAGGTTGCAGACTATAGTTGCTTTGTCTACTACAGAGGCAGAGTTGATAGCTGTAGTTGAGGCAGCTAAGGAGGCACTTTATTTGAAGAAGTTGTTGTGTGATTTGGGCTTTGTACAAGATAATTGTTTGGTGAATTGTGATAGTCAGAGTGCAATACATTAAGCTGAAAATTTGGCTTTCAGCTCTAGAACAAAGCATATAGAGGTAAGAGAGTCTTTCCTTATCTCTAGAACGAAGGCCTTATCTGCTACTAAGTTCAAGCATTGCTCGAACTTGATTCACTTGATGAAGTGCTAGGTGCCACATGGTGGCACTATGGGAAAGAGAGTAACTTGATTGAAGTTAAGAGAAGATGTGGCATTCTTCTTGTATGAAGAGATACGAGTTTATTTTTTGGTTGCACAACGTCTGCCTTATTTTTTTGAGTGTTTCCAACACTTTGTTGGTGGGCGGTGGCCTTGCCGGAGTTCATTAACAAAGTGCAATGAGAGGTGGCTTTTGCAGGAACTCATTGGGAAGCATTCATTTTGGAGTATCTTGGTTTGGAAGAGATATTGTATCAATGTGGAGATTATTAGGATTTTTTGATGATACAATATTTCCAAAATTAATAGATTTTGGAGATATTCTCGGTATTTAGTTATCCGTTCTGTGCATGAAGGAAATGGAAAGAGAAATTAAAGAGATAGGGATTTGGAGATATTTTCCATATATATTTGATTGCCATATTTTATAAAAGGAGAAACAAAAGGAATCAAGTAGGGAAATAATTGATTGATGGAGAAAATGGAATATTATCAATCAATTACATGGCAAGGCAATTAATGGGAATATTATTATTCCATGAATTGATTTATTTACATAAATCAATTGCTTTATCCCTAAGTAACTTTTCTCTATATATAAAGAGAGGCATAGAGAATGTTAAGATATCAGATGTGAGAGAACAATCTCTTGTTTATTTTTCTTCATTTCTTTACGCTGTAACCTCTTCAAATAGTAATAAAGCTCTTCCCCATTAAAGTGGACGTACACTATCTTGCGATAGTGGAACCACTATAAATCTGTGTGTTCTCTCTTGTGTCTATATTATTTTTTTCTGTGATCTATAATTATATGTTTGTTCTATCACGCCAAATTGCAAGATCCTATTTTTCTGCTGAGAGGGATTGATCACCCCTCCCCCTTACACTATATTCTCTTCTAACCTTCCCACCTTCCCTTCTGATGGTTGCTACTACACATGGAACAATTGCAGTAGAACTAGTACTACAATTTTCTGACTGGACAAAGCCTTCCACAACATTGCCTCCTTAACCCAATGGCCCAACATTATATACCATGTGTCCACACCTACCCTCTATGACCATTCCCCCATTATCTTAGATTAGGGTCAGGTTGCAGTGAACAGACACTCCCCATTTTCATCTTTTAACAATTGGTCTCAACATCTAGATTTCTTTACTATTGTTACTGACTGTTGGAGAAAAAAAATTTTTGGTAACCCTATGTTTATTTTGCAGTGTAAATTAAATCTCCTCAAAAACAAGCTTAAAAGATGGGCATACAACACATATGGCAAAGGATCTAAATTATCCGATATCAAATCTAAAATTCAAGTTGTATAAGCTTTATTACTCTCCAACTCTTCAACTGCCATCCTTTTGGATGAAGATCAGAGACTTCGTATTGATCTTGCTAAGGCTTTGTTGGAAGAAACAAAAATGCAGAGCCAGAAAGCAAAAATTCAATGGTGGTCGGATGATGATAAGAATTATGCTTGTTTTCGTAACTCCTTAAAAATCAAAAATGCTTCCTTAAACATATCTTCAATTATGGATAAGGATGGTACTCCTTGCTCTTCTCCTGATTCTATTCAAATTGCTTTTTTACATTATTACACAAGGCTACTTGCAAATTCTAACTAGGCTGATCCTCCCATGCATCAGTTCTCCTCTCATAATCTGCCTTCTATATCTTCTCTGACAGATTAGAATTAATATCCGAGATAAGCGATGATGAAATAAAATAATCTATTTTCACTATGAACTCAGACAGCTCTCCTGGCCCCGATGGATTCAATGCTCATTTTTTTCAAAGTTTGTTGGCATATTATAGGGACTGATGTCATTAAAGAAATGAAAAACTTCTTCAAACGCAACAAAATGCTTACTGTCATAACTGCCACAAAAACTTCTTTAGTTCCAAAAGTCCAACATCCCAACTCAGTCACTCAATTTAGATCAGTAGCTTGTTGCATTGTACTATATAGATGCATTGCCAAAATCCTTGCAGCTAGATTGAAAAAAGCTCTTGCCTCAATTATATCTGCAAACCAAACTGCTTTCCTTTCTGGTAGAGATATAACTGACGGTATCCTTCCGACATTTGAGTTACTTAGGGGCTATAAAAGGCAAAATATCTCTCCTAGATATTCCATGAAACTTGATCTCCAAAAGGCTTTTGATACAATTAAGTGGAAAGCAATCATATACATCCTCATTTCATGCATTTTACACACACCTTCCTAGCCTGGATATATACTTGTATTTCAACTATCAGCTACTCCTTGAGTCTAAATGGATCTATTTTTGGCTACTTCAATGGTACTCAAGGGTTGGGGCAACGGGATCCGTTTTCCCCTTACCTTTTTATAAGTGTTATGGAATTCTTCACTGGCGTTCTCAACAAAGCAATGGAAAATAAACTCTGGGCAATCATCCCATGTGTAAAAATCCCCCAATATTAGCCCTCCTATTTGCTGATGACCTTATGTTGTTCACCAAGCCAAATGCTAAATCTATCTCTAATGCTCTAGCAGTTCTCCAACATTTTTCTCACTTAACTGGCTTATATGTTAACTCCAGCAAATCTAAAATTATTTTTGGTAGTGTTGTTGATGAAATAAAAATTTCTTTGACCACTATGCCATCCCTTAGCCCTTTTGACCATGACGAATCATATTTGGGAGCTCCTATTATAACTACCTATGTCAAAATATCTCACCGCCCTCCAATGTTTGAGAAAATTATTGCAAAACTTTCCTCCTAGCCGGTATCCAAAATTTCTATTGCGGGAAGACTCATAATAGTTAAGTATATAACCTCTGCTATGTGCCTATACTATGCCAGAATTTACATCCTACCTTCTACATTAATATCCAAAATAAATTCAGCTTTGAACCATTTTCTTCGGCATGGTAACCCCTTATTGAGGAAGCTCATTCCAATATCTTTCAAATCCGTTTGTTGTCCATATCATAAGGGAGGTCTAGGTGTAATGAATATCAAGCAATGGAATAAGGCCGCTCATTCCATTCATATAGACAAATTGTTGAAGCAGGATAACAATCTCTGGGAAAAATGGAGTAGGATCCACCTACTCAAAAAGTCACTTTTGGACTATGCAAATACCGACTGACTGCAGTGGTACTTGGAGAAACATGCTTAAACTAAGACCCTTATTCCTTCCTTATTTCCTGTTTACCATGAAGAACAGTAACTCCATTTCTTTCTAGCATGACCCTTGGTCGGAAAAGGGTGTAATTCTATCAAATATTATTCCATACAACTTGCAAAGAAATTCTGGAATTCCAGAAGTGGCTAAGGGTAGCAATTACATCACTAAAAACAGGATCTCCCTTCCCTACTCCAGTTCTTTCCTTGTCAGGACTGCTTGGGCAAAGTTTGAATCTATAAAATTCCAGCAACTTAAATATGTCACTTCTTGGGGAGTGCCCACATTCAATTAAAAGAGTGAATAACTTTCTTTGTTCACTAAACGACTATGGCCTCTTCCCTTAGCATACAAGAATTTGGACCAAGAACTCTCCTTCCAGTCATAATCTGCTTTTTTGGAGAGTTAAAGAGGGTGCCTTCATACTTGTGAAAAACTATTTGCATTGGGTTTGATTGCCCACTCATCTTGCCCTCTATGTGCCAGCTCTGTTGAAAACATTGAGCACTTATTTTTTACCTGCCCCTACTCATTCTTTATCTAGAAACGTCTGCTGAGACATTGCAACATCCACTCTCCAAATCTGGACTCTGGAATTGAGTGGTACTACATCCTCAAAGCCACCAGATGGAAGACTACAAGAGCAACTTTTCTTCTGAAAATTTTAAAATTATTTATTCACCATATTTGGGCTGAAAGAAATACTCCTGTGTTTTCAGGTAAATCTACCTCTAAACATGATCTCTTTCTTGCCTTAGTAAGCTCGATCTAGTTAGTTGTTTCTGCTCAATGCCATGTGTGTTGTCATGTGCTTGGAGGTTTTTGTCATTATGCTTCGGGTCAGGCTTCGAGTCTTGCTTTGGTTTGTGTCTGATCACCGCTTTGGTGTCTTTTGTTCTTTTTTCCCCTTGCAGTCTCTTGGAGTTTTGAAGGCCTTTTATTCGAGTTCCTCCAGGGTTTTTGGTCTCAATATTAAATGCTATTTTCTTTGTCATGTGGTGATAGCTATCTTTTGTTCTCTCTTTTTCTTACTTCTTTGTTTTCTCTCTGTATTCCCTTATTTATACTTGTACTTTGTTTTTACTTGCTATAAATAAAAGGTAGGGGTCCTTTCAACCCGGCTGGCTTTGCCAAAAAAGAAATCCACTTTTGAATCAAATTATTTCCATCATTGTAAAATGTTTTTCCTAATGTATTTCTCAAAATATTTCACAATATTTTACAATACATCTTTTTATTCAGAAAGAGAGATAACTTCACATATATTCTTAATAAAATATTCTCATTTAAAAGTTGGTTACTCTTCCAATCAAAATCCTTTTAAAGAAAATTTCTCTTCAAACATCATTTTTTTATGTTCCACTAAAATAGCTTTTTCCGTAAAACATCCTTTAACAAATTTCATCAAGTCAAATATTTATTTTCACTTTTTAAAACCTCAATAAATCACCTTAAGTCCAAACCATACTTCTTTTGACTTCTTAAATTGAATACCTTTCAAAAATCCAAAATGTATATTTTCAAATGTAACATCTCAAGTTAAATTCCACAAAATAGGCCCATTTATAAGGTTAGATTTTAATGTCAAATGTATGTCACTTTCGACATGCTGTTCTATGACATCATTACTGCTCTAAGGCTAGGCGGCATTGATAAAATGCAGCATGGAATCAAAGCAGCGTTGATTGAATGCGGTATGGAATTAATGCGGTATGGAATGAGTATGGCATGGAATTAATGCAGCGTCATTATCAGTTGTAGTCCTTCGTTACCAATTGTTCCTCTGCCTTAGCATTCGAAGCCTTGAACTGTGACATAAATCTTTAACTTCGACATTGATTCCTTTGCTTGGCTCCTTTAGAAAATATGTGGATAATATTTGCCCTCCCTCCTTGTACAAAAAAAGGTTTTTACACTTTAGTGTAAAACCAGAAAATTCATCATCGTTCTCATTCTTTGCAAGGCTTTACTTCTAACCCTATTTTCCTGCAATATACAAAGCAAGCCATGGTTTTCGTTATTAACTTTTAAATTTGATTGTGGCCAAATCTTTCGGGATTTTGACAAGATCATAGAGGATCTTTTGTTTGTAATCCAATGTTACTTTTGCAATCTACATATTTACTTGAAGGGGCCAAAAATCTATTTGGGTTGAATAGAATCCCATAGAATTAGGGTTAGAAAACTATTTGAAAATAATGATTTTATAAATAGAAAACAAGAAAGTATTTATGAATTATAATTTCATAAATAGAAAACTAGAAAACCATCTGGAAATATCATAGGAGGGAGGAACAGAAACTCTTATGGCAATATCGTGAATAAAAGACTAGAAATCTGCCTGATAGTAATAATTTCTTAACTAGGATACTAGAAATTCATTTGGCAATAATGACCTCTTGAATAAATACCCACAAAATCATCTAGTGATAATAATTTCTGAATAGAAGAACAGAAAATCATCTGCAAATAGTAGAAATTAGAAACCTGTATGGCAATAATGATAGAAGACCAGAAAACCATCTAGTAATAGTAAAAGACTAGAGAGAACCCTTAAGCAATAATAGAAGACCATAAAACTATCTGGTATTAATAGAAGACTAGAAGACCATTTGGTAATAATAGAAGACCAAAAATATATCTAGAAATGATCTAACAGAAGACCAGAGAAGCCATTTGAATATATGACCCGAAATTCCTTCCGGCAATAATAGGAATAGATGACCAAAAAATCCATCTGACAATAGTATGAATAGAAGATCAGAAAATCTATTTTGCAGTAATAGAAGATCAAAAAATCCATCTGAATAGAAGATCATAAAATCCTTCCGGCAATAATAGGAATAGACAACCAAAAAATCCATCTGACAGTAATATGAATAGAAGACCAGAAAATCCATCTGATAATAATAGGAACAGAAGACCATAAAATCATCTGCAATTGAAAATTGCTCTAACTTTGCTTTGAAGAACTATAGGACATATTTGTCGATCTTCCTATAGAGGACCCCTTTTGCTTTAGAGCACTAATGACTTAATGTTCGGATCTTCCTCTAGAAGGCAACCTTGATCCTTCTTTCAGATAGAATTTGATTTGAATTTGATTGATCCACCATTAGAAGACAACCAAATTCCTTCTTTCAGATTGAGTTAGATTTGAATTTGATTGATCTTTCTTTAAAAGACAACCTCAATCTTTTTTTCGGACCGAGTTAGATTTGAATTTTGATTGATCTTCCTCTAAAAGACAGCCTCAATCCTTCTTTTAGATTGAGTTGGAATTGCTTTGTCACCATCTTAGGCGATGATTTAGGTTTTTTTCCCTCCAGTGCATTTGGTTTTCTACCTTAAGTAGAACCAAATACCTACCCTACCTCCCTCGAGGAGGTGCTTTAGTTGGGCCTTACAGACGGTACTAAAGGCAGATTCGGTGCTTTGGCCATGTACCAAAGGCTTACTCCATCCTCCTTCTAGGAGGGATTGGCCTTATAGATTGTACGGAAGGCTTGTTCGGTGCTTTGGTTAGGTACCAAAGGCTTACTTCATCTCTCTCTAGGAGCCGCTTCAACCGAGCCTTATAAGGGGTACTGAAGGCGTGTTTGGTACTTTAGCCAAGTACCAAAGGCTTACTTCGTCTTCCCTTTAGGAGGCGCTTCAGTCAGGCCTTATAGGTGGTACTGAAGGCTTTATTTCGCCCCATACTACCATCTTAGGTGATGATTTAGGGTTTTCCTTTTATTTTAGGATAGTCTTATTCCTTTTCATGGTTGATCCAGTAGATACTCTTATTTCAACTTCTTATTTCATCCATTATTGAGAAATATGGCCTCAAACATTCGGAATCTCGCCTTTTGTTATCATATTGCCATCATATTGTTGTAGTTGGAAATTTTTTGATAAGACTATTCCATGCACAATTTTCAGAATATCAAATCTCCTTTTAGAACAGTCTTTTCTGAATTTTGTGATTATTGTATCTTGATATCTTTTGTTGATATTTGGGTACTTGTTCAGCCTCCTCGTTCCTTAGTTTATTAATAAAACTTAGGGATTCTCCTCTATCTCTTGACCCTTCGATGGGATGCTATTCCAACTTCAATTAGAAGCATTGTTTCTTACACATATGAGATACATTTTGTCATGGCTTGATATGCCTAAAGTGTGAGTGGTTGTTCTTCCACCCAGTTTGCTCTTCATCGCTTGGCGTTATCCAATCGTCTTTGATATGAATAACCTCTTTTGGTCTTTGCTATTTAGAATTTCTCTTTTTGATAGAGACTATATACGTGCAATTCTTTAATGAATTTATAGTTCTAGGGATAATTCTTCTTCCCGATACATTTTATGGTTCCATGGGTAACCAAAGATCAGCTTTCAATAACCGATATCCTTGAACCTATAGATGATAGGCATTGGGTCTTGTAAAAATTCCACGGTTATTTAAGATATTTCAAATTGGTCTCATTGTCTTGTCATTACTTGAGATCTTGGAAATATGAATATCCATTAGCAAATTTCTTTGTTAGTTGCAAGAATTGAAATTTGGCTAGGGGACTTAGGTAAATTTAGGTTAGCTTTCTAGGAGTGTTCAATTTCATGTCGAATCTGTATTGATGTTGGAATCATAAGTCCATTTAGAATTCGATACAAGTTATGATCGAAATCATAAGTGCACTGGAATCCAAAACAAGTTGTGATCCAAGGAGCCTTAGAATATTGGATAATGATTCAAATTTTGAGTTGTAGATTTACTTAAATTTTTCCTCCTCTTTAATCGAATGTGGTTTTTCTTACAATACTCATTTTGTCTCGATATATTGACCATTCCATCATTACTTGTTTTGGCACTAATAATTCCTTTTCTTTACCTTGTTCCACATGTTTTAAGGTGATCCATATAAGAATATTTCCTAGACTCTTTTCGTAGTCCTATTTGTTTCTTTCGACCTTTTTACTATGGGTTTAAGGTCATTTTTGATACGAGAATATAAATCCATCGCTCTAATTTTTCTCATATTCCTTGATCTTTGGTTGGTTGTTATTCAATTTCCATTACTGCATTGTTTACCAAACAATGGCGCTCACATGCTCTTTCTTGAGTCTTTCCTTAACTGAAATTTGGGTGGTTTCCCTAAACATTCATTTGCTAAAATTACAAATCAATTTATTTATGATCCTGGATTTTCCATTTCTCAACAAATTTCTGTTTGATTGATTTTTCCATTCTAGCTGCTCATAATCATGATTCTTGATGGTTGCTTTTTCATTCTTTGATTTTTTGAAAGCTTCTTAGTGCACTCTAATGGCTTGGATAAGAGATTCTATTCCTAGTGTTCGAAATTCAAAGGAATTTTTTGTAAAGCACATAACCTCATAATAGAATTGTAAATCTTGAATAAGGGACTGAGCGGTCATGGTTTGTTCACGAACCGATTGTCCTTTAATTAAAAATAGGCTCTTCTAATTAGAGTTTTAGCAACACAAATGGCCTATGGTAGCTCTAAAACTTTTTTGAAAATACATAATTTTCAATAGTATATTATACATTGAAAATTTTATAAATTTCTTTTGAAATAGATAAATATATGTTTTCTGATCTATAGGGTACTTAATAATAACTCCTTTGATTTACAAAGAATATGTTCCCAAAGACGTGTATGATAAAACCTTTTAAATAAAATAGCTTGTTAAAATGAATGTTGCCGTGTATTATTTCACTTTTATAAAATGTAAAATTGTATCACTTTAGGTCTTACTTAGCGCCTTTCTTTGGAAAATAGCTCACAGCGAAGAGTTTTATTATAATATATATGTCTAGTTCTTGAGATGGAGAATCAGAATTTCATATAACATTAGAAATCCACCGATATAAGAAAGCCTAATTTATAAAACTTTTCAATTTGAAATTATGCTCTTTCAAAATCTTTAACTTTCAAAAATGCGCATGAAACTTTGTATTAGAAATTAGTATATACATATTTGAAGTCATGTATGTATTTAGCCATATATTTTTTTGAAATTTGATGACCTACATTTCTATAATCTTGAAAGAATCATATATATATATATAAGAAGTGTTTCCTACTTTTAAATCTTACATGTTTGTTTGAAGCAAATATATTTTCGAATCATGTATATATATTTAAAGCTATACATAAACTGTATATACGTTTGAAATCTATATACTTAAAACCAAAAATGTGTATTTTCTAAAACTACATATAATACATACATATGCGAAACTTTATGTGCCACTAACACGTTTATATATGACTCTTATATGTTTGAACTTATATTTCCAAAAGTCCGTCATATCCAAAACCGTATGTATTTGATATATTTAAACTTGAAAATATTTATATTTGAAATCTGTATATTTGAAACTGTTATATGTATCTGAAAGTCACATATATTCAAAGCCTTGCATTATTCGAAACTTGGATGATGTATATATTTGAAGCCATGTGCACTCAAAACTTGTACATTTACAAAAACATGACATACTCGAAACTTTTATACTTCCAAAATATGACACACACTTAAAGCTTTTTATGCTACAAATTAGACAAAAACACACACACACACATATTATATAAAGCTACTTTATCTACAAATCCGACATATCAAAACCTTTTTGTTTGATACACATAAAAACCGGTATACCTAACAACTCATATGCATTTAGAATCATACACGTACTCAAAACCATATGAAGTTATATTATTCAAAATTTCTTATATATTCACTCCTTGTAATATTTGAATCTTTGTTCCTTCGGAACAGATTATATATTTAAAATTTAAATGCATATGTTTATTCAAAACTTATGTGTGTAAGGAAAATATACCAAGCTATATATATTTATGAAAATGATGTACACTTGGAATCCCCAAACACGCACACACACATATATAGTGTGTGTACACTAAACTTTATATATCTAAACCTATGTATATACATATATTCAAAGCCTTTGTACATTTGAAATTTTTACTTATAAAATCAATTTGGATCTGGAATCTTATATATGAATCTTTAAGAAATATACTCGATTGAAACCAATATATATAATAAACTCTGTCCATCTGGAAAACTGATATGTATTGAATGCTAAGTACATTGTGAAATCTAATAAAACATGAATCTTGATAGCATACATATATCAAGAATCATATGTGTATGAAACTATATACACACACTTGAAATTATACATAAACCATTCCGTATAAAATTCAAATTAGGCACTTTAAACTTTATACCTCTAAAACTATATTTATATCCGAAACTATTTATCCATTCAGACCATGTAGATAAATGAAGCTAAAAATATCCAGCATATTCAAAACCTTGATATACATAGAACTGCACCTATTTGAAATTGGTACATCGTCAAATCTAATATTTGCTCAAAACCTTTATTTACAAAATCAAGATAGAATAAAAAACATATGCATTTAAAACTTGTACATCTAAGAACCTGTTAAATTTGAAGTTTTCATATACTCAAAACTTATACACATGAAACTTTTGGATTTGAAATTATATGTGTGTTTGAAATGTAATGCACTCAAACCATATAGATCTAAAATTCAATACGCTCAAACCGTAAATACTTAAAGCTGTATATCTTTTAGAATTTTGCATGTGTAAAACTATGTGTATATGTAAAACTGAAAATAGATTCAACGGCTTGTATCGAATATTTATTTATTTATTTTAAAAATAATATCTTTATAGAGTGCATATGTCTGTAATTAAATGTGTATCTGATACCAATATAGTGAAAATCCGGATGTGTATGATATCCTTGGTAGCTGACGTCTATTGATTCATGTTAGAAGCCTTGCTTATGCTTGAGATCCAACTCTAGCTTAGCATCTGAAATAATGTCGAAAATCTGATATACCTGAATCCATCCAAGATCTTCAATTTCAACATGAATCCTTGTTATCCTTAAACTTTGAAATGAACCGAAATATAGATCTATGGATTCGGTTATCCTCGGACATGAATCCCTTTGTTTTGGCATGAATCAGGTGATCCACATTATGAGGTTGGACTTCAATATCAGTTACTGTAACATCACCTCCCATGGCACAACTTACTTACGACATCAAATATTGTGATATTGTCTGACCAACGGCATCATTAACTTTAGCGACATCAATATCGTTAGACTTTCGAACTAATTTGACTTGTGACATTATTAATACCGTGGCATCAGGTGACCTATGGCATCAGATAACCCAGTGCCATTGTTAATTCCGGCATTAATTTCGGTATGCAATTCAACATCAAACTCCTTCGTTGCCACTACTTTCGACGTCAATATCGCAGATTTCAGCATGAAGCCTTTGATATATGACTTAGGATTACCATCTGTCCTTCGACATCATTAACCTTGTTATATTACTCAACCCATTACCATCCTTGACCTGCGGCATTAATAATCTCACGACATTAAAAATTTCGACATAAATTCCTGAGCCTCGCCATGAAGCTGACAATATTAATAAATCTGTAACATCGTAAACTTCAGCATAATAGCACAAATTTCGACATCAACGACTTCAATATCAATATCGCATAATTTACCGAGTAAGTATTTTATGAGCAAAGTTTTTAACTTTGAAATCTAAAAGTTGAAATTTAGGGTTTCCTCTCAAGCTATAGGGGAGAATCAATTCCCTCATCAAATTTCTTCAAATTTCTCTTATCCCTCTTCTCAAATCAGACCACCCGAGGCTTCCCACATCAGTAAGCCATCAGGGGTTATCAACATAGATAATGATGGTTTTAAATTGGTCTAATCCAAATAGCAAAGGAGGAGAGAGGCTAAGAAATCACAGGAGTTGCTATCGGCTATCAACGGCGACAACAGAATAGGCCGAGATGGTCATAATATAACCACCCATATTGCAAAGAAAGATCAAATGTTGCCAGCACAGAGAAAACCAATAACCATCTCACTAAATAGAGAACAAGGCCGTAAATCCTGGGCTGATATTATTGCTGATCAGCCTTAAGAATCCAATGATGATGAATGCAATCTAGTGCATATTGCACCAATCAAGATTAACAACAACAAATATGGTCGGGTAAAGGAAGAGGCATGTAAAAGGGCAACTGAATCATGGAATTATTCTGTTCTTGTGTATGTAGTGGGTACCAAACCATACTACATGTTTTAAATCATATGTTCAGAGAGTTTGGAATCCGATTGGTGAATTTGAAATTTTTACTAGAGAAAATGTATTCTTTCTAGTAAAATTCAAAGAATCCCAAGATTGCTCTTCAATATTAAAAAATGGACCTTATTTTTACAATGGTAAACTCATCATAGTGAGAAAGTGGTCCGATTCTCTAAAAATGGACAGAGACTTGTTAACGTCTATGCCGATTTGGGTAAGATTACCCTATGTTAATCTAAAGTTATGGGACAAGGAAGCCTTCAGTGTCATGGCAAGTATTATAGGAAAACCCATTAAAATGGACGCAATTAATACCTTAAAGATGAGATTGAATTACGCTCGTCTTCGTGTGGAAGTATCTGCAACTGATGAACTTTAAGAGGAGATCAATATCACTCTCTATAACGGTGAAAATATCATACAAAAAGTGGAATATGAATGGGTTCCACTCAAATGTAATATTTGTAAATTTTTCGGTCACACTAGAGAGTAGTGCAACCCAAAGCAGACGTGGATACCCAAAACTGGTAATCAAAATAGAGACAATTTTCAAGAAAATAGTTCAGCTAAAACTCAAGAACCAAATCTCATTAAAGAAGCAACAAACCAGTCAAGAAGACAAAAAGACATTGATCGAATCAACCAAGATTGTATCATTTCCGATCAAGAAAATAATCCTGAGGCGCTCACCGATCTAGATGTCAGATCACAGCTATGGAAGTCCATCAATTTAAAGAATTTGTGAAAAGTTCAACTGTTTCGAACCAGCACAGTACAGAGGAGGGTAGTATTATTAAAAAGGTCTTTATCTCTGAAACCCCTCTTAGCCCAAAGCCATGTTTAGTTACAGAGAATATTGGTACAAAAATATACAATATCTTGCATCAACACAATAGCCAGACTGGGAACAGTCGAATGCAGGAGGAGTCTCCTTCGGATCTTGCTGCAGAGGTTGAGGACAGGGTAGGAATCAACTCAACATTGCCTTGCAAGAAGGTCTCTCCTCCTAAGCAGGCTGCAATAGCACAGCCTAATGAATCAGCATTGCCTCGCACAACTAATTTTGATATTTCTCTGATTAAGGTCCCTGAATCAGAACAAAAGGAAGAAAATGAATCAGTTATGGCTGAAGCTTCTGACCAGTTTGATATATCTAATCTACACATTCCAAAACCAAAGGCTACTGGTAAGCTAAAGGGAAATAAAAAGAAGAAAGCTTTCAAACAAAAATACATTTCAATCAATCCAGAATGGGATGAGATATCTACAAGACTAAAAGCTAAGAGTGTAGATAAAAAGAGGAGAGGTAATAGTACTACAGTGTCGGGTACCATTTAAATTTCCCTTTATTTTTATATATACGTCTATATTTTCTTGGAATGTTAGGGGTATGAATTCCCCTGCTAAATAGTCTGATATTTTCTATATGATAAACACTTATAAACCTACTATATTTGCTCTCTTAGAAAATAAATTGAATGATGAAAATTATGAGAATTTTTATTTTAAGCTGTCTAATAACTTGAAATCTATAAATAATAATGATTGTAACTGTAAAGGTAGAATCATACTTATATGGGATTCTAATATTTGGACAAACTTAAAAGTTAATAAAGATAAGCAGTTTATAGATTGTTAATTTAAAAATACAGGTGGCTTTCTTATTCAAATTACTAGCATTTATGGTAGTAACTTGTAAAGTGAAAGAAATGATTTGTGGCATAAATTAAGAATTAGTTTAAAATATAAATTCCCTTGGATTATTCTGGGTGACTTTAGCAATGTTTTTCATGTATCTGAAAAAATTGGAGGTAATAAAATTCCTCAAAGTAAGATTGAAAGGTTAAATAATTTCATGATGGACACTGGTTTTATAAAACCAATTATTAGTGGAAATAAGTATACATGGAAATCTAAATTAGCTAAGAACATCCATTGTAAGCTGGATAGAATTTTAATTAATAAAGAATTTTCTAACATATTCCTAAATTTTGTTTGCTCCACATTGGAACAAAATTCAAGTGATCATACACCTATAATTGTTAAACTTTTTTCCACTTGAATCTCAAATAATAAAGTTCCTCCTTTCAGATTTAAAAACAGTTGGGTGTTAGAAGAGAATTATAATACTTTGATGGATAATAGCCTAAATTTTCTTGTAATGGTACTAAACAATTTCAATTTAGTATGCTTCTGAAAAATATAAAACATAATATTAAAAACTAGGATAAAAATAATTATTTGAATTATAATAATCTAACTAATATGAGAAAGGAAGGAAAATGTTTACAAAATCTTGCAGAAGAAAATCCAGAAGATATTGGTATGGCCAGCAATTTTTTCAAGAATCGGGAAAGGTTATCTACTGAATTGTATAAAAATGCAGTTAATGCTAGATAATAGGAAAAGGTAGACTGGACAACTTTAAGTGATGACTATACAAAAAAAATTTATGCTAAAATGAGTAGTAGAAAGCATATAAATAATATTGGGAACATTATTGATAATAGAGGAAATATTTCCAATGATTATGGAAAAGCTGCTAAAGAAGCTATTGAGTACTATGAGAATTTATACTTTTCTAAGAATATTGAAACAAAATTCCTCATATTATATGCAAGAATATCTTGAAAGATTAAGCTGTTGATATTTTACTTGATCCTGTGTCATTAGAGGAAATAAAATATATTATTTTTAATGCCGGTGATAATAAAAGTCCTGGCCCTGATGGGTTTAATGCTAAGTTTTACAAAAATCAATGGGTTTATGAAGTTGTAAATGAATTTTGAGTAAAGGTAAATTTTTGAGAAGTATCAATCATACTTTTATAACTCTAATACCTAAGAAGAAAAACCCCACTAATATTAGTGACTATAGACCCATATCTTGTTGTAATTTCATTTATAAAATCATATTTACTATGCTAAGTAATAGAATAAAATTATTTCAGCCTTTTCTAATTTCTGAAAACCAGAGTGCTTTTGTACCTAGTATATTAATATCTAAAAATTCTATGCTAGCACATGAGATGGTGAGAAAATTTAATACTAAGAATGGTGATAATGTGTGTCTCAAAATAGATTTACAGAAAGCTTATGATAAAGTGAATAGACATTTTGTTTGTCATATAATGAGATGTATGGGGTTTCCTATTAAGTTCTGTGACCTGATTATGGAATGTATTAACACGCCTACCTTTTCCATTCTTATTCAAGGTAAACCAGAAGGTTTCATAAGCAGCAGTAGGGGTATTAGACAAGGTGACCCACTGTCACCCTATCTTTTCACAATAGTTATGGAATATTTTTCTATATTAATGGAAATAGAAACTATTAAGGGGAATATTAAATCCTATAAATAGAGTTCAACCTTATATAAGTCATCTCATTTATGCTGATGATCTAACGGTGTTTGTAAAAGCTAATAAAGTAAATGCAGTATTAATAAAAAATGTTTTTGACAAGCCGAACAATAATGCAGGGTTACAACTTAACATAGATAAAAGTAAAGCTTATTTTAGTAAATATAAAGATACAAAAATGACTTTTTAAATGTCATAAATATTGCTGAGGGCAATCTTCCTGTAAAATATTAAGGGCTACCTATGTCTGTAAATCAACTCAAAGACCCAGACTATTCCATTTTATTGGATAAAATACAAGAAAGAATGGAAACTTGGTCTTGTAAACTTCTCTCCATTGCAGGAAGATTAGAGTTAACCAAAATAGCGATCTATGCAATTTTTCTCTACTCGTTACAAACTTTTCACATTCCTGCAGCTTCTATTAAAAAAATTGAAAAAGATGTGCTAATTTTTTATAGAGGGGTAAATATCATAAACTTAGTTGGGATAAAGTTTGCAAATCAAAAAATGAAGGAGGGCTTGGTATCAGAAATATGAATGACCTTAGTTTTACATGTCATTTAAAATTATTTTGGAGATTTTTAAGTGCAGACTCTTTATGGGCTAGGTGGATGAAAGCTAAGTATCTAAAAAGGGGTAATTTTTGGAACTTAGTTCCAAACAATAATCAGTCTAACACTTGGAAGCAAATTTTAAATTGTAGAGAAATTGGTAAGTCTCTTTTAGAAAGAAATTTTAAGCTAGGTGAAGAAACTAGTCTATGGTTTGACGCTTGGTACAAAAATGACTTCTTTGTTAATAAAGTAGGTTGGAGTAGTTTAGTTATTTTTGGTGACCCTAATGTAATAGCGTCCTCTATTATTAAAAATATTCAATGGCAACCTCATCTTCATCCCATTACTAATCCTCATAAAGAGGACATATATAAAATTCATATTGGTTTAAGTGCAGATAGTGATTACTGGACTTAGAAAGTAAGCAATAAAGGGAAGTTTTCTTTTAAACATGCTTGGAATATTATTTGAAATAAAGAAAACAAGGTGTATTGGTATGATTGCATTTAGAACAAGGTGAACGGTCCCAAGATGGCATTCTGCACCTTTTTTGCATTAAATAACAGATTGCCAACTTGGGACAAAATTAACAAATGGTTCAGTAACTCTAGTTCACTATGTTCCCTATGCAATCTAAAAAATGAGACTTCTCATCATCTGTATTTTGAATGCAGTTATTCATATTTCATATGGAAGCATATACAAGCCAAACTGGGTATTCAAAATAGTGGACAAATGGATCTCAAGCAAGACATCCATCTTTTAAATCTCAAATTTAAAGCAAAATCTATGGAAAGGGATTTAGCTCACATATTAATTACTACGGCTGTTTACCATATATGGAAGGAAAGAAATGCACACTCTCATAATAAAACAAGCAGCAGTAAAGAGCAGAAATGGCTGATAATTGAAACAGACAGTAATATTCTGCTACATAAATCGAAGAAAAAAGTGAAAAGATCACACCAAATTTGCAAATTTACCCCAAGACTGGAATACCGAAGCAGGGAATAAGCATCTTGAACTATTTTTAGTCTACCGAATAACTTACAGACGACCAATCATCTATCGGAAGTATATACTTCTAATAATGTTTCTAAAAGAGTTCATATGGGCCTCCAGAACGACGACATAACAGATTGAAGAAGTTCTGACCACAAATCAATTCATTTTTCCAATAAACTTATATATGGAGATTACACTGCTGAAAAGACCTCAAATCGAGATTATGCCACCTTTCAGAGGAAGGAATCAATAGATCCAAGTCGTATTGACTACAGATCTGCTGATTTCTCTAGATTTAACCCTACTCAGAGGAATATCTTCACTGATGAAGAGCTGGATGAAATGAGGGGAAAGTTTAATGATGGCCATCGTATTGGAAAATAGGAGAGGCGAGCGGAGTGAAGAAGGGAGGAAGAGAAGATTGATTTATAGCGAGCCGCCGTTATTTTTCTTTGAAAGTAGCAACGACGGAGGAATGAGGATTGTAGAGTCGATGTGTTTTAGTGTTTTAAGTGTTGTTGATTTTGGGTTTTTACCCGTTTCATTATTTTCTGTTATGGGTCGGGCCCTATTTACCTCAATTCCAAAAAAAAAATATCGCATAATTTGGCATTAATAACTCAATATCGCACACTTCGGCATTAATAGCTACAGCCTCTTCCGTTATCCCATCTTTTGATACTTATAAATATGGGACTCCCTGGATTTCTAAATTCATTTTCATCTAGATCTACAAACCTAATATTGTTTGGATCTACAAACTCAATAACATCTGGATTTAGAAACTCGACATCATTCAGATCTCCAAATTCAGTATCGTATGGGTCTAAAACTAGTTGAGGAATAATCATCTTTCCTTGTAAAATCGATGTCGAATCGGTATTTGACATCAGATGGATTACAAGTTAAGAGCAGCGAAGGGAGGAGAAGAAAGAAATAAAATTGTTTCTTTAGGGATGGATAGGATAAAATAAAGGGGGAATCGCATGATGGAGATTCATGTTGTAAACAAGTTTGGTAGACGGAATGAATATTAAATGGACATAACCTGACGTCAAATGCAGACGGGATGGGTATTGGAGCAGATTAATGTCGCACTATAAATGAATTGTCTAGTTAATTCCCCTACATTCAAAACAACAACTCTGAGTCTTAAATTTGAATTTTTTTTATAAAATTTAAATCTCAAGGCATTTTGGTCATTTTTCGAACGTTTGGCGCTTCAAGCCCTCTTAGTGCCAAAATGTTAATACTCTAAAGATTGTACAAAATGACATATCAAAAAAATTCAATTATACCCATTGGTTTTATGGCTATTCAAGAAATTGTTCGAAATATGATTCATAAGTTCAAAAGATTAAATGGGCAAGTCAAAATAACAATAAGCAACAAGTCATGTCCTTTATTCAATTATGAACTTGTTACAAAATGTGCAAATATGCAATTTTCTAATTGTTCAAGCCTTTATTCGCAAATATATCATCTTCTCCCTCGTTAACATTTTTTCCATTAGAATTGTCCTTGAGCTCCCAATGAAGAGAACTTGAAGAAGATTCTAATTAGAAAAGTGATAAGAGTGAGAAAAAAGTTAATGACTCTTTCTGTGAGGGGATGCATATCTATTTATAGTGGTTGGAACAAGGCAAGGTTTGCTTCCATCGGACTTTATGGCGTCATTTGTTGTAATCTCTTTATGCATGAGTGTGAATGCCTTTTAAGCTTTATGAAGGAAAATATACTAACTTTTCTTGACTTGCTCTTCTTATATTAATGATTTTTAATCCTTTTTCTTTGCATGGCTTGGTGATTGTCGATATCCTTGTTGATTTGATGGCATGCGACATGCCTTGGTGCATTGCATGTAAATGGCAAACTCAAGCACATGGTCTCTTGAGGCTCAAATCCCTCGTTCGACATTGGTTGTTGATGACATGCAAGATCGATAGTATGCGACATCAATAATGTATGATAACTCCAATCATACTGGTGAGTTTCGACATGCATTTGTATGGCATCAATATTGCTTGAAGGGTATGCGACATTGATAAAATGCGGCATTGAATCAATGTTGCATAGAATCAATGTGGTGTTGGTTGAGTGTGGCATGGAATTAATGCGGCATTAATTGAGTATGAGATGGATAACATGCGGTATGGAGTTAATGCAGCATCATTATCAGTTGTAGGTCTTCGAATCTTCAATATCAATTATTCCTCTACCTTAGCATCCATAGCTTTGGACTTTGATATAAATCTTTAGCTTCGGCATTAATTCCTTTGCTTGCCTTCTTTAGAAAATATATGGATAACAGTTTCCTAATTCATCCTTTTATTAAAAATTAATTTAATATTTCTATAGTGCCAAATTTATGGGTCATTTCAAAATATTACTTGTGAAATTTGAATTAATTTTTTTTAATTGGCATTAAAATAGTGTGTATATACTATTTGTATACACATGTATTATAAATATGTGTTTAGATTAGGTTTAAATGCATGATATAATCTGATAGAACTTGAAGTAGCTTGAAGGCTCAAATAAGGGCAGAGATGGTCGACCATAATGGGTTGAAAATGGGGTTGAATATTGATTTAAAAATGTTTAAAATAGCAAGAGGAAATAGTGGATTCGGATCCACTTTCAGCTCCTCTATCCATCCGCTATTTAAACACCTTTAGCCCTCACTTTTGTCACTCTTGTTCTTGCTTCTTCCTCTGCCATTACTAGTTGACCACTACTCACCTCCTTCTTCATTGTTTTAAGCAACTAAAACAAAAATTTAAATAAACAGGACATCGATGTATGGTGCTTTTAGTCTGGTAGCTCTCTTTGGAAGGGATTAAATTCAGGTTCAAGCTGATTCAAACGATTCAACATTCAAGGTGTTAACTCTAGGCTATAGTAAGGTACTAAATTTAATTACATTTATATATACATAGAATTATTTATTATGTAATTCTTTTGCTGTAGATTGTATGTACATTATCACGAATCAAAATATATTCGTGATGGATATATACATGTGTGTGTAATGGACCGAATTTCCGACCTTTGAAAACCGACACTAATATGTCCATTGTATTTCATGTCGAGAAATCGAATGACGGAAAACCCGATTGTTGGGTAAAAAAAGAAGGAGGAAGAAAAAAGAAAACTAAACAACACAGAATCTCACAGCGGAACGAATAAACTATAATATACCGCAAATCTTTGCACAAACACAAAACTGTAATATATGTATATACAAATATCAATTAGAGTATACTAATTTATTTCAGCCTAGACAATTATAACAATCTGTCCTCACAATTGCTGATAACACACCAATGAATACAGCAGAAAATAACCATCTATGTGAATACATCTCTAAACCTCCAACTCATCTCTTGAAGCTTCAAACATCCAAACTAATATGTAATATACCAGGTCTAAACAAAACCGAAGGCACTATTCCTACTACATCCATTTTGAAATCACCCTCAGGAATAGCAGCGATTAGCCTTTGCACTTCATATCTCTATCTTCGATTCCATGCTCTCCATGATATCTTCACTTCGAAATGCATTCATTGGATCGAAGTGGTTTTCGGATAACATATCCAATGCCGGTCTCTTCGACACAACGTTCGATAATTTTCGGTGTTCTCAACCCTGATTCTCTCGGAAATAAATAGACAAAGATAAGATCGGAGATCACTTACTAACAATTAGTGGACAGATTTCCTTCTCATCGCCCTAAAAGAAAGAAAAGAGATTTACACGCACAGTACAACATCATCGGAGATGACTATGTTGTATAACTCACGTGTTTCTCCTAGGTATTTCCAAAGTTACGTTTTGGTCCATTTTTTGATAGTCGGTTATTTAACTATCAAATAACAAACATTCAACCAGGATTTTATTTCATTTGGAAAATCAACATTGGCTCAGTATATAAGCAATCACTACCCCCCTTTTAATAAGTCTCCATACATACAATTAGTTTGTAAATTACATGTATATAAACACTTTTAAAAGATATACTGGCAAATCCATGTATTTCCATATTTAGAAATAGCCATATACTTATTCCAACTGTATAAGCATATCTACAAAACTTAGAAAAGTTTCCCTTTTATTCAATTCTCAAACCGTTTATAATTTCCCTTATGACTCTCCAAGATCGCTATAAACTATTTTATAGATCTCTGAAAAATATTAATAATTCCTTTATCAAGAATTCGGTCACTTATAAGTTTGTTGTACCTTTCAAAATCATTTATAACTCTTTATGAACCCATATACCATTTATAACTTCTTTTATAAATCTATAACCCCGCTTTTGAAATTTTATTTATAAATATCTAACAATTTATAAACTCTTTCACCTTCCAAATAATCCTTAATTCTTCGAACCATTTTATAATTCCTTTCTAAAATCTAAATCTTTCGACTCCATTTTCGGGTCTTGGAAGCATTCGTAAATAGTTTTAATCATTTACCTCAAACATCACTATATGATAATAATTATTAACAATGATTATAAATAAATGGAAATCATTAACTCTAAATATCCTAAATTAATAATTAGTCATTCCAAAATATTGTTTAATAAATAATAACAAAAATCAATCTTACGTTTTATAAATAATAATAATTTAATTAGAAACTTATTAATAATCCTTATTATAAGTTTCAAACCATAATTATTCTTAAATAATTAATTTTTCAATTTATTAACCTTTATAATAATTTCTTAAAACATATTAACTATAAACGGATAACTTTCAAACAATATTAGAATAATTAAATAACTTTAAAATAATATAAATATAAGTATATAGCATTAAAAACAATATTAATATAATTGATTAACTTAAAAACAATATTAATATATTTTATTAGATAACCTTTAAACAAAATATTTTCGAAACCCAATTTCGGATTTAAAAATCGTTTCTTATCTCAAAAACCAATTCCAACTTAATCGGCAATTTGTAGTTTTTAAAAAAATACTAGTTTGAGGCCAATAACCACCCAATACTTAACCAATATCGATATTGATTTTCTATTACTACTGGGTTCTAGTTTCCAACATATAACAATGTTACAACCACAGTGTCCACAATCATATTATTATCTCACAATCCATATGAAGGAAATATCATTGAAACAATATAATTCAATAATAGGGAGGAATCCCGTTGAATCCCTCCAACCTGTTTCCCTGCATCATAAATGTTAGATAATCATAAATATAAATCAACCGCTTCGAGGAGGGATTCGTACACAAAGGGTCTTCCGCTCTTACACGGGAACAAAATAGGGTCTCATCCACTCCAATAGGCAGAAATATATCCAAACCAACTAATAAATATAATAACTTATTTAAACAATCATTCAATCATTTTTATCGACTATAAATATTACTAGTTATCCAAAAAAGTGAGATTAACTCACTGAAATTTTCTGTTGTCACCCAATCGTTCCCGTTTGGAACTAAAACCGGACGACGTCCGATTTTAGCCCAAATCCAACTGTATCCAAATCTATACAAAATGGCTCCATTGCGAAGCTGTCGTCGTCATGAGTGCAACACAAAAAGTTTCGCCACAAATGGACCTCGTAAGAGAGAGTTATGAATTTTAGAAGTTATTGACAATTTTAAATAATAATTTGAATAAACCAATTTATAACTTTTAACTAAATTATGAATTTGGAATCTTCTTCTTACAAAACATGCACATGAAACATGTTATTTCCTCTATAGCCAATCGTACACACACGCTCGACGCTGGCCATCCCTCCACTAAAACGACCACTGACCATCCCAACGAAACTCTCTTCGAACAAGCATTGCAGTTCACCCCATCACATCTCGTCTGAGCCCTCTAATCAAAAAAGCGACCGAAGCTACTTCGATCTGCTGCAGCGCAAAATCACGACCTCCCAAATGGTGATTGGATCACCTAGATTTTCGCCCTGAGGTTCCTCTTCCCATGGAGAGTCCAAATCAATGCTCCGCTCGTCGAATCGATGCTCCAAAATTCCATAAACCTAAACCCTGTTCGACTGCCCTAAAAGCGATCACCCAAACGCTGTTTCACCCCTCAATAAGTATCTCGGATCGAAGCTCTCGCCAAACCATGATTTTTAAAGCTTATTTCATATTTTTTAATTGAGTAGATTTTGAGAAATTAAATTTTGAATTTAACTTTTTTCCTTATGTTCGCTGCGTTTAAATAGAAGAAAATGGATGCGAGATAATGTAGATCAGGGTAGGGTGGCTTGTTCAGGGTAGCGTGGCTGATAGTGATGGAACGGTGGCTGCGTGGTCAAATCTGAATAGAAATATATTATTTAAAAGTCCAAAATATATAGCTATAAATTTCGGATCCCAATCGAGGCGTCCCGTCAGGCATTCCTAATGTTATACCCATATTCTGAATGCAATGGAACAAGTTTCGAGACCTAATTCAATCATATGCAGAAAATATCTTTTTGAACCCAATTATAATATTAAATTTCCGATATTAATTTCAACGCGTTTCTATCCCGTACGACCAAACGATACGTCAGATCGCTACGAAATTTGACGGTGTATTATAATTCATTATTATGAACCCAATGACACTGGTTTCGTCGAAATCCAAGACCGTGCCATGGAAGACTATTTTTATATGTTAATTAAAACGAGTTATTGTCAAAATCAGTTAAATCACTTTTGGATCAATTTTACAAGTTTTATTATCTTCATTCTTATTAATAGACTTTAAATAAGCTTTGAAGCAATTTTTATTAAATTAAAACTCCAGATCCCATTATTTAACTAATTTCAATTATAAATTTAACAATTAAATTATCTCATAAATCACTATTTTTGTAATTCAAGTTACTTAATCTATAAATTAACTTTCCAATATTTAAAATAAATTAAATATTCTAATTTCAAATAACTAAAATTCTAGGTCGTTATATGCTCTCCCCCTTAAAAGAATTTCATCTTCGAAATTGCCAAGGTAGGAAAAATGCAAACCCCTTTCTCTTTATTTATAACCAATTATTTGAATAACTTTCCAAATCCTTTTAAGCCTTTAACATTCCAAAATCAATTTGTGCAAACCTTGTTATTACTCTTACTCAGTTTCCAAATTCATTCATAGATTCCAACTAATATTATCCATTTAATCATCTCAAGTTATAATCCAAAATCAATTTTTAGCTATCAAAAATTTCTTCAAAATTTCTAACTCATTAAAAAAAATTCTGAAAAATTCGCCAGCGTATCCTTTGCGCGGCTTGATCAGAACAACCCCAAGTCGCCACTAGGGGCCCAAACCAACAAAAGAAAACAAAAGCCAAGTGGCTCATCATAAATCAATCAGCAATATAAACATGTACCTTTTAGTCGAGCAACCTAATTTTCTTATGAAATCACAGGCATCAAATTTACTCTTGCTTTTATACAACTGCATCTTATTTACCAATGATATCCACTCATATAATTCATAATCATATTATTCTGCATTTTCAATTTCCAACATTTTCTTTTCTAAAACTGTACGATTACATATATCATCTGTACGCAATATCAAATCCGATCGCTCGCTCAATCGCACAATTTCACTGCCGAATTAATATCGTTCACGCGACCCCTCTAGTGTGGACTCAGATCTGGTTCCTTTATTAAAAACCGTCATTCTCCTTGCATGGCCATATACTATGATAGAGAACTCTAGAATCAATCAAAAATTCCATATCCAGTGTTTGCGTCGAGAATCGAGTGAAAACTTCCAACTCGGATTGATATAAATCTTCTCGAAATTTTGCGCTCAAATCTGGATCAACCTTATACGAATAAAATAATATATGTACAACTTACGTATTTATTTCAATTGATTCTTAGCAACACCAAATTCTTTTTATCCACCTTTATCCCGTTCTCGTTCATTTTATCTACATTTAATTATTCACACCCATTTATTTCTTGGTATTTTTCTTCCAATTCTAATGTCTCTTATGAATAATTCCTCAAAATTTCTTTAGTTTATTATAAACATTTCCCATGTTTACTATCACTTCACAACTTAAAGTCCATGTCCATTTTAAATCAATTTCATTTCCATTTAACTCAATTCATTTTCCAAAAATTATTTCATTTAGCCTAACTTAGGCTAAATTTTCAAAATTATTTTGTTTAACTTAATTTAAGTTAAGTTTAATTCCATAGCTCTGTTTCAAATTTACTTCTCTTGCATTCACATTCGACAATTTAAAACATTGCTTTATCTTGCTAATTTTCAAATTTGATAAGTTATCAAACTTATTTTCTCATATTTTCAATAAAACATTTTAAATGAAAATCCTAGAGTTTAAACACCTTGTTCTAAGGTATTTCAAATCATTTTTGAAATCATGCACACACACATACAATCCCTTGTATATCAAATTATCCTTTTTGAATTTCAAAACCAAAACTAATTTTACCAAACAAAACTCCAATGGTAGCAATTCTTCTCTTGGAAACTCGAAAATGAACGTTGATGATGCTGTAGTCATCACCTGATTTTTTTCTCCAACGATCGTAGTGACTTCATTGCTTTTATTTCCTTCAAAATGCTTTTAAAAATATTTCCATTCTTTCCATTCAAAAACATTTTCCAAATAATATTACTACTATTATTTTCCAAACTTTTAAAAATCATTTCCAAAACCAACAGGATTTAAATTTCCAAATTCCCAGCTTTAAACCCTTACAAATCATATTTAAAATATACTTCTGAAATTTCCTTTTAATTTATAAATCACATTTATGAATCATATCTATATAATTCCGTTTGGTTGTATAAAATCATTTCTTTGTTGTTAGTCTTGCTTACATTATAATATCAACAACTTTGTTAGAACACAACAACAACAAATTATAATAATCAATATTATCATTTTTTGACAACCAAGCACACCATATACCATAATAATTTTCTAAAAAATTATCCTCTTATGTATAAAAATTATCAAGGTAAAATTATTTCATTTACCTAATTTCAAAACAATACTATGTCGAATTTTTCTATTCAAGTGTTTAGAGATCGCTATCAATAACGTTAATTACTCATATTGACCAGAATCCATAAGCCACTCAATAGATCAACTAACACAATAGAAAACAAAGTTTACATCACTAATAAATACGGGCTCATATACACACACACACACACACACACACACACACACACACACACTCAAACTCATTCTAGGGTGCTACCAACCCTATCTCTAATGAGTTACCCCATCAAAGACAAGGTTCTCGCTTAACCTTCAGCTCTGATATCAAATGTAATGAACCGAATTTTCAACCCTAAAAAATTGGCACTTATACGTCCACTATATTTCATGTCTACAAATCGAATGCCGGAATACTCGATTGTTAGGGGAAAACGAAAGAAGGAGGAAGATACGAAGAAAACTAAACAAAACAGAATCTCACAGTGGAACGAATAAACTATAATATACCACAAATCTTTACACAAAAGCGAAACTATAATATGTGTATATACAAACATCAATCAAAGTATACTACCTATTTCATCCTGGATAGTTAAAATAGTCGGTCCTTACAATTGCTGATAACACATCAATGAATACAACGGAAAAGTAACCATCTACGTGAATACGTCTTTGGGCCTCCAACTCATCTCTTGAAGCACCAAGCATCCAAATTAATCTGTAATTGGTTGAACGAAATCGAAGGCGCTATTCTTATTACATCCATTTTGGAATCACCCTCGGGATTAGTAGCGATTGGCTCTTACACTTCAAATCTCTATCTTCGGTTCCGTGCTCTTCACAATGTCTTCACTTCGAAATGCATTCGTTGGATCGAAGTGGTTTTATAATAACATATCCAATCCTGGTCTCTTTGACATAATGTTCGATAATTTCCAGTAAACTCAACCTTGGTTCTCTAGGAAAAAAATAGACAAAGATAAGATCGGAGATCGCCTCCTAACCGTTAGTGGACGGATTTCCTTACCATCATCCTAGAAGAAAGAAAAGAGATTTATACACACACTACAACATCATCGAAGATGACTGTGCCATATAACTCATGTGTTTCTTCTAGATATTTTCAAAGTTACGTTTGGGCCCAATTTTCGATAGTCGGTTATTTAACTATTGAATAACAAACATTTAATCAGGATTTTATTTCATTTGGAAAATCAACATTGGCTTAGTATATAGGAAATCACTAGCCCCTCCTTAACAAGTCTTTGTACATACAATTACTTATATATAAACACTTTTAAAAGATATACTCGCAAATCGCTGTATTTCCATATTTAGAAATAGCCCTATACTTATTCCAACGTATAAGTATATCTACAAAACTTAGAAAAGTTTCCCTTTTACTCAATTCTTATCGTTTATAATTCACCTTACGTTTCTTCAAGATCGCTATAAACCATTTTATAAATCTTCGAAATACATTAATAATTCCTTTACCAAGAATTTTGTCACTTAGAAATTTCTTATAGCTTTCAAAATCATTTATAACACTTTATGAACCCATATACCATTTATAGCTTCTTTTATAAATCTATAACCCCGCTTCTAAAATTTTGTTTATAAATATCTAACCATTAATTAATAATTCCTCGAACCATTTTATAATTCCTTCGTAAAATCTAAATATTTCAACTCCATTTTCGAGTCATTTAAGCATTTATAAATAGTTTTAATCATTTACCTCAAACATCACCATATGATAATAATTATTAACAACGAACATTATAAATAAATGGAAATCATTAACTCTGAATATCCTGAAATAATTAGTCATTCCAAAATATTGTTTAGGAAATAATAACAAAACTCAATCTTAACATTTTATAAATAATAATAATTTAATTAAAAACCTTATTAATAATCCTTATTATAAGTTTCAAACCATAATTATTCTTAAATAATTAATTTTTCAATTTATTAACCTTATATAATAATTTCTTAAAACATAATAACTATAAATAAATAACTTTTAAACAATATTACAACAATTAAATAAATTTAAAATAATACAAATATAATTATTAAGCTTTGAAAACAATATTCATATAATTAATTAACTTAAAAACAATATTAACATATTTAATTAGATAACCTTTAAACAAAATATTTTCGAAAGCCAATATTGGATTTAAAAATCTTTTCTTGTCTCAAAAACCAATTCCGAATTAATCGACAATTTATAGTATTTTTATAAAATGCTGATTTGAGGTCAATAACTACCAACACTTAATCAATATCGAGATTGATTTTCTATTACTACCGGGTTCTATTTTTCAACATATAACAATGTTACAACCATAGTGTCCATAATCATATTATTATCCCATAATCCATATAAAGGAAATATCACTGAAATAATATAATTCAATAATAGCGAGGAATCCTATTGGATCCCTTCAACCCGTTTCCCTGCATCATAAATGTTAGATAATTAATAAATATAAATCAACCGCTTCGAAGAGGGATTCGTATACAAAGAGTCATCTCTTACACGGGAACGCAATAGGGTCTCATCCGCTCCAATAGGCGGGAATATACAAACCAACTAATAAATATAATAACTTATCCAAACAATCATTCAACCATTTATATCAACTATAAATATACTAATTATCTAAAATGGAGAGATTAACTCACTGAAATTTTCTGTTGTCGCCGAAGCGTTCCAGTTTGAAACTAAAACAGGACGACGTCCAATTTTAGCCAAAAATTCTACTGTCTCGTAATCTTTACAAACTGGCTCTAATGCGAAGTTGTCGTCTTCATAAGCGCAACGCAAAAGGTTTCGTCTTCATTGGACCTCGTATGAGAGAGTTATGAATTTTAGAAGTTATCAACAATTTTAAATAATAATTTGAATAAAACAATTTATAATTTTTAACTAAACTACGAATTTTCCATCTTCTTCTTACCAAAACATGCACATGAAACATGTTCTTTCCCTTGTAGCCGATTGTATATGCATGCTCGACGTTGGCCATCCCTCCACTAAAATGACCAACGACCACCTCGACAAAACTCTCTTCGAACAAGCATCACGATTCACCCCATCACATCTCATCCGAGCCCCATAATCAAAAAGTGACCGAAGCCACTTCGACCTACTACAGTGCAAAATAGCGACCCCCTAAATGGTGATCAGACCACCTAAATCTTTGCTCCAAGGTTCCTCTTCCCATCACGAGTCCAAATCAACCCTCTGCTCGTCGAATCAATACTCCAAAATTCCATAAACCTATACCCTAGTTGATTGCCCTAAAAGTCAATCACCCAAAAACGCTGCTGTACTCCTCAGTAAGTATCTCAGCACTCGCTAAACCATGATTTTTAAAGCTTTTTTCATATTTTTTAGTTGAGTAGATTTTAAGAAACTAAATTTTGAATTCAACTTTTTTCCCTATGTTCGCTGCGTTTAAATAGAAGAAGATTGATGTTAGATAACGTAGATTAGGATAGGGTGGCTGATAGTGATGGAACGGTGGCTGCGTGGTCAAATCTGAATAGAAATATATTATTCAAAATCCAAAATATCTTGCTATAAATTTCGGATCCCAATCGAGGCATGCCGCCTAGAGTTCCTAATTTTATACCACTATTCCGATTGTAATGGAACAAGTTTCGAGACCTAATTCAATCGTAAAAATAGACTTTTGAACCCAATTATAATATAAAATTTCTAATATTAATTTCAACCCGTTTCTATCCCATACGAATAAACGATATGTCAGATCACTATGAAATTTGACGGCGTATTATAATTCATTATTACGGACCCAATGATATTGATTTCATCGAAATCCGAGGCTGTGTCCTAGAACATTATTTTTATATGTTAATTAAAATGAGTTATTTCAGAATCAGTTAAATCACTTTTGAATCAATTTTACAAATTTTATTATCTTTATTCTTATTAATAGAATTTAAAGAAGCTTTGAAATAATTTTTATCTAACTTAAAACTCAAGACCTCATTATTTAACCAATTTCAATTATGAATTTAACAATTAAATTATCCTATAAACCACTATTTTTGAAATTCAAGTTATTTAATCTGTAAAATTAACCTTCCAATATTCAAAATAAATTAAATATACTAATTTCAAATAACTAAAATTCTGGGTAATTACAATATATATATATATATATATATATATATATATATATATATATATATATATATATATATGACCGTGTAAAGTTTGCCGCTATAAAAAATAAAAATCAAGTTAAATATTATTTTAAAAGGGTTATAAAACAAAATTTGTTTTTAATGTATAAATGATTATATAAATTACGTATAAAATTTTGTTAAAATATGTAGATAATAATACAGGAAATTTTCCTCAAGGAAAATTTTTAGGGCTTTTTTTGGATCTAGGACATCCCACTAATAATTATCGCTAAAGGACAAGTTATCGACTTTTCCTTTCAGCCCACTTTCGCGCTTCTTCTTCTACTTCTTTTCAATCATAATTTTTCTATCCTGATCCGATACCTCTCTCGCAATCAAAATATCGATTAACCTCGTTCGATCATTTGAATATCGTTCTTTTGAAATTTCAAGTCCATCGATCAAATTTTTCTCAAGCGCATTTGTCGATCTCGTTCTTTTCATATCTTTACCGCGATCTCATTTTTCTTCAAATTGTATTAAATAGGTTTGCTTATATTATTCTATTTTTTGTTCTTTTTCTAATAGAGTTAAAATTATTTTTTGCGATTTTTAATTGTGTTCGTTTTCACAAATTACAGGTAGTGTTATTTTTTTGATTGCTTGTTCATTCTTCTATGGAAACTTTTGGAAGGAGCAGTAGGTTTTTTTAATTTGTTTCTTTATGCAATGTTGTATTCTAGTATGCTTTACATTAAATTTATCTATCATTATCTTCCGTTACTGTAGGGATGATTGGAAAAGTATCATTGATTGGGTTGTATATAAGGTTGTGATAGAGTGGAAAAATATCATATCTTAGGTTCATTTTTCTGGTATCATTTTTATTTTTTCTCAGTATCAATTTTTTTGATTATCAGTAACCAGATATCAGTTTTTTATACGGTAGGTTTTAGTTTTCTAAAATGGAAAAACTAATGTTCTAAATTGAACATATTTTTACTATTTTTTTGGTAGTGGTGATAACAATCTTCTTTATCTATTTGTATTGAATAATAACACTTTTAGCACTCGATTGTCTATCGATTGCTCTTTGTATGATTTGAAGAATGAGATATGTCGATGTTGATCTCAAGTAACTCCTTCTTCTCTTCAGATTTCTTATGTACTTGAGGACAAAATTATTATGGTTGATACTGATTCTGATATTAAGAGTATAATTTGTTTTCAGTTATACAAGAAAAGTTGTTTCTTTGATTTTACTGTTAAGTTTAAGGGTTCTGAATTGGAATATGTTGATGGTGCTTCTATTTCAAGTCCATCTACTGTTCATGCATCTTCATCTTCTACTGTATCCTTCTGTTCAAATGTTGTTCTTAATGGTAAAAGTTATTTAAAAGATATGTTGAGGAGAGGTTCGACATTATGCATTTCCGATTTTGTTGGTTTTTGTTTTGGAGGTGCCGAACATTTTAGAGAACTTTTGATGGCATATCAAATTCAAAATGGGCATGAATTAGTATTTTTAAAGAATTGTGCTACAAGAGTTACTGTAATTTGCTCTCCATATAAGGATGGTTGTCTTTTCAAAGTCCATGGTTCTTGTGATTCTGGAGAATTGAAGAAGTTTTTTTGATAAATCTGGTTACTGATCATTCTGGTGGGGATGGTCTTAGAAATGTGAATAATCCACATATATCTAGTTCATTTGTTAAATCGTTGATTATTGATGAGATCTGTGATTGTCCTAGTAAAAGGCCTAAAGATATTATAATTGATTTTAGAAGAGAATACAATTTTCAGTTGTCTTACGATTATGCTTATCATGGGAAACAACTTGCATCAATGGAGTTGCGTGGTAATGATGCTTTGTCTTATAATGATTTGAGTTGGTATTTAGAAGAAGTGAAGAAGTCTAATCCAGATAGTTATGTTGATATGGATGTTGATCGTTATAGTAATGAATTTGAGAGGGTGGTCATTGCTTTTGGCTCTTGTTTACTTGGTTTCAAGTATTTTCACCCTATGATATTTTTAGACGCTACTCACTTAAAGGGATGTCCTGGTGTGTTGATGAGTGCTACTGTAAAAAATGTGATCAAAGTATGTCTTTGTTTTCAGTTTTGACTTATTTGTGTTGAGATCATAATAGTTAGCATTAGCATTAATATTAATTTGTTATCATAATTTGTATTATGTTGGTATCAGTTTTAAGATATGTAGTTTATATTTAGCAAGTTTCTAGTATTAGGATTTGTATTGTATTGAATTGTAAGTTCGTATTTGGTATCATAATTCCATACTTCTTAGCAGGAGATTAGTATCAGTTTATGTATAATGTTAATATCAGTTTCAAGTATGTTAATATATGGTATCATATATAGTTATGTAGTATTGAAATTTCATTTGTATCATAATATATGTCAATGTTCATTACTTTATTATGTTAGAATAAAGATTAATGTGCATACCGTCGTGGTTATCAATATTTTTATAATGGTCGTATCAGGTTTTCGGTATCAGTTTTTTTCTTTTAGTATCAGTTTCATGAATTGATTCAGATTTATGGTCATTATTAGTTTTAGTTTTTTTTCACCAATTATTTTTGCATTTGCAGGTTTCTTCCCTTTAGATATGAGTGTAGTTTCTGTAGAAAATAAGGATAATTGGACATGATTTTTGAACCATTTAAAACAAATGCTTCAAGAAGATCGTACTTTGGTTTTTATATCAGATCGCCACCAAGGTTTGCTGACAGGTATTCGTGATGTTTTTCCTTTAGTTTATAACAGTTATTGCTATTTGCAGAAGGAACAAAATCTTCTTTCGACGGTAAAAGCCACAAATGCAAATGTGTCTATTGTTGATCTATTCATAATGTGTTCTAGAGCTTCTAATCTATATAAATTTGAAGGAGCACATTCTAAGTTCTGTCAAATTGGTGGTGTTGCTGGTGTGAATTTTTTAAAGGATAAGCCATTTGATAGGTCGGTGGATTTATTTTTTCTAGGGAAACGTTATGGTTAATATGGTTCGAATGTTGCAGAAAGTTTTAATAGTTGGATTTTAGTTGAACGAGCATTGCCTATTACTTCGTGTTTAGATGGTATTCGTGTTAAGATTATGGAACAAATGGCTAGAAGAAGAGAAGAGTGTCGTTTGTGGAGAACAAGTCTTTGCCCTTCTATGGAATTACGTTTAGGTGAATTGATTGAAGAAGGATTTGGATGGGATGTATATTGATCTTTTGATTTTGCTTTTGAAGTGAAATCTCCAAAATCTCATTGTGTTGATTTGAAGGAACGAGGGATTTCCTTGTGCTCATGCTATAAAGTGTATGAATAAGTCTAAGTCGTATGGATATGATTTTTTCGAGAATTATTTCACTGTTGATGCTTATCGATGTTCTTATGCCAATGCTATAAATCCTATTCCGAATTATGATAGGCCTATTGTTGATGGTAACATTCAAGATGTTACCACCAAAGGTGAATGTGGCACTGGTAGACCATCAGTCAAGCGTAAAGGAGGATTTTCATATTTTCAGAACAAGCAAAATATGGGTGGCAAGTGCAAGCAGTTTGGTCATAATAAACGAAATTGTCAAGCTTCGAAGAGGATATGATTTGTGTTATCCCACTTTTTGGCCAAAGCTGGAATATCAACAAATTGGCAAGGAATGATGGATATCGGGATTGGAGATCGATTGAAAACAAGGCTACAATCGATGACGTCAAAATTTGGTTGAGCTCCGATTGGGACGAAATTGACTAGAGATGACGATAAGGATTAGGAGAGGCTATGTTTAAAATTTTAGGTTAATCAAAGTTCATATGAAGGAGATATGATCGATGCAAGGTAGGAAGAACTTGCTGTTCGTATCCATCGGCACACAAGGATGGTTCGAATCGATACAGTTCGTATCAATTAGGTACTTGGGAGTTCGTATCGATCGGCTTCGCACTAATCAGATGATGGTTCGAATCGATACACTTCGTATCGATTAGGGAGAGAGGACTTTGTATCGATACCATTCGTATCGATCGGTATGGATTCGGCTCAGTGAAGTTCACATCGGTCTGGTGTTGGTTTGACTCGATAGTGTTCATATCGATCAAAGGCAAAGCAGGGTGAAGACTTCGAATCGATGCTATTCGCATCGATCAGCAGGGACACGACTCGATGGCTTCGTATCGGTCAGATGGGAAGAGGCGACATGTTTCGAATCGATACTCTCGTATCGATAGCAGATGGACTTTGGCTCCTTCGTATCCATCAGGTAAGGCTTCGCTCGTATCCATTAGGTACGGTCTAGTTCGTATCCAACCTCCATCACAACCACTTCGCATCGATAACCTCCATCGTCATTTCGTATCGATCGATTCGTGGCTGATCGATACGAAGTACCCTCCAGGAATCGATGCAAAGGAAAACACGAATCGATGGATGCGAGCATGACCGTTGTGAAGTTATGGATATGGACGAAGCATGGAACATGGATACGAGCGCGTCTTCGGGAAAAGAGGCATTCAACACGGCGACAAAGGTGGATCAACCCAGGGAAATAGCGCCACGTCATCGATGCACATGCGCTTTGGGTGGAGTCGAACAAGGTGGGTTCGAAGCAATGGATTCGAAGATGACAGCCAATGGACAACCCAAACTCGAATCGATCATAACTCAAGATCCACTGATCCAAATGCAATGAAATTTTTACAGGAGCTTGCATACATGTTGAAGAATGTCCACACCAAATTTCACCTCGATTGGATGATTATCCGATCGATCCGAATGGAGTTCGAATCGATCACAAAGTGGGCCCAAATTTCCTGAGGCCCGGCATATGGGCCCCCTCACGTGCCAGAAGTGGTCTCCCGGATCTTCAGCGAAATATCAGCATCCTACGCCTATAAATAGAGCCCCTGGTCATTCAGAAATGGGGATCTTCTGGATCTTTGGCCTTTCAACCTCCAGACTCTGCCGGATTCATTTCTACGCTTCAATACTGCTGTTGTACTGGAAATTCTTCATATTTACTGCTGTAATCAGCTGTAATCATCAAGGATAATCAATAAAAGGATAAAACTTTGGAGTGGACGTAGGCCAGAGATAGCCGAACCACTATAAAACTTGTGTCTCTGTTTATTATTTTCAAATTGCTGTTTGATATTTGCTGAGATCTGATATTTGTGCTTGAATATCATTGGTTTGTGTTCATACACTGGTGCTTTCACGGTATTTGGGGTTTGTGACCAATTTTGGCGCAAACAATTTGATTTTACATTTTGAATTTATTCAGATTAATAAGTGGATGTGTGACTTGTTTTGGTGGTTTATTGTAATTGAACCTTTTGTTATTAATTTGTATTCAGTATAGCATATTGTCAAATTGATTTTAATTTCAGGTATTTAGTTTAAGTGATAGTATCAGTTATATGTTTTTACAGCATCAGTTCGGGTGTTTGTTTTTACAAGTTTTGGTATCAGTATCAGTTTTTATCTACAAGTTTTTACATTATCAGTTTTTATAATACCAGTTTTTATAAGTTTTTACAAGTATCATTTTTTACAAGCTTTGGTATCAGTTTTTACTGTATCAGTATCAATTAGCTTGGTTGGAGATAATGTTTGTTTGATTGGATATAAAGGACTTAGTATCAATTTTGGTTTGTTTTTAGTATCAGTTTCATGTATTATACTACGGTTCTTGAATTGACACCAGCACTAATAAATAATTAGAATGATATATAGTGTTAGCAAAAACTAACATCAGCACTAATTGTTGTTTCATAAAGTATGCCGAGTGTCAGTTTGAGCAAAACTAATACTATTAGTCATAAGAACTGATACTCAGTTACTGTTTTGTATTGAAATATGATATGAAATTTGATAATATCATTATACAACTGATAGTTGCATCATAAAATTGATAATATTATGTGGGATCCATAGCTGCATGATAGAACTAACACTATACAATCTTGTTATAATATAAACAACAGGAAAAGAAAAGAACACCAACCACAACATATCATTCCAGGAGATCAGTATTGTTTTTACAAGTAAGCGCGACTTTGTTTTAAGGACAGAACATCATTACTTCATAAGTACCAAATTGCAACAGAACATCATTACTTCACAGGTATAATTTCAGCAGAATTACATTACTTTACAAGTACCAAATTTAATTGTGAAACAACATAATGTGAATTCAGTTCTTTCCTTTTCTTTCTTCTTCTAAGCTTGGCATGTATTTAGACAGACTCCAGCAATGTTCATCATCTGTCAGTATTACATGTATAATCTTTGCTCTTGTGGATAATATTTCCTTCTTTTCAAGTTTAATTGGTATTCTGCTTTTGTACAGTGAAATGATGAATATCGTTACAAATATTCCACAGTCAAGCCTATTGAAACCAAAATGTAATGTTAGTATCAGTTTGCATAAGTTGTATTATCAGCTTTATAATTAATACAAAACATTGAATTTTAGAGATAATGGTACAAGCATATAGTATGCTTTGAATTAAAATATTTAACAGTTTTATTAGCACACTTGGTATCAATTTGTGTATGAATTTTTGTGTTTGTAGTTATTACTTTAAGATATATTTGCTAAATACTTTATTTTATTTTTTATTATGTAGTTATCAGTTTTGTTTTGTAGGTGTCAGTTTTGTTTCTGTAGGTATCTGTTTCTTTTATGTAGCTATCAGTTTTGTTTCTGTAGGTATCAGTTTCTTTTATGCAAGTACCAATTTTCTTCCAGTAATAACTGTTTATTTCTGAACTAAATGCTTATGGAATTGAGAGATAATATTTTTCAATATTTTGTTATGAATCAAATTCAATTAAATGTAAAAGGCATACAATGATGTATAGAAGTATGTATGAAATGTTACAATGCAAAAACACAGATAGTTTGAATAATGAGCAACTATCAATTGATTATGAATATTAGTTTCAATTGTATTGTTCATTTTTTTTCAGTAGATATCATTTTTACCAAAAAAACTTACGTGTCTTCTGCTTGCTGTGCACACTTTATTTGATGCATATCATCTGGTTTCACCTCTATGTCTGTTATGTTATTGCTTTTCCAGATTTTTTGAGCATTTCTTCTAATTTTTGTCTATAATAAAGACAAAATGTTAAAAAGTTAGGTCATATTCACCTTTTTTATCTGTAATAAATAATTTTTTTAAAAGAAAGAGAAATCTCATACCAATTTTATAGCTTCTTTTAATCTGGAATTGTTTATTTCATTTGATCTTCTAGGGCGGTTAGAATCAACATGGCACCATTGCATTGTTGGGTATGTTAAAGTCACTAATGTTCAGAGGTTTTCACAATGCATAGGAAAATATATACTTTCAACAAATTTGTCTTGTACAATGGATTCTAGCATTGGGAGGACCAGACCTTTTTTTCACACCCATTATAACACACTATTCATTTCTGTTTAATACGAAAATAAGTTATGATTTAACAAATGAAGCAATTATTATTTACTTGGATATTAAAGTTTTATTTACCATCATTGTAGTTGTGAAAGCATAATTGTGTTCTTCCAGTCCACATCTTGAAATATACCAATCTATAATATGTATTAAAATCAGGAAAGTATAAGTTCTTTTATTGGTGAAGCAATATTAAATAGTAAATAGTATCACTAATGTTAATAGTGGGTGTGTATGTTGTTTGCACAAAAAATGGACAAACACCTCCAAGTCGTATTATTTAGTTGATTATATGTGATTTTCAATGATTTTAGATGAGTATGTAAATATGAGAAAAGTAGGGGCTGAAATGTAAAAGACACACAGATTTATAGTGGTTCAGCCAGAATGTGCCTACGTCCACTTTATATGTTATTATCTTCTTTCTTTCAGGTTACAAGTACAATGCGTTGTATACAAGTGTATGAAAGTAGTTTGAAAGTTCCTTCCTTGCTTGAGCTCTCAAACTTGTCTGCCATTGTTGTACCCCTGCCCCTCTATTTATAGAATGAGGTAGGGGGCAGGGGTCTTGGAAGTATATAACTGCTGGTGGGCCCGGGCTGAAGCAATCTGGAATGGTAATCACCTGGTTCGGCGGAGGTCATTCGGCATGGAGTTTGGTCCGGTGGTAGGCGTGGTCCGGCAATAAGTGTGGACCGGTGGTAATGAGTGTGGAGGTGGACCGGCAGTGAGGTGGTTCGGTACTTGTTTGGTCCGGCCGTGGAGTTGGTTCGGTAGTGGGGTGATGGTTGGTTCGGTGGGGTATGGTCCGGCTACCGAATGGGATGTGCCGGATGGAAATGCCTTATGCCTTGCTTTTGCCGAATGGACCAATGGTTGGGCTTTGCCGAATGGATTCTGGTCCGGCATAACAGGGAGAGGCCGGACGTAACTCTGCCGAATGGGAATGCCGGATTGACTTCCATGCTTGTACCGAGCCTTGTGTTCATCGAACGAGGTGGAGGTTGCAAGCCCGGGTGAAACTGTGGCTTCTTGGTCTCGAGGTCTTCTGGGTGAAAATTCGCCCAACATTTGCCCCCCAAAGTGGGGCACGTGCTTGCATGTGTCGCGCTTTGTTTTTCTTGTGGCAGGAAGATTGGCTTTGTAACGCCAGCGATTGGACGTTCGTATTCTGTTAATGTCCTGCAAAGGAATTTACAGTTTTAGTGTGATTTCGAATAACGGCCGTTCATGATCGAAATATTCGAGATGAAGTGAACTGTGCCGTTCAGGACGAGAGAGTGAGTCCCGAAGGGGCTCGGCATCGTCGATGCCCGGTCTATGTTTGTGAAGATGGTTTATTGCCAGCTCAGAGCATGCCTAGGGATCGTTCGCAACCCCGTACATGTGTAAGTAGCTTAGCCATTTCATAATTATCAGAATCAAGGATCCTTTTAACCGGTGAGCTTAAAAAGGGATGTCAAAGTGTAAATTCTCACGGTGATAGGGTTAATAGCCATTCAGAGCATGCTTATGGACCGTTCGTGGTCGCGTGCACGTGTGAACGATTAACCCATGTTAGTGAGAGATTCACGACTTATCCATTGATATCATATTCTTTATTTTATTAGTAAGATCTGGGGTTCGGGACTTATCTGAGTGAGGCGCCCTACATGCCCCCCTGTTTCTGGCTTCTGCTGGTAGAGACAGTTTCATTCGGTTTCGAGTAGGCATATATTCTTATTCGTTTGGAGGTTGGTTGGGTATGGAAGGTTTCATTCGGTACATAGTTGGTCCGGTTGTTGTTGGTCCGGTTGTTGTTGGTCCGGTGATAGGTTCTCGTCCGGCATGGGGTTGGTCCGGCAGTAGGTTCTCGTCCGGTATTCCAGAGCTCGCCTATATATAGAGGCTACACCCCCCTTAGTTTTTCTCTACCGAACAAGAGGAAGCCGAATCAAAAGCCCACCGAACCAACTATTTGCCGAATCAAATATTCGCCGAACCAGGTATATACTCTTTTACCGAATGAACTCTATAACCGGATGGGCTTATGCCGAATGGGCACGGAAGCTTTGCTTTGCCGAATGAACCTCAGATTCCATTGCCGAATGGAAGTCAGATCCCATTGCCGAATGAACTTGTACTGCCGAATGAACGTAAGACCCTAGTGCCGAATGGTCTTGAACCTCCAGTGCCGAACGAACTTTGTGTCTGGACTTTGAGTGGAACTCCGGACTTATGTATGCTTGTTTGTTTATACTGTCGTTCTAACATCATGCTTTTTACTTTTGTGTATGCAGATAAATGTCTCGCAAAGTTGAAACTCGATCGGGCAAGAAGAAATCCAGGGATAGCGGAGAAACTTCTGCCGTGCCCCCAGCTCAGCCAGATCCAGCACAGCACGGACCTGCTCCGAGGTCACTAGTCGATGGGTATGGTCCCCAGGAGCTTCTTGTCTCTCCTCCTGATTGCTATCCTAGCTCTCTGAAAGAGGAGCAACTTGATGTCATATCCCGTTCCTTCGGGATTGACAGAGCGCTTATGTTGCTGCCGGAGGCTGGTGTCATGCCGTACAACCCTCCCGAGGGGTATTTTGCCCATAGCCGATATCATTGCATGTGTGGGGCCATTCCTCCTATCAACGCTTGGATAGTAAGCTTCACCACATATTTGAAGGTGGCTCCCTTCCAGCTTCAGCCTAACTCATATGCTATCCTGGTGAGCCTCTTTGTCATCTTCCAGAGGAGGTACGGGCGTCCTCCTTCTAACCGGGAAATCCGATACTTGTACAACCTGAGAGGCTATAAGAAGGGGTCTCCGTATATTAGTCTGGAGGCGGCCGTACCCTTCAAACCAGTTCTGGACTTGTATTCCAAGTTCACCATGTTCAAGAAGGAGTGGTTCTTCGTCAAGGACGATGCTGTTTCTTTCCGCCTTTTCACTTCCGGCTGTAAGATTGATTTCATTTATATTTTTCATGCGTTTTGACTGTAGTGTTTTTTCTGACATGCTTCTATTTCTGGCTAGCGACAGGTGGTATTGCAGTCGTGGAGGACGATTCCTTAGTGCGAATGGCTGCTGAACTAAAGGCTATTCCGGCACGGGACCGGTCGGCCTCTTTCTTGATCAGGAACGCAACTCTCTTGGAGTATAATTTGATCTTACCGCGCCAGTCCGTGGTTAAGCAAAGGGATACGGCTGAGGAGAGGGCTGCTAAAGCTAAGGAGGGGGCTACGGTAAAGAGCGGTAAGAGGGAGCCTTTCGCAGCGCGTCCTGCGGTTGGGGGGAAGAAACTGAAGAAGTCCGATGGCCCTTCTCCAAGTACTTGCCCGACTGTCCCGGAGGAGGAAGGTGTAGAAGAGGAGGAAGGAGGCGAAGTTGGAGAAGGGTCGGAGGGTGGAGGAGATGGCGACGGTCAAGGTGGTAGTGGTGTTGCTGCTCTAACCTCTGAACAAGACCTCGAACTGGATGAGGCTCTCCGTCGGGCCTTCGGGGAGTCGGAGGGAGAGTCGGAAACGGAGAAGGGAACGGAGAAGGCAAAGGAAACCGGCAAAGCTGTGGCTGGCACTGACCCATCCTCTAAGGGTTCCTCAGCTAGGGTGATTCCGGCGATGCAAGGTGAACTTTTGTCTTCTGCCGATTCTATTTTCGATAAGGACTTAGAAATTTTTTACGGTTCACTTCCGTCCTGGAATGAGATCCAGGACTTATTGCAGTATCCCACTCCTCCGCCGGGTTTGTATAACAGATGTGTCTCCTCACTTTTCTTTCTTTTTAACTTAGCACATTTTTTGAATTGCGGATTATTGTATGTTCGTAACACTTGTTCTTTATTCCAGGGGCAGGCCAGGCGGGTAAAACGTCGGGTGTTCGACACCGCCTTGAACAATTTAAGTCGAGGAGAGCTTCCGCGAAACCTTCTACTGATCGCACTGGGGACGTAGTCAAGTACCGCCCTCTTCTTGGGGTCATCGAAGAGGGCATTCAGAAAAGGAAGCGGAGCCGTTCCTTATTTGAGTCTTCTTCTGCTTCGCAGCTTCCTACTCTGTCTCCCCCTACTCAGCCTCTTCGTGATACTACGGAGGAGAGCACGGAGCCCTGCCCCCCTCCTCCTCCTTCCAAGAGTTCTACTGTCATTCATATAAGGCGTCCCGATGTGCCTCGCCCCGTGCCTCGTGACCCTTTTGCCGGCCATCCTGATTTAGACCCAAGTTTTCGGGACATTTCATTCGATGAGACCACGGGCGAGCACCTACTTCCCCGCAACCCCATGGTAAGAGTGCTGGACGAGGCCAAATCTTTAGATCTTGATTTACTTACTACACGGGTAGTCACCATGGGGGATGAGGCCAAGGCTAATATCGACCGGGTGGCCGCAGAGACCAAGAAGTTAATGGAGCATCATGCTAAGTTGGTCAAGGCCGGGGAAGAGATCGGGAGTGCTAACATTCGGTTGAGGTTAAAGGTTGCCGATCAGGCCAAGCAACTCGCCGACCAAGCCATCCAGATTTCCCAGCATGAGGAAGCCTCCAAGCGTCTGAAAGAGACCATGGAGAAGGCCAGTAGGGCGGAATTACGGAAGATGGAGGTCGCTTGCAGGGAACGGATTAACATAGCTATCGCAGCGGTGGATGAGGTTCGAAATGCGGATCTCGAGCGGGTAGAGGAGTTGTCAGGGAGGCTCGAGGCTGCGGAGATGGCTCAGGCCGAGTTGAAGGAGGAGATGGAGGAGATGAGGAGGTCCCTCAAGTTGAAGGAAGAGGAAATGAGGAGGTCACTCCAGGCTGACTGCTTGAGATACCAATCAGAGAGGGACGTCGCCATCACCAAGTTGCAAGCTTCCGAGGCCCGGGTGAGGGAGTTTGAGGAAAACGAGGGGATGATGGATGAGATGTTGTAGGATATGTACTTCCACACTTGGAAGGAGGGCGGCTTGTCTTGGATGGACGATTACCCTCGGGTCATGGCCAAGGTGTATCTCCAGGCTTTAGAGGAGGCCAGGGTGAATGCGGGTAAGGAAGGCGGAGAGGCTTTCAACTTGAGTGCGGTTACTGCTCAGTTCTCAAAGGAGGAGCAAGCGGCGGTGAAGGAGGGGATGCGGCTACTCGCTGCAGAGGAAGCGGGCGTGCAGTTGGATGATGAGGATCAAGCGGCGGATGCTGGTGAGTTATTCTTTTCCCTTTCTTTTCTTTTCGTGTTTTCATAACTTGATCGTTCGTTTAATGAATTCCTCTTCTGATCTGGACAGGTGGGACTTCAGATCCACATGCTGGGGGCTCCGATCCTGCGGCTAAGTAGGCTGGGGGAGTTGGTGATGGAGTGTGGATGCATCTGCCATCTTTTTGTTTCTCTTTTTTTTTTATCACTGTTCATGTTAGTCTTTGATATGCAACTGTAATAAAATTATTTGCAAAGAATAACTTCGCGTGATCTTATAATATAAGCTGATTTTGTCATGTTTAAATGTTGTTGCTATCTTTATGTGCCGTGTGAGAAGTATAATTATGTATATGCCTGTGATTCTAGTTGTGTTTGATGTTAAGTTTTTGCTTGAAATATAACTTCACGTTTTGCAATGTCATTGTATGAATAAGCTATAGTTACGCATTTATGTACAAGAGAAGAGAGTACCGCCCTTTATGTTTTCTTCGCAGGCGGTAGCTTTGAGTGTCTTGTGTAACTGTTTACGGGTATAGCTGAGCGCCCTGCCACCCAGTACGCAGGCTTAGAGCCTCATGAGTGAATGCTTCCTATTTGGTTTCCTGTACTTTAGAGTTTGTTACACAGGATAGGAGAAAAATATTTAAATGAAATGGAAATATAGTAAAAGTAAAACTTCCAGTCACGGAAGGCCGTCGATGTGCTTAAGTTCGTGGCAAACGGGTTTTGTAGTCACTTTCCCTAGCTGTGGGTCTTGGAGACATTTGTCACCCATCTTACGCCTCCGCGGGGAGTTTTCTTTTTTACCACAGCCGCACTTAAGACACATCGGAGCCGAGATCGCGCACGGTAACTACCCGAACCGTTATGGTCCGTAATCGTGGGTATTATTCGATTTACCGTGGCCGGCTAGCGTGGGTGCCGTTGGCCGTGAACTACCCCTGGCTGGCCACACCTTATGTTGGGGCTTAAAGTAGGTTCACGGTTACCGACGAGCCGAACGCCGTAATGAGCTGCCATCGGCTATAGTCGGCCTTTATGATGACTTATAATCGGCTCATTACAGTTGGCTTTGAGGGCAGGTGCGCAATGAGTTAACCCGCAGCAGAGGGATGCTGGAGCAAAAGAGTCTCATTGGCGAGTGCATAGAATCGTGGCGTACCTGTTAGGCCTAGTCTAGATGAGGCCGCGGTGCGTCTTGAGTGGAGATGCCATAGGATTTTGTTCAACAGAAAGGGATAAAACTTAACAAGTAGCCAAGACATAAAGGAACAAGTTAAAAAGAGACAAGATTTTTTAAAGTGGTTCGGCACGAAAATGCCTACGTCCACTGATTCTCTTTGTTAATTCACTTCACATGGGCAGTACAAGTTAAGAAAAGTATCGACGGAGGTGTCGGATGTTCCATGCCCTCTGGAACACCTCTCCGTCCACTGTTGACAAAATGTAAGCTCCGTTGTGGAGATCTTTGTGAATTACATATGGTCCGTCCCAGATGGGGTCCAGTGCCCCGGGGCGCGGAAAGATTCGCCTGAGGACAAGATCTCCTTCTTGTAAGCTGCGATGCTTGACTTTGGAATTGTATAGTGCTGCCACTTTTTGTTTGTGAGCTGCTGCTTTGAGTGCTGCATCGTTTCTCCTTTCCTCAATCAGATCCAAAGACATGAGGAGGAGTTCTTCGTTTTCTTCTGGGTTGTAGTGGATCCTACGGTGGGAAGGCACAATAGTCTCAACTGGGAGCATTGCCTCCGATCCATATGCCAAAGAGAAAGGAGTATGTCCCGTTGATGTTCTGAAAGATGTGCGGTATGCCCATAGTGCCGTAGGAAGTTCGTCCACCCAAGCGCCTTTTGACTTTTCAAGTTTCTTCTTGATTAGGGTTTTGAGAATTTTGTTGACAGCTTCAACTTGTCCGTTTGCCTGAGGGTAAGCTACTGATGAGAAGCTTTTATGAATTCCATGCTCTTGGCACCAGTCGGCAAATTCTTCGTTGTCAAATTGGAGTCCGTTGTCTGATACGATCTTGAGGGGGATTCCATACCTGCACAGAATGTTTTTGATCAAGAAGTTGATAACTTTTGCTGAAGATATTTTATTTAAAGGTTCCGCTTCCACCCATTTGGTGAAATAATCGACTGCCACTATAGCATATTTGGCTCCGCCTCGGCCCGTTGGCAGTTCGCCAATTAAGTCGATTCCCCATACAGCAAAGGGCCAAGGGCTGGTCATTTGAGTAATTTCGTTTGTGGGCAGTCGAGGGATCTTGGCGAACTTCTGACATCTGTCGCATTTCTTAACGAAGTCTAGGGTATCTTTGTTTAGTGTGGGCCAGTAATATCCATATCGGAGTATCTTTCTTGCCAAAGTCTGTCCTCCAGTGTGATCTCCGCATCCTCCCTGATGGATGTTTGTTAATATCTCCTTGGCTTCCCTTCCGGCGACGCATCTTAATAAGGGGCCAGAGAAGCCACGCCGGTAGAGGATGCCTTCTTGTGTTGTGTAGTGGGGAACTTTTCTCAAGATCTTCTTGGCTTCGTCACGCCTGTCGGGTAGTATGCCATCTTGCAAATATTTCCGGATAGGGGTCATCCAGGTTCCTTCTTCGATTGCAGTTATCAGATTTACTTGTTCGAAACTTGGGGCTAGCTGCCTTGAGATTGCTGGTGCTCCGGGAATGGTGCTGTCCTTCATACTAGCTTGCTTTGCAAGTTCATCTGCCTCTTGGTTTTCTTCTCGAGGAATGTGTTTGATTAGATAATGGTCCAATTGATCGAGTAGCAGTTTGGTTTTCTTTAGGTATGCTGTGAGTCGTTCTCCTCGAGTCTGGAATTCTCCTAGTACCTGGTTTACGATAAGCTGAGAATCACTATGAATACATAAGGAATTGATTCCAATTTCTAGGGCCAGTTCCAATCCCGCTATTACTGCTTCATATTCAGCATCGTTGTTAGTGGCCGTGAACTCCAATCTCAATGCATAGTACAACTTTCTTCCCCTGGGGGTGATGATCACAATACCTGCCCCCGAGCCTTGTTCGTTCGATGCTCCGTCTACAAAGAGGTTCCACTTGATGTTTTTTGCTACTTCAGATTGTTCCTCGCCTTCGTTTATAGTGAATTCGGCAATGAAATCAGCCATGGCTTGTCCTTTGATAGCGGTACGAGGATGGTAGGTGATATCATACTGACTTAGTTCGATGCACCATTTGAGGAGTCGCCCAGAAGTGTCAGGACGATGGAGCACTCGTCTCAGTGGTTGATCGGTTAGAACCCTGATGGAGTGAGACTGGAAGTAGTGGCGCAGTTTTCGTGACGCGATCAATAAACAATATGCTAATTTCTCAAGTTTAGGATATCTGGCCTCTGCCCCTGTAAATCTCTTACTTACAAAGTAAACCGGGCGTTGTGTGCGGTCTTCTTCTCTTACCAAGGCGGCGCTTAGAGCATGAGATGATACAGCGAGGTATAGGTATAACACTTCACCTTCATTTGGAGTTGAGAGTACTGGTGGTCTCTGAAGGTGTTCGATGAGGTTGAGGAAAGCTTTTAAGCATTCGTCGGTCCACTCGAACCTCCCTTTGTCTTTCTTGAGTGCTTCGAAGAAAGGGACACACTTGTCAGTTGCCTTGGAAATGAATCTGCTTAGGGCGGCCACCTTTCCGTTTAGGCTCTGCATTTCTTTTCGAGTGGAAGGCATCCTTATTTCTTTTAAAGCTCGGATTTGTTCAGGGTTTGCTTCGATTCCTCTGGCGTGGACGATGAATCCTAAGAATTTTCCCGATGATACTCCGAAGGAGCACTTTAGAGGATTCAGCTTCATTCCATATCGGCGAAGTACCCGAAACATATCGTCCAGATGGCTTACATGGTCGTTGGCTTTCCTGGACTTCACCAACATGTCATCCACATACACTTCCATAGTACGTCCTATCAGTTCTGCGAACATTTTGTTGACGAGGCGTTGATAGGTAGCTCCAGCATTTTTGAGTCCAAAAGGCATGACTTTGTAACAATATAATCCGCGGTCGGTGATGAAGCTAGTGTGGTCCTGATCGGGAGCGTGCATGGGGATCTGGTTATATCCGGAGTATGCATCCATAAAAGATAGGAGTTCGTGCCCAGCTGTGCTGTCCACGAGTTGGTCAATTCGGGGAAGTGGGAAGCAGTCTTTCGGGCAAGCGTCATTCAGATTGGAGAAGTCAATACATGTTCGCCACTTTCCATTGGCCTTTTTTACTAGCACTGGGTTAGCGATCCATTCTGGGTAGATGGCTTCCCGTATGAAGTCATTAGCAAGTAGATTTTTTACTTCCTCATCAAGGGCTGCTGATCGCTCTGCCCCCATGCTCCTCTTTTTCTGCTTTACTGGTACCTTGGTGGGATCGATGTTCAACATGTGGCATGCTACGTCTGGGGAGATTCCTGTCATATCGGCATGGGTCCACGCAAATACATCTAAGTTGTGGCGGAGAAAGTCAATGAGTCGATCCTTCAATTCCGTTTTCAGCTGAGATCCGAT